>CM029637.1:33489772-34214549 GCA_017311315.1 Dendrocalamus latiflorus
TATAAAAAAGGTCAATAGTAATCGGGCGACCAGGGCCTTTTATTGAAATATATAAAAAAGGTCAAAAGTACTCATGTGGTCGCCCGATTTTTTCGGCTTTTTATTCATATATATATATATATATATATATATATATATATATATATATATATATATATATATATATATATATATAATAGATTAACAGTAGTCGTGCAGTCGTCCGATTTTTTGGGCCTTTTATTGAAAAAATATAAAAAAAGACAGTAGTACTCGTGTGGTAGCCCTTTTTTTGCCTTTTATTGAAAAATATATAAAAAAGGTCAATAGTAGTTGTGCGGCTGCCCCATTTTTTGGGCATTTTATTGAAAAATATAAAAAATAGGTCAACAATACTCGTGTGATCGCCCGATTTTTTTGGGCCTTTTATTGAAAAATATACAAAAAAATTGGTCAACAGTACTCATGCGGTCACCTGATTTTTGGGACCTTTTATTGAAAAATATATAAAAAAATAGTTCAATAATTTAACACTCGGATTTTTTTAATTACAAATAGTCGGTTTTTTGTTAGGATTTTTTTTGGCCAAATATGAACAGTACTCGGTTTTTTTCTGAGAAAAAAATAAAAAAATTTGTGAATAGTAGTCGTGCGGTCCTCAACCGCACGACTACTGTTACCCTTTTTTGTTTTATTTGCTTTTCGGTACAAAAAAATAAAAAATCGTGAACAGCAGCACGACTACGATGAACAGTGTAGCGGCTGGAATTTCACTGTAGCTGAAAATAGCTTATTTGGCATAATTAAATCTAAAAAATTAAAAATAGAAAAATATGCTAACTCATCACGGACAACGCAAACGAATACGGGAAAAAAGAACCGGCAAAAAAGCTCAAAAAACCAAAAGTTCAGAAAAAGACGAAATTTATAAATAGTGAAAAATAAGTCAGAAGCTGAAGCCGTAATAAGCGGGGCCTAACACGTGTCACGCCCTCGGAGTCGTGCGGTCAGAAAGGGGCTAGATTTGGTATTACGGTGGTCTGAGACCAAATTTGGTATTAACGTGGTACAGAGAGCTAGAAATGACCTAGATTCGTCATAATGCGGTGTGTGTACCGTGAACTTCATGGCAAACACACTGCTACTAGCTACTCTTAGTATGTACTCTACTTGCATGTCACAATCCCCTTACCGTGCATCACCTTCCAGTGTGGGTTGTCAGCTTTAAGGCACTTACGTACGGTGCATCACCTTACTCTCTCCCGAACTGTACGTGCAATTGCCAGCGAACCAAAGTTAGGCTGCTACGTGGGTGACCAGGAGCGCAGTTCAACAATCACACGTAACAAACCAACCAAACAGCTAGCTAGGCTGCTACGTGCAAGCACTATATATATATAGCACTATGAACCATGGCACAGTTATCACAAAGGTCACAAGAACTTATCGTTAAGCAGCTTGCTAGCTAGGTAGCACCATGGATATCACCAGCATACCACGAATTAGCGCTACACCTCGCATGCCGTGCAGCCTCCAAACCCTTAGGGGTGGCATTGTCCTCCCCGTGAAAGATAGGAAACCACGTTATGTCTCATGCAAGGCCACCGGCAGCGACCGTGTCGACCGCCGAGGCGTGCTCCTCGGCCTAGGAGGAGCCGCGGCCGCCGGCCTGGCTACGCACCGTGGCGCGCTCGCGGCGCCAATCCAGGCCCCGGAGCTCCGCAACTGCCACCCGCCCGACCTCCCCGAGACGGCACCGGGCACCAACTGCTGCCCGACGTACCGCGCCGGCACCGGCATCATCGACTTCAAGCTGCCGCCGGCCTCGTCGCCGCTCCGTGTGCGGCCGGCGGCGCACCTGGTGGACAGGGAGTACCTGGCGAAGTACGAGAAGGCCGTGGGGCTCATGAAGGAGCTGCCGGCCGATGACCCGCGCAGCTTCGCGCAGCAGTGGCGCGTGCACTGCGCGTACTGCGACGGCGCGTATGATCAGGTCGGGTTCCCGGACTTGGAGATCCAGATACACAACTGCTGGCTCTTCTTCCCATGGCACAGGTACGTGTCTAACTTATATATAGGCCCCGTTTGGCACAGCTCTAGGTCCGAGATCTATGCTGGATCTGTAGTTTGTTGACTATATTAAAGTGATTTAAATATTTTTATTTAATATATAATATAAATGAAATGAGTCATATAAATGCACTTAACATGCCTGCAACTCTAGATCCAGGATTTCCTAGAGCTACAGATGACCAGCTCTAGGAAATCTACAAATTTCCTAGAGCTAGAGCTCTGCCAAACGGGGCCTTATATATATACATACATGATCAGCTCTGGTCATTTGATGTACACTTGCATGCACATGTGGGTTTAAATTGATGGAGATCTAACGTCTCAGATCAATCTGACTGTTAAAAAACAGTCACATGTGCCTTTAAATTAAAGGTGCAGCTGTTTACTACCGACACGTACGTGCATGCATGCAACTGCTTTGATGAACTGGACGTTAATTTGCTTGAACGAATTTGTATATGCTGAACGTTACACTTCGCGCAGGTTCTACCTCTACTTTCACGAGAGGATCCTCGGCAAACTCATCGGCGACGACACGTTCGCTCTGCCGTTCTGGAACTGGGACGCGCCGGGCGGCATGACGCTGCCGGCGATCTACGCCAACAAGTCGTCTCCACTGTACAACGAGAGGCGCAACCCCGCCCACCAGCCACCGTTCCCGGTCGACCTCGACTACAGTGAGACCGACCCCAGCATCCCAAAAGATCAGCAGATCGATCAAAACCTAAAGATCATGTACCGTCAGGCCAGTACTACTAGTACCTAATGCAAATCACTGAAGTTACACTCCAAATTAACTTGGACGTAATTATTGATCATTAAGTAACACACTAATATGTCTATATCAGATGATTTCGAGTGCCAAGAAGACGCAGCTGTTCCTGGGGCAGCCCTACCGCGCCGGCGACGAGCCGGACCCGGGAGCAGGCTCCATCGAGAACGTGCCGCACGGCCCAGTCCACCACTGGACCGGCGACCCGAGGCAGCCGAACGACGAGGACATGGGCAACTTCTACTCCGCCGGCCGCGACCCGGTGTTCTTCGCGCACCACGGCAACATCGACCGCATGTGGCACATCTGGCGTGGCCTCCGCCCCAGCAACACCGACTTCACCGACCCGGACTGGCTCGACGCCAACTTCCTGTTCTACGACGAGGAGGCCCGCCTCGTCCGCGTCCGCGTCCGCGATTGCCAAGACACGTCCGCCTTGCGCTACACGTACCAAGACGTCGGTCTGCCGTGGCTGAACGCCAAACCAGCCAAGAGAGCTGCCGGGACGCCGGCACCGGCCGCGGGCGCCCTCCCGGCGACCTTGGACAAGACTGTGAGAGTGACCGTGACGAGGCCCAAGGTCTCGAGGAGCCGCAAGGAGAAGGAAGAGGAGGAGGAGGTGCTGATCATCGAGGGGATCGAGATCGCCGACCATTCCAAGTTCGTCAAGTTCGACGTGTACGTGAACGAGTCTGAAAGTGGGGACGGCACGGCGGCGGCGGAGTGCGCCGGGAGCGTCACGCTCACGCCGCACATGATCCGGCCCAAGAAGAAGAGGGGCTCGGTCAAGACAGTGGCAAGGTTCGGCATCTGTGACTTGCTGGACGACATCGGAGCGGACGGCGACAAGACGATCGTCGTCTCGATCGTGCCGAGGTGCGCGGGCGAATTGGTCACTGTCGGCGGCGTCAGTATCGGCTACGCTAAGTGAAGTACTACCCGCTATGCGCTACAAAATCCGCTTATTTACGAGATACCGGTGTGCTGCGTATCTATCTATGTGAGCTAGGCATTGTGCTTGTGCGTTCGTATGTCTGATGGTTGTAATGAAGGACAATTGGAACAACATGTTATATATCGTCTTGCAAGTTTGGAGAATGGATCGAACTAGCTAGCTCCTCGGAACGTCCTTGTACGATCCGAATGCCCTGTGTGCCATGGCCCATGGCGACCGAACGTGTAAGGCTTGGACCAGAGCATGCAGGTGAATGCAAGCATCTCGCACCCGTAGGCAGTACTAATTAGGAGGTCCAGTTGCAAACAACAACAATGGCAACAATGGATTCTCATTTCTGGTTTTTCAGGAATCAAAATTTACTTGAAACGCATTGGCTTCGTAATATGGTCTCTCTTTTCCTTTTTTTTCTTTGCATTATTCGTAGAGATATAACAGTTATCAACGAAAATCACTGATCTTACTAATTATGATGGGAAAATGCTAAGTCTTTTAGAAGTATTTAGAAGGAGAATGATGATAATCTTTATTGCTATGAATTGGTTACAATATGATGATAATCTTTATTGCTATGAATTGGTTACAATATGCTCTTACTAGAAATTACAAAAGAATGTAACTAGCCATAATCTCTATAATCTTCCTATTGATCGGAAGATCTTAATTGTTTTGTCTGTTGTCCTTCGAACTTTGGTTTTCATTCCCGTCCAAATTGTTTGTCTTATTAAGGGGTGTCAGTTATCCATGTGAATACGCATCTTGTTGAATGATCCCTTCAAGTTGAGCGGGTGGTTGCTGTTAGCGAGAGAGGAATCTGATAATAACCGATATTCGGTTATGGTTAGCAGGAGAGATTCATGGAGACAACTGCAAGGCGGTTGTTGTCAGAGACATAAAGTTAAATCATTGTGCGATTGGGAGCGGATAGAGCACGCGCTTTATCAATCACACAAAAGAGAATTGCCTGGAGGCAGGCCCTTATACCAGTTCATGAGATCTTTAAGTAGTTGCTGGTTAGGTAAAATGTACCATGGGCCTCCGACAAGGGGAACTCAGTCAATTGCCTTTGGAAACCTGTGACCATATGGATCTTAAGACCTTAATTAAGCATTAAAACTGTATTTAATAAATTATTTAATCCTCTTCAACCGTGTATTTTTATTTTTATATATTTTTTAATTAAATATATTAGAAAAATCTTACATCCGTTATAGTACCATTTCGACCCACAGCTACAGCTGTTTGAAACAGGCCTTAAGTGCACAAAAGAACGCTTCATAAGTAGTCGATATGTGAGCCGCCGACCATTCCAGCGTTCCCCTCCGGCTCGGTGCTGCGCGACACGACCGTGACCGAGTAGCGACGAGCACCGTGCCTGCCTGCCTGTGTCGTCCTCAGCCGCGTGCGTCGATGACTTGATGTCTGGTTCAGCGACAGCCGCAATGCCGCATTGCGGAGCTGAGGGAATGGCCTGCCGTCCTGCTTACTCGTGGACGCACGCAGGTTCATCCATCTCGCCCATGAAGTCGCTGGGTCCCGTAGCGGCACGTCGATGTTCACGCCGAACTTCTCAAATGACAATGAACATCTTAATAATCACTGAGTTCCTATTCTTTTATGCTACAGTTGATAGTTTTGGCTGTAGTTAATAATTTTTATCTGTATCTTTTAAGACGGCAGCAGATAATGCATATAGTTTTAGATTCGGGACACCGTTTAGAGAATCCGATTCAAGGAACCGGTCTATTTATTTCGAATTTCGAAAAAAATCTAAAGCCAAGCGCCCAAAAGAAGGAAGCCTCCGACTCAAGTGGAGAGGATCAGTTCGATTACAAAATAACAATAATAAGAAGAAGAAGGACACCAATAATACAGACACTTGTGTGAATCAATTGAGTGCCCAAACGTGTTAAATAACTTTAACATGTATTCCAATGTAAAAAGCCATCAATTCACAATTCACACAAAAATAGATATGGGCTCAATTCTTTTGGATCTATGCTCAGGCTTTGCTTTTATTTCTACAGTAATTCGCTGTTAAACGGTATGTTTTTTAAAGTAGGGTTTATAAGTAAATTGTAGTATAAACTATACTGCATTCAGTTGTACTGGTCAAAATCACATGCGATTATTTTCCTCTACGTACTGCCTCTCACGAATAGGTCAAAATTTAAAAACCATAGCTATAAACCATAAGTCTCAGTCTAAAATAACCCACCCATGATTTCCTGCTCAAATAAACTTGTATTACCTCTGGTCCAATTCGGATGTTGTTTAATAATAGATTATGTTGGTTGTTTTTGTTTTCAAAGGAAACTTTTTCCACTTAATACCACACAATTAAAAAGCTTTGTTCGATTGGTACGGTACTAGTTTTAGATGGATAGATGGATATACAACTAAACTAATAGAGGCAAACTAAGTCCGAAGACAAGGCAGAAACTAATTCTATGAGATTTGGTTCGGTCGATGCGGAGGTCATGTGGTGTTGCTCCTAATCGGCCTGGCCACTAATGGGCCTAGGCGCCTGACAACACACCACGCCCATAAACCCCATGTTCTCTTCCTCGAGAGGTCCTCTTCCTCCGTATCCCCTGTTCTCTTCCTCCGTATCCCTTGTTGCAACAGACACCACGTCTGTCTCCAACGACCCCCGAAAGACCACCGCCCCATTCCGCCACCAAGCCCACAAGCCGGCGAGAGCTCGCCTCGCCTGTTGTACCATACGTTCCCCCTCCTCTCCCTCCTTTCCTCATCCTACCTGTTTCTTTCTGGTAATCGTCTGGTTTCATTAGGGTTATGCACGCGTAGTGGATTCGATTCCCCGATCTGTAGCGGTGCAGTTTGTTTTTGTACAAATTTTGCACGCATTTGATCAGATCGAGCCAGGTGCATCAAATTGATCCAAAGGCAAATCAGCCATTAAATTGATTGTTCCCCTTTTGATGATTAGTTGGTTCCTTTTTGTTCTAGGCTTCCAGCTGATAATAGTATATGTCCTATTCTCTTCTCTTATTCTCTCATGTTGTTGTTTTTTATTTGTCATTTTGCATCTCAGTTATTTTTGATGTCAACTATTATTTCCTCAGTCAATCAAGATGAATGTTTTATTAGGCATGAGTTGGTTGGGAATAAACGTAGCAAAAGAAATATTGATTCATGTGATGCCATGGGATTTCAGGGTGATCGAGCTGAGAAGGTCGGTGTAATTGACAGTATGTTGTCCATCAAGGGATACCATCATTAGGAGGACCATCACTTAGCAGCAAGGTCTGTTTGTCATCATATTTTTTTTGAAAAAATAGATGTGCATATGCTATATATCTATGCACTTTATTGACTCAATTGTTGTCTTACAAACTGTTTGGTGACATTCTAATTTTGCGTGGATTTGACATTCTAATTTTGCGTGGATTTGATCGGAACGAACAAAGCAATATGTACCTTGTTTCATGCTACCTTCTGACTATTCATTAAACTTTGTTCGCTTTCAGTTCACCGCTAATGTTGAGCTAACATGTGCTACAAATATTTGTTCAAAATGGGATAGTTTCGTAAGAGATTTCAGGAATGATCTTATCTTAGTTCGCACACAATTAGTGGAGTTTTTTTGCACTTTGCATAGCATGACTTCAGATTTTTGTGTTCTTTTTATTATTGTTTATGTGAAAAACCAACTGGAAATAATGTCATCCGAATTGTTTTAGGAGCAGCTAATTCCTATGTTTCTGTTATGGAGGGAAAGGTGAGAGATTTTGTAGATTCATCATGTAATGCTTTCTTTTCAGCTTCTTTTTTTAATTTGTTTAGTCAAGCCAGTAAATGACTGCCAAACCCAAAAGTGAGAGAATTCAGAATGCACTAGGACAAGACTATCAGCTATCGCTTTTAATCATGCTAGACAACCTCTCATCATTTTTGTGTAGTTGTTTATCATGTTAGGAACCTTTGTTACTATTGTTGATATGTTTCACTAATTACATTAGTTTGTTTTGCTAAATGAAGTGTCAGTTATCTTATTAGTTGTTTACTTAACAATAGTTTATGTCGGTGGGCTACAAGTGTTAATTACAAACTTTGTGCCCCAACACTGTCACCATTTTATTTTGGAAAGGATGTTATAGTTCAGTGAAAATTTGCAAACGTTGTGTTAAATGAACTACCTTATTCATAAGTTTAGTTCATTTGCGCCTAATTTAGAGTTGTGTAAATTGCAGGATTATATTATGGAAGGTAAAAACCCACCAAGGTCACCTTTGAAGATTTGGAAGAGTATAATATGATTGTACTAAAGGAGCTTGGTAGCGAGGAGGAAGGTTTTAGATTCTACAACAGTTATGCAGAGGGGAAAGGATCCAGTATTCAAAAATATATTATGACATGTGATTCACCCACTGGCAGGATAGTTCGTATGCGGTATTACTGCTTTAGAGAAGGTTATCGAAGAATACAATTCTTTGACTTACCTAACAGACAGAAAGAGTCGAGACCACTTACTCATTGTGGATGCAAAGCGGAGTTTGAGATAGAGCTTAATAAGGAAACTGGTCGGTAGTTTGTGAAAAATTTCAAGGATGAAAACAAGCACTCGCTAGCCAGGCTCGGTGAAGTTGCATTTCTACGATCACATTGGGGGCTCAGTGATGCATAGAAAACAGATGCTATCGAATTTTCAGTTGATGGCATCCGCAAATATCAGATAATAGAAGTTATGGAGAAACAACATGGTGGCTATGAAAAGGTTAGGTTTATACCAACTGATTTGTATAACTTCTTCAAAAGGTACAAGAGAAGAACCATTATAGAGTGTGATGCTAAAACTGTGATCAATCATATGAGAGCACGATAGGAAAATGATTCTAAATTCTTTTTTAGTACACCACGGATGATTTGGGTCACTTGAGAAGTTTATTCTGGTCAGATGCGCAATCGCGCATTGATTATGATGTTTTTCGCGATGTTGTAGTGTTTGATAGTACATATCGTGTGAATCTTTATAATCTACCATTTGTTTCATCCATTGGTGTTAATCATCATTGGAGCACAGTTGTTTTCGGGCGTGTTGTTTCATATGAATAAATTGGTTCTTATGAGTGGTTGCTTATGTTGGAATAGTTTCACATTGGTTGTGGAAGGGCAATGGACCTAACTTAAAAATGGGGGAGTTCCTCACCTCATTGGCTAGCTTTTGGGGTGGGAAGGCCCTGACGATTCTACAAGTGGTATTAGAGCAGGTTGCAATGGCATCAGATCAGGATCGCATTTCAGGTAAGCCACCGTTTTTTGATGGATCAGATTATCTTTATTGGAAGACGCGCATGGTGGTCTTTCTTCAAGCACAAGGTAATTCTATTTGGCAAAAAGTTGAAAATACATATGAGGTGCCTCCTGTTGTTACAATTGAAAATTCCTCTGATATTGAAGCTAATGCTAAGGCTAGAAATATCTTGTTGCAAGGTTTAAGTAGAAACGAGTTTGTCAGAATTGCTCACAATAAATCTGCAAATAAATTTTGGACCACTCTAGCTGATTATCATGAAGGATCTAAATCTGTCAAATGTGTTCGTTAGAATCAATTCAAAAAGGAGTATTCTAAATTTGAGATGAAACCTGGAGAATCAGTAGATGCTCTTTTTGATCGCTTCAATAAAATTGTTAGTGATTTGCAATTTGTTGATGTCACATATTCTGATTTTGACAATGCTCGTCAAATTTTGAATGCTTTGGATATGTCTGTTTGGAATGTGTTAGTCACTACTATCAATCATTCTGTTAATATGGAAACATTCACTTTGAATGATCTTTACTCCAAGATAAAAACACATGATATTGATGTTTTGGCCAGGATAAACATAACTAATTCTTTGGGCTTAGAGACTAACCAAGCTGACAGTTCCTCTAATTGTTCTATTGTTTATTTGTCTGCATTGTGCTCTATTTCAGATGAACAATTAGAGGAGATTCCAGAAGAGCAGCTTGTACTTCACTCCAACAGGGTGACCAAGGCAATTAACAACATCAGATCAAGACGGAGAGGAGCTCCAATCAAATGCTATGAATGTAGTGAGCTAAACCACATTAAGATGAATTGCTCCAAACTGAGGAGCAAGGAGGTCAAAGATGACAAGGCATCAACTCGTCGCTCTCAAATCAAGATTGATCTAAACAAGAAGCGCGATTATCGCAGGGCAGTCAACAAGATAATTTCAGCACTTGATGAGATTGTTTTGAGTGATGATGGTTCTGAAAGCGATGATGAGGGCAATGAGAAGAAGGCAAAGGAGGTGGACTTCACAGGGATATGTTTTATGGCCAACAGTGAGGAGCTCGACAATGGTGATCTTTATAGTGATCCTGTTGAGGTAAACCCTTCTTATGCTGATTTATCTCGTGTTGTGCTTAGATTGATAGATGAGCTTAAGAAGTATAAAAAAAATAAAAATCATGATTTCATTGTTGAGGGCTTAAATTCTGAAATCAATAGACTTAGAGCTTCTATTCTTGATGATGAATCTTGTGAGTCTTGTCAAGTTTTACAAACTGAGTTGGACTCTGCTAGAACAATTAATGCATAAAACTTGGTTCAACTTAGTGATGTAACTGCTAAACTTGATGAGTTGAGATTGGCACATGACTCTTGTGGTGAAAATCTAAAACATGCAAACGATGAAATTGAAAAGCTTAAGTTTAGTTCTTCTACAGGTTTAGAGTCAAGTATTTCAAATGGTCAATCTAAAACTTGCTCTAAATGTGAATTGTTAGAAATTAGAGTTAATTCATCACAAAAAACAATTCAACAGATGTTTTATCATAAAATATCTTCTTGCTTTAATTGTCATAAGCTTAACACTGAAATAGAAGTTTTGACTAGACAACTTAATGATTTTGCTTAAAAAGAAAGATTGGCTCAATCTAGTGCTTGTAAGAATTTTGTGAATGAACTTGTTGAATGCACAACTTGTCCCACACAAGCTAAAGAGAATGAGTACTTGAAAGACATTTTAGAGAGATTTTCTTTTGGCAAGAAAATTTTAAATATGATTCTAGACAAGTCAAAAACAAGTGTGAAAAATCGTGGTCTAGGATTTAATTTTGTTGAGCATGCCAAGAATAATCCTCCTAAGGTAGTTAAGCTTCTTGAACCTGGAAAGATTGAAATAAAACTTGAACCAAAATAAACTGTGTTTAAATTTGCTGGCTTTGTGCAAAAAATCATCAAATCATGTTATAAGTGCTAGCTCATCCTCTCAAAAGATTTCTGGTAATGTAAAATTCCAATGCACCTATTGTGATAGAGATGGACATTTGCATGGATTTTATTTTAGACGTGCCAAGAAAGAGAAGAAGGAAAGATTGATTGCTTTAAGACAAAAACGTACAACCTCTTTCATTCCTAGATCTCATGTAAAATCTAGTTTTTAGAGAACTTTTATGATGACTTTAAATCTGGTTCACGTGCTGGTTTTGGATTTAATTCAATTAATTCACGTTCTTTCTGGCATTCTGATCACTCACATGCACGTGATTTTGGTTCTAACTTTGTTGCTCTTGTTCGTTGTGTGTCTCAGTACTGGATTTCTAGATCTTATTTCACTAACACCAGTACTGTGAGACCGATGTTTCCTGTGATGTAAGAACATCTGATAAGGATGGAGAACATGAGCTAAATTGGGTTTCGGTCTTTTTCATCATTACTTGATTGGAACACTTGATAGCTCTTCACTTCTTTGATGGCTTGCAAGAGATTTCACTTTTTGAGAGACCATGTGGAAAAGGTGATGTAGTCTTACACCCTATTGAGTTGGATTCTCATGTTAATGATATTTTTTTCAAAACCACTTGATTCCTCTTGTTTTGCTCTTCGCGAAGAGAGTTGGGCGTGTTGCTTCCTGTGGGATTATTCTGAGGGGGAACTTGATGTTTAAGAATCTAGGAAACTTTGTTTATTATACTTGTTAATCAAATCAATAAGTCTAAGCCATCAAATTTAAATGAGTTGTAGAGTTCTTTTTATCATATTACTCATATGTTGTGTAGTTTTGATCATAACTGGTTATAATTAATTTGTTGCACTTGAACTAAAATATGACATGGCAGAATACTTTGACTAGATTTATTATAGATAGTACTTTGCGATGTTCATAAAAAAGGATTAGCTTGATTGTGAGTCTTATTTGAAATCTTGTCTATGAGGCTCGCATGTTTCATATTGCAATTTTTTTATGATCACTCAATTTGACATGTTATAAAAAAAATGAGAAAGAGACAATTGAAAAGATGTATGCTTCAAGCATGCCATGATACACAAAAAGAAAAAGGCACAAAAAGTGCACAAATAAAAAGAAGCATGCTTCAAGCATGCCACCATCTAAAACAAATATGCTACAAGTATTTCATTATGAAAAGAAGTATGCTACAAGTATGCCACATGCCTATGAATTGAGTGTGGAGCAATATGTTATTTTATGAGACTGCTAGCTCCTCTGGATTTAAAATTTGCTTCACTTTTAGGCTTTGACTTTTTGTTGCGATATCGCATTGTGCTCTTTATAATTGATTTGGTCATTGTTGAGATGTCTGTTATTAATATAAATTGTTTAATCTTGCTCAAGACTGGTTTTGACATTGCTATATGATATATGACTTTATATAATCTAGATAGCTCTACTAAAAAATATGGCTTGGTTGCTTTATTAAATCAATGCACAAAGACTTGGATAATCTACAAAGCTTCTTGATTTTTATTCTGAGTGCTCATTCTTAGAATTATTCCTTCTTTAAATTTTCTTGATATTTACATTGCTAAAGGGGGAGAGATTTGGTGTGTTTTGTGCGAAATTAAAGAGAATGGAGGGATATTGGAGAAATTTGCTAACTATTTGAAGCTAATTCATCATGCAATAGTGTGGTGTTGTCAATGTATTCATCAAGGGGGAGATTGTTAGACCATGTGGTTAGGTCTAGGATATTTTG
Source organism: Dendrocalamus latiflorus (assembly GCA_017311315.1). Lineage (NCBI taxonomy): Eukaryota > Viridiplantae > Streptophyta > Magnoliopsida > Poales > Poaceae > Dendrocalamus > Dendrocalamus latiflorus. The sequence continues at coordinate 33,502,525 of CM029637.1, forward strand.
GTGATGAATAATTAACAATGGTTAATTTGTTATGATGATTAATTGGTGATTTTGTTTAGCGTTGTTATGCGAGTTGTGTCGTGTGTGTGCGGATTGATGTTGGTCAAGTTTGGACGAACTTGTGCCGGAAGAATGTTCTTTGGTTTTTGCATATGCAGGTTGAGCATTGAGGCGATCATGGTCGGTGACGAGGTGGACCGGGACTAGGATGGGGAGATCCGAGGTTCAGACGGTCAAGGAGGTCACGAGATGGTTGGGCTCATGCTTGGGGCGCATGGAGATCAGAGATGGATGATACGTGTTAGAGCTACGGAGGTGCGGTCCGGAGGCTACGACACGTGGTGGATGATGCGTGAAGAAGATACAGGAGGTGCGGTCCTGGAGGCTTCGACACGTGATGAGTTGGAGAAGTTGGAATTTTGGAAAACCCGTGTTAGGAAGGATTTCGGGTCCCTTATTTGTTGGAATTGGATTAGAATTCGTGGACTTAGGATATGCTCAGGTTTTGGGTCCTAGACTATTAATAGAGGTGGGGTTGGAGGCTAACCCCGTGGCTTTTAGAGAGACTAATTTCGTGTTAGGGTTTAGGGGTGCCAGGAGGGCACTTTGTAATCACCATGGATCAAAAATAAAGTTTAGATCTATTTCGAATTTTTTTTGCGACGATGTGTGGCAGTGCATCGCTCGTCGCCTGATTTCGCTCGGCGCGCAACGTGGGTGTTCTGATCGGACGCGACGGCGACGTCTTGGTTTTCTCATCTTCCCGTGCGTAGGCATCGCGAGAAAATAAATCGATCGGGTGCAGCTTTTGGAGATTGAGCGAACAGAAAAGGAAAAATTTGCTGCGGATGCATGTTGAGACTGATGGATGAATAGTGCCCGCAGTTTTTGAATAAAGTTTGTGAGTTTTTTAATTCACATATATTATCCTTTTTCCTGTTTTTTAATTCCTATGAATTTTCCATGCATTGATCTATAGCTATATATTTTTTGTGCTTATATTCATGAATTACTTTGAATTAAAAATCAACTGCTAGATTGAAAGAAAAACGATGTTTCGCTGTTCGAGTGTAAATTTTTTCTCGGTGCTGTAGTAACTGCTACAGTAACTGCTGCACTACTTTGCTACAACATGCTATAGTATTTGCTACAGGAAAATCAGGAAAAAAAGCTGTTTTCTTTTTTGTGTTTTTGTTATTTCTAGTTTTTGCAGATTAAACAATTAAAAGGTAGAAAATTTGAAAAAAAGTTTCCGCTGTGCGCTACAATCATTCACCCCCTCTGATTGCCATCGACGATCCTACAAGTGGTATCAGAGCTCAGTTCTAATATCTCTGGCCCAATGGACACTAGTATGTGAACGTCTGATGGACTGTGACCCTGAGGGACCGTCGGTGTACGGTAAAGGGGCGGTGAAAAGCTGAGGGACACCAATGTGTGAAGGGGGATTGTTATAGTAGTCCCACATTGGTTGTGGAAGGGCAAGAGACCTAACTTAAAAATAGGGGAGTCCCTCACCTCATTGGCTAGCTTTTGGGGTGAGAAAGCCCTGATGATCCTACAGCTTCACGTATTTTTTGAAAGCTATACACCAAAAAGAACTATGACCATTGAACACAGAAGGCGATTCTGCAATGCAGCAAGCAATAAATACAGTGATACCCTGGTCATAACACCATTTATGCACTTAGCGTATCGAGCAAAATATGATTGTCCTCCTCTGCCAACCCATACTTTCTGAACGACAGATGCGCCAACAGTTCCGTCGTCTCGGCGCAGCACCGAAGAGGAGAAGCCGCGGTGCAGCAAGGAAGAGGAGAAGCCGAGCGCGGAGAGTAGGTGGAACAACGCATGGTCGGGGGGGATGAACGAAAGCAGCGGACCAGCTCACAGTACCCTGGGTCCACCTGGATGGCAAAAGCGATATCACTAGGATGGGCGTACATCAACCGTACGACGCTCGAAAAGAACTCTCAGTTGTCACTAGTCGTAGCATGCAAGGTTCAAATGGCATGCACATAGTGATGATGTTACATGCTGGACAAATCAAGATCTAATTAAAAGTCAAGCACTCTACTGCTACCATCTTGCTTGCATGCCACGATCTCTTTTATATCAATCTTGACTATTGAGGAACTTACCAAGCATCACCGCTACTTTTCTCTTCAACTGTACTTTTCCGAGAACCGAACCGATGCTTGACACCAGCACAGAACGTACCAGCTTCAAAGCGCAGTTCAACCAAAACACTTGTTCAATCATTCGTTCAGTTACTGAATTACCCCTTGTACAAACAGCTAGCCAGACCAAGCAGCTGCATGCAACATAAATAGTTAAATTTCTACAAATATAATACGAGAGTTTATCTGATCACCTTATCACTGAGTTAAATATACTTTTAGCACTATTTAGCATCGTATTTATAGAAATAGCCGTATGCGCATAGTATTTACAAAAATATCGCTTTTGTCATTCAGTGGGCGGGCGGCAGCGCCGGTGAGAGCCGGCTTAATTACTTGCCCTAAATTTTTTGTTTAGTATTTGTTTGAATATTTAATATATCAAATGAGCTTAAAAATTACGAAATTTATGTACAGCCTCCCGACACAACGTACCTCATAGTGTAATTTTTGGATAATTTTATCCATTGTGAATGTTGCTAAAAAATTCATACAATTTCAATATTTTTACGAGTTTTTACATATAGCAAACGAGCTTCAAAAATTACGAAATTTTATGTGAAACCTTTCAGCACAGTCATAATTATTGTGTAATTTTTTAGGAATTTTATATGATCAAAATTTGCTACATTTATTCGAGTTAACTTAATCATGAATTTAATGATCCTCACGCATCTTTTAAAGTGGCATGTGTCTGCTAATCATGCTATATTTTATTTCTTGCTATCTGGTTCGCACAATTGTCACTCTCTATGTATGTGCCCCCTCGCGTGCTCTCTCGTTTGTACATTTGTTAGTGTTACGATGCTGTCTCCCCTCACCCGAAGCGATGCTTGTGATAATGGGTCCTCAATTTACGGGATGAGCGCACCGGGTTCACCTTTCGCTCGGCCATAAATACGAATCTCTCGCAGTTTATCATTGCTCATCGCAGAAGGTCATTGTCACGGTCATCGCTTAAAATTGGGAGTATGTAGCTCATTACCTCGAGAAACCAGTGCGTAGCTCAAAATTGGCAATTCTAATTTCTTCTCCGGAAAGGTATGTAATTTTTGATCATATGCTTTCGACGTTATTCCCGTAATTCTAGTCAATTAGTGTTATTTAGTTAGTCGTGATTAATGGAGTTTGTATTACGAAGTAAGTAGGTCGTGATTAATATAATTTGTGTACGTACGATACCCATAATTTGTTATTGAATGAAAATATGTAATTAAGGAATTGTAATTACTATAGTGGCAATTAGTTAAGGGTAAGTAATGAGTTAGTGCTAAGGATCACGGTAATAAATGGTCCGACATTTTTTTTCCAAATGAGTAATCAAATTATCGATAAGTAGTATATGTAGTTATACGTACGCATGTAATCACTTACTTGTAGTATATTATTGTTATTATCAATCTTCGTATTAATATTTCGTTTATCCCATTTGTTGCAATGGTGAAATCAGACGTGCGTACAAGCGTGTGACAGAAAGTTGAGCTTCACTATGGATCTATGGCTAACGCTGCCAATAGTACAGCACTTTCGAGATACCAACACGAGAAGGTATGGGTATACTCAGCCCATCATGTGCCATTTGGTATGCACTTTATTCCTCAGAAGAGCAGGAAAAAAACCCATACATGCTGACTTACAAAATATGTACACCTGAAAGACTACAACAGAATGGTAAAATGGAACATATTTGCATCAGTACATGTTTGCGCAACTGTAGCGTCTGGACAGATGAACTTCTTGCATATCGTAAGGGCGTGCGCCGCATGGTCGCTAGGCTAAGGGGGAAGAGCTCTTAGCCTCCTGCAGACGCCGGAGATCGATGCAGAAGCCAACTTTTCCCTCTTTGTCCTTTTGACAAAATAATGGCTACCGAAGAAGGCATACACTGAGATGTTGGCATGTCGCAGTAACCTGAGCAAACCTACTCCCAGAAATTCGTTTGTATCTCCCAGTCGATAAGGCCTCAGTTTTTGCGAGCAGAATGGTACAATTCCATGTAGTCCAGAGCAGGTCGGTTCCATGACCAATCTTGCTCCATGACCCTCTTGCAGAGGGCGTGGAACCAATCGCGAGCGTCGTACCATGTGGTAATCGCTCTGAAATGAAATGACAGACGAATGGAATGAATAACGTCTGTAGCATTACAGTTTGTGCAACTCTGATGGGTTATACTTACCTGTCGAGAGAATAATCTACACCGTTGTTGTCAGCTCCTTCGAAACCGAATCCGTTCGGCTCAAGGCCTTGTTCTTGAGCCCGATCCTTATCGTCGTCCACATCAAAAACGGTGTCATAAAGGCCTGCACAATGCATCTCATATCTTTTACTGCCAACAAGAAATACATTGTCACGGAGATCAAACATACCTCCAGTTTTCCGAACAATTGGGATGGATCCATATCGCATAGCAACAAGCTGGGTTAAACCACAAGGTTCGAAAAGGGAAGGAACAAGAATGAAGTCGGCACCAGCATATATCTGCAACAGGACCATAAATTTAGCACACATCAGCTTTCCAGTTCCAAACAACTAACACATGGGGCTATTCGCAGAGGATGTAAGACTTACCAAATGCGATAGCGGCTCGTCATAAGTTAAACAAAGCTTCACCCGACCATGATATTCACCATGCAGTTTACTAGCTAAGTTGGTAAAGTCGCTTTGTATGCGAGGATCTGGAGCTGAGCCTAGCAAAACCACCTATTAAAGAAAGGAAAAGTGCTTTAGTTATAAAAATTTGAACAAAGGATAAATGACAATAAATATATGTATAGGAAAAGCTTGCAAGCAAACATAGGTGTCATGCATGAGCAAGAGAGAAGACCTGTCCGTGGCGTTCAAGAGTTCGATAAATTGCATGTTTGATAAGGTGAATGCCCTTCTGAACTGTCAGACGACTGATTATCCCAACAACAGGGGTATCAGTTTGCTGTAATCCAAGCTTCTGCTGCAATGCCTTTTTTGCAGCACTCTTGCCCTCAACAACATTCTCAGAAGTATAATGGACCTGAAATACAATGCAACAAAAGGTTGAGCGGGCAAATATCCACACCAGTACTCAAACAGAGAGCTGAAGAATTGATCTACAGCCTACATAAGCATATGTATGCTAGTGTTACACACAACATCAAATTCAAATTAGTTGCAATCGAATTGTTTCACTTTGCATAGCTGGAGAAATTCCAAACCATCCAGGCAAATTAAGAAACACATGTGTTCTAGAGAAAATCAAAAGGGAAATGTAATTAGAGCTGCGCTCTAAACACAATTTACAAAGTCCAACTCCAAGCAAATACTAAATGTGTCGACGTTTTAATATCGATCTTACGTATAATTTGTTTGGATTCAGGAAAACTCTTAGAAGACCTGATGTATGCACATGCAGAGTAGAGACACGAGAATTTTTATACAGGTTCGGGCCTTCTCCTAAGAGAATAATAACCCTACGTCCTGAGTGATCACTAATCACCAGAAAATGATTACAATTGAGAGTAATGCGAATGCCTAGCACTATCTCCTTCGATCGAATGCCTCTCTCTCTTCTCTCTTTGACGTTAACCTTTATATAACCAGTGAAGCAACGGCAGTTGTCTGCACTAAAAGACATCTCAACACTTCAGATGATAACCGCCTAATGGAAGTTACTATCAGAGAGACGTAAAAGGCCGTTCGCTGTGTAGCGGTTGTTGTCAGAGAGATCGTGTGCGGTTATTGGATAAACACACGTTCTAACTGCCTCATCAGACGAACGCACGATACAGTTGTTCTTCGTAGACAAGTTAATCAGAGATAGGTTGGTCATAGGAAGGTCAACGACCATAAAGTGGTCACAAGTCAACTTACGACTATGTGGTCGTAAAAAGACTTACGACCATATAGAGTAGTCGCAGTAAGACTTACAACCAAGGGGTAGTCGCAGTAAGACTTACGACTATTTGGTTGTAGGAGTTGCGACCAAGGGGGTAGTCTCAGTAAGACTTATGACTACATGGTTGTAGAAGGACTTACGACCAAGGGATAGTCGTAGTAAGTCTTATGACCACATGGTCGTACAAGAGTTTACGACCATCCTGCTATATTTACCTCTTATCGATAAGTCCTGGAATATGTTTGAATATTTATGACCACAAGGTATATTTAAGGAATATAATAACGTAATAATTTAAGGATTATTCTATCCTCGTCAAAACGCATAGCCATGGAATATGTTTGAATATACTCGAAGATGATTAGTGTACCGGGATAAAGTTGTCGTTATATGGATCCCAAATATCTGGATCAATTCCATTACGAATGCCATGGAATTTGAAATAGTGACGAGCAATTGCACCATGTCCCGACACTTCCCTTGAATATGTGTATGAAACCTGCAAGGATAGCCAAAAAAGTTCAAAATAGACAATAAGCATGATTCAGCAATATTTTGAAGGACTTGCACAACAAGCACATGATAAAGCAAACAACAGGCACTCACAGTTGTAGCCTTATCACAATGTGCCATTGCTTTGCCAATGTGGTGTGCTCCAAATTCAAGGTTGTGGATGGTAAATACAACCCGACCATTTGTTAGCCCATTATGAGCATACTGTTCCTTGTATAGCCAAGCAACTGGAGCACTTGACCAATCATGACAATGTATGATATCCTGTCAGGATGACAACAGCACATCAACGGTAGATGTCGAAGGAAAAGGGCAAGCAGCACGGTAACAGTACGAAACGTGTGCGCAGTTGTAATTCACAGATCTAGCCAAAAAACTAGCTACTACTTAAAATAAATCGGCGATGAACAGAAACAGAAAGATCGCTCCACCGTTAACATTGGATGAGATCACAGAATAAATTGTCTTCAATGCATAACCAGCATGAGAAAAGAGAAAAAATGAGGAAAAGACCTATCTAACCATCATTATTGTAAAACAAAAACCTATGGAACATCTCTTATACTTACTGGAGAAGATCCACTCTGGAGGAGAAACTCCAGAGCAGAATGACAGAAGAAGCCAAATCTACCTTCATCATTCCTTCCGTAGACACATCCAACCCAAAACATCCTGAAAAAATGTCAAATTAACCCAATTTTGTGAAATCTTTCCGTGAATAAAATTGCAAAGAAAATACTTCCCAGCTTTAAAATCCACACTGAGGAGAAAAAATCATTCATTTAGTAATAAATACGAAAAGAACATAGTTTGTTTTGGTTGAAGCCTCAATATATCTTTGTCTATATGTGAACTAGCAAAGCAACTTGCCACAATTTATTTTGAACATTAGTTGGAAACAACAGAAACATACGATCTAGAATTAAGTTGGATACTTGGATCACAACTCTTGTCACACTCAACTCAGTAGAGTAACCGGTAAGTAATGAAGAGAGGTACAACAATGCAAGATAATAACTAAAATGGAAGAAAAGAAAGTAATCAAAGCACCTAATTAAAATGAAAAATCTGCATCTTATTGTTAACATTAATGTAGTAAAAAAGCTCTTATTAGAGATGACATACAAGACAACATGATTCAAGATTTCTCAAATGCTATCATCAACAAGAATGAGCTGTTCTTAAGATCTATACAGTATCAAGCTGGCCTTACAACGCAATGGCAATTCAAAACTTGTGCTAAAACACAAGAGACTCATGGTAAAATAGGAGTGCATCAACAAAAGGAAATCAAAAGACAAAAAATTATAATGCAGCCAATAACAACTGACAAATACTATATAGTGGTAAAATGGTGAAGTGCAAAGTGCCACATACCCATTCTGCGGTTCCAAGAAGTAAACAGGGATGTCTTCAACCTTTCCAAACCATACTTTTATCTCTGTATCACCCCAAGTAAAGCTTTGACGGTAATGTAAATCCTTCACCTGCACCAAAAGAAGGGTGCCTTAATGAGGAAAAAGAACAATATCGACATCCAGCATTCTAACCTGTCAAGCAAGCACACAAAACTCTCCAAGCAAATACTAATAAAAAGTAAAACGGTTTTGCAGATTAACATGCAGCAAATAAATAATATCAGCTATAACTAAATTTAAGAGAGGGGCTTCAATGCTCTCCCCAAAAGTGAAAACTGAAAAGCACAAATTTAAAGCACATTGAGGGCCTGATTTGCAAATACACACTACTCACCACTAACCATTGCTTCAAGATTTGAGCAATGTAGTTTTGGGGAGAGCTTTAAGACTCCAAAAAACTTCACAGGGTTCCCTGAACTAGATAAAACAAGAAAGAAACAATTTGCGGGAAGTGCATACATAGTGTCACAGTAGAATTACATGCTATTAAACTAGAAGTATACTTCAGTGACAAAGCCACTACATGACTGAAAAGGAAAGAAATTAAAAAAAACAGAAGACACCAGGATGAAGTACAGTATTAACTTACATTGCTTAGATTTAAACAGTCATACTTCGGAAGAATAACCTCAACATTGTGACCTAAATCTAGAACAGCTCGTGAAAGACTCGTAACAACATCACCAAGACCCCCGACCTGTGACAACATTGGTCATTGTTGCATGTGTCGTCATTATGTGTACCAACAATTAACAAGTACGGTCAAAAGCACCTTTACCTTTGCAATAGGAGCCATTTCTACTGCAATGTGCACAATATGCATAGGAGGTTCCTTTGCAATGGAACCAGTCACAGGAATATGATAGTCCATCCCATTCCTGTTGTCATATATTCCACCTTCTTCCGACTCAGAGAAAACAAAGTCCATCATATATGCATCCAAAGGAACCCTAACTGGAAAATGAACAGATCACTTAAAACAGAAGAAAAACCAGTCAACATTGCACCGTAATACAAAGTGTGTGTGCGCGCGCATGTGCGTGCGTGTTTGTGTAGAGAGAGAGAGCGCGCTAATTCAAAAGCACTGACTGAACCGACTATCATCAATGTTGGCAACAATGGTCCAAAAAACAAGTGGCGAAAAGAAGCAGGATCGAATTTGACATCAATTTGATATGTTTAAAAAAAAGGTGCCTCTGTTTTATCAGGATTTGCATGCTTGTTGGATTCTTTCTGGTAATAACCAGGGAGGAAGCAGTAGTTTGAACTCTTCTGCCAGAAGCCTAAAGAACAAAAAATGTTTATAGCAATATCACATTATGAGAGTAGCTTTGGATGAAAAAAGTTCTGGAAGACAGATCTTGTAGTACTTGATTGTGATATTAGTATGAAAATGCATTCAAGAAAAAAGAGCACTAATATGGACATGCACCTGTTGCTTTTAAGTGTGAACCGTTTTCTGCATTCACCATCTTCTGCGGCGGCAAAGGACCACTTGGATGAGCCCAACGGTTAAAGGAGCCTCTAAACCAAACCTCTGGCTTTCCATTCAGCACTGTGTTAGAAGGATTATATAGAACATCCACAGTGGTTCCTGCTCGTACTTCAAGTGGCTCAGTATACACAATGTGTTTCTGTGAGAGAAGAAACTCTCTCATAGTCTTTTCCTTCATCTCAGCTTTCCTTTTTGCAGTTATCTCAGCCTATTGAAACCAAACAAACGGCAAAAGTCAAAAGACCCCCCTTCGGGTGTGTTATCGAAACAGTGCCATGAAAAATATACCAATGAAGAGAAGAGTGAGAAAATGTGGTTTTTGTTTATTAAATAGCCCCGTATAAATAGGCACAATGCTCCTATTTTTATATGTGAAGGTTCTCTTGAACTGACCTTTCTTCGACCAGCCTCCTCCCTTTCTTTTCTTTCTTGCTGAAGCTTTCTAAATATCCTATGTTCTTCTTCCACCCAAAATAAGTCCTCAGATATGTTATTTGGAACAACAGCATGGAAATCCTGTCGTCCATTGTTATCATAATTCCTTGCATTCCCAGGTGGTCCATCAGCAAAAACCCAGTCCAACACCAATGCCCTTTCTGGTAAATTAACTATACATGGAGTAAAGTCAGGTATAAGCTATATGCATACAGGACAAAAGAGCAAGTAAATAAATAAGATCAAGCACATGAAAATGGATCTTCAAATTCATTCATGAGGAATAACGTGGACTTTAGGAAACAAACATCAGTAGATACCTTCAAAGCATACACAATTTCCATGTTACTATGTTTCTTTTGTGTGTTGGGACAATTTTTAACTTGTTGAACTATGTTTCTTTTATGTGTAGGACAATTTTTAACTTGTTGAAGTACCAAAAGAAGAAAATCTATGCCAAAATTAAATAGCCATATTATGATATTACAATTCCTAAGGGATGAAAAGTGTGAATGGACATACCATCTACATACCACCAATCACCATTTTTTTCATAAGATTTCACTAGTCTTTCAGCAATAGAGAGCCCATCAGTCCAGTTGTTGTAACCCCCATGCATCCAAATCTCAGTGTTATGCATTAATGATCTTGAGCTTCTGTTATAGTACAATTTGACCCTATCCCCTCCTTTGTACGTGCTAGGCTCTATATACCATAAATTATCAGCATGTCTGCTGGCTGAACTCAACAAATGGTGCAATTTATTCTTCTTCATCTCAATCTCAGCCTTTGTTTGTGCCCTGTCAGCCTCCATTGTGGCCCTTTCTTCCTCCTTCCGGCGCTCCTCTTCAGCCTGTCTTTTCCTTTCAGCTTCTTCTGCAGCAAGCCTTTCAAGTTCCCTTTGCTTTTCTTCAACCAAGAAGTCCTCAAATGAGTATTCATCCATGTCACTTTCTATTTCTAGGACGAAATCATTATAATTGTTATTTTCATAGACGGTGTCACCGTTAAAGAACACAAAGTCTAATCTGTATGCCTGCTTGGGTATGTAGAGTTTGCAGCACCACCAATCCCCGCTTAATTCACTTTTATGCAATTTTTCAGTAAAAAAGTTCCATCTCCATCTATTGAATGCCCCTTTGACAAGAATATCAGGCTCACTGGCTAAGGCTGACATGCTCCGATTTAAGTAAAGATCAATAACTGAATCAGCCTTCACTACTTCAGGAAAAACAAAACACTTATTCCCAATCGAATAATTTTCATCAGCAAGCTTTTCAAGCCTCCCCATCAGCACTTGTAGATCCACATTATCCTGTACTGGTGCTTGCATATCTGGTTCATACTGTTCTTCATCCTCGGTTGTCCTCAGTTCATCTTCAGCAACCAGAGGCTCTTGCTCGGCGTCTCTACCTATCCCCATGTCATCTTCTGAAAAAGCAAGTTGTTCCCCCTCATGATTCTTGTTAGTTATCTCTTCTGCTGCATCTTCAGTGATATCTTGTCCACTGAAAATAATGGCTTGTTCCTTTGGATCTTCTCCGGTGACACCGGCAGCTGACTGGCTTTGTTTGGGGACACCAACAACTGATCTGTCCTGCTCATGGAAAATAACTACTGCCTTGTCTTGTTCATGAACACCAGTAATTGATCGGTCCTGTCCATGAATGCTAGCAAGCGACGAAGGCTCGGGCTTTGAACCCACTAGTGCATTTATCTTACCAGGGTACTCATCAAGTTCTCTGTCAATTGACTCATCATCCATGGATGTCGAAGACAATGATGGAGACTGATGTTGGTCAACCTCTTCTTCAGTCTCAGTTCCATCAGCATCATCCACTCCCTCCAGTGCCGCAACGCTGGAAGCATCTCCTGAAAAGTCCACCTTAGATGATTCTTCTGCAGTACTTGTCTGCTCTGTGGTATCACTACTGAGCATCTCATTGCTTCTACCAAGATCACCTTCATCAGTGCTACTGCTTTGTTCAATCTTCTTCTTCTTGGATTCAACAGTAGGTCTTGGAGCATATCGTCTAGAGGTGGTGCCTTTAGGCTTAGGACTTGATGTTTTCCTTGGATTCCTCTTAGGATAATCTGAATAATGCAATGTTAGGAAAACATGAGCCAAGCAGTACGACCAATGGACTCAAATATTGACTTTTAACAAAAATCATTACTCACACCTGAACTTGCTACCATGCATCGAACAAGCCTGCTTCTCGTAAATCTGTTGCACCTTATGACAGCCTGGAAAAGGCAGAAATGGTAGAAAACCGTGAATAAAGATCACTTGCCGCGATGTAATTGAATCTTTTCTCAGAACTAATTATTCATCAGACACCTCATGTACCATGAAAAGATTTCAGCCCTGGAGCAAAGCCTTATGCGGTTTGAAATTTAAACTGTAGCATCCAAAATGCCCAAATCAAGAATCATTTCCATGATTGTAACTAGCAAACACGAGGAGAAAAAAATGCTCAATAAGATCATAAAGTACACTCCAGACGCACATAAAGCCCCTAAAGGAGCAACCTTTTTTTCTGTACTTGACCAGCCAGGACAAACTCCGCACCCAAAAATCACTCAAGAAATGGCACAGAACACTCAGCAGGTCATGCAGCCCACCTCACCTTCCAAAGCGCATAACCAATCAGAACCCTCAAGAACAACATGCACAGGGGATCATATACCCTCTTCATAGTTCAAAATCTAGAATATACCCTCCTACACATCCAAATTGATAATATACCCTCCTCCAATCTATTTGCTTTACAAAACACCCTCTTTATACCTTTCTAGTGTATTTTTTCATATCCTTGTGTATTTCATCACTTGAAATGACCAAAATACCTCTGATTAAAGTTTGTGCATCCCCGTTGATGCATATAACAAGGCACGCATGGAGCTGGATCCTAACAAGGTTCTCTCCAATGCAAAGTTGGAGAAGCTGTTCCCAGGAGATTGTTCAACATGCAAAGTAAGGATGTGCTGATTGATGGAAATACTGAAGACACAGTGCTTGTCACAATGTGTATTCTTTCTTTGGGGGAAGATAGTCGAGATACTCAGCCAAGTCCGGTTCTGTCTTTGATACTTGATCAAAAGCCAAAATTACCATCCTGCGCTGGTGGTGGTTTACATGATTAGACATGCAGATTTAATTTCCTTGTAGAACTTGTTTCGTTGGTGGAGATAGGTTTAGTGCTCCCCCTCCCGGGTCAGTACTGAGGGGACGCATTTGTTGCTGGAGGCTTGTTATTCCTTAATTTACAGTTGAGAAATCTATAACTGTTATGATACTACCATTCTGTGTTTGTACCAAACGGACTGGTAATGAACATTTGGAGGCTGAAATAAAGTACGAGAAAAAAATGAATGGGTTCTTCAATCTGCAGCTGGAGTAACGAAGATATGACCAATTTTTTGCCCGATAATTACATTTGTGTTGCCGAGAGCTACTGAACTCTGCAAGTGAAGTCTATTCTAGTTCTAAGCCTAATTAGCCTCTCGATAGATGAAACTCTAATGAGATAATCTTGAGACGTTGATAGTCTAAGTGTACGATATGGACATGAGGAGTAACTATTCAGTTTGTATTTTTTTCAGGGGTATTTTGGTCATTTCATGGAATACACAAAGATATGAAAAAATACATTGGAAAGGTATAAAGAGGGTGTTTTGTAAGGACATCTGTAGTGTATGAAAATAAAGGGTCTTAAACTACATTAAGGTCAACCTTATACATTATTATAGAGGTGACCTTAAACAGGCTATAAGCAAAAAAGGCTGGTCCTCAAACTAAAGACCTGGCTTCAAGCATTAAAATACAATTTTTCTTTATCTGCCAAGTGGGACCGTCTTAAGACCCCTTGGGTTATATATACTATGGAGTCAGCCTTAAGGTTTAGATAGACCCACTTTAAAGCCCCTTGGGTTATATACACTCCCTAAAGCAAATAGATCGGAGGAGGGTATATTATCAATTTGGATATGTAGGAGAGTTTTGAACTATGAAGAGGGTATATCATCAATTTGCAAAAAAAAACGCACAACAAAACCAATAGGGACCTAACCAAACAGTTCCAGGACCGCAAGAAAACGCACCTGCGCGAGGCCAGTGGCGGCGGCGGCGTTGGCCGGCACAGGCCGGCTCCGGGAGCAGAGCGGGCTCTGCGCGCGGAGAGCCATCTCCCTCCCTGGCTCCCTGATCTCCTCCTCTCTCCCTCCCCTCCTCACCGCACGAAGGTGACTCCTATTTTTCTTCTAGCTCTGCATCGAAATGTGCAGCTGTGCTGTCTGCAGACACGCTCGCTCGCTAGAAAGGCTCGATTGAAAGAGACCTTTTGTGCTTTCCCGTGCGCCATTGTGTGGCAAATTTTGGCGACCTTTATTGCCTCATTTTTTCACCTTTTTTTTTTTTTGTGGTGAGGAGGATTTTTGCAGGAACTGTGTGGACGGAGTTGGGCTCCCCACACGCAGTGAGACGGACGCAAGGCTACAACCCCAAGGTGGCGCGTCAGAGTGTGGGCCCAGGCTTGTCAGGGTGTGGGCCATGGCTGTGCTATGGACGGCTGTTCTTGGATGGATCAGCTGCCGTCAGATCGATGGATGGATGAGCCGTGTTGCTTTCGCCTGATTATTTTTAAGCGTACAGTACGCGCACCCCACACATTCACGTACACGCGCGTGTTGATGACTTGGCTGCTGAATTCCAGAACATTCCATGCTAGATCTCACCATTTTCTTAGAGAGAGAAATCGCACCATTTTAATTTCGCACTATGGCTCTATCACGTGATGATGGTTTTTTTTCAGCTTTTAGTTTTTATTTTTAGTTTTTTATAGTAATTATCTTTTAAATAAAATATTTTTTTTCAAGATATGATCTACTAAATTAATTTTAGTATATACTATACCGACTTCATTTATATCGGCAAAAACCACATGTGAGTTTCGGTTACTTTGTAATATTTCGCACGAACAGCCTAAAAACCACAAGTCGTAGCTAAAAACCATAAGTCTCAGACAAAAAGGATGAGCCCGATGTCTAAACTCTTGGGGTAAGGTTCTACTTATTTGGGTATTTTTATGACTTATAATTTATTTTGTACTCTGTGTGATTTATTTTACGCTGTAGCTATTGGTGGTTTTTGACGTAATTAAATTTAAAAATAAAAATAAAAAATAAGTTCTATCCCGGACAATGCAAAGGAATACGAGGAAAAAGAAAAGGTAAAAAAGCCATAAAAAACTAACAAATAGAAAAAAAATGAAATTAAAGAATAGTGAACTAAAAACCAAAAGCTGAAGTCAAAACGAGCAGAGCCTAGGCTACACCGCTATTTTCAAAAATCAAGAATCGGGCATGTAGCAGTGTTCATTTTAACTTTTAGCTATGAGCTTTTAGCTTTTTATATTATATCTGCTGTGAGTTTTTTGTAACTAAATTTGAAAGAAGAAGAAAAAGAAGTTACGTCGTCACAAACAATGGAAAAATAAGGAGAGAAAAAAGCAACAAGCCTAAAATGAGCAAAAAAACCAAAAAAAAAAATAAAAGCTGAAAGTTTAAAGCTGAAGTGAGCACAACATGCAATGTTTCCTGTAAAAAAAAGTTTTGCTGCACGAGAACAAAACAAATATTTGAGACCTTGCATCTGAGTAGAGCAGACAATAATGAGTATGCATGACTTAAGTTGTGTACTTGTAATACTGATAGATCTAGGGAAGCAAGGAACGTGTCTAAGTTGCTTACACTCTGATCACTCACCATGTTCTCAGTTATCACCTCGCAGTCCAAGGTCCATGATGCTTCTAGCAGTTGTGATAGATTCATTGCACACAGTGGCGGATCTAGGAAATTTTTTTGGAAGGGTTGAAGTACCTTTAGCTCGACCTCAGCCCTTTCTACATTATATATCCATGGCTAAAAATTTAAAGGGGCTCCAGGGGGCTCCAAGTGTCCGGTAACGGTAGGAGGGGCTCGAGCCCCCCGTCCCACCGCTGGATCCGCCGCTGATTGCACATGCAGATCTTCCTTGGTTTATCCTATCCGGTTATCACTAAATGAAGATATTATGCGATGCAAGTTGTTCTTATCCTCGTGAGGTCGAGCTCCTGCATGGCATGTGGACGAGTAAGACATAGGAGCGACAGCAACTCAAATACATCGCCTTACAACATCAATAGCCTTATCAGTAACAATATCCTTTGAAAAGGTTTCACTCACCCATCATGTCACACAGAAATGAATCGACCAAAAAATTATCAGCATCGAAAAAAACACACTAAAGAGTTAATAGCTTGATTGCTTTCGATTTACTGGTAACCATACTTCTTTAGAGGGATCAAGAAATCTTCTACACGGAAAAGTAAAAGTCGAAACACATGAGCAATAGAAACAAGAAAGATACTAGTACTAATGAGATGGAACAACCATAAAAAATTACAGAAAATGAATTTATCCGAATTTTGCTTGAATCTGAAGTTTTTACAAATCTAAAAACTCCAGTCGATTTTCCGCTATCCTCTTCAAGAAATCTGTCTCCTACATGCAAATGCGCCTTTTTGCCCTGGTTTGCTCACTTATTTATTTGTTTCTGATGCGATGGTTCAAGTAGAGTACGAGTATGCGGAAGAGCCCTAATTTGAGTAATACTTTGATCATATTGAGCCTACCTTTTATGCAAATTTATATTCATTTAAATTATCAAAATTGTATGTCGTTATTTGTTGTGCAAATGCATGTTAAACTTAAGATTAGATATATGCTACTTGACATTGTAATATTATTATACCATCATTTGGACATTTGAATCACACAATGCTTATCATCGTAGATACTTAATGGTAACTTTGCTAGTTATAGATCGTACTTAAACGTCATGCTAGTCTTGCTTAAGTACCAGAGCATTAACTTGTCCTAAACATCATTTTTTTAATCATAAAACTTGTTTTGGATAGTCATTAGAGGGAAATGATTGATGTATTTGAGATAACTTAGATTTGGGCTTCCCAAAATCTTTAAACTTACTGTTACCGTATTTGGACGGATGGTATGATGGTTGGTGCGGATATAGCACGAGAAAATAGTGGTATGTGGTACGTACCGCTAAGATAAATTTAAGGACTTAATCCTACGATGACCTTCCAATGTAAAATAGTACAACTATAAGTTTATAATGGGTATGACCTGGCTAAATAATTTGTATTCACCAGGGCGGGTTGCACTATTAGAGTGACCCACAAGTCGTGTAGCTGGTTTTAAGCCATCATAGACACGGGTTGTGTCACTGCTGTAAGCCGCCGTGGCGCAAGAGGGGGTCTGGGTGTGGTGGACATAACTACCTCTCAGGTAAAACCTTAACAGGTGTAACTTACGCTAAGGGATGCATTGTAAAGGCTTTGTAGTGATCTTCTTGATTCACATATCCAAGGAAAATATGTGGAATATAACAAGTTGATTATCTCTTGTGGGTAAAGTGTACAGTCTCTGCAGAGTATAAACTGTTCGAATAGCCATACCCACAATCAAGGGCGGACATGGGAGCTGACTTGAGCTATTTTCTATTTGCAAAAACTTTGTGGATGGGATGAAATCTCGTCGGGTGGATGTAATCCTAAATGCGGTTTCCTCTTGGTAGATATAACTCTGTATTGATAATTGGGTGGATGGAACCATGTAACAGATGAATGGAACCTGCACCGCTACAAATATTGCATATTTTCACTCTCTTTAATAAATATATGGTTTGGTTAAAAGGCTAAGTTAAAGGACTTTCTAATTGATGTTGTTTTCAAATATATAAAAGAACTCGAGCATTCCTTGCTAAGCTTTGCATGAATAATTATTGCATTTTATGTGTTGTTCGCAGAGCATTGTTTCTTGTGCTCATCTTCACTCACAAATCCCTCAAATTTTGGGGACCAAGACGACCTCGCTTACTATGAAGCCTCAAGAGTTGACGAGGAGAAGACAGATGAGCTTAAGCCATTTTTCTTAATAGTTAGCTCTTACCACAATCGGGTTGACTTTGTGGTGATTGTGTGTACACATATTATCTAGGTTAGGCAATACCTACGCACACAATCTTAACCCCAGTCGCTTATCTATGGCAATATGTGCCATAGCTTTTTGCTTACCGCTTTCGCTATTATAATGAAACTATTTGGGCCGATCGGCTTTATGTAAATTTATCCAGATGCGGTCTATTCAAACAATTGTTATGCAATATTAATAAATGATATGATTTCCACTATGTATAAAATGATTCAGCGATGTATATATAAACACTATTTATTGATCTACAGTGCTCCCGAGAGCAGTCCAATGGTTTCACAGAAAATTTTAGATCATAATAGCTTCAATAGATCATAATAGGAACTACAAATCATTTTATTGCAGCTTTGTGAACCATAGCAGATCAATTCCTCTTTGCCTTTGTTTTCACATCAAGATCAGTACAAACAAACAAGGAAAAATAATTGTGAAGCACCAAACTAAGAAACAAGGGAGAACTAGATGCCCAAATCTACAAGGCTACCACGACTAATACAACACGACCCGCCCCTCTAGTGGGCGGCGACCACCATGTCCGGCGGGTTAAGGAACTCCATAACCGCCTCGATGGGCAGGTCCGGGGTCGGCGGCGGCGAGAAGAGCACCACCGACTTCGCCGCCGCCAGCTTCTTCCGCTGGGGGCACCGCAGCGCGAGGAGCCTCGAGACGGGAACGAAGTATGGCATGACCGCACCGCTCCCGCCGTCCCCGGCCGCAGGAGGAGGGGGAGAAGACGGCGACGGCGAAGGCGGGGGCAGGCGGGAGGTGGGCTTCCGGCGGTGGAGCCTGGTGTCGCAGAGGTGAGCGAGGGCGCCGAGGCGGAGGAAGCGGAGGTGGTCATCTCCTGCGGCGGCCGTCGGAGATCGGGCTTGCGGGTGGCTGTCATGTGGGTCCGAGGTGTCGGCGAGAGGTGAACGGGGGAGACGTGTTGCTGGATGTGGAGCGAGCGGGCGGTATTTGAAGGAGTTAGGGTTGGGCGGGACGCGTGAGCTTTGGGAGGGAAACTTTTTGTTAGAAGTATTGTTCTTACCTAGCCTTTGCGGCTGGTGATCCATTGGCCCTATGTCACGTGGGGCTAGATATATGTGGGTCCCATATGACAGTGGGATGGTGTAGCGTGCTGCGAGGGAGTAATTGTGGGGAGCGGATGGTCACGTTTTGAAATGAAGCGGCGGCGGGTGGCGCGTGATCTTGGCGAGGTCGCCGTCTGCTGTGGTCGGATCTGCTTTTTCTTAAAAGAATTAAATTCTTTGAATCATATTAATAACTCAATAAATTAGTACATAAGTACCTAACTCAATTCCTTAGATCGATGATAAATGTGCTACATTTCCTTATCTTCCTCGCCATTAACTTGTATCTTGCGATGGTGTTGATTGCCGAAAAACACATCAATGGGAAGTATATTGTCATCATATCCATTGATATATAGGATATACATCTCGATAGTGGTGTTTTTAATCAGAAAAAAATATGAGGTGATTTATTTGCACCCTCTTAACCAAGTGTCGATTTTTGATGTAGATATCATCATCATCCAAGTGAATCGATCCAATAAAACCCATCATGAGTAAATAAAATTTGGTTAAAAACTTGCCGAGGAAAACAAAACTAAAAACTTAAATCTAGGAAGAAAAATATAAAAACTAAAGAAATCTAAAGTTCTTGGGAATCTGCGGCATTCTGCATCGATCGTATGGGCCGGGTTGGGGCACGAGAAAATCTCATTTGTTTCTGAACCACATCTGCATGCTCTCTGGTCGACCGGTCCGGATCCATCGGACTCATGTGGCCTACTAGCTTTGTAAGGATAGTCCTAAATATTGCTATGGGTCCAGGCCAGCCCAATTGT
The DNA here is from genome assembly GCA_017311315.1 of Dendrocalamus latiflorus. Classification (NCBI taxonomy): domain Eukaryota; kingdom Viridiplantae; phylum Streptophyta; class Magnoliopsida; order Poales; family Poaceae; genus Dendrocalamus; species Dendrocalamus latiflorus. The sequence goes on from CM029637.1 coordinate 33,522,341, forward strand.
TCTCGAGCTAAACTTGTATATGTTCTTTTCAGAAGGAGATAGACCACGGGCACATAACATATCTTATTTCATTTTTCTTTTATCTTGTGTATGTATCTTTTTATTATTTTTTACACTATTTATCTCTTATTTTTAAAAGTCACTTGTTTCATATGCTATTATTTATTTTTAACCAAAAGACATCAATCACAATCAAATGCCATCAGTAGAATCCAGTACGAACGCCCCTTAATTAATCTCCTTTTGCAATTATCTAACTACACGCTATTTTCCCCTATTTTCCATTGCATGATTCCTCTCCCCATGTATCCAAGTGATCGCAAATAGGAATACACATAGCATGACGGTTAAACATGGAATGAACTAGTAACTCTGTACTAGCTAGGTAAAATCACAATCTAACCTTTAGTTCTTTTTTCCCCTGTGCAGTGAGTTACGAGGCGATGTTTGTGTTATTTTTAATATCACATTGAGATATCTGTTTTATACTGATCATGTTGATCACATTGGTTCTGGAAGCTCACACTAACCTCTCTTGTAATCTGATGCAAGGATAATGCCTGTATTTCCAAGCAAATGTCCACATTTCAATTGTTTTACGCGTTTTTATGAAAAAAACTGTTTTAGTTTTATGCATAAAAGACTATAAAAATATTTAACTCTCATTTATTTTTAGAAAATATTGGGTTTTTAACTGTTACGTAACAATGTGTGAATGATTTACACTCAAATATGCTTTAATGAAAATTTATACTTGTGAAAAAGTGAGAACTAAAGTATGCAATGGTAATACGGTTACCAAACAATGATTTTTTTAGAATTTTTTTCTTGATTCGAAGCAAAATAAATGTACATGGAAGCGGGTGAGCAGAGGTAGTGTTTTACATTTTATGGTGCAGTTGTTTTCCTTTATGTACAAAAATAGTCATAAATCCCATGCAAAATATGTAGGTAGATATTCTAATATGATTATTTGTATTTGACAACAGAGTTGTACCCACAACATATTTTTTGTATCCAACTATCTACACCATTCTAATCCAAAGTTGACAAATAAATAATTTAAATATTTTTTAATTAATGTAGGAACTTCTAGCACCCATAGTGTTGTTTTAATCATATAAATAATATAGATTATAAAATCATGATGAATTATGTCTTAGAGGCAACTTCCCCATGCTGGTCACCTACGCATAAACTAGTTCTGAGATGTCTCTCTGTTTTGAGACACAAAAACTTTCACAAAAATATTAATTCCTCACCAAACCATTGTACAAACCACACAAACCTTACATCAATCCACCGGGGTCAATCTACTACACGTACCCTACAAATCACCCAACTTTTCCACATGCATCTCCGCCATAAAAACGCCCAACCAAACACCAGAGCTATTACAATTTCAAATCCCATGACCCCATCTATTTCTTTGTCTCCCCTTCAGTCCTTCCAGTCTCCATCCATCCAACCACCCAACTCCTCTCCCCATCCTCTTCCGGTCACCACCATATTGTATGAAGCCGCAGCCACCTCTACTACTCCACCTCCTTCGGGGAATCAAATCCTCTGACGTAACTTCCCTCTAACGTGAGTCACTGCGCGTGGGCCCCTCGCCGTGTGGGCCCACGCGTCAGTGACGGGAAGTTACGTCAGAGGATCTCGTTTCCTCCTTCGGTCCCCTCGTCTTGAGGTACCTCTTCTCGTGGCCAGGCGACACATCGGGCGATGAAGGAGTGGTCCGCAGCTTTGGCCGGTCGAGCATGCAGTAGAGATCACCACTAGGAAGCTCGAGAGAGCAGATTGAAGTGACCGCGCTCGACATCGAGCGGTTCCATCGGATAATGGATTCCGCAAGTACATACATTCCAACTGTTCAATGCATTCAGTGGGTAGTTTGGTTTCATCGTGTTCAGCATACTAAGGGACTTGAAACAAGATTTGTGTGGTGTGTGGTTGTGTTTTTTTATGGTTTAGGTTAGAATTTTTGGATGGAGGCAATCGGAGTGGAATTGGTGTGGTTTGGTAGTAGATGAGTATGCGTGTTTGGCTTTTTTGTTGGCTGGGCTTGGAAGGTTTTAGCATGTCAGGTGTAAGTGAGATGGTCATTGTTTGGGTTTGTCGAGTTTGAAGTGATTTGAGGTGGATTGGAAAGCTTGTGGTGTTGTGTTGATTTGTTGGATGATTGGGATAGACGTGATGGGTGTGAAATTTGGTGCAATCTAGTGAGTATGTTGCTTTTATTTATGGATAGGTTTTGGATATTTTGGTGGTGGTTGTAACTGTGAGATGGTTGTATTAAGTTGGCTTTGATTTTGCCTATGGCAACAATAACTGTAGAAAAAACCTTATCTGCCATGAACATTATTAAGACTTATTTGTAGAATAAGATGAATCATAGTATGGTATGCTATACTAAGTGAGATGTATTTGTAAGTATTAAAGATGGTAAGATTTTAGAGCATTTTCAAGGGGTAAGGTCGCATAAGAACATCTATCTTGTGCTAATGGTATGTTAGCTTCTGACAAATGTAAACTTCCTATGCTTTGTATTTATATATACCCTTGTTTGATTTACTTTTTATGTTTTCTTTGCAGGTTCTAGTTCTTATCCTATTACTGACGAAGAAATAGTGCTAAAATTAAATCTCTACTATGCTACATTGTTTATGTTTTGCTATATTTTTCTTATTATATTTTATGTTGAAGTATTGGTCTAAAGTTTTATGTCAACGATGTATTTATGTCTTACATTTGCGGTGTTGGTATAAATTGACGTACCTTTAAGATATTAGCCTATTAGAATTTATTCCCGAGAAATTGATCATTTGTCACTATTAAAAATATGTCAATTTAAGATTTGCCACTTATATCTCACTGACGTGTGGCCCAGAACCCACATATCAATGAGATACAGAATGTTAAATCGTAAAACGCATATCTTTACAATGGCAAATACTGAAATACTCCTAATTTATTTGTTCTAGGAATTTCATGGCAAAATTCCTTGTCTCTTGTATTCTTTGGAAATCTCTAAGAAACGTAGAAGTACATTGCTATTTTTCAACACGAACGTTAGTCGGCACTCAGTGAGGCATGGTACTTTTTCGAGGACCAAGTGAAGCATGGTCTTGGTTCCGAAGGTAAGATAGAGCGTTCCTTGATTACAGCACCTTTTTGCAGTAACATACAGGTGCGTCTGTTCACACGCACCAGAACATACAGAAACAAATCATGGACATGGAGTAGCAGCATTGGGAGAAGGGAAATACTATAGAAATGGCTAAAACCATCGATTCCTGGTGGTGCAATATGTCTGAACATTGCTGCTTGTTTATGTTTATATTAGAGCAAGTACAATAATGCTGACTAGATCGCCTCTAGCGAAATTCATGTCAACACAATCCTATGTGGAAGAAAAAGAAAAGAGGAGAGAGAGACAAGCTGCTCATTATGCAAGAGATGACCCCTGATATATTTATGCAAGTATTAAATGTTTGAGTGCTTTAGTAAAGGTAACCTCTACTCAACTTATTGTATTAGCTACCTCCACCATGAACCACATATACTCTTTTTACTTATTTGACTAGTCTTAGAAGTAGCAGCCACCTCTTCTATTAAACTTGCTCTTATACATCAAGATGGATAGGTGCCACTTGTTTGTGCTCAAAAAGTAGCTTATGATTAAAATTTTATTATAGCTGGCTAAAATTACACTATAGCTGATTGTGTCTTCTTTGGCGTAATTAAATTTAAAAAATTTAAAATAAAAAACAGGTTAGTTCATCACGGACAGTACAAACGAATACGGAAAAAAAGAAATAGCAAAAAAGTTTTAAAAAAACAAAAAATCAGAAAAAGACAAAATTTAGAAATAGTAAAAAATATATCAAAAGACAGAAACTCAAGCTGAAATGAGCGGACCCTAACCATATCCCAACAAATGGAGCCATATCCCCAGAACTACAGTAAGATACAGAAGCAGCAGCAAGGCTCCAGCGGGTCCACAAAGGCCAACTTGATATTTTTCAGTCCTGTAGCGCATACATTACAAGTTACCCTAAACAAGAGAAATGAAGCATTAAAGAACTCCTGAGATTATTACTTGGATTAAATTCTAGGCTTACAATGTTTCACCTTCTGGTTCTGGCAGCTCTAGATCTTCTGCTTGAGCACTTGACGGAGCTGAACCTTCTGGCTCTCCATCCGTGCCTCCATGAGCTTCGACTTCAGGCTGTGCTTCTGGGACGTCCGTGGGTACTCTAAGCCCCGGTTGAATTGAATGTTCATCGAGTCCGGTGAGCTCCATTGCCCTACGCTCGGCGAACTGAGGCCTATTTCTTGAATGCCACTTTCAATAGTAGAATGAATCCCAACTGACAGCCGTACATTTGATGATCTCCCATTTACTGTCTCCACAGCATCCTTCTTGCAGACTTCACTGCTCTTTGGACGAGACGACTTCCAGAGCTTTGATATGGTTGATTCTTTCTTCTTGGGTTGGTTCATGTTTATCAGGTACGCATCAGTCAAATCATCCTTCAGTTTCTCGTTCTCCATGTACTCAAAATCTTTTCTGCTTGCCCAAGAAATGCTTCCGTCACGGATCTTGTTGACTGATTGCTCGCTTCCATCAGGTGAACCACTTGAACCCTGCATCTCTTCATGGCTTATTGTCTCCCAGCTGCTGGCATCTTCAGTGTCGCACTCATTTTGAGGGCTTTTATTTGAGTACACCTTGGCAGGCTTTTCTAGGAATATATCTGTCATTGGGCCAGCCTCTTGGATTTCTGATTCACATACGGCAGAGCTGTTCTTGTTGCAAGGCTCAATCTCCTTTATGGCGGGCTCTTCACTTGGACACAACTCTTCAAAAATGGAAAATATGTCTTCCGATGCTGGCGGTTGCTCATATCTGAATTCAATATCTTGTGCTCTGACCGAATTGATCGCCTGTTTTATGTTCTCTGCTTCTTCCACTACCATGATGTCCCCTCTAGCACAATTGCATGCAGCAATAAAAGCCTCAACATCGTGTTGCAGTTTGCTCAATTGTGTGTATTTGGCATCCAGAGTGAGTTTTGCATCAACAAGCTTCATCTGCACCCGTTCTTCACGCCACACCTCTGCCATCTGTAGCATCTTCCGCTCCTCATCCACCTCCTCTCGCAGCTTCAGGGAGTCCTGTTTCAAGGCCTCAATCTCAGCTTTGTCTTCCTCCACCTCCCTTGCCAGCTCATTGCACACCTCCTCAGTGAGCTCACGTGCCTTCCTCTCCTTCTCATACTCTTGCAACAGCTGCTTTGCCGACATATTGGCCTCCTTCAACTCGTTGACAAGCTTCAAGTTAATCGTCTCCAGGCGCCTCCTGTTTTTCTTCTCGTGGTCAAGGTCTGCCTTCATATCTTCAAGAATTGCACGCACCTTCTCATGTTCTCTACTCCGCCAAGCCGCTTTCTCCTCTGCAAGTTTCTTGAACAAGTGGTCAAGCTTCTTCTTTGCTGCCCGCCGCTCAGTTTCCAGCTCACTTACTCGATCGCGTGTTTGCTGGAGCTCCATCTGGAGGTTAGCAACATAAGTTGTATCCTGCTGCTCGTCAAGAAGATTTAATTGGCTGGCTATCAGATAGGCATCATGTGATTCCATTCCTTTTATACCCTCAGGCTCCCATTTTGTTGCTTTCTCCATAGTCGTGACTGGTAGCATAGCTGAAGCAGCATGTAGCTGTACCTGCAGAATTAAATCCATCAATGATATTACATGCCAGTGCAGGTAAAAGTAGTCAAGAATGTAGCTAGGTTCTGGCCTCACCTTGTGGAACTCTCCACTCTTTCGCTCCAAAACAGAAATGGGGCTTGAAATCTCATTCTTGAGATTCTGGTGATGACCCAAAGTATTCGGTTTAAGAAGCTGGACTTGTAGATGTCTCGGAATATGCTGTCATATAGGCACATGCAACAAATTAGGCACAAGGAAAAGGAATTCATCAGATCGTATGTTAAAACGCTGCTAAAAATACACTCAATTGTTCCGTGATTAAGCAAATCCATCGAGAAAGCACCTTCCCCCAGATCTGTACGAATTCACATCACTATTTCTTATTGTGGCTATTTGAAAGAGGCAAAAAAGGCTTACACCGGCCACGTGTAACCAAAAAAGTGAATCGCCAAGAGACATTCTCAAAGAACAAAGAGAATCTGAAGGGGGGCAAACTATCACCACATGCAAACCCCTGTCAAATAGTACATCTATAGCGTTGGTAACATCTATCACATATGCTGGCAATGATTTCCCATCGAACCTAAGATTCAAAGTTGAAAAACCATTTGATTGAGCGAGAATAGTCTCCAATTGGACGAGGCAAGCATCTACTGGCTAACATGGGACGACATAGCTGAACCCAGCATGCATATGTTTGTTGCTGCACGGCAAAAGAGCTCAAATCATTTTGGCTCATCGGATACCAAACCTGGAGCTATCCAATTACACTCAGCAAGCTATGCAAGATCCAAATTCCAAGCCGTGCTCTTCCAGCAAACCATTCGGTAAAAGGGACATAAACTACTCTGTTCACCAACGAATGGGCTAAAACATCCGGACAATGCATTTGTAGTTGGCAAGTTGCGCGGGCATGGAGAGGATCCAATGCCTGGGCCCCAACTCGGGTCACATGAGGAGATCCGAGCACGGAGAATGCAACTGCCTTTTGGATCAGTAAATTTATGGGACAACGATCACGGTCATCACCCAATTGCTGCAGGCTGCAGCACGGCTGCCTCCATAAATGGCGAACTGCCGATGCTTCAGCGCGACGCATCCTGCGTTAAGACGACCACTAAATGCGTCGACACACCAACGGACGGCAGCACTGCTAACACTTCAATGAAGAGAATGGATTCGTAGATTTGACTACAGCAAGCGAGTTAAGGCAAACTAAGCAGCTAGAATTAGCAACAAGTGCATGGTGCAATGAAGAAATCACCCCAAAAAAAATCCCCAAAACGTTTGCAAGAGATCTGCGCCTCAGAGCAACAAAGGAGTACGTTTTGGCCGCAAATCTTTGCGTTTTGGTGGTAATGAATTAGTTAGGCATCCGGTAAATACGTGGCAACTAGCCAAAGTTCTATGTTTGGTTTCTCTTGATTTAAGCTAAAAAAAACACCAAAACAGAACAAAATCTAAGAAAAAAAATGCACACTTACTTGACTATGGCGATTCACTAGCCACACAATATTTTGGTACAAAAATACAGACAACAAACGGACAGGAAGCAAAGCAACTCAACGAAAGCACGCGCTTCCAATGGAGCACATCACCACTTAGCTGGGGGGAAAACAGAATGAAAGCTGAGGGTTTAAGCCACCGCGCGTGCACATACCTCGAGTCCCACGCGAACCCTCCTCTCCCCGCCTCCAGGCACCGCCTCCGGGGGCCGCAGCCGCCACACCCCGGCCGCGAGCCGCCTCACCGACACATCCCGCGCCTTCTCCCCCGCGCCCCCTGCCTTCTCACCGCCCTTCTCCACTCCATTCCCCACGTCCCACTTCAGCAGCGGCGTCGCGGGCCCGCTCCGCCGCCCACCGCCAGATCCGGCCGACGCCGACGTCTTGAGCGGGCGCCGGCGGAGGCGCCGCGGTGTAAGGAGTGACTGCGCCACCGCGGCCGTCGGAGCATGGCCAGCGCCGTGGGCGGCGGCGGAGCGGTGCTTGGAGCTCATCTTCGATGGCTAGGATTTGGTACGGAGCGCTCCGGTGGCATCGGGGGAGTGGGAGGAGACGAACACGCAGTGTGGAAGCGAAGGGAGGGGAGAGAGACGTTGGGGGGTGGCAAGTGGGGAGGCGCTGGGCAATGGGGGAGACGTAAGCTAAGACAAAATGGTGCGGTGTTTCGTTTTGGGGCGTGGGCGTGTGGAAAGACGGATCTGGGCTTGCCTGATAAAATTTTTGCTTTTTAGTCCAAAATTTAAAAGTTTTTTACATATAGACCCCTGGAAAAAAGATTTGCAAAAATAGACCCCTAACACGGCGCCAACTCACATGGCGCCCAGAGTACACGACACGGCGCCATATTCTTTGGCGCCGTAAATGGACACGTAGGATCCACGGTGGTATAACACGGCGCCAACGCACATGGCGCCGTGACATTCATGAACGGCGCTAACGTTCGTGGCGCCGTTTACTGGGACTTAAAACCGAGCGCAGCCCCCGGCCCCCTCACTCCACTCCTCTGTTTGAACAGACCGAGCAAGCAGAGAGCAGCCTCCGCCGCCGCCCCTCTCTCCCCTCCCCAAATACATCCCAATCCAACGAATTTTCTTGCGATTTTGCTTCCAAACCGAGAAAGCAAAGTGAGCTCCCTCTCCTCCTTTGATTTGTTGCAGTAGATATAGATTATTTGAGATACATTTCGTAGGGCAAAAGTTGAAACCCTAGATGAAATTAGTTGGATTTGGCTCGGTTTTAGGTTCGATTCGCAATAGATATGCGTAATGTATTAGCAATAATGTGGATAGATCCGTTTCTAGGGTTGAAATTAGTTGGATTAGGGTTTGATTTGGGTAACTAGCTAACCTAGGGTTAGAAACGAGAAAAATTATAAATATTATTCATTTCGCATTTTAGGTTGTCATGGGTTTCACTCGTTTGCCACCTCCATCCGGTGTTCCCGTGCCGATGTGTTATTGCGGCGATCCTTGCAAAGTGGAAAGGTCGGATGATCCAGATACATATAGGCAGAGGTGCTGGATGTGCGCCAACTGGGCGTTCGATCCGCCACGTGCCGCCGTTGTCCTCGGCAAGATGGTATGTTGTATTGTCGATTCATCGAATTGGTATTAATTCTGTTGGTTTAACGAATGCGTACATTTGCAGGAGCCTCCACCGCTTTGTGATTTTGAGCAGTGGATCGACACTGCGATCGCTGAGGATGACAAAAAATATCTTGACGCCAATAAGAAGTGGGATGAAGAACGAAATGAGAGGTGGGAAAGGGAGAAGAAACAGGAGGAGGCCGCGAGGGAACACCGTGAGGAGGAGCGTAGGAGGGCCGCGGCAAAGCGCAAGGGAGAAAGGCAGAAGAAGCTAGAGAGAGCGCGGCGTGCCAAGGCAGCCCTTGAGCAGTACCCTGATGCTCAGAGAAAGGGGAAGTGGCCTCAATGCACTCAGTAGTTTGATGTATGCGGACGTATATATTTTCTGAAAATTTATAAACTATGTATGTATGTGGACGTATGCACTCAGTATGTTATTTTGGGCTGTACTTATTCATTTGGTGAATGTCAATTAGTATTATTTGTGCGGATGCGGATGGAACGAAACAACTAGGCCGAGCTTGCAGTTTTAATGCAAGTGCAGTAATCACGGCGCCAAACACCCTGGCGCCGTATGTAAGTAGCACGACGCCACACACTCTGGCGCCGAGTTATTGAAATACGGCGCGCAAAACTTTGGCGCCACATCCCGGCGCCAAAGTTACTAGCGCCGTTTTTCAATAACTTGGCGCCAGAGTGTTTGGCGCCGTGCTACGAAAACCTACAGAAAAAACAGCAAAGAGCTGTCTGTTTCTGCATATACAAAACACATGCACACATGCACATATACAAAATACATACATTCACATATAAAACACATACGCATAACTGAATAAAGTCTAGATGCATACATTTTACATATATATATATATATATATATCAAATCATACATACGTACATATATGCACACATACATCGTCATGCACACATATAAAATACACATACACACACACAACTCTCATCATCATGGGTTGGAGGACGCAGTATGTGAATCATCGTGAGCTTGCCGCAGTGCTCTCTGTCGTAGAACTGTCCACCAGCCGGTACCTCGCCATCCTGTGCATTCAAAATTACGTTAGTGATAAAAATAACAAAATATCTAAAAATTATGCTCTCTAGACCTAACGATGCTAACCTGAGTGGAACGACGTTGACACGTCCGTGAATTGTGACCCAATAGACCACACATACCGCAGTGTGTCTCCTGTGGGTCCTCAACGAAGGGATTTGCTCTACCCCTCTTGGTGCGACCAGGTATCCGATCCATGTCCATCTTGTACCTTGACCGCTTCCTGCTGCCCCTCTTATGCCAACGTAACCCCGCGTCCGCTATGTACCTGGGACCCGAGTAAAGTGGCCACTCGCTTTCATCACGATATGGCTCAAACCGTGGGGCCCATGTCCTCACCAACGCATCCACGCTGAATAGTCTCGGGATTTTGGTCTCAACATCGACATTCCGGGCCCTACATGCGGTCACCATGTGGGAGCATGGAAAATGGAACTTGTCGGGAACACCGCATGTGCTTGTGAAGGATGTAATCACGACCTTATGCTTTCGGGCCTCTCAGAGCTCTCCATTCTCGGTTGTCCCTCCACCCTCAACAACCTCATACGTGCCCGTCACATGGTCAAAACAGTGGTACTCCTGTTCATTGGCTTGCATATTCGCTTTGGTAATGAAGCCGTGAGGACGAGGTGGCCAACGTGCATGTGCCTTTAACATGTCTGAGGCTTCCCGGTGCCGGTTGACAAACCATGCAACACACTTGTAGAAAGTGAACGCCGCAATTGCGGTAACTGGCAATCCACGTGCCCCCTTAAGCAGCCCGTTGAAGCATTCTGCCATGTTGCTAGTCATGAACCCATACCTACTTCCCAATGGGTCATGAGCCCTTGACCATTTGTGCACATCCCTCATTAAACCCCTTATCCAATCACGACCCTCGGCACTAGTTTTTGTTTTCAACTCCTCTAACTTCTCATCGAACAGCTTTACCCCCCTCTGGCGACATACCTCCTCGAAAAGTGCAAAGTTGGCCTTCACCCCATCTTTTTTGAACAAGTTCTCTGCAAGGTGCCTTGTGCACCAATGATGATGTACAGGTAAATGTCCTGGTATCACTTCCTTAACGGTGCTCAAGATCCCAGCGTGCCTGTCAGACAACACACATACCTCCCTCCCTGGGCCAACCACATGGATCCGTACAAGCCGTAGAAACCAAGCCCAGCTAGATTTGTTCTCCTTCTCCACCAAAGCAAAAGCCAACGGCACAAGCGAGTTGTCCGCATCACAGCCAATAGAAATCAACAACGTTCCCTCATACTTGCCCAACAGGAACGTCCCATCAATTGACAGAACATGCCTACAATGTTTGAAAGCCTCGACACACTGACCAAAGCACCAGAATGCTCGAAAAAAATCTGTCTTCCATTAACCCATACATCGGGCTTAGGCACGTACTCATACCGCATTCGTGCATTGGCCGCTTTCATTGCGTTCAACATGGCCGGCAAACGCTCATACGCCTCCTCCCAATCACCATAAATCAGCTTCAAAGCACGTTGTTGCGCCCTCCATGCTTTCCCATACTTGATTGTGCAGTGCCACTTTAGTTTAACGGCCTCTATCACTGCTGCCACGCGCATCGTCGGCATGTGCTTTATCATGGGGTACAGGCGGGTTGCAATGAACCGAGAAGTCAACTGACGATGTTTCTGGCTGGGCTCGGAAGACCCACAGCTGTGCGGTCCATCCACAGTTGTAATCTTAAACCTCTCCGTACCCTTCACCTTCCTGGCACAGACTTTCCATGCACACCTTGTGCTCTCACATTTGATGGTGTACCAACGTTTGACGTATGAGTTCTTAACCCTGTCTGGACGGTTGTTCACGATCGAGTACTCTTTCAACCATATCTTCAATGCCGACATATCCTCAAAGACATGACCCTTCTGAATTATGATACTAGCCCCAGGCCTAGGTACGTCCCTCTGCATTTGCCCTCCATCCGCGACAGCCCTATGTGCATTGCTCAGGTCATTATAATCGGACACTAGTGGATCACGTCCAGGAAACATTCTTCTCAACATCTCAATTTCGCTAGACGTCAAACCTGTGACTGGTCTGTCATCATCTGAGTCCACAACCCTCGCATCCTCATAATCAGCCTCGTCTCCTGCAAGCTGTACATCCACCCTGTTAGATGCTACACAAACCATGGGTTCCTCAAACACTGTCTCCTCGTCGAATCCACCAACAAAGCGGTCATCGACATCCTCAGAGTTAGCTTCTACCTGAGTCAATGGAACCTCACATACTTGAGCCGAGGATACAACTTGCACCTCGACCTCTTCATGATCTGGTGACCCAACCAACGGTGAGTCATTGGGATCCAATGCAGCCCTAGGAGGCGATTGATCTCTCACCACCCTCTGCACAAAACAAGTCAGGTGCTCTGACCTCTGAGTCCAAAACAATGGCCACATAGTTATCCCATTCACCGTCGCTGCCAATCGAAACCAATCTCTTTATACGCGTCCCCTTTGACGACCCAACATCAATCAATCCTTGCATAACGACATCACCATGCTCATCTGTCCATCCCAACCTCTCTTTCAAGCAATAAATGACCTCACCATACGACGGACGTGAAGTAAATAGCAATGTGGTCTCTTCCATGCCCTCCAAATCAACACCCCCATTGTCATTTCTCTTCACAGTACCACCATGGTGCAAAGTCACAACCTTATCCATCTATAGCACAACAAACAAACATATCTCAGTCATTACGTACAATAATCAAACCCTAGAAACAGATCTATCCACATTATTGCTAATACATTACGCATATCTATTGCGAATCGAACCTAAAACTGAGCCAAATCCAACTAATTTCATCTAGGGTTTCAACTTTTGCCCTACGAAATGTACCTCAAATAATCCATATCTACTGCAACAAATCAAAGGAGGAGAGGGAGCTCACCTTGCTTGCTCGGTTTGGAAGCAAAATCGCGAAGAAAATCGATGGATTGGGGTGGATTTTGAGGGGGGAGAGAGGGGCGGCGGCGGAGGCTGCTCTCTGCTTGCTCGGTCTGTTCAAACAGAGGAGTGGAGTGAGGGGGCTGCGCTCGGTTTTAAGTCCCAGTAAACGGCGCCACGAACGTTAGCGCCGTTCATGAATGTCACGGCGTCATGTGCGTTGGCGCCGTGTTGTGCCACCGTAGATCCTACGTGTCCATTTACGGCGCCAAAGAATATGGCGCCGTGTCGTGTACCCTGGGCGCCATGTGAGTTGGCGCCGTGTTAGGGGTTCATTTTTGCAAATCTTTTTTCCAGGGGTCCATATGTAAAAAACTTTTAAATTTTGGACTAAAAAGCAAAAATTTTACGCTTGCCTGCGGCGGGTAGGGGTAGGATGGGGATTTCGGCTGAACGGCTTTGATTTTTCTTGTCTTTTTATGATGCGCTCGTGGGATTCTTTTTTCATTTTTGAGCTCTGTGGTTTGTGACTTCGGCCACGGGTAGTCCGCTAGAACACTACACATGATAAAATAATTGAGTGAAATATATTAAAGCATTGCTGCTTGATTTCTAGATCTTCACCTTGTGTATAAACGGATTTCTAGGGTTTCTTATTTATTTTAATTGTTTGCTAACGATTGACCTTATTCGACTGATGTTATTTACATGCGTAGAAATTTAAGAATATTACATCGACACGAAAGATTTATGCTAAGTCTCGTATAGTTCTTAAAAAAGATTTCTATTATTTCTATGTGGCTAACATTCAATTACATAGTTCTTAGGTCATCCAATTAATTTATTTTCTTACGACAACTCTTATACGACGAGATCTCTATACTGCTCATCTTTTAGCGAGAAATTCCTAAATTTAGCCTGCAAATTTTATTTCTGCCTCTTTTATTTTATTTTTCTCCTTTTTCTCAATCTCTCTTTCCTTTTTCTTTTCTTTTTCGTTCTCTTCCCTTCTTTTCTTTTTTCCGTAATTATAGGCAGCTGTGCGTTAGATCGGTCAAGGGTACTATCTAGGGATACAGGCATGTTTGTCTAGCCAACATGCTGGCAGTTGGAACATTTTCTCTGAAGCATTGGCCCATCCGGGCTTTCGAGATGTTTTTTTTTTGTTGAACTGACTTTCGAGATGTTCGCATTGTGGCAACTGGCAAGTAGTGATTTTACCAGTCGATGTAGCTTAAAAATACCCGTTAGATCCGCTCAAACGGACCGTTCGACGCAGCACAGTACGAACCTAAATAGGACATGACATAATTAGGTTCAGCATGACTATTCCGAATAAATTATCATAATATATTGGTCTACATACTTGCCCTCTGACTGAGGTATGGCATAGAGAGGGCCGAACCATCTCAGGCCAGTTTAGGTGCGTTTAGCCAAACAGATTACCGATAGCTTGTTGATTTTACTGTCAATCGTAAGTAATTTTATTACCAGTCACAAATAATTTACTGCTAATCACTGAGTTGCAAAAGTACTTTCACTATAAGTCATCCATCTGTACTCAAAAAAGTATACTAAATGTGACACAAATGATTTAATGCCAATTATAAGCAATTTTACTACACTATCACAGAAGAGTTATTGTGCATACCTTATCGAGCCGATCGTTATGTGGAGGTGCTGGCCCAAACACAACACACCCAGTTAGACGAATCGGTAGGGTCTATTCACTGTTTATACCGTATTATGTCTAGATCGGACTAACGGTATCAGACCGTTTACACTTGACACGTTCCAAAACACTCTCCCAACGAAAATCGATCAAAAAATTCACCGAAAAACACACACACAAAAAAGAGGAGCAATTCGAGTTGCTTCTTCGAATCTCCTCGATTCCCTCCACAAAATTTTTCAAAAAAGAAACTCTCCCGCCAAAGAGTTCCTTTCGGCCAATTTTTTTTGCACCATCAGATCTTCATCCTGTGGCTGTGGATCTATCCCCTCCTTTCTCCCCGTACACATCCCTTTCCCCTCTCCTCTCAAATCTCAAATGTCCCAACCCTAGCCAGCTAGCCTCGCTCGCGCCGCCGTTGCCGTCCCCTTCTCCGGCTCACCGGCTCCCCACCTCCGCCGCATATTCCCGCGCCGCCCGTCCTCCCGCACCGCCGCTTCGCCGTCTCCATGGACTTCACGGCACCCTCCTTCTCCCTTGGAATCGACTTCGATGACCCGCCTCCCTTGTTCACCGGAAGCGACCGGCGTGAGCAAGCGCGAGGCTACGCGGCGCCCGACGCGCCTTCCTTCTCGCTCGGGATCGTTTTCGACGGCGATGGCGGCGGCGGCAACGAGCCCCACCTCCCCGCCGGAAGCCGCCGGGAGGAGCGGGCGCGGCGTTACGAGGCGCCTGATGCCCCTTCGTTCTCCCTCGGCATCGATGACGACTTCGTCGACGGCGGACGGTGTCACGAGCAAGCGCTACCCCAGGTGGCGCCCGTGGCCTCCTCCTCACTTGGCATTGACGATGAGGACGACGACTTCTCACTAGCCGGTGGCCAACGGCCAGAGCGAGCACGGGACGAAACCCTAGATCTGGACCCCCTACCACCGCCACCGGAGACGACTCGATTCAAGCGGCTGCGGAGGGGCCCTGCGCCGCCACCTCCGGCGCCTACACCGCCTCTTCCTAGGACACCAACGCCGGTGGCGACGGAGGCGTCTCCAGTGGTGAGCGGGAGGGAAGCATTGAGGGCTGTTGGGAGTTTGGAGGACGAGATCGAGGATTTCACTGACGAGGAGCGACCGGTGCGAGGTGAGGGAAACACCGGTCTCCACTTGTGAATTTTTTAGTTCACTTCTCTTACTAGGTGTTTGTTTCTAATTCTGCAGTCTAGTATTTGCACATGCCTGTAGAAACCAATGAATTCTGCAATCTAGCATTTGCACATGAATGTATAAACCAATGGATCCTTTATTTGCTTCTTTCCTAGATTTGTGCAAAATTGGCCCATTATGAATTGCGTTCACTTAGTTGGGTTTTGTATCTGCACTTTATTGTTAGTGCATGCCTGTCGTAATCAATGAATCGTTTATTTGTGACTTTCTTAGAAATATGCAAAATCAATTCATTATGGATCTTTTTAGAAGAAAGATTATTCAGTTTTTGAAAGCTTAAGTTTACAACATCACGATTAAGAGGAATACAGCAACTGGCTGGAGCAAACCAGCACAGCACAGCACAGAAAGACAGCTGCTAATGAACAGCAGGCTGAAACATACAGCGATAAAGCGATTTTAACAGACCCCCCCCCCCCCCCCCCCAAAACACTATCCAGATGAATCTGAAGAGCCCACTCAAAGCTAAAACTGAAAACTCCCAATACAAGCCCAAAATACTTCTTCAAGCTTTAGGAACTAGCTTCAGACGAGCAAAACAGCTGAAACCTCCCCCACCCAACCTGTCTTGCACACAAATTATGTCTTCAAATCTGTTGTAGTTGTTGCTTGAGTGCTTGAACTCCCATTGAGGTCTTCTGTTGATCTCCCTCCTTGTCCAGACCTTTCCACTGCAATAAAAAGGAATACTTTTCTATATTACCTTCGCTGGATGACAAACTAAAGCCCCTTAAGTTGTCATCTTGTTCCTTGTCAGCCAAAAGGTCGAACAAACAGCTGCTAGCCTGGGAAACATAACCTTTTTTCTTTTTAGCTCTCCATCTACTCATCCATTAATTGACAAAATCAGCAATAGAGTTAGGTATTTTCTGCAAGTGTAGTGCATTTTTCATTCAACACCACCCAAATTTTGCCATGGAACATTGTGACAAAATGTGGTCAGTAGTTTCCACCCGTCCACACAATTTACAATATTGCTGAATGCTGCCCATGCCAGTTCATTCCTTCTGATCTGTTTTGCCGTCTGCAATCTATCTTCAAAAGCTAACCATAAAAACAGCTGAATCTTCAAAGGTATTTGTTGTGCCAAATGTCAATCATTCTAGCACTAAGCACATCTCCAATAATCAGATGCATATAGAGAGAGAGATCTGGTTGTGAACACACCTGATTTCTGTGCAATTTTGCGTTCACATGGTAGGGTTTTCTTTTTGCACATGTTGTAGAACTCGATGAATCCTTTGTTTGTGTCTTTCATAGAAATCGGTAAGATTGAGTCATTACGGATCTTAGCCTGCAGCTGGTTCCTCTACATGTACTTTTTTTAGGGAACCTTCTGTGTTTTTCCTTGTAGAACATTAACAGCTTCTCTGCTTTACTTGCAGACATGCCACCATCAGTTGGTAGCTGCAGCGTTTCTGGCAACTCAAAGTTCTCTCTGTTGAACCATGGTGTCGTGATTAGTCAATCAACAATCAAAGCAACGATGCCAAAATATACACAAATTTCAACTTCTGCTTCAAAACCTTTGGAAGAAAGTTGCACAAAGAAACTACTTCCGAAGATAACAATAAGCCCAATGAGAAAAATCCTTTTGCTTGATTCAGACACCGAATCAGATGATGAAAAGAGTCAAAACAAAGCAAAGAAGCCAATTAGTCCTCCTAAAAAGAAACAAGAATCCATGCACAAGTATGTGCAGAAGAGCGAAGCTAAGATGAACGACAGTTGGGCGACACCTGCTCTTGATGATTTCTGCAATGAGTATTTCAGATCTGTGAAATCCTCGAGACCATCGCAGCAGAAAGAAGGCAGCAGTTTTGGTGAAATTGGAGGGCATTGCCAGCATCGAAGTACTTCAAGTGGAGCTGTACTAGATGACAATCTTACTGACAGGCATCCTCCTGCCATTCATTATTTCTTCCACCATGATCCAATGGTACGCAAGCTGGTCTGTGAAAGACTGCAGCATTTTGTTCCCATTGGGCCAGAAAGTACCAGAGAAAATGAGCAAAGAGGAGCAGAAAATATCAACTACAGGTAACACACATCGTAATAGTTGCTTTAGTCCTCTTAGCAATGTCATTTGCTAATTGTTGTTACTTTTTCTTTTGTCTTAATATAGGAGCCAGTTTGACCAGAGTGGTGCTGCTAATGATCGGTGGGTGACTCCAAACAAAAGTGCCTATGTTCCAACAGATGTTGGCAAAAGAAGAGTACAGGCTGGTGGAACTCAGTCCGGCTCTGGCCGTTGGTTTACTGGGGAGGATGGAAAGAAGGTAAAGCTAAATGTTTATTTTTAGAGTTCCAGTTGTTTCTACGCTTTTGACAGAAAGGCCTTCTATTCATTTTTGTGTTATTTTCAGTATGCAAATCGAGCTATTTGTGTTTTCACTGTTTTTCAAGATTAATCTTTTTCGTACGCATTCATCATTTTGCTGCATTGAATTTGGGTTGCAGGTGTATGTCTCAAAGAATGGGCAGGAGTTAACTGGCCATGTTGCCTATCGACAATACAAAAAGGTGAAGTGCTTATCCAATTATAAATAACAGAAAGATACATTTACTTTCAGCTGGTTTGCCCCGTACTCATGTTAGACAAACTAGCTAGTTATATGATTGATCTCAGCATAATTCTACGAAATAAACTTATTTGCAATTTAAGTATCCACTGGTTATATGTCTACCTGCAATGATGTATTTGATTGGGATATATAGGAGTGCTCAAATGAACTTTTGTATGACCATGACCTGAACCAAATCATCATGGAATCTTCTTTGAAAAAATGACAAAGCTGATTATATTTCTAAGAGTAACGGATGGTGCTAGTGGGGGGAAAACATTTGTTCCTTTTACTGCATTGTGGCAATGCCATCTAACAGCATGTGCCTGACAGGAAAGTGGCAGGGGATTTCGCAAGTCTAAGAAGAAAGGTACAATTAAGAAGGAAGGCTCAGCTGGAGCCAAACGAGGTTCTACTAGAGCAGGCAAAGCCACTTCCACAGCAAAACAAGGCTCAACTAGACAGAAAAGGAAGCGATGACATAAAGAGGTGCGTGTGGTGGCCTAGACTTCGCAAGGGACAATGTTTCACTGTAACTAGTTATTTCGTTTTTCATCTCAGAGTTACAAAACAAAAACCAGAGTAGTATGACGTTGCTTTAGTTTGTTAATATAATCACATACGTTAATCTTCATTTACTCTTCTTCTTTGTTAAGGTGATTTGAGTGACTCGTTGTCTAGACCATGGTTGTGCACCCTCGTGTGTGCTTGTATTTGGTTGTTCTCTCTTGTTGCTGCTGCTGCTGCTGCACTCTATTGTTTGGTACCCAAGATCCATATGCAACGGGATGGTACGCACCACTTGTTCCTTTTTGTTTAGGACCTTGATAACACGCTGATAGTTCTCAGTGGGTAATGATTTTGCAATATTTATCTGATGAGACGTGTTTGACAATGAATGAATTGGCACAAAATCTCCCACCGTTTGGGTTGTATTAGGTGGTTGTCATGTGTGATGTGTCTTGGTGATCTAGCTGTTTTTTTGGTGGTTTAGGGCCTGTTTGGGAGAGCTCCACTACTGAAAATGTGGATCTGGAGCAGCAGCTCCACCGTGGATCTGGGATCCCACCATGGAGTGTTTGGCTTGTACAGCAGCTCTAGATCCACGAAATTGAGGTTTTGGTGGGAATGACCACTTTTGGTGGGATGAGATGTGTAACCAGTGGCATTGGTGGGTAATTACCACCCAACTCCACAGTGGAGCACCCCTTGAGGAGTTTCATGAAATCCATGGATCTGGCCCTCAGATCCATGATTTTGGTGGATTCAGATTTCGCGGAGCTGGAGCGTTTGGGTAAAATTTCGTGGAGTGGAGCTGTTTTTCGTGGATCTGAAGCTGGTGGAGCTCTCCCAAACAGACCCTTAGAGCAACTCCAGCAGGGCCCTCAAACAAGCCCCTAAACCAAAATTTGAGGGCTAAGAGCAACTCCAGCAGAGCCCTACTTGAGCCCTCAAAACTCAAATTTGAGGGGTTGAGCCAAAAAACGAGCTCCAGCAGGGCTAAGGAAGGAAGGAAGGAGTAGGGAGAGATGAGGAGGGATCAGGAAGCAGGTGCTGCAGTAGTAGTGGTGCATGAGAAGCTGAAGCTGTTCATGGGAGTGCTGGCTTGCAGTTCCTGCTTGCAGGATTCCACATTGTCACGAGGGCTGCACTCAACATGGGCATCAGCAAGATTGTATTCATGTTCTCTGTATGATTATTTTCTATTCATAGAAACTCATGTTGCATTTTCTATGATTGACATGTGTAATGAAATTGTTTGTGTGTGAGTGAATCTGTAGGTCATATAATACTAGATGTCAATTGTTTGTAGTTTCCACAGCTTGAGATATGTCGCAAAGAGGTCAGTGGTCAAGGATGATATTCGAGGAGGCTGAAATTGATAATATTGATAGTTCACCAATTGGCACTATGGTATATAATGACAGCGTGCGTGATCATGCATAATATGATAATTGAGAATGAGCGAGATGCAGATGATGTTGGGGGCTATGACTATGATCAAGATGGGGGTGAGGAGCTGAGGGAGGAGGAATACCAACGCCGTAATCCACTTGTTTTGTCGGAGTTTCTCAAGATACACAGGCAGATTGAAGATAGACAAGGACATGAGAAACTCCGCGACGATCTTGTGGAAAATTTGTGGGCGATACATAGTGCTAGCTAGTTGTTTAATAATTTTCGTAGACTTCATTTTACATGTTATGATGGATTATATCAGTTTATTTGATGTTATGTGATGAACTTTGTGCTTTCAATTTAAATTCGGAACAAATTTGAATTTGAATTTAAATTTCAATATTCGTATTTGAATTCATAAATTTAAATATTGTCCCTCATTGTGAAATCAAAAATATTTTATTGTGTATTGTGCTTTTGTCCCATACATATGCATGTAGTGTGTGAGGAAATAGAGGGAAGTGAGAAGTAGGGGCCCTGTTTTGAGGGCTCCTGCTGGAGTGCAGCTCAGAAAACAGGGCCCTCAAAAGTAGGGGGAGCCCTCAAATGAAAAGTAGGGGCCCTGTTTTGAGTAGTACTGCTGGAGTTGCTCTAAGGACAAAAACACAGGTCCAGCAGGACCCCTACTTAGGCCCTCAAAAGTAGGAGGCCCTCAAATTCACTCATCAAGCCCTCATTTCTGGGGACCCTGGAGGAGGCCCCTACTTTTGAGGGCCTGAGTAGGGGCCTTGCTGGACCTGTGTTTTTGTCTTCAACCCTCAAATTTTGGTTTAGGATGATGAATGGGTCCCACATGGCAGTGTCTATTAGGATGAATTTGAGGGCCCTGATTTGAAAGCTGCTGCTGGAGTAGATGCAAAAAAATCAAGCTTTCAAATCAAAAATAGGGGCCTTGATTTGAGGGCTCCTGCTGGAGATGCTCTTATGGCTGAAAAGCACTGTAGCTGGATGAAAAAACACTGTAGCTGACAGAGGCTTATTTAGCATAATTAAATTTAAAAAATTAAAAAATATAAAAAATATGTTAGCCCATTACGTATAATACAAATACATACGGGAAAAAAGAACCGGTAAAAAAGCTCAATAAAAAGTCAAAAGTTCAGAAAAAGACAAAATTTATGAATAGTAAAAAATAAACCGGAAGTTAGAAGCTAAAGTCATTTTGTTCAGGACCAATTTATTGGGGCAGCATTGCACTACGAGTCGCTTACCTGCCTGCATGTCTAAACCCTTCCTGAGTTCGGAATACTAGTACTTCGGCATGAGAATGGACCTGCGGCCTGTCAAGAGCTAATTTATGGAGCACATGTCCCTAGCTGCCGAATTTTTTCTATTTTAGCCCTTTTTTTGAAAAATATTCACATTTAGACCCCTGGTAGTTTTAATTCCGTTTTTGGACCCGGAGCTCGGCGCCGTGACTCATGGCGCCGAGGTAAGACGTCTCGGCGCCGTGATCCACGGCGCCGAGGTGCCAGGCCCGCACCACCGTGGCGGCCAACGTGGCGCCGACGTGGCAGGACCTCGGCGCCGTAAGTCGTGGCGCCGACCTCGGCGCCGCGTAAGTCGTGGCGCCGACCTCGGCGCCATGGATCTTGGCGCCGACCTCGGCGCCATGGATCTTGGCGCCGAGCTCGGGGCACTTACCCGACCCGAGGGCATGCCTGTTCATTTCGCGTCCCCTCAGCCCCCCGCCTCCCCGGCCGCCACCGCCTCCCCGGCCCGGCCGCCTCCCCGCCGCCTCCCCTCCCCGCCCGCGTCCCCGGCCGCCCGCCTCCCCGGTTCGGCCGCCTCCCAGCCGCCTCCCGGCCGCCCGGCTCCCCGCCGCCGCCCCCTGGTGCCGCGCGCGTCCCCGGCCCCCGCCGCCTCCCCTCCCCCGCCCGCGTCCCCGGCCGCCGGCGTCCCCGGTCCGGCCGCTCCCCGCCCGCGTCCCCGGCCGCCCCGGCTCCCCGCCGCCGCCCCCTGGTGCCGCGCGCGTCCCTGGCAGGTATGATATGTGTATGATATGTGTTTGATATGTGTTGATATATGAAGTAGATGCTTACTTCTTACGTAGGAGTAGCATTGTGTATGATATGTGTTGATGATGAGGAGGTTTACAATTATGGGAAATGTGATCTTTGCAGCCTTGATTTGGATTATGATGGGCTTGCATTAGGTTTTGCTTGATGCCCTTGCTTGTGTGTGCTATGTGTTCATGGTTAGATAGTGTGATTGATCGTTGAAATGGGACAGAGGAAACGATGCTATGGCCTGTAGGATGGGCCTGTAGGACGAGGGTGGGAGACTGTGAGTATGGTAATAATATCCTAAGGCGATACCGCAATAGAAAACCTGGCATGTTTGGAATGCAGGAATTTTGAAGGAAACAATATAATTCCTACTTGCTCTGGATGCAATGTCAGATACTATACCATCATACTAATTGAATTTTTATCATGTTGAAGTTAGCTTGTTGGTAATTTTCTTTTTACAATGTTGACATTAACTTGTTGGCTTGAAGTTAGGTAGCATTTAGTTAGTGACTAGATACTTATTAGTTACTATCTAGTATCCAATTTCGATTAAAGGTATTAAGTTTGGTTTTCTGTATGAACTAGATGGACAACCTAGTGACCCTATATCATGGAGGCAGTGTGACAAGTGATGATTATGGAAATGTTCAATTTGTTGAAATGCAAAGGGTGCCTCTGATATTCGGTGATCGGCCGTCGTTTAGTGAGTTGGTTGCTAGGGCTCGGGAGAAGCTACATTGTCATGCAAACGAGGAGAGCATCACAGTTGAGGGGTTACTTCACTTCGGTTCGAAAGACCTAGTTCTCAGGCGGTTGATCTTAATTGGTTCAGAGGATGAGTGGGACCAATATGTCAAATTGGTTATGAGGAATGAGTTAAAATGTTTGGACGTTGTTGTGCGGAAGGTGTCCATTGATCCCACCCCTCACGGTTATTCACCAGAACTAGGTGATCAGGCACCCTTTGACCCTCCGTTACCGGATCTTGCGGTGGATGTGGAAGAAGTGCCTGAGGTGCCCGATGCTCTATCTTCCCCGAACGAGGTTCAGATTTCTCAACCAGTTCGAGTTGAATGTCGGACTGATGATGTCGTGGCGGCCCCTCAGGAGATGGGATTGACCCAGAATCAGCCCAGTAAGTGTCGAGCAACACTTTAGCCTTTTCCCGTCATTCCTTTGTTTTGTCTCAATCCCATCGTTGTCGTGCTTATGATGCAGGAAACATTCTTGGTAATGTGGTTGTTCCTCCCGTTGCTCCATCTGGCAACGTTGAAGAAGTCTGCAGGGACTCCAACAGTGAGATGATTCAAATTGTGGATGATCTGGAGCCTTACGAGATCGCAAGGGCCGTTGATTCTGATGATGACCGCCCTTTTGGAGAGCTGACCGAAAGTGATATTGAGCTGATCAGGCGTTATTGCCCTGGCCGGGATCCATCAGTTCATGAATTCAGCGATCTTAGGCATTCTCATGGGGCTTATGCAGAAGGAAGGGATGACGAGTTGCTAGATGCTCCTGAGGCCGGGTCAAGCATGACAATTGAGAAGGGCATGGTGTTTGAGGACTTGTCTGCATTGAAAAGGTGGCTGCAGGAGTATTCAGTGATCCGTAAAAGGCCATTCAAGGTGAGACATTCTTATGTGGAGCGGAGGTACACAGTTGTGTGCGAGAAGGAGACATGTGAATGGAGGGTTTGTGCTAGCAAACAGAAGGTCACGGGAAAGTTCAAGATCACAAAAATCGTTGGCCCACACACTTGTGCCGAAGCAGAGCTCAAACAGAAGCATTGGCAGTTGACCTCTACCATTATTGCCAAGTCACTGTGTCACATAGTAAAGGGAGAACCCAATATGAAGGTGAAGACACTTGCTGGGATTGTTAAGGAGAAATTTGGATACGAGATAAGGTATGGAAAAGCATGGAGGGCAAAGCAACGCATCTGGAAGATGATATATGGGGACTGGGAAGATGGGTACTTGCAGTTGCCAGCACTCTTCAATGCAATCAAAGCGGTTAATCCAGGCATGCATTATGAGTACGTCCCGAAACCAAACGAATGGACTCAAGATGGGATGCAGATATTCTTCCGTGCTTTCTGGTGCTTTGCTCAGTCCATCGAGGCCTTTCGGCATTGTCGTCCCGTCTTCGCTATTGACGGTACGTTTCTTCTTGGCAAGTACCAGGGCACACTTCTGATAGCCATTTCCTGTGACGCAGACAACGCGTTGGTTCCTTTGGCGTTTGCTTTGGTTGAGAGGGAGAACAAAGACAGCTGGGGATGGTTCTTGCGGCTCGTTCGGAGGCACGTGGTCGGCCCTGGTAGGGAGGTTGGTGTCATTTCTGATAGGCACCAGGGCATACTTTCTGCCGTACAGGAGCAGATACCGGGGTATGCAGCTTTGCACCACCGTTGGTGCACTAGGCATCTTGCCGAGAATCTACTCCGTAAGGATGGTGCGAAGGATAACTTTCCTCTGTTCGAGGAGGTCGCTCGAATGCTTGAGGTGAAGATCTTCCAGGAGAAGTTGGAGCAGCTTAATACTGCAACAAACGCAGAAGGTAGACAGTGGTTGACGGGATTGATGAGAGATGTCGACAAATGGACAAGGGCTCATGACGACGGTGGCTGGAGGTACGAGTTTCAGACAAGCAACATGGCCGAATCCTTCAATAGTTTGCTTAGGGGTATACGTGGTATGCCCGTCAATGCTATCGTATCCTTCACCTTTTACAAGCTTGTTGCCTGGTTCAACGAAAGACACGCACATGCAATGGCGCTACAAAGTAAACAAGTGAGATGGGCGCCAAAACCGAAGCGCCACCTTGAAAAGGCAAAGGCTAGGGCTGAGGCACATGAGGTACATTGTTTTGACAACGCCACGGGCACTTATGAGGTTGTAGAAAGGGGTGGTACAACGACCGATGGAGAGCTCCGGCCGACGAGGAGGCATAAAGTTGTCCTTATTGATTTCTCATGCACATGTGGTAAACCGAGGCAGTACCACTTTCCATGTTCTCATTATGTGGCAGCAGCGAGGCATCGCAACTTTGACTACGAGAGCAAGATACCTCGGGAGTTCAGTGTTGACAACCTTGTGCTTACGTGGTCTCCCCGTTTCGAGCCTTACCGGGATGAGGGAGAGTGGCCACCGTACACCGGGCCCAAATACATTGCGGATCCGGGTAGCCGTTGGAACAAACGTGGAACCAGGAAAAGGACGAGACACAAGATGGTTATGGATCAGCTTCCAGGAAGAACGAGGCGAGGGAGATCAACCCCCTTTCTTACTAACCCCGAGCAGAACCAATGTAGCAGATGTGGTAGACTTGGCCACAATTCACGCACATGCCATTGACCACTTAGTCAGGTGCGAGTGCTTGTTATTCGTTATGTTTCATAGTTCGTGTAGTTGTTTTTTCATATGTAATTTGCTATGTTTCTTGTTTAATTTCTTATTCTTTCCATATTGTATGCATGTTCAATATTTTGTTTACTTGTATGTTGGACTGACAAATTCAAATTTTTTTTAGGATGGCGCAATTCCACCTGCTAGACCCGTACTACGAGGAGAGCCACAGAGGACGGCTCACCGCGGAGGGGAGGGTATTGCCTTCATCACTTCCTGTACAATTTGAGTTTATATTGATGCATTAACTAAAAAAATTGGTGTATTCTATACAGGAGCTGCCCATCCTTCGTCCTTGAACCCATGACGGGTTCCTGGACATGCAGTACGACGAGCGGTACACTCCCTTCCTGGAGAGGGCTGGCCTAGACGCCATCTCTTACCAGGTTCGCCGTGGGTTGCCCACCTTCAACCCCCCGGCCATCACTGCACTGGTTGACAGGTTAAGTGATGAACCATTGCAACTTGCATGTTCATTGTTTATCGGCTATTTGCGCCTCAAATTCTCCGACATGTAGTCCTCTTTTTTGTATCATGTAGGTGGAGACCGGAGACTCACAGCTTCCACCTCCCTTTCGGGGAGATGACTATTACGCTCCAGGACACTCAGAAGATACTTGGTGTCGCCATTCACGGCCGTCCGGTTATCGGGCCGTGCGTGCCTGCAGGTTGGAGAGCCCGAGTAGAGGCCTTCCTCGGGAGAGAGCTTCCTCCTGAGGCAGGCCATCGCAGTTCTGGTGTTCCTATCAGCTGGCTCCGGCAGACTTTTGCAGCGTGTCCTGAGGGTGCGGACGAGCAGACAGTTGCCTACCACTGCAGGTAGGGGTGGATATCGAGCCAACTCGTCGTCTTATCGAGCTTTTTGTAAAATTGACATAGTTTGATCTAACATCATTTTACATATAATTGCAGAGCATGGATCCTGCACTTGTTTGGCTGCGTTCTCTTCCCCGACGGAACGGGAGACAGCGCTTCGTGGATGTACATCCACTGCCTCACGGACTGGGACACGGCGGGGCAGTACAGCTGGGCTTCCGGGGTGTTGGCGTTCCTTTACCGCCACCTCTGCGAGGCATGTCGTCGGAGTCCAGGACATAGAGCGTATGTCCAGGACATAGAGCGTATGTCCAGGACAGTCGGCGACGACGTCAGGATGCGTACCTTCCTGGAGGTAAGCTTCGACAAAGCCACTCACAAAATTAGTACATAATATCTTCGTGTCTTGTTGGTTAACAAAATGTTTGAATGCAGAGGCTCGCATGTCGGCTACGTCGTGCGGCTGCTCGTTGTGGTTGCAGCACAGGCGCGGCGAGGGACGTAGACGTGCCTTCGACACGACTTGCAGACCCGACGCGGCGAGGGTCGTACACGGGACAGAGCTCGTCCCCCACGAGGAGCGACACTTTCCCGTCCCAGGGCGGTGAGGACGAGGACGACGACGAGGTGGAGCAGACTTACGATGAGATAGGCCCGTCTCAGCTCGTAGACGCTCCTTCGACTCAGCCTACACAGCCCGTACGACGCAGATGCCGCCGCGAGCCTAGCCGTTACACTCCAGGCACCGACGCCCTTGGTAAGGGTAAGGGTAAGGCTAGGAGGCAGTGATACGGCCGTGTATGCTTGTGGTTGGGCTTAAAAGTCGTTGTATATATTTTGTAATGAGCTAGGAGGCACTTGGTAAGTGGTTGGACTGAGATGTGTTTGTAATGAGCTAGTTGTTGTATACATGTGTTTATGTTATATTCATTGTGCTTTTGTAATTTTTGTGAGGTTTTTCAAGTGCTTGATGGTTTGATGTTCACAGATGGTTTGCAGTATAAAAGGGTTGCTCTAAGTTTTTTTATTACGACGGCATACAACCAACCAACCAACACACCAACGAACAAAACAACATAGCATAAAACATTAACAACATAGCTTGACGACAACATAGCATAAAACATTACCTAAATAGCTTGACGACACGATAGCATAAAATATTACCAACACACACGAGCAGAACCTCCAGCACTACAACTTGAGGATAACAATAATCACAAGTAGTGCACCTAATAATTTAATTCAACACAACAGTCGTACTGCCACATCATCAACACATCAACATGGAGAATTGCTGAATGCCATAACCCTCGTTACCTAAATGCCAAACGAGCCTCGTGGCACCCACATGGAGAATTGCTGAGGGGGCCACCTCGGACGTGGCTGGCCGTCGTGGTAGTGGCATGCACATATGCAGCTCGGGTTCGCGCAGCAACATGTGGGATCATAAGAGCTTCCTATATTCACGACCTCCTCGTTGCCCCTCTCGCGTTGCAGCTGTTCGCGGAGGTCGTTGTTCTCCTCAGTGAGATTCTCCATTCGGTACTCCAAGTCCCAAATTCGAGCCCATAATGTATCCACATAACGATCAACATACCGTTCATGAGGAGGGTCGATCCAGCGGGAGAAGTCGCATTTGGCCATCTGCACAAAAAAGTACGGTAAACTTCGAGGGTCCAAAAGCAATAAAAAATGAAACATTACTAATTTGTACCCCGGAGCGCGAGCATCGGAAGAAACGTCGCCCGCCATCGTTCGGGGAATCCAAGATCTGGACAACCGCGTACTCATTGTGTCTGCATTTCGGCCACGGTGGTTGAGCACGCCGGCTTGGTATCAATCGGTACTGCGGACCGAACATATCCCTCGTTTCTAAGGGAATGTCATCCTTCGGTGACCCAAATCCCACTGGCCCCTCGGCTTCAGACATGGTATGTTTCACCACGAAAGATAGGGGTGTAGGTCTTTGAAAAGGCTACGAACTATGAATTTATTACGAGACTATAGTCTCTGAAAAGCCTACATAGGACCATTTATTGCTACACTTGAATCCAGGAAGAGCGAAAAGATCCTCTCCATGGACTATGCCCACTGCACCGATAACCTGCCTATATGAAGGCCTCATATGTCTTCCATACCACATCTCCTCCTCAAGACATCACAATACTACCACACAACAATGTCTTCCTGGAAGTCCGACCCATTTGGAGTGCCGGAGTGGCATGAGCGCCCGAAGTGCCATTGCGGCTTTAGGACGATGTTGGGAGTCTGGACTGATCGAGTACAACGAGCCAAATACGGCCGTAGGTTCTTCAAGTGTCCTGACCTGGATGACGACTTCGTGGTAACGACCATAACTAAACCATTTCTTTTCCGTTATCGTTTTTCAACTTGATCCATGACATCTACCATGCCACACATAGGCTTGCGGGTTCATGGAATGGGTGGATCGAGTGCCGCCGGCATGGCCAAATAACCGGGCAGTGGAGGTGGAAAACAAAGGACAATACTGTGTCAAGATGACTCAGGCTCGCGAGGTGGAACGACAGATGCGGCTTGAGCAAGAGCGCCGCGTGAGGGTGGACCAAATCCGTCTGCAGGGCAAGGAGGATGAGCTGCAAAGGAGGAAGGAGAAGTTAAGTCTGCGTGAAGCAGCCATCAAGCGTCAGGAGGAAGAGCTTCAAGCTCTCAAGACCAAGAGTGACAGGAAGAAGGATGCAGCGGAGCCATCTTCAGGGCGCGACAGAAAGGGGAAACAACCACGCTACACCCAGTAGACAAGATGTAATAGACTCGGTCCACACGAGAGGTCGTACGAGCAGTTGGGTAGATTAGTCGGATATCATGCTAGCATGTAATAAAATTGTACGCGCCATGTTCGTCCCAACTTCATAAGCTTATTATCTGGGCTTTTCGCATGCAATGATTCCCACGTGTCTTATTATCACTTCCCCTCCTTTCGTCCAATTGTTCCTATCACAGTTGTCATACAAAATAATTCAAAAAAATCCTTCCAATACAACAACATAACATGATCAAAAAATGTTATTGCCAGTTCAACATATTTTTCACGGTCAGCATTGTACAAAAATCACAAATACACTAATCGTTACTTCACACATAACTCGTTCATCAATCCACAAACAGAGGGGATGGGATTGACCCAGAATCATCCCAGTAATTATTTCCCCAAGTGTGTAGTAACAACTGAACAAAAGGAAGAGGAGAGTTGCTTGTATGCCACATGTCGCCTCCCCTCTGTCTTGCCCGCAGCATCTCACGGCCCGCAGAACTTCACACAAAACTCGTTCGTCACGGCCTGCATAATTTTATTTTTCAAAAACCATTACCAACGTACCATAATGTTTTTAAAAAAATCTACACGAATTTTCCTACATGTATCATCTGCAATACATAACGAATTTTCAAAACATACGTCGTATTTTTTGCTCTCTATAAATAAATAACTAACTATATTACATAATATTACTATCATTAAATAATCCAAATGAAAAATACAACTAATAATTCATTTTGCGAAAAAAGGCTGATCGGTGCAAACCCTAAACAGCGGCGGGGACAGAGGGAGGAGGATGCGAATGAACGAAGCCCGCGTGCTCGGTGCTGTTTCAGAAGCCACATGCTCGGCGCCACGAGTCACGGCGCCGAGGTCGGCGCCACGAGTCACGGCGCCGAGGTCGGCGCTACGAGTCACGGCGCCGAGCTGCCTGCCACGTCGGCGCCACGACGGCCGCTACGCTGGCGCGGGGCTCGCACCTCGGCGCCGTGGTCCACGGCGCCGAGACGTGTTATCTCGGCGCCGTGACCCACGGCGCCGAGCTCTGGGTCCAAAAACGGAATTAAAACTACCAGGGGTCTAAATGTGAATATTTTTCAAAAAAAGGGCTAAAATACAAAAAATTCGGTCCCTAGCTGTTTCGCAACTCTCACATACACGCGTAGTGCTTGATTGTTCTGTTCTTTGATTTGTTTTTTAGTAGTTTAGGTATTCGCAGTGCATAGCATGTGTAGGTTGCGTATAAACATATCACATTACATAGAGGTGGTGATCGGTTCGGCTGAAAAGCTTATGGCTTATGGCTGAAAACACTGTAGCTGGCTGAAAAATGCACTGTAGCTGACAGAGGCTTATTTATCATAATTAAATTTAAAAAATTTAAAAATATAAAAAATATATTAGCCCATTACGTATAATACAAACAAATACGGGAAAAAAAGAACCGGCAAAAAAGCTCAACGAAAAGCTAAAAGTTCAGAAAAAGACGAAATTTATAAATAGTGCAAAATAAGGCTGAAGCCGAAGCCGAGTTGATCACCACCTAGAAACAACTCTAGATACAACATTTCCAATATATAGTATCTAGCAACTACTCCACTCAATTAATTTCTTCCTCTCAAATCCTTATCCTCCACGCTCTAGCTTTCTTGGTTTTTCCAAACGAGTTGTATCTTGTATGAAACACAGCTCTACTCTCTCCTCTATAACTCTTCTTCCACATCAGACATCATATATGACAATAGAGAAACTGTTAACATAAGTATATTGGGAGTACCCTCGCTACATTGGCTCAAGTGAGTCAAGGAAACCCCCTGCCCTAAATCAGCTCGATTGTCCATAGTGGTATGGCTGCAGCAACGGGGAAATCTACCTCCCGCCGTCCCGCGCCGTGCGTCCATCCTGTCGTCCCATTTCGCTCACCCCGAGTGGAGAGACAAGTAGCCAACGTACAACCAGTATGCCCAACTGCCGCTGCCCTAGGTCTAGGTGTGCCGTGCGCGCCGATCCTGTAACAGCCAGCCCTATTTCTAGGAATAGGGCCACCGTACTTCAGCAGGCTATAAGTTTAGTTGTGAACAGAAAAAATATCATATCTACTTACGAATATTTAAAAATACTAATTTAATTAAAATATAACTTAATGGTCAATATTAGAAATTTAACAAGCGTTCAAACTTAAAACTTAACTTACATTCAAAAAAAAAAAATCCTCACAGGAACGCTTAAATGCGGTTATAACTGTAACACGAAATCTTGAAGTATCGTTTATTCTTTAGATATCTGATCTGGTGAAAATAAGCAAGATTGAGTACATTAAACGCTCAACAAATCCTTATAGCAGAATGCATTTATATGGCTACTATCTATATGCAAGACTTAACCAAAGAATGGTTTTATATTTCTTTTGGGTGAAGCCAAATTCTCAATATCATATCATAACTTATTTTTAAACTTATGACCCAGCCACTTGTAATTAAAATCAAAATGTTCAATATCAATTGACTTTGTGAGAGCAACTCTCCTCACAATTCCTTCCCATGTCCAGTCTAAGGACCTTTTTGTCTTCTTTTGAGAGCTGTATGTACAATGAGACATTGTAAAAGAGTAAGATAGTGAAGGGCTTATTTTCGCAGCGCTAATGTAAATTCATATTGCAAGTGTATCAGATTGATTTATTTTCACCGCGCCAATGTAAATTCATATTGCAACTGTATCAGATTGATTGACAAATCTTGCCGTTATGAATGTCATCTTTCCTTTTGCACTAGATATGTTGCCCATATGCTAACGTTGATCCAGTGCTCGATCTGCATTGAGTTGTGTTGCCGAACTATAATTTATATATATTTGTGTGATCGTTTACCGCCAATTAGCTCGCAGTATTAAGCTCCGGTGAATAAGCAACTATTTCTTTCGTAGTTTGCTATTGTTCTCGTAAGTTTTTGTTGCGTGAGAATTTTTAAATGACCGTACATTAATTCCTGATTGAAACTAGAGATGTTTAATATACAAGGAGAAAAACACTCTGTAACTAGAGAATTTTTAAATGACCATACAGCAATTCTTTTGCACAGACTATAATCTTTTGTTGCGAAGTTTTCAATAATTCCGATTATCTGACGGTATCCCTAGTTCCCTACAGCACAGCAGTAGTACCCAGCAACAAGCAAAACGATTACAAAAGCCAAGGTTTTCTATTGGTTATCAATTGCATCAGACGAAATAAGAAAAAAAAATATCCTGATTGAAACTAGACATGTTTAATATACAGGGAGAAAAACAGTAGTCTGTAGACATGTTTAATATACAGGGAGAAAAACAGTAGTCTGTTGACTATTCGAGGGAAATTAAGCACCAAGGAAACGTTTAATATCACCTGTCAGTTATAAATTATCATAAGGATTAATTGTCATACGACACATTACAAGATCCAGAGTACAACAAAAGCTTACGGTTCAGATATACTGTCATTTTCCTAAATGGGCTGAGTCCTTCAAATATGTGCTTTCCCCCCTTTTGCATTTCTATCTGTGCTAACTGCTAGGTAAAATTTTTTATATGTTTTTCTGTCTCGCTCCCAACCATAAACTTGAAAGGAAGATGAGTAAAATTAAAAGATATGACTCTACAACTTTAGCATTCAGCCATTCACAAAAACACTCCACATTCTGCTATGGGATTCTTGTAAGCTTGGCAGAAACATTCTAGAGTCATAGAGTGCATGCTTTCACCAGGCGATAGGAATTATGTTGCCTTCTCAACCTCTGCTTTCAATTGTTGCAACCTTCATTTCATGCTTGTCTTGCGCAGATTGAACGTCACCTGGGAATCCAAATATCAAAATCACAGCAGTTTGTTAGCTCTTGCAGTAAAAAGAAGTCTTTCAACAATTAGATCATAAGATTTTCCGAGCATTGTAAACTACCTAGGGGCTTATGGCAATGGCAGACGACAAATAATTTGACATGTAGATGGAGAAGAAGAAAAACAAATACTCAAGCTATTTTTAAAAAATATTGGTTTCCCATTTATATTGAATTTTAAGTTTGTGCAGCCAAAGAAGTACAATCGTTAGTATCCACTTTGAGCTGATCTACGCAAACATGTTCATTTATCGTAACACTTCCCCATAAAATCAAGCTTCAAATGTCATCCTAGGCATCATTAGAAACATTAAAAGGAGGTGTCTAGTCTTGTTTTTACCTGAGGCTCCTGACTTTGAGCCATCAACACCTTTCAGGATGTCAGTCTCTGTCTTTGGTTGATCAGATTGTTCTTTGTTGTCTAAATTTTCATACCCACAGAATTAGCTCAGAGTAAGTGTTAAGCGCATCAAACAATAGGATCATATATTTAATACCTGATGGTTCCTTAAAAATCTTTTGCTTGCTATTAGCAGCATTTGACTGCTCTCTGGGGCCTAAATAAATACCTCCATTAATTATTTTTCAATAAAAATGAGTCACTCAATATGGGCATGGATGAGCGTAAAACTATATTGTACCTGATGCTATCTTGATCTCATCCGTGACTGTTGGATCAACATGCTGAATTTGGCCTGCCAATAAGAAAAAAAATTGAAACTACTTGCAACATACCAGTTATATTCAAGCATATAACAACTAGATCTTGCCAGCAGATTCCTCTACCGCATCCATTACTGAAACATTAAGCAATTTCCTTTCCCCTATAGCACCAAATAAAAGTGAAAAAACATGCTGATTTGAGCTCTCTTTCAATCCAGAGGTAATATTTTTTCAATTTTAAATATATTCCACTTAAAGGCATGTAAGCTATTTAACCTGGAGATTCCTTGACAACTACATCCACAAAAGCAGTGCTAAGTTTTTCAGCTTTCACTACAAAGTAGTAAGCTTTGAGCATTAATATAGCTACTCTTAAAACTTATGAGATTGAAACATCAGATAGCACATGAATTTTCCTGGGAGCCATGTACAACAGGCAGGATTGAC
The DNA here is from genome assembly GCA_017311315.1 of Dendrocalamus latiflorus. Taxonomy (NCBI): domain Eukaryota; kingdom Viridiplantae; phylum Streptophyta; class Magnoliopsida; order Poales; family Poaceae; genus Dendrocalamus; species Dendrocalamus latiflorus. The sequence continues at coordinate 33,556,555 of CM029637.1, forward strand.
AAGTTTCTGAACTTGTCCTGGGAAAATATACATTTGTGATTTCAAGTCAATGTGGTTGCTGATTTGAACCTCAGCAGGATATCTAATCCAGCAAAGCATACCTGATGACTCCTTGCTTCCATTTGAAGATTCAGAATCTTTGTGAACCTCAGTGACAGATTTCCCTTCAACAAGCACATCTTGAACAGCCACTTGCTTGATAACTGGCACCGCAACTGCTGGTGCTTCTGGGCTCACAGACTCAGTATCCTGCTTGGGCAAAATCCTTGATTCAGCATTGCCAGATGAAACTGAGATAGGTGCTGCTGCAACAACCCCAGAACCCATGTAAGGTCTTTGAGTGGGCAGGATGGTGTGCTTAGAAATAGATTCCTCAACAGGTCTCCTCATCTGTAGGGGCTTTGCAATTGTAACATCCTCCAAGTGGGCTGGCATGGTAGGAGCACCTTGTCTGTGGATTGCAGATGCTCGCTTTCGAACTTGACTTGGTCGAAGCATGGGGAGCTCCGGGGCAAGATCTTCCTTCGGTGTTATTGGTCGGAGGTTATTTTCATCTGGGACCCAACCTTTGAGCACCTGATTGTCCTTAACTTTCACCGTAATGAGAGAAAACCCTGGGAATTTCTTGGACATCTTACCAACAAAATGCTTGCCAATAATAATATCCTTGCCTGAATTACGTTGCACATGAGCACCACTATAATTGGAGGCTTGGTTTTCAAAAGTCTTAACTAGATTAGAGGAATCTCTAGGTTGACTGGACCTATTACCTTGGGTTTGCTGTGCAGGCAACACCTGAATTGTGGGCATTTTAGGGTCAACACTACCAACTGATGTATGGTTAACCTGTACCCCGTCATGTCGGATATTTGAGTCATCCAATGTGCTGTGAAGAGGTGGGACGCTCTGAATGGGCTGTACCCTCTGTGGTACGGTATACTCGGATTTCCTTGGGCGACCACGCTTACGCTTTGCACCAGAGCTTGACGGCTGCTCAGTGGACAACGTTTCATTAGGTACATCAGCTTTATTCCCTTCTGATGTCATGTCTACTATTGCTGCAACTTTTTGCAGCTGGACCCAAGAATGATGAGAGTACCCTGTTGAAGTGAATTTACCTTCAGTCAACACATGAGTTTCTCTCCCCTAAATATGCGAAGTGACACAGTGCAATGAGCACCCTCAAAATCAAAAGGACGGCAAAAGATGATGAGAAAACACTAGAGGACACGATAGATAATTGGTTGACAACCAGAAACCAACTTTTCTGTAAAATATCTGCCAGGAACTGAATGTAAAGAAGGCGGTTCTCATGGTACTATTTTTAGAAGCAACATGGGCACAGTTTGTAATCAATGATGCAAACTGCGTTTTGGCAAAGCAGCCAAGACAGTCAAATATAATGTTCTTACAAGTTATTTTTCTATAATAAATATCCTTAGGGCAATGAACATTAAAGGTGTCATACGGATCATAAGCAAAGAAAACATAAATACTTTCCTGGTTTTAAATGCTTTAAAACGCATGCTACCAGTACAAAAACAACAAGTAATTAATCAAAGTGGCTTAAATTATTAAATTACTAATATACTAACACATCTTGAATTATTAACGCACTGAGCTCCTGTTCCTGTAATGCATGTCCTGAACATGAAATACTTACATAATGTTGACTCGTGCTTCGCAAATGAAACGTCAAACATAGGAACAGAAAGATTTCTTCATAGCACTAGCACAGAGACTGAGAGACCAAATAATTTCTCAGACTGCTTGTTTAGAATTTCCAATCCCCCAAATGTTGCACAAAAACTCTAAACTAGTGCCTACTAAAAAGAAAGGAAATCTTGAAACTCTAACCAAATAACCTCGTAAAAGGTGTGTTTGGGGGGTAAAGTACCTCACCATTAGCAATCTTATCAAAATCCCATCCAGCACATTAAAACCTTAAAAATTCGCAGCAATATCCAAACAAAAAAGGGGGAATTTTCCCTTATATCCCGGCCATTCCAGAACCTCATCCTATCGCACACCCTATCCTATCGCATCGGCACAAAGCATCATCACACACAAAGCAACAGATAAAAGCAACGAAAACGCAGCCAAGCAGAGATTCATCAAACCGATCGAAAATTCGTAAAAGAAAACCGGGAAAAAAAAATCAGGCACCATCGAGCCATACATAGATGCAGGGGTACAGATAGACTGATCAAGGAAGGGATTACCCCTGGACAAACCCTAGAGAGCTTTCCCCTCTGTTCGCCTTCGCCCTCGCGTCGCGCCCTGCCCTCTCGTGTATCTGTCTCTGCGCGTCTCTGTCGCGCCCGTTAATGGCAGGGGAGAGAGGAAGCGAAGCGCCTCGCCTCGCGGAGTGCGTGTGGCGCGGGCTGGCCCACTTGCTCGCTTGGCCCATTAGGGTCTAGGGTCGCGGTGGTCGTTAGGTGCAAACTGGGCCGATAATTTTCGTGCATAGATGACCGAAGGTTTATGAATGAAGTTAATATGGAATTGATAAATAGATATATGGAACTATTTATGTCTAACTCAGAAAAAAATAAATATGATATGAGATTAGTGATATCTGTCTATATATATATCCATATGTCAAGTGGTATGAGTAAGTTTATTGTGACTTCACTTAGTAACATGATAACAAATAGACGGATTGCCACATCTAAATAAGCGAAAAATATTGAATTATCTTTCTTCGATATCTCGACGATTAGCCTTTCTGTGTTTGCTCTAATTACACACTTATTGTTCAATGTTCTGTGTAGCGGTGTAAAAGAAGCAGATAATTTCCGTCCGACCGGCCGCCGTAGCTTGTAGTGCGAATACGGAATGAAAAATGAGTATCCAACATTATCTGTATCTGACTCTAAAAAAATATAAAATAGGATATAGGATAAACGATATTCATCCGTATCTACTCTGGTTGCACCTTCGGTGATTGTCAACGTTGTCTATCACTGACAATTGGGGACGGGGTACAACAGGTAATGGGGTGGGCCCATGTTTAGATGCGAGAGACTGCATCGTGGGCCATGCGGGATGGGGATATGTACATAAGACAATATGGTTCTAGGGTTTCAGAACTTCGCGCCGCCGCGAGCAAAGATGGAACGGCTGCTCTGGAGAAGATGGAGACCCAAAAACCGCTGCTCTTTCTGTTGATGTGTTAGGGTTTTGGGAGTTCTCTTCGTTTCTCCTTTTTTTTTTGCTTCTTGTTTTCTTTCGAATTTGGTGCCGCCATTGATGAATTCCTTGAGTCTTGCACGCGATTTTTTATCCGGTTGGAACATCAATTCCAAGCATGGATGCCGCCAGACTCATAGCGATAAGTGTTGCCATCACCTCCACCTCTCTGCTTGAGCAAACGAGACCGGAGTTGAATAGCAACACAACACGTGATCTCAACAATCCAATCACTTCATCTCTCTCATCATACATTGCACTTTGTAGGTAACTAACTATGTAGGTTCTTTATAAACTAATCTCTCCATGCTCAAACACCTAAAGCAATTTTTTATGGACACTTAAGTTCAGTGTTATTATGTGTTTCGGAAAGATGCTTCCTCCGATGAGGCACATAGGAAAAGCAGAAATCACTAAAGATATCAGAAATTGAATTTTATTCAACTGCAATTCCATGTGGAGAAGTGAAGACAGAACTATACAACGAATTTACTTGAAGTACAGTTCAAGAAGCTTCTTCAGGGTGTCGAACACACTTGTGAATGGGTTGAATGCAACCGGTGCCTTCAGCCTCAGGTCCGGGAACTGATTCGTCAGGGCCTCGTTCATCCCGGGCATCGACATCATCTGTGCAAGCTGGTCGGAGGTCATGGCCTCGCAATCCTGCGGTGTGTCCTTGATCTTGCTCGGATCGTAACCGAAGTTGGCAACATAGGACTTGTACTTCTCGATGAACTCTGGTCCGGGGTTAGGTGTTCTTGAGTAAATCTGATTATTCCATGGCCGAAAGATGAATAAACGTTTATCATGTTTCGGATTAAAGATATTGTGATGATTTTACCAACGTAAAGGTACACCCTTCATGCTTGCCTATTGTTCAATTCTGAAAATAAACTCTAGATTCAGTTGACATTATACTCAGTTATTCGAACAATTTCTCATCAAAAAAAAGTTATCCGAACAATTTACATTACTAACTGTAAGCTCTATTTGCAGAATATAAGCATGCATGTGGAAGAGGGCTAGATATGAGAGTTCTTGGTTACGGTCCAGAGTTCAGTTCCACACCTGAATAAAGCTTGTGTCCTTAGCTCCAGACACAATGGCATAATTGTCATAGTCAGTTGCAAGGACATCATAGGGTTCCTTGGGTATGAACGGCAGTGTCGGGAAACGGAGAAAGCATTTCTCGCGGATCATCTCCTGCCTCTCGAGATCTGTCTCAGCACTAGCCATGTCCTCTTCGGACAGACATTGCACCCTCCCCCGGATACCGGTGATGTATCCATCAGGTCCACCATGGACACAGAATGTATCCACCTGGATTGCGCGTGACTTCTCATCAAATGAATACACTCCCTGCAGTACCAGCAAGTTTCTGTAACAATCTGCTTAAAGATCATATGATGCAAAGGGTATGGAAATAGCATGCCTATGATGACCTAATCCCAAATCAGTTCGGTACTAAGATGTCAAATATTTTTTTTGGAGCATAATACAGACTAGGCTATGTACCAAACTGACTGCTTGAGTACTATTCTGTGTGAGGTTTCTGACATTACAACACCTGAGTGCAATGACAGTCTTCTTGTCCCTGACCAGCAAATCCACGTTTCAGCGAGGCTACTTCGAACCATCTACCAGAGTAGCGAACTGGATCAAAGTTCTTAGCAGTCATACCCCTCATCATCATCATCATCCCTGTGCTGCCATCGTCCGAAGGGCCATCAAATTTCAGAGGAACAGCAGCTTTGTCGATGGCTGCTACTACTGCAGTCTGGCACAAGCTTGGCTGGGCAAAGTTCTCTGCAGGAATAGCCTGGTCAACAAGAAGAGTGCATCGATATCATGCCAAAGGTTTTAACTTTTAACTGCTAATCTCACTTTTTTTTTTCCTTCTGTCAATTGGAATTTACAGTTTTGTTGACTCAAATGAAAAATGTGGAAATAGTAGAGCAGCTTTGCTGTTTGTTCTTTCCCTTTTTTTTTTAAGGATTGATCTTTTTTGTGTCCTCCATACTCTCTCTGAATCAGTGTACGTGACTGATAAGAAGTTGGAACATGTATAGGTACCTGACTAGGTGTAGAGATGAACACAAGAGAAGCAGCAAGGCATGAGAGCAACTGCCTGGACACTCCATTATTTTTCAGTGGCACTTTGTCATCCAGATAGCATCTGAAATTATTTCGCCCAGCAGGGCTGCATTTTCTCCTACCAAGAAGAAATATATCAAGACTATGTCAACAAGAAATCAATGGAGAGAAAGGGGGTGCAGTAAACCAGTAAGATGTACAGCAAATTTACACGCTCTTGTTGGTTATCGTAATGAGCTCAGCAGCATTACATCCAGGTTAGGAACGGGAATCCCGAGAGCAATTTCATGCTCGTAACATACATACTATGAATCATTTGCTGAATGTGGAATTTGATTTGAGATCAAGGACACCCAGAGATCTGGACTGCCGTTATTCTAGAATCTTATATCTGGTTCCAGCAGTAATTGCAATTACTCCTCTCTCGCAAAAAGAAAAAGAAAAAGAAAAAATGCAATCACTCTTCGATCTAGCCGTGGCGGATTAAAAACTTTACAAAAGAAAACCATAACTAGCACTCGCATTGTTTACTTGTCAGTTACCTGGAAGAGCAGGCAGCCTGGCGTGAGGCTGCAAGAGAGGAGGAGGAGCCCAACAACACGACGAGAACCATGGCTTCTTTCGGCTGGCCGCCTCAAATTATTTTCTTGATATTTTGCAGTGGATTTTTGCTGTCCATGATGTGGCAGGCCGCGGCAGCGGCTTTCTCGGAGAAGACGGGAGCTGGATAGGCGGATGGATAGGTGAATCCGGGGAAGAACCGCATCCGGTGCCGCCCAATGGGCAGCCCCCACGTCGTGGAGCTGAATGCCCCAACCAACCACGGTATCTGAACAGTTGCCAGCTGCTTTCACTGGTCACTGGACTGGCGTATTATTTATCGGGATGTGCCGTCCAAACTGTACGTCACCGGTATTCCCATGTATTTAATTTTCATATAATGCCGGTGTGGTGGGACAAAGCTTCTTCCATTCCTCACCCTGGAAGAGTTTATCCCTCGCAAATACTAGGGTGGATTTTTTTTTGTGCTTTTAGATTCTGACTTTTAAATTCTGGCAAATACTAGGTAGGTTTTTTGGGCTTTTGGTTTATGGTTTTTGAATTCTGCCTGTTCACAAGAGATTATAAATAGGAAGGCAGTCGCATATGATTTTGGGCAGCACAGCTGAAATCGGTATAATGTCTACTACAATCGACTTTTATAACTCGTCTTAAAAATATGCACCATTTGAAAACTAGTTAATGTAGCAAAGTACAAAAGCCAAAAGCAACTAGCCCTATCGAACACAGCCATTGAACTTGGCTATAAGCCCTCCCATCAATCCGCTTCCAGTGCCAACAACCATGAGGCTTCGTTTGAATATTATAGCTGCCCCAGCTCTCTTTTGTTCTAGCAAAAGAAGATGTGATCTTATCATCAACGTGGAACTTGTAGGATAGTTATAGGGCCTATTCTTTGTGGCTTTTAAAAACGACTTTTGGCTTTTATTATAATACCTAACGTTTAAACGGAGCATTTTCTTAAGATGAGATCTACAAGTTAATTGTAGTACATGTTAAAAGCCCAACATCTGTACCAATCAAAATCGCAAGCAAATATCTCTCTTTATAATCTTTGTCGCGAACAACCCAAAATTCAAAAATTTCAGCCAAAAGCCATAAGCTACAGCCATAAGCAAAAGAATAGGCCCATAGTTATACTAATGCATGTGTTTTTTCCTTTCAATCTAGTTGCACCCAAAGTAGCAGTTCAAATTCAACAAAATGTTTTACAAAGGGCTTTCTAGACTCAGAGAGAATGCAACCCTGAAAATTGGTTTTGACGATGGCAGCGAGTTGGATACTGCACAGATCGCTACATGTCATTCTAACTTCTGGAATTAAAACCAACATACGTAGAAATGGTCTTCGACTATTATATGCGTTCATTATGTAGGTACATGCACAAATACAACACATAGAAGCTTACATGTGTTCATTGCGGGCATTCGTGTAAAAATACGAAATTACAGTCATACAAGTGTTCGTTACATGCACAAACGCAAACATACAAATATACAAGCATATGTGCATTTGAACATACCACAATGGCGAAATAATATCACGCAACTAGAACATCTGCTATCGCATCACGTAGCTATCCATATGTATTTCATTGGTCTTCGAAGTTGCATCTACTCCGAAGGTACCATATTCTGCGTCCAGGTGGGGATTGTTGAAATCCACGTCGTCTCACCTAGCATCTATTATGAAGTCATGCAATAAATCCAAATTGGGTTCTACTAGGCTAGTTTTCTTCAGGGAGTTGAATTTAAATCCAAATTGGGTTCTACTAGGGCCTAAAGTGTGCTACCAGAGGGCCTGGCGTGCATGATAGAGTGGGAGGGGGGGGGGTGTTTATACAAGCCCAGGGCCGGCTCCCCTTATATCAGAGACGCCGTTATTTTGAGTTAATGAAAATAAAGCTGAAATACCAGGGCCTGGCGTTCTTGTTTTTCCGTGAATTGTCCTTCGAGGGAATTCGTCTACAGCTGCATGGGATTGATTTCCTCTGAACCAATTTCGTGTGCTGATCACTCGATCTATCTCCTCGTTCATGTGCTGCTAGGCGCACGGGTGCGGAATTAGTTTATTTAGGTTTTGGCGGGCAGCATCATTAGCTGCAGCTGAATCCATCTGCTAGTGCTCTCGGTGATCAGGAAAACAGGCAGTGCTGCCGCGAAGCAAGGGAAGGAAAGCTAGTGGCCTTTTTTTTCAGCTTCTAAAAATTATTTTTTAATTTTTCTATAGTAACTAGTTTTTAAACGGAGTATCTTTTCAAGATAGGATCTACTAGTTAAGGGCCTGTTTGGGAGAACTCCACCACTGAAAACGTGGATCTGGAGCAGTAGCTCCACCATGGAGCAGCTCCACCGTGGATCTGGGATCCCACCATGGAGTGTTTGGCTTGTACAGCAGCTCCAGATCCACAAAATTGAGGTTTTGGTGGGAATGACCACTTTTGGTGGGATGGGGTGTGTAACCAGTGGCATTGGTAGGTAATTACCACCCAACTCCACGGTGGAGCACCCCTTGAGGAGCTCCATAAAATCCATGGATCTGGCCCTCAGATCCAGGATTTTGGTGGATCCAGATTTCGCGGAGCTGGAGCGTTTGGGTAAAATTTCGTGGAGTGGAGCTGTTTTTCGTGGATCTGGAGCTGGTGCAGCTCTCCCAAACAGGTTCTAATTGTAGTACATACTTTACCGACTCCATTTATACCGGCAAAAGCAGTATGTGAGTTTCTGTTACTATGTAATCTCTCGCACAAACAACCCAAAAACCACAAGCCGTAGTCAAAAGTCATAAGCTTCAGCCAAAAAGAACAAACCCAGTATTTAATCTTTGGTGCCTATAGGACTGCTAGTTGTAAGAGCATCTCCAAGAGTGCTCCTAACCAGCCTCCTAAATTTAAATTTAGGTATTTAGGAGAAAAATAGTTCTCCAACAATACCCCTAAATAAACTCTTATCCTAAATGAGCCCCTAAATCATCCTTCAAAACTCTCAAAAGTAGGAGCACTCCCACCACCCCTAAATTTCTCCGCGCGTAATTTTTTCCGCTACGCGCGCACTCTTCCCTTTCTCCCACTATCCTGCGAAGAGATAGCTCTTTTCTTCGTTCCTCCTCCAAAATCGTGCTGCCCCAGCCCCATCATCTGGCGCCGCCCCCGTCGTCCTCGTCCTCCCACGTCGCCCGCGCCTCCCCCATCGTCCTCCCACATCACCCGCGCCGCCCCCATCGTCCGTGACGCCGCCCCCATCCCCCGGCGACCACCATCGACACAAGGTTCCACCGACTTCTTTTGGTTTGCCGTTCTTGCTTTCTTTGTTGGTTGAGTAACAACGTTGGATTTTGCAGGGCACATGGCTAACATAGGAAGCTATATGGTGTACACGAAAAAACCATTTCTGTATGGTAGCAAATGAAGTTTTAATTAGGTGTAATTTGTTTACCAAAAGCAGCAATCTCTGCAATACAGCCACTACTCAAGACTAGGCAATGGACCACATGGTGATACATGGCAAAACATTACACTGATTTGATGAAAAACAACTTATAGTTTTATTAACAGCATTGTACAGTGTAGAAAATTCAGAATTGAGTTATAATAGCACTGTTCTTTTATTCATAGCACTGCACTGTACTGATCTCTTTTGAGATAATGGACTATACTAAACTCTTACAGGGCATATGGAAGGAGATGGATATTTTACTAATTTGTTGAATGATGGGAGCAATCCATTGCTTTGGGATGGACTGGGTAGCAATCCTGAAGAGCAAAATGTGGAAGTTACTCCCAGTGTGAGAACTAGCAAAAAAAGAACACAGAATTTCAGCATGAAGGAAGATGAACTATTGGTGTCGGCATGGCTCAATGTGAGTATGGATCCTATTCAAGGCAACAATCAAAATAGATCGACATATTGGAATCGAATACACGAGTACTTCCACTCGAACAAGGACTTCTCCTCAGATCGCAACGCAAATTCTCTCTCGCATCGTTGGGGTGTCATTCAAGATAATGTCAATAAGTTTACTGGATGTGTAGCCCAGATTGAGGGTAGAAGGCAAAGCGGTGTGACAGCCCAAGACAAGGTAACGCCAACAACTATATGCTCTCGTTTTTTTATCTGGTTGTACAAACACATTTTTTTCATCTGTTCAATTGTACAGATTGTGCAGGCAAAAGCTTTGTTCAAGGCCCAAGATCCTAAACATAGAAATTTTCAATTCCTACATTGTTGGAATATGTTGGAACATCAGCCAAAGTGGATTGCAAAGCAAAAACAATTGTCAGCTCAAAATCACTCTCATAAAAAGCAGAAGGCTACCATTGATTCAAGTCCCACAGATTGTACTACTACTAATCCTGATGACAGCGATTCTGGAAGTCCAACATGCCATGTCCCAAAGAGGCCAATGGGAAGGAAGAGGGCAAAAGAAGCAGCACGTCAAGGAGGAGGTCATGTGTACAGTGAGGCGTTAGAATATTTGTGGTCCAAGAAGAAAGGCGCTGATGATGAGAAAGAGCGCAAGAAAGAGGATAGATATGCACAAGCACATGCACTAGAACAAGAACGGTTTGCGCTTAAGAAACAAGAGTTCAACTTCAAGAGAACACTAGAGGAAGAGCGGATTATGACAGTGGATATTAACGGCATGGATGTCCAGCAGCAGCAGTACTATAGGCTCCTTCAGGATGAGATCATCGCTAGACGTAGTACAAATTAGTTGCTTAATTTATTTTTTTCATTCTTCTTAGTTTGCATTAAAATCCTGAACTTGTCTTTGTCATCAAAGTATCTTGCTTGTCAGTATGAACTGCTACACATTATGCATGCACTTTTTCAGTCAGTATCTTGTTTAGTCTGTTTGAAGTATCTTGCTTGCTGAGTTGTTTGCTCTGTATGTCTTATATATTCAGTCAGCAGAAAACTTAGTCTGTTCGAAGTATCTTGCTTGTTGAGTTGATTGCTTTATTTGATGAGTGTTCATCTGACAAATATATGAATCAGGAGCTGAAAGTAGTAAATAATATTCGATCAGTCCATTGTCGTACTAAACAATTCCAAAAGTTGAATGGTGCACATATTAAAATTTACTGTGAATATTCAAACCAACACTTTTGTCACAGTTATCACAGTATAGGATGACAACCATTGCAGAAATTTTATTATGAACACTAACAGAGAAATTTTAGTACATGCTCATAATTTAAAACTAAGAGGGAAAATGCGATAGAAAGTTGTTAAATAACTAGGAGAGGTTGAAAACGATTAAAGAAGAAATTAATATTGATCTCCATGACGTTCCCACAGGTGCTCCACTAGGTCATTTTGAAGATGTGAGTGAACTTCCTTGTCCCTGATTTTTCGGTGGTTTTCAATGAAGTCGTGTAATTCAGGCGTAGGTTCATGGGAAACCGTCACAGTTTCTCCAACCCAATCAAAATTAATCTCATTTTCTTCATCCCGCTCATCTTCAATGATCATGTTATGCATAATTACACAAGCTTTCATGATATCGGCTAACGTGTTTTCATCCCAAAAACGAGCTGGCCCACGAACAATGGCAAAACGAGATTGGAGAACACCAAATGCTCGTTCCACATCCTTTCTAACTGCTTCTTGTGCTTTTGCAAAATATTTTTTCTTATTACCTTGTGGCATTGGTATAGTCTTCACAAATGTGGCCCATGAAGGATAGATGCCATCCGCAAGATAATAGCCCATTATGTAGTTATGACCATTGATGACATAATTGACTTTAGGAGCTTCACCTTCGGCTAGCTTAACAAATAGTGGAGACCGTTGAAGAACATTGATATCATTATGGGATCCAGGTAAACCAAAGAAAGCATGCCAAATCCATAGATCTTGAGATGCAACGGCTTCTAGAATAATTGTAGGCTCGTGCACATGACCACTGTACATACCTTGCCATGCAGTAGGGCAGTTCTTCCATTTCCAATGCATGCAATCTATGGACCCTAACATACCTGGAAAACCTCTTTGCTCCCCAAGTGCAAGTAATCTAGTAGTATCATTCTCGTTAGGTGACCTTAAGTACTCGTCCCCAAAAACCTCACCGACAGCTTTGACAAACCTTTTCATGCTCTCTATAGCAGTACTTTCTCCAATACGAACATAATCATCTGTAGCATCCCCTGCTACTCCATAAGTTAGCATACGGAGTGCGCAGTAACCTTCTGCAAACAAGTTAATCCAAGTGTACCTGCCGCATTTCTCTTCTGAACAAAATAACCGTCATGCTCTTCGATAGCATGCATTATGCGTACAAACAAAGATCGACTCATCCTAAACCTGCAGCGATAACAATAGTAAGTAGTAAGGTATACAAACAATGCTTCCATAGCAAAGATTAACAAAATTGCATTGACTGCTTATAAACCTGCGCCGGAAGAAAGCAGGGCCATAGGTAGGTTGATCAGAGAAATAATCATGGAATAGCCTCAATGTCCTGCCTCTCTATTGCGATCGAGTACTTTGTGTCCTAGTACAGAACCCTTACGTTGTGGTGCATTCAGAGATTGATAGCAATCATGCACTACTTGTGCGGCGGCAATAAAGAATTCGTCATCATCGTCCGACGATGACGAATCTAGGACCTGTTGCATGAGAAAGCTTCAATGACTCATCACAAATCCCTTTTGTATTGCCCTGCAAATTTGATTTCCAAAGTGTAACAATCTTCTACACAGGAGAGGGAAGATAATTTGCAGAACAGAGAGAGATCGATGCTGGCGGAGCTCGACGTTGCGGCAGGATCAGCACCTTGACTTGGCTCTTGTGATGGCTCGCGTTGTATGGTGATTGGGAGTTGGGCATGCAGGATCATCGGCAGAATTCTGTTGGCGCATGGTGGAAATCTGTTGGCGTTGCGCGGGAGAGGGCCCAACAAGAATTCTGTTACCTGCAAGTGGGCCAAATTGATGACACGGCAAGTTTAAAATTTTAGGAGATGGAGATGTAGGGGAACTGCTGTAAAATTCATAGATTTTAGGGAGAGTTGGAGTTTAGGATAGCTCCTATTTAAGACTATAGGGGATCAATTAGAGCAAGTCCAATAATAGAGCCAAGTGCTTGGCTATAAGTCAAGTTATAAGAGCCAAGTTATACAATAATTTGTCTTCTATTTGTCTACAAAAGGTTTTTTATTATTATGTGGTACCATGTCTCACATTCTCTTTCCTATTCCTCCTCACATACATTTATTATCTTGGCCCACCACTGCATATGCTCCCGTGCCCAGCTTGTTGCTTGCATGAGAGCCAAGCTCTCATCTCTCTCCTCTCTTCTCTCCTCCACATCAGCAAAAATGCTGACTAGCTTGGCTATAAGACCATTATTGTACTTGCTCTTAGAGCAAGTTTAATAAGGCTGACTGTGCTAGCTATAAGGGAATCCATGTCAGCATAGTCCTATGTGGAGGGGAGAGAAAAGGAGAGAGAGAGCCAAGCCGGCTCCCATGCAAGAGTCAGGCTATAGCACAGGAAAAAAGGCTATCCATGCATGAACCAATAGAACTAACTGCTATATCCATGCATGTATTAAATGACCAATACCCATGTATGTATTAAATGATTGAGAGCTCTTGTAGAGACAACTTATAGCCAGTTTATTGTATGAGTTGGCTGCATCTTACCTTTTGATGACATGGAAATGTATTGGAGGTAGCAGCTATCTATACTATTAAACTTGCTCTTATAGGGGCACTCTTGGAGATGCTCTAAATTGTGTGTACCAATGAAGAGCCCCACTTCCCCACTTCTCGTATTGCGTGAAAGATCAGACCACCGTACAAATTAGGGCTTCGCTAATTTGTGCCATATTACTATGCTTGGTTTGGGGTTGAGAAAATGAGAGGTGGGCTAGGGGCCGCTTTAAAAAAGCGAGATAGAGGGGGGTAGATCAAAGACTAACCTGCCAATCATGTGTGGGTTAGAAATGGTTAACATAGTCAAAGCTTTTTAACCTCTTAACTTAGGATTAAGCGAACCATCCAAAAAAAATTGGAATAAGCTAACCTACCAGGCTACCACGACTAACACTCTTGAGGCTTCCTTTTCTACTGCTAACCTAGTTACCCAAGTAATATAGCCAAATAGTATTTTAGGCTAACTGGCCAAACACAAAATCTAAATCAAGCTAATCTAGTTGGGTTAAAACTACCTAACCTAGTTATTTTAATCTCGAACCAAATATAGCCTTAAACCATGTTTGGTTGGTTTACCGAACCACTAATGTCCAATACTCCTACGGCCCAACCAAACAACATCTCAATCTAACACGCACCATCTCATGTAAACCAACCAAACAACCATCTTGCATTTCCAGAACCTGGCTCTACCTATATATTGGCTAAAAAGGAGCCAAACAACAGAACAAGCCCTTAGATCTTAGGGTATCCATAGTGTATATAACCCAAGAGATCTTAAGGTGGGTCCCATCTAAATCTTAAAGCCGACGCTTTAATGTATATAACCCAAGGGGCCTTAAGATGGTCCCACTCGGCAGATAAAGAAAAATTGTATTTTAATGCTTGTGGCCAGGTCTTTAGCTTCAGGACCAGCCTTAAGCCTTTTTTGCTTATAGCCTGCTTAAGGTCACCTCTGTAATGTATAAGGTTGACCTTAAGGTGACTTAAGACCCTCTATTTTCATACACTACAGATGCCCTTATAGACCTGAACACTTGACAATCCACAATACATAAAAATGATTCCTCGTAGAATGCCTTCCAAAAAATAGCATTTCAGATAACGCCACTAAAAGAATTGAAGTCTATAAAGTTCTACTCGAAAGATCAAAACCATCATGATCCATGAAGTGCTCCAAGATGAGCTGCTTGGGTGCTTCTCTGATGCGCAGTCCTAGCTAAGGTTTGAGGAACAGTAGAGTTTACACCAATTTTGCCCAAAACTCTGAAAAAAAAACAAAAATAGTGATTCTTGCCTTATAATCCTTAAAATCACGATTTAATTTGTATGATCCTTCAATGTGATTTTAGGGTATAATCTTGTTAGATAAACGAGCCCATCTATGATCTCGATATTTGACAGCCATGGTTTACGATCCTTATTTGTACAAAGAATTTCAACGAAAATCTCTGTTTCTATTAGGCCCTGGCCTTAACGTTAAGGTATTATTTGGAATGCAGGAATTTTTTTCGATTCTCATGGGAATCAAATTGTTTTCTATGAAACAAGGACGAAATTTGCGTGAAATTACTGTATTCCAAACGAGCCTAATAAGTTGAACAAAATGTACGATACGAATAAGGGAAAATTGCTCTCATGCTACAAACTTAAGAGCTATCCTCTCATTTGCCACATACTTAAATGGTTTTGTTATTATGCCACAAACTTGAGTATTTTGTCATCAGTTTTGCCATTTTCAACCTTTAATGCCTATTCTGCCCTTCTCCTCTCCCCTCCCAGTTCTTCTCCCGTCTTCACCCGTGCGCCGCCGGCCGCCACTTCGTCCCGGCCATGGAGAGGAATGGCGCAGCTCAGCCGCAGCCAGCTCCACCCCACGGCGTCCAGCCCTTTGAGCAGCCCCTCCACCTCGGCCGTGCTCGTGAACACGATGGCGTCGGGCGCGGCGTCCGGGGCCACCAGCCCCTCGGCGCAGCCCGGCCCGGCCCAGCACGTGGTGTACGCCGGCGGCCGGGAAGCCACCCACCGGCCGCCTCGAGCCAGACGAGGAAGTCGCGCACGACGGGCGGCTCGCGAAGGCCGACGACGTCCGGGACGGGGGAGAGCACGCGCCGGCCGGACCCACGCCCAAGCGCCTCCACAAGGCCGGCCGGGGTGGAGACGTTGGGGACGAGGACGGCTATCCTTCCGGCGTCGCGGCAGAGCCTGGTGAGGAAAGCGTCGTCCAGAAGGTCGGCGTCGCTGCCGAGGGCGGCGACGGTGAAGGGGAGCGCGGAGGCGGCGTCGGAGAGGGGGCGTTGCTCGGTGGGGGATGGGAAGGCGCGGGAGAAGGTGGAGATGCCGGAGCGGGAGGTGAAGGCGAGCGCGGTGAAGGGATCGAGGGCGCCGGGCAGGAGGAAGGGGCGGAGGCGGTCGGGGTGGTGCGGGCGGATGGCGATGGTTGGAACGGGGAGCGGGGCGAAGTGGCGGCCGGCGGCGCACGGCACGGGTGAAGACGGGAGAAGAACCGGGAGGGGAGAGGAGAAGGGCAGAATAGGCATTGAAGGTTGAAAATGGCAAAACTGATGATAAAATACTCAAGTTTGTGGCATAATAACAAAGCCACTTAAGTATATAGCAAATGAGAGGATAGCTCTTAAGTTTGTGGCATGAGAGCAATTTTCCCGACGAATAACCGGTTTAAGGTTATGATTAATGGGCTCACCCACATTTGTTTAACGTGGGCCTAGTTTATTTGGGCAGGCTCTAGGATCGGAGTCCATACTTTCCCATCTCTGACCCACTCGGCAGAGGCAAACACAGAGGCGACGGCCATGGCTTCGCCGGACCCCGCCGCCGGCGATGGCAGCTACGGCTTCCACCTTCGCTCCCTCTCCGCCGCCGCCCGAGACTCCGCCGCTGCCGCCGACCCCGCCTCCGACCCCAACCTCCTCCAATCCGTAAGTTCATCTCCCTCCAAGCCCTTTCTTCTCCTTGATGGGCTGTTGGACTTGGACCCAGAGGCGGGATTGTTCTTTTGCTCGATTGGTTCGTTGACTTGGATGCCTTCGCGTGAAGGTGAGGAGGGTGTGCGAGATGTGCAAGCAGGCCAAGGAGGCGAGCGACGAGATGGTGGCGCGGGCGTTCCCGGTGATGAGCAAGCTCTTCCAACGTTGCGCCGCCGCGCCGGCGCAGTCCGTGGCCTCCAGCGGTGTGCTGCTTCTTGTAAGCCGTGCTTCGGTTCACTGATGCGGTTATGTTTTGCTATCTTGTTCTGCAAAGATGTTCTTCTTCTTACATTTCGATGGAGGAGGGTTCAGTAATTTGGAATTTTAATCTTTTTTAGTAGAACTGTACTTCTCCACTACAATTTTATCCTTATGTTCCAATAATGTCCGAACTTTGATTCGTTAGGACTGAGGAGAGAATTTGATCTAGTGATTTTAGACCACAGACAATATATGTCCAGCTTTATTGGAAAGCTAGATATGTCATGCTGGGGTTTCCAGCTTTACATCATAGGTACTGAAACTCACAGGGCGCAACCGATAGCAGATTAATACCTAAGAGCTAAACAGAAACTGACTTCAAAAGTCAGGGCACAAGCACAACCTCCACCAACAGATTACAGACAAGACATTCCTGGGCTCATCCAAAAACTACCAAATAAAAGACAGATCATCTCAAATCCATTAACCAATCCCTTCCCTTGAACAAAGCTTGATCTAGTGTTAAGGTTATGACAAATGTACTTACTCCCCAGTTGACCCACCAAAAACATCATTTTATCTGCCCAATTGCTGGTGGAAAGAGTCATTCAAATTGGATTACTTGTAATGTTTCCTTATTTGTACAAAGAGTTTAGTCATGGTTGTAGGAGAGTTGTCTCCTAATCTGTACCATACTGTTTCCTACCCAGACCATTCTGCAGTTCTTCCTGGACTTTGGGGAGGCGGTCCTGCACGATGCCGATGGTAGCTTGAGAACCTTCTTCCGCTCTTGCTTAAGTAGGTAATATTTTTGTCTGCAATTGTTTCTTGATGTATTGAGCATGCCATGGTTGAATTGCTTCCGTGGACTTTCAAAATCACTCGATGTTTCTTTCTTGGTGATAGGGAGTTTGCAGATCCTATCGTCGCAGAACGCACGCTTGAATTCCTGATAGTGAACAAGACAAAGATCTTGGGCTGTTTTCCGACCTTGATCCCGCAGGTGCCATACACATGAAATGATTAAATTGTCATACCTTATATTGCTAGATGGCTGTTTGCTTGCAAATCACAAATGTAGCTCTAGGCTCCTGCTGGTCATGCTGTTGCAAAGCATACTGATTTGAAAGATCTCAATCCAATTCCCTTCTTTGATTTTTCTAATATGTCTACTTTTTCTCTTTCTAATTTCCAGATTACTATTTAACCATGACAGAATTTGACTTTGCTTGTGCAATGTTGTTTATATGCAGTTCTTTCCATTGCTACTGAAGTTAATTGCATCAAATGGTGAGAGGTATGCCCTTTTAATTGCTAGGCAACTTCTCATATATTTGTTGATTTTTTATTGTTGATATATGAATAAGTCCATTTTGCCTCTTTCCTTCAAATGGCTTGCTAGTTGCTACTGGTGACATAAATATTTCAGAGCAACCCTGTTGAGCATTCACCTATCTAATTTGGTTTGCTTTTGTTCTAGATTGGAGAAGAGGTTTTCGGAAGTGCTTCCATTAATGATGTCAGCGGGATCTTTTCTTCCTCTCTTCCTGTCCCTTATGGATCTGCCAAGTAAGCCTGCTGATTCCGTACTTTCAGAACTTTCCTGGTGTTTCTTTAATATTGTATAAACTGCATGATTTTAGTGGCTAATTGGCCTTTTAAGTTAGATGCATGATTACATTATCAAATTCTTGTATATGCTGACATCTGGTGCACATCTCTTGCAACATGTGAGAGATTTGTGTAGTGATCTAGTCCCTGCAGGTCTTTCAGACCACATATCACAATTTAATGTAAATCTCATGAATGCTCTCATCATGAGCATTGCTTATCCTGTACTATTATTCGGTATGCATGTATGTATGTATGCATGCATGCATGTACGTATGTATGCATGCATATACGTATGTATGTATATGTACATACATGCATACGTACATGCATCATGCATGCCTGCATGCATGCATGTATGTAGTCGGTTTCAACTGCTTTATGTATATATGTAGTCGGTTTCAACTGCTTTCTTCCTTATTCACTCCTGGAACATCACACAGTGTTGGTGGTAGCATTGGAAAAGGTGGAAAGAAGTTCCGGAACTCTCATCGGTAGTAGTATTGCTACTATACAGAAGAGTGCTGCTCCTGAGGTTGCTTTCAGAATGATTTCACCTAAAGCTATGAAAGAAATATCTTGCTCTAAACTTCTAAGCCTATTATCATTTTCTATGCTGCAGATGCTCCTTGCACTAATGGATGAGGCATATACTGGTTCTGCAATAGAAGATGCTAGTGGCAATTCAGGTTCTGATGATAGTGGTCCTATAGACCTTGCTGACCCAATGTTCCTTGACCTTCTAAAAGATGAGAATGATGGCATTGCTGTAAGTAGTTCCTCCTGTGTAATAAGTTGCAGTGTATGTTTCTCTATTCTTCCCTGAATTCTTAGTTCTAGTCTTATCATTTTCTGTTGTTCCCCTCAGGCAAAACATTGGACATCCCCTACGATATCTTCAACCTTACAAGCGGCAGTTAACAGCCCACAATCGGACAGATTAAAACAATCGCTGAAAATGGCACCTCGCTTTCTTACTTTGTATTTTGCAACCACATTGAGGGATGTCAACGACTGTAGGTTGCCTATCTTTGTTGATTGCTACATATGCTAATGACCAACATTCTGTTGATTTGACAATCTATATTTGTTTGTTCAGCACTCTTGTGTGCTCTGATTCCAGTAGTTATGTCAAGATATGCTGCAATGTTCCCTGACAAGGTTTTCTCTTTTGAGGTAGACAAGATTTATTTTAGATTTTCCTTTTCCCTTCTATGTGATGCTGATGCTTAGTAACTACAGTTAGATGTACACCAGGCCAGGTTTTGTTATAAGCAAACCTTTCATATATCTCAATTAGCTTGATTTAACAGAAGTGGTTACATGCACAGGACACTAAATTTTAATGAGTAAGAATAAACGTCTCAAGACATAATTGAAGGATACACCCATATATTTTGAACATTGCTGAGTAGGTTTTATTGAAACTTCTAATTCCTATAGCAGTGGAGAAGCGATATGTTAAATTTTCTCCATATCACCTGCACTTCCGATCCATAAAAATGGTATATGTTCATATGGCATGTCTGGATTTAGGTTTGGTTAATTTTCTCATATCACTTGTGCTAGCTCCAATGATATATTTAAGTTTCTTGTCTTGCAGGTGAGGAAAAGGCTCTCGGATTTCATACTGGCTGCATTCCAGCGCTCCCCTGACATCATTGCACTACTAAAGGTACTGACTGACTGACTGTTACTATGTGATAGTTTATTTCATAATATACCTACATGCCAAAACTCTGAAGCAATAGCCCGTGTTTGTAGCACTTAGAAGCAACAAAGAATATATTCATTTAAACCTTTCCTTAATATATAGTATTTTTTGCATGATAATTTCGAACCATTCTGCAGAAGCCTATTACTGACAGACTAGGGGAGGCCCATGATAATCCTGCAAAGGTAACCATATAACCATATCTTTCAAGTTCTTGTATCTAATTTTGATTCCATAATGCCAGTGGAGTTGCTACACCATTGACTTTAAATGTTCTTGTGCTGATTATCTTAAATAACTAAGTCTCTTTTCCACCACAACTGAATTTTCTGATGGGATGCGGCCTACGCAGACAGAATTAGCATTGCATCTGTGTTGGGCCATTGGTGAGCATGGAGCGGGAGGAATAAATCACAAAGATGTAGCTCGTGAACTATTTGAAAATTTGGAGTTGCTATTATATGAAAACCTGGCAACTAGGTTGGTCTTCATTGTACAATGTCCTCATTTCTAGACTTCCATGGTATTACTCATGATTGACTTCTATCATCTCTTGTTTCCAAGTCGTTTGGGATTAAGTCACGAGCCAGGATTTGATTCGATGGGTGCATCTTCTAGAAAGTCATCCCAAGCTAGGCTCCTCTGCTTTGTGGTGACTGCCATTGCGAAGCTAGCTACATGTCATAATGAGCTACTTCCAAGAGCACGTGTATCATTGGCTAAGGTAGTGAGTAGTGACTTGATCCTTCTGGCATAAGAAACATAGTAAGGGTTTGCTATGTTAGCGTCGTCCATCATGTAAGTTAGTTACTTGCTTTCATGCAGGTTGCTCGCTCCCGAACATCAGACAGGAGAGTCTGGCAACGTGCCTGTGACTATTTAGGGCTCATGAATGAACCAGCCATTTGTTTATCTGTACTGGGACCATCCACTGCCCAAGGAAATGGTCCTGGTATTGTGAACTGGAGCGAAGGAGGAACAAAGATGGTAGCTCACATTCCGTTTTACCTTCTAGCCGAACAAAAGGGTAAACATTCTATATGCACTTAAATAGTCAAATGTAGGATAAGCATCTTTACAGCAGAAATATGGTTGCAAGTATAGTGGTATCAGTGTGTACTTCACTGCGTATTTATGGGAGTAAACTGAAAAGTGAGATAAGCATCAAGTGAAGACACACCATTCTTACTATTTGTTTAACTTCAAAGGTTTTCATGCTATGTTAATTATGTGTTATTTCTATAGTTTTCTTGGTATGAATTGCCCCTGAAGTCCACATGTGTTGCAGGTCCACCATTTCATGACTTTTCATTTGCCGATCTTCTCCCCACAGAATGAAAATAACTTCATGAGTGCCATGGATTCGTGCAATGATTCTCTCGCAGACACCATGTGCACAGAGATCTTTGGTGACCATAGCTTGCTGAAGATCAGTGTCGTTTTTTATCCAGTTCATTTTTCAATCAAAGGGCTGACTGAATTGCTTTGACGAGTCTTCTATGTTGATAGTTTCTGGGATTTGAAAAGGCATTCAGAAGCACTCCAGTTTGTACCTGGAGTGATTGTCATAACTGTACATCTTCTGAAGGGGAAACAGTGTTGTAAATAAAGATCTTTGATGTTGTGCATCTTGAAGAAGCTGTTCTATATGAAATGGTTAATCTGTGTGTGCTGTTACTATTGGGATGTGTCTGTTCAGGAAAGATGTCCAAGGCTATGAAATGCAAACCATATTACACAGCATTGCATCTTCTGACAAATAGAAAGCTGCTGTTTCTGAAATTTTCTATCCCAAAAGAACTGCTTGAAACAAGAAATCTAACTATGGCTTCACAGAAGCAGCAAAGGAGCAAGCACATCGAAGCAGCAAGCACATCACACACAAATTTGGGATTGAAATGGTGATCGAACACCAGAGGCGCTACAAAAGTATAAACCCAGGGACACAAATCTCTATTCTGCAACTCCTACTAGGTACTTTTAAGTCTGAACAAGACAGCAAGGACAGCACAAATTACAGATTACGGTTATTGTACTCCAGAAGAACCCTAAATTCATCGGTAGCAGCATCCGAGAGGCGAACACGAAGAGGAAGTCAATACCCGAACCAACCGCCTTTGCGTAGTGGTGACCGCATTTCGCAACGCTTTGCAAGAACTGAATCACTTCTTGAAATTTCCTGAATTTGCGGGAAAACAAGCGAAAAATAAGCCGACCTATGAGCACCACATGGCAAGGAGAGTCTGAGGTGCGTTCTTGACTTCCCACTGATGAAAGCTCCAAAATTTTGCTGCTCCTGCAGAAGCAAGCGCATCATCATTCAGAGAAAGCAACAAAATTCTCGTAGAGCTGGAAATTGAGTAGCCTAGCATTGATGCAATCTTGCAAGCTCTAATGTCCAAGTGGCCATGGACATACCTCCAATACAAGCATAGGAACCTTGTTTGATTCAATGAAGCTACTGCAGATTGCTCTCGCCGGAGACCGCCGCCTTGATGCGCTCCACCGTGCACGCGATGAGGCTGTTCACCGTCGCCACCGACCCGAGCGAGAGCTTCGCGGTGGGGACGGAGTCGACAAGTATCTGGAACGCAACTGTCAGGAGCGACCCACCGGAGCCAACGCCGTCGGCAACAGCCCCTCCGGTTTGCATGTTGCCGGCTGGGCTGTCCGGCAGGATGGCAAAACCCGACGGCAGGAGCGCGACGTAGTCAGGGTCGCCTCCGTTGAGGACGACGTTCATGGCCACGACGTCCACCGGCGCGTAGATGACGTAGGAGCCAGACGCGTCAGCGCAGCTCTCTTGCAAGATCAGCATGCTACTTTGGTTTGAGTTCGTGCTCTGCATGCATAGTATTGCAAATGATCAGCATATGATGCATTATCGCATGCATGTTTGAGGAATCAGCTTGATCTAAATGCTTTTGCCTACATTGACGCGGAGGAGTGAGACGCAGTTGCCATGATCCCGGCCATTGGCGATGTGAGCCATTTCTTGAACAACGCCACCATTTGAGAGGATGTCCCACTGAAAAAATAAAAACAGAAGTGCTAATCAACCTTAGTATATATAAGTCTGTTAAATTGCTAATTTTCATCTGATCTTATGTGTATGTACCTCGCTGCGCGAGCTCTCGTCGCGGAGGAAGTCGAAGACGCGTTTCGGCGGGACGGGGAGCCAGAAGGAGGTGGCGGCGTTGAGCACAATGCCGGGCGGCCTCCCCGGGTCGTCGACGCTCTTCCTCGTCATGACGCGGACGTCCTCCGCGCCGCTGCCAGAGAGCGTCGTCCACTGGTGCGCGACGGAGGCCGTCACGCCGCCACAGAAGCTCATCACCATCCTCTCGGCCAGTTTCAGCATGCTCCTCCTCCCCTCCGAGCTCGTGATCACTGCAACAATTAATCGTTCATAGGCAATACACACAAGGTTAGCTCCATATATATGATCCCCCCCTTTTTTTTTGCATAGATCAGTTGGAAGTAGCAAATGGTGCATGCACTATATATATATTGCATGGGAGTGGTACGTAATATAGGCATATATATATAGCATATATATATACCACCGATGTCGCTGGTCGGAATGTTGCTGGCCATGACGCTGGCGAGGCGCTCGCACTGCCGGTCCAGCGTCCCGACCCACCGTCGCGCGCCGAAGGCGAGCCCCGAGTTCACCAAGAGCTTGTAGATGTTGTGCACCGACCTGTCGTCCACCTCGACATGCTCCACCCAGGTCACCTGATGCACGCGGGCAGTGTAGTGTTTATGCATGATCTCATCAGTGTCTCCTTGGAACAGTACGGGAGGCAGTGTGTACATGGAAGTTGAGATGAAGGAAGGGAAAGCGTGCGGTGAATATATTCACCTTTGAGTAGCCATTGGGCATTTCTTGGATGAGGCAGCCCGACGGCCTGCGCCTGCATTTCAAGACGGGGCTAGGGCGCAGGCTGTCCAGCGAGACGTCGACGACGGCCCAGGTCCCGTCGGAAGTCTGCTTGCAGTACCTCACGAAGTAGCTCTCTCTGGTCGGCACCAGCGGCGATGGCACCTGAAACTCCACTGACATCTGCAAAGTAGACGAAAACCATCCGACACGTTTCATTTCAGCCATCAACACGCGCGCGCACACACACATATGCACCCGGGCACCAAGCCTCCCTGCCTTTAGATTGCTTTTAGATACGTGCAAGTGCAATAATATATAATATCAGAATGAAAAATCTTAATTATGAATGAAAAATCTCAATTATGGATAGAAAGTCTTAATCATGGAGCCTGAGCA
The DNA here is from genome assembly GCA_017311315.1 of Dendrocalamus latiflorus. NCBI lineage: Eukaryota > Viridiplantae > Streptophyta > Magnoliopsida > Poales > Poaceae > Dendrocalamus > Dendrocalamus latiflorus. The sequence continues at coordinate 33,580,856 of CM029637.1, forward strand.
CCATGATGCCCCTGTTATTTATACTATATATATATATATATATATATATATATATATATATATATATATATATATATATATATATATATATATATATATATATATATATATATATATATCATTTCTACACCCAAATGTAATTACACTCTATATCATATCTCAAAACATAGGATATTTATTACAGGTGGGTGTAATTACACCCGGGAGTAAAAGATATTATATATATATATATATTGATGTCTTTTTGAATTGATGAATGTTAACAGATTTGCCTAATATATTATATATCATTACATTTGCACGTATCTAAAAGCAAATCAAAGGTAGAGAGGCTTTGTGTCCCCATTTCAGCATCTATATATATATGATGCATGAAATAATTTTATATGGATTGATATATACATCATGCTATGCCATTTTTTTTAACAAAAGAAACAGATTTTACAGTAAATTCTGAACTAGGAGAGAGAGAATTAATGACCGAGAATCGGTCATGTTGAGGCACACACCACTTGCAGTGCACCATTGTAGTTCCCCGCCACGCCGGTCGACAGCACCTCCAGCGTCGCTGCTCTCGACACAATGCTCGAAAACACCGTCGCATATTGGTTCTGCACATGGACTCGAACATTGTAAACACAGATCAGAAGAAGCAAGCAGAACCACCTAAACATTCACAAGAATGATGGTGATCACGTACGTACCACGTCCATGAGGATCTCGACGAGGTTGGCGTGGGTCATGATGACGACGGCGCTGTCGCGGGACGCCTCCGACTTGAGCCCGTACTGCTTGGGGCCGAGCCCCCGGGGGAACATCCGCGCGTACTCCTCCTCGTTGAGCGTCTCCGTCGGCCCGTCGATCCCGGGCGCGACCCACAGCGGCTCGTCGAGCTGCGCCATCCGGACCAGCTCCTCCATGGCCGCGACGGCAAGCTCCACGATCATGGGCTTGTCGGCCTCCGACTGCACGCCCCTCAGCAGCTCCCCCGCGCCTGCGCCGAACATGTCTGCGCCGGCGGAGCCGAGGCCCGGCTGCACGGCTCCGTAAGCGCCCACGGCGAGGTTCAGCGGCGCGCGGGACGCTGCCATCGGGTTGGACAGCACCGGGAAGGACACCATTGGCTTGCCCACGTACTTGGCCGCTATCGCCGAGATCCTGTCGATCTGCACGCACCATTGCATTGCACCACATATGACGACATGATCAAGCACGCGATCGATGCGAAGGCAGCACTGGCAGAGTGCGATCATAATGTTACCTCCTCGCGGAGTCGGGCGTTCTCGATGCGGAGGTGGTGCTCGTCGAAGGACATCTCGCCGAGGGCGGCGGGGCCGCCGCAGTTGGGGCAGGAGGCGCTGCTGAGTGCCTCCTTGTACCGCATGTTCTCGGCGCGGAGCTTATCGTTCTCCGCGCGCAGCTGCGAGTTCTCCTGCCTCTCATGCTGGTTCTGCAAATCATTCACACAACACAATGCAGCAACGCCATCATCATCATCATCATCATCATCAAAGATGTACTCCTCCAACTTCCATTTCGATTCAAACATGGAATTACTCTACCCTTTAATCGACCATTAGAACTATGAACAGCTACTGTTACACGGCTGCAACAACAGATGGTAGTAAGCAACTGTGCATTGGTCAAATCAGATGATCAGTAGCATGCAGTAGTTGTATTGTACTACACGTAGGCAAGGTAGGCTAGGCTGTAGATTAGCTTTGTGTTACATGGGCTAGGGGGTTTTGACTATGGAGCGCCTGCCACATTTGGCAGTGTGCATGCAGAAGTGGACATGGGGTTGCGTGGGCAAACTTTGTCCAGTTATAGTAATAGGCCATGAATGCATCCTGCAGGAGCTAGGTCAGTGGCTTAAATGAAGTGGTTGCGACGCTCGCGAGCTCGATCCATCGCTCCCTCACTCAGCTCCCTCTCCGGCCCAAAATTTTTCCAATAAAAATGCATCCATCCATGCCTCTCTTCTCCATAGAAATGATAAGGAATATATATGAGCAAAGTGGGATTAATCGAGGCAAAATTTAGCAATTAAGTGATTAATTACCTTCATTTGTGTGCGCTTGTTCTGGAACCAAAACTTCACTTGGAGCGGCTCGAGACTGAGCTCCCGGCTCAGCTCTTTGCGCTGCTTGTCGTCTGGGTGTGGGCATTCCTTGAAGAAACTGATCACAGATTTGCAAGAAGAAAAAAGGTATTTTGTGAGTGATCAGTTAACTTTGTATAAAAAAAAAATGAAAGTTCAGTGCGAACACAAAAAAGTTAGTTCTTGAATGCTTTGTCTTCCGTTTGCTTGGGAATGTGCAAAAGAACAAAAACGGTTTGGGTCATCCTGAAGGATATGGAGGACGAGCAAGAACTCAATTTGACTTCTACGCAAGCTTACATCAGTCTGCGAAGAAATTAGTAACCGACCGTTTTGTTCTGAAATTTCTCATCTCCCGATTAATTTCAGTAACCCAACAACATTTTATGCATTTTTTTTGTAATGATAACATTAATAACATTCCAAGAATGACGCAAAATTAAGGAAAAACTAGACATTAATGGCATTTCAAGAACACGGCAAAATTAAGGAAAAACTAAACATTAATGGCGTTTCAAGAACAAGGCAAAATTAAGGAAAAAACTAAACATTAATGTCATTTCAAGAACCAAGGCAAAATTAAGGATAGAAATGGGCATCAGGAGGAGTATCTGAGAGAATTACGCTTCCATCTCCTGGATCTGGTGCTGGGTGTGGCGGTGGTAGCGCTTCTTGCGCGGCCGCTGGTTGGGGTCCTGGTCATCCACAGAGACGCCGTCGACGTTCTCGCTGCCGGACTTGCTCTCGAACTCATCTCCCAGCGGTTCGGATGCCCTGCCGCGGATCATGTTGTCGCCGCTCTCCGCCGTCGTCGCCGGGATCTGGTCCAGCAGATGATGCTGCTGGAGCGCGTGCTGAAGCTGTTGATTATCCAACAAGTTTGGCTGCGATTTTGGTGGAGAAACACGAAAAAAATTTCAAGATCAGTGTACTACGTACGTATAATAAATAGAGAAGCAATTAACCAATTAGATGCCGCAGATTATGCCTTGCTTGCAGCACATCCGTATTCCATGCGTTTCATGCATCAAAATACGCTTTAATTACCAGACAAGGGGAGAAGTTTCAGGGACAAAATATATAGAACAGAAGTTTGTACGCACAAAATTAACCATTTAATTTTGTGGTTTTTGGGAGGAAAAATGTGTTCATACACACAAAGAAATAATTTAGGGAAACGAAATGGAAGTGCTAGCAGCTAGCAACAAATCAGGAAGTGGGTGGAGAAGCGAAGCAAGTTTTTCTTCCTTGATTCCTTTTGGTGGTACTGTGTGTGTATATGTAGGAGATGTGAAAGCAAGCTTGCAGAAGAAATAAAAGGTCTTAAAGTTCCACAAGGGCCAAAGAGCTGGAAAGAACAAGGAAGCAGGCGACAGCAAACCTGTCGAACTCTACTCCCTCATCAGCATTTCTGCAAGATCAAAGAACCAGGTACTGATGAAGTCTCGCCTCTTCATCCAAGTCTTTTATCCGGACCCTTTATATAGGAGACGAGTAGGGTCTCAAGAAAAGGGGGCCTGTGTACTCTGAATCTCTGATGACCTAATCTATGTGTGAACAGCAGCCACCTAAGTACTGGAGATAACCTCTTTCTCTCACATCTAGCCCCCCTCTCTCTCCTCACATCCCTGAAACTCCCCACTTCCCAAAAAAAGGCTACTAATTATCTTCAGAAGGATCAGACGATCAGTACATGCATACCTGGCCCTCTTCTAGTTCTATTTCTAAACTTATAATCCCTAGCAGTAACACCTCAAATCAAAAACAAGGGAATTTTACCAGGAGTAAGAGGGGGGAAACACAAAAGGCAACAACAATTGCAACAACTCGTGTAAGTTGTGATCTTTCCAAAGAAAAGCAAAGGAAAACAGGCAGGTCCTTTTGATTTTCTTCAGCTCAAAATTCTTTGGACAATTAGTTACCTGACCGAGTGACAGTGCCGATGAGGATCCGTAGGCTGCGGTGCTCCGGCCGATCATCGACGGCATGTGCCGCGCCGGGATCATCATTATAATCTTTATCTCTGAAACCCTAACTCTTGTCTTCTCGTCACTCCTTCCATTTCTTCACATACATGTGCGTTCCTATATGTATATATGTAGAGAGAGAGAGAGAGAGAGAGAGTGATATCGTGCTTGACAAGCAACAACACAAGTAGCAACAGATCTAGGACGAGCTAGCCCAAAGAACCTTGTCAGGGAGACAGGCAGCGAGATCTAAGAGACAATCGCTATATTTGTCTATGCAAATATAAAACTCGGATCTCTCGTCTACTTGCAACTCTCAAGAAGGTGTTTCACTGCGTCCAAAAACTTGCAAGGTTCAGAAGGCTAGTAAGAGACGGAGATCTTTGGGAGGAGGAACTAAGCGACCATGGAGGGAGAGGAAGAGGAAGGAGAGGAGAAGAAAGGGGAACACAGGTGGAAGAGAATGCGGAGAGGGGAGGAAGGAGTTATTGCCGGAGAGTGTTGAGAGGGTGCAATCGCATTTATTGAGAAGGCGTAGTGTAATTGCTAGGGGAGATAGAGAGAGCGAGAGAGACGGTGCATGGTTTTACTTCTTTTTTCCACAATATTGGCATGTATTTTGAAGCTTTTGGAACCAAAAATAAGAAAAAATAATGTTTATACATGTAGTTTTTTTCTTTTGGATCTATATATATATCCATGACCCCCCCCCCCCAACAAAAGACTAGGCAAGTCCTAATCATTTCCATGTAGAGATAGATTTATATTCAATGTGTCAATGTATTTTACATCTGTCCGAAGTTTATTTCTGCAATCTGAAATGCTTTCGCAGTGCTCGTATGTATCTAGATGAATAATGCACTGTTGCCCAATGTTTTAGACTACGCAACCGTCGTAATTGTGGAGTGATAGAGAGGGAAAGTTTTCCACCGCTACTGTTACATTCGCAGATGGAGCGTATAATGCGTCTCTTCAAGCCAAGGAAATAAACAAAATGATACAGAGTACTCCACTATATCATTGACTGACTAGTAGTAGTACTACTTCGATCACTTACTACTATTTTTAACTACTGCTTCATAATGTGTGAGAGCATCTGTATCCATTTGCATTAATTGTTTGTTGCGACCTTGTGATTACATTCATGTGGTACAAGGAACCAGTCAAAAAGTATATGTGCTTACTGTTACTATGAATTGCATGCATTGCATAACACACGAATGATGCATCTGGACTCGAGTTTTTTTTTTTTTTTGGATTCTATGAGACATGGTCCTAACTGCCACCGGTTGAGGCTTCTCTACCATTTTTGCCGAGTCTCAGGACTGAACCAATCTCGAAGCAGTCTGTAAGCTCTTTCTTTCCGACGCCTGAAGACTTCATTGCTGTTGCTAAACTTTTCTCTCTTCTGCTCCTACTCTCTCTCTCTCTACGGTTGTCGGCGATTTATCCAGCGAGGGAGAGGCCAACGATTATGTCCTTCTCTCTCCTTTATGCCCCCCATCCTCCACCCTCATCGTTGGTACGACGGCCCCAAATCCAACCGGATCTGTGTTCGACAACGGCGGAAGGAGATGGCGGCTCGGAGAGTGTGGCTGCGCGAGCGGGAGGTGAGCACGGCGCAGTGGACATGGGCTGACCGGCCGCCGCCGCTATGTGTGCTCGCCTGTCCACGCCACTGTTGGGCGCACTCGCCGGACACCGCGGGTGAAGATATCGATGTTTTCACTGCTATGGGGACTGTTTCCATACCTCGGCACGGCTCTAGCAGTCTTGCTTGTGGGTGTGGTCTTTCCGCACGATAGGAACGGCAGCTTTCTGTTGGAAAAACACTCACTATGATCAACACGTTCAAATTGCTCTTGAACACTGTAGTCGGACGGAAAATAGAGCAAATTTAAGACCGGAGGAGATAAGAATAGAGTCGTATGAGGTGTAAAGTATTTAGGACAATTTTTCTTCCTTTTGTTCACTCTCCTCTACTTATTCGGCTTACATGTTATATATATATACACACACACGTGCTTCAACTACCGCACCGACTACCCATGCCTCTCTGCTGCCTGACAACTGCTACAGAGACCAGCCGCATACCCATGCCGGGCAGTTAGCCATCCTGCGTCATCCACGACCACCGATGCTAACACCTGCTATAGTTATCACCAACTGCTATAGTGATCGCCATGTGCTACAGTGACTGTCCGCACGACCACTGGCTTCATCCTTGTCTTGTCTTCGTCCGTGGCACTAGAGCTTTGATCATGCACACAGGCTGCGCTACGACCACGGGTACGTAGGAGCCACGACCACGACACTTATGACCACAGCGCCTGCGACCACTGTGCCAACGACTGCGACCATGACCTCTACGACCACGGCCATGGGCTCTACGACTACGATCATAACCGCTACTACTGGTCGTAACGACCACACACAAGCTAGTCATTTCCAACCACACACAGACTACGGTCGCTCTGACCACACACACTGGTCATAACGACCTAACACACATTGGTCGTAACAACCACAAAGACTGGTCATACCGACCACATATACCATAGTCGTAATTGACTACACACGACATGATCGTAACCGACAACGCACAAGCTGGTCGTAAGGACCACGACGCATCAGCTCGAAGCTTCGACCACAACGTATTATCTCAATGCTTTAACTTTGACTGCTGCTTCGTCTGGGCTTCGACCACTCTTTGAGTATGACTTTGACCACTCATCAAGATTAATTCTAACACTTTTCTGCTCAGAAATAAATTTTCAATTAGTAACAGATACTAGAGCAGAAAAAATGTGACCGATGGATCATGAATCAGACATACATTTGGATGCATGTTTGTAAGGTGGTATGTAATCCAAGTAATTAACCGAAGGACATGCTAGCGGTCTGGTGGTACAGGAGCGAAGGTGTTTGTTTCCTAGTTCGACGCGGTGTGTTCTTTATTTAATCAGAGTATACATTCCTGTGTTTGGTGGTAAAATATGAATCTGTACTTTGATAAGGTCCTAGATTCTCCACAAAATTTCTAGCATATATAGTGGATACGACGCACGTGTGTAGCATGTACGTCCTCATCAGAGTTACGAAAATCGCTGAAAATTAGTTCTACTGAATATACCTGATTAGAATACAAATTGATATCAAATATTTCGTTTTACTCAGAGTTCATTTGATGTTTATCTGATTTACACTAACTTCGGTTGATCTTTATTTAAATATTTTTCGGTCCGAAAACTATCAAATTTTTTTGAAAATCGGTGATACTGATCCTACCAAACTCTTGGTAAAAAAAAAATCAAAAACGGTTTTAATAACCCAAGTCCTCGTTCTACTCTCTCAAAAAAGTTAGTAATCAACCAGAAAGAAAAATTAATGGAACATAATTCTGATCTTTATCAATTTATTACTGCGCTCTGTGCTATACGTTTTACATGTTGCTATTCATCTTGAAGAGAACTTTGATTTAGAGAGAGTTTGGTCTCTTGAGTCAACTTATTAGGAAAATATTTACTTCATTGCTGATTAGAACCATTGCAATTGGAAAATATTTACTTCATTGCTGATTAGAACCATTGCAATTGGAATGTTTATTCTAAGTTAGTCAATTTTGCAATTCTAATTATTTTTAATACAGGATTGATTTAAATTCCTCATCACCATATGTTCTTTGTTCTTGACCCAAAAATGTCATGTACATAAGTGGGTGACCATATTTACGATGCTCGAGAAAATAAATGTTACTAACGTGGTATATTGTCCACGAACCACACATATTTGGTCCAAAAGTACTTGTCATTTTCTGATTTTTTTTTATGTTGATGATATACAGAATTGACTACTACTTAAGTTGATTATTATCATCTGTGTGAGCTTTTCGTAGTGAGGACATTGGGGTCGACCCAAGTGCCTTGCCAGGGTTCAGAACATAGGTCAGGTTGGGGTAAAAACTTAAAAAAAGACAAGTTAACTGTGTGCATGCAAACATGGCTGATTAGATCATTATTCTACTACTACATATCTCTATTCCTAGTACCATATGTTTTTCTCCCTCTCATGTTGGACTAGCACTGGTACGATCATCAGTAGTTCAGTAGTAGAGGCCCCCACACTGAAGCAACTCCAGCCGGAAAACACATTCGGGCCTTGGAGTGTCAAAATAACATCAAAGTCAAATCGATATACCACCATTTATGAATCAGAAGCCATACGATCAAACCACATTATCTAGCTACCAAGGTCAACAAACCATTAATGATTTTCTTTTCCTTTGTCACTTGCGATATCGATCGTTAGGTGTGTCGCCAACCTGGACTCGTTTGTCTTTTCGGCACAGATAGATCGATCGATCCTACGTCCCAAAACATGTGCGGAAAAATTTGTATCAACTTTAATTTTGTAGGTTCACGGATGGTTGGCTTGGCTTGGTTTCTTTGATCATATGGTCATAGGTCCTGTTCTTTTAAGTGTGACAGATGATTTTTGTCTTTTTTAGACTACAGTAGATGACGGAGATGTAGATATAGAAGAGATACGGTTTTAGATTTGAAAAGCCGTTTGAAAAATTGTTTCAAAAATTGTCCTATTTATTTTAACTTTTTTAAAAAATCTAAAACCAAAAACCTAAAAGTACAGACCCACATGCATGCATATATATATCCTTCTTGCTCTATGTTCTGTGTACATGTCCCAACACTTCTTATGCTTCACACTTTTACTACTACTACTACTTGCTATTATAGGGTCATGTTCGTATTGGGTTCTGAAATACCTGATTTCTCGAAGCGGTTTCTCTATTGCTTTTACTCTCATTTCACTTTGAAGATAAGTCAAGGGTTCCTCTCGTTCTCATCTCACGCACGTATCTTTTCTTCACTTTTTGCACTACTCGTTCCTTCCTTTTAAAAGTTATTTTTTCAACCACTACTATTTATTTTCAATCAAAAGCTATCAACCGTAGTCAAAAACTACCAGTAAAAGCCAGTACGAACGCCCCTTAGATCTTCATATGTGAAACAAACAAACACAACTATAATCTACATACATTTTGAGTTCAATATTCACTACAACACAAACCTCACATAGAGTGATGTTACATTGTGTTACTAGTATAGTATACCATAGAAAACATCACAAACCTCACATAGAGTGAGGTTACATTGTGCTACTAGTATAATATACCATAGAAAGTAGAATATAAAAAAAATATGTAAACTTTTGCAAAGGTTGGTATTCAAACTCTAGACCTCATGGGAATAGTATTTCTCTTGAACATATTACACTAGCCATCTCAACCTCACCACTTCACATGTTTAGTTGTGCCTTATAATATTTATATGTATGTCATTTAACACATATATACCACCAAAAAATGATTCTAGATGGTTAAATGCGTCTAAAAAAAGTCTCTACACAACAAAAAACTTTAGACGAATTAGAGAGCGCCACAAAAACGCCTCTACGAGATCAAATTTTGCATGCGGTTCTAAAACATCTCAAAACCGTCTTTATAGTACAAAATTTTGCGGTGATTTTTTAAAGTGTTTCTAAAAAATATCTCTAAGTTATGTAACTTTAGTTTTAGCGACAAGTTAGAAAGCGTCTTTAAAAAATGCTTATATATAGAGATTTTCTTGTAGTGATTATTGTTGGCAGCTATAGCTATCCTCTTTTCTGAACTATTGTAGTACGTTTTTCCCAGTTACATGTAGATCAGATTTGGCACCGCCCTTTGTTAGTTCTACAAATATGAGAAATGTTCGATTCATGTCTAAGACCTTATTCATATTGATTTTTAAAAGCTATTTTTCTATAGTAAATAACTTTTCTATATTATCTACCTTTTAAACAAAGTTTTTTTAAAATAGAATCTACTACTCGATTGTAATATATACTATAGTAATTTTATTTATATCGGTCAAAATCGTATTTGAGTGTCATTCTATTCTTTATAAGGTGTTACTATTTATAAGTTAAAATCAAAAGACAAAGTAAAAGCCAATATGATCAGACCCTATCTAGTTTTGGAAGCGTTGATTTCAGAACGGACGGATCAAAATGCACCCACCGAGCGACGCGTGGGCCGTGAACGGAACGTTACAGGATACTAGTACAATGCCCGTGCGTTGCAACGGATTCTCAAAAAAGACGACATATAATATCAGTATAATTCTAAAATTTACAATAAATATAAATTTTGTTTCACACATGTCAAAGCAAAACATAACTCCGCATAAGGAGCATCTTCCAAACACCTTATAAGGGACATTGGTTTTGAGAAATATTTTTGCCAGAATTCCATGTTTTACTACCCATATCCTGACTCCTAAATTTATGTTCTATGGAACAAAAATAATGACATAAAAAATTATGCAATGGATACTTTTTAGATTCATTAGATATGTAGGAAACAGAAAACCAAAGTACCACAATTACATTATACGCAACAACAGAAAGGAAATGAATAGCGCTAAAATACAAATAACTGAATTCCAGACTTGAACGGATTAAGAACACATGCTTATTTCTTCATCTCTTGTTTGAATTAATCATTCTGTGACATTCATCAAATGTTGTGAGGTGAACAACCTTGTGCAGAAATTGCACGAATTGCAAGATTGACTATATGACTTACATTCATATAACGACACATGAACATAACAAGCAATCGATATTGCTAGGCATATGATACATCTTTATTCAAAGAAAAATCGGCTCCTTTTACCGCTAAATCTCAAATCACACATTCTTAGCATAGCTTTTTGGAGATTAAATTAACTGATCAAAGACCTAAATTAATAGACAAACAAGATTCAGGAGGTAAAATTTTACCATGCCGAGGGCCGAGAGCTCCACTTCATTATGCAGTTGCATGTACCTCTGCACATAAAACAACATCACAGAGCAAATTAGCCTCGTTCATTTCATGGTAAATACTTGAATTATGTGTATATGCAACGAGCAAACAGCCACAACACAGCATCCCCTATTGTCGTTCAGAAAAAAAAGGCCACAACACAACAATTCATGAATTTATATGAATGTACAAGCTTTGACCTGGTCAATTAAACTTTCCCTAAAACGATACAACTGAGGAATAATGATGTAGCTAGCTCGTAGTACCTAAAAGAAATGTACCTTTGCACTTTCTTACAATTACCTACAGCAGGTGATGATAGATTAAACATTGATCTAATTTCAAACTCACCATAGAGCTACTACAAGAAATGCTCACATAGTTCTGGGGTAATCTGGAGCCAGTCCAGAACAAACTATGCCAAACAATGTCAGCAGGCTATGAATAATATCGACTTGTACATCTCATGACCATAAACATTTGCTTAGTGTAGTCTTTAGAGCAACTGATGGATTTAGCTTGCAAAGCAACTACATAAATAGATAGGGTAAAAGGCTAGCTGATGTATTCTTTAAGCACATACACCAACAAAAAAATCAAGTAGCATTCTGAAGGACAGACCTCCCTGATCACTGGCATTTTATTCCCTAAGCATTCAAACTCACATCATTCTTAAATTGTCATCAATTTCATCATAAGATTTGTCTGGGAAAAAAATTAAGATTGTGAAATAGTTGAAGACAGGGGGAGTGTAACACCAAAACAAAAGGACAAAGGGATATTTCAGATGTTGGAACCATAGTGTGTGGCACAAGCAGCAACAGACTGTTGTGAGCTCCCAATAAGCGGAGGCAAAAGGTGATAATTTTTCTTTTCTGGAGTACTGTGTTGTCTGCGGCGCAAGCAGCACTTAGACGCCTAGACTCTCTTGTGAGCTCCAAATAAATGGAGGCAATAGGTGATAATTTTTTCTTTTTTCAGATTACTGCGCGCTTCTTTTTATTGACACTGTGACGCCTAGACTCTTGTGAGCTCCAAATAAATGGAGGCAATAGGTGATAATTTTTTCTTTTTTCAGACTACTGCTTCTTTTTATTGACACTGAACAACTTGATATAGGAAATGACTTTTCTGTACTCCTCACTTCTTTTGCATTCACATTACTGAAGCTGACAAAATTCACATATTCTATTCAAAGTAAAATGTTGCCAAAAGAGTCAGTTTCTTAATTGCAGGATTGACTCCGTGAATGCACATGTTGAACCCTACACATGTAATCTGTGTTGTTATCAAATAAGACATCATAAGGAAGCTAAGGACTTCACAACATGCACCATTCTGCATTTTCATTTGCCACTAAAGCTCTGGAATGGGCCACATTACATCCCAGTACCAAATAGCAACATAATATGTTTGAACATTCCTGTGTACTTAAGATAGCTAATGATAGCTAATGACTGTGTTGTACAATTTTCTGTGTGGTTTTAGGATTGTTTTTTAGGTGCATTATATGTGGTTGTAGATAATCGTAGGAAATTAGAGACTGCAAGAACATAAGGATATGATTCAAATCTGTAACACAATGGAATTAATTACCATAGATCATTGCTGTTGTGAAACTACAGTAAATCTGAAGCTATGAATTGCAGACAACAAAAAATGTGAGCGCATTGAGTGAACCTGGTTTGCCGCTTCGTGCCCTGTCTGTTTGTCTGGACGAATCCAAAAACCTGAAACAGAGAATGCACCACTGAATAACCACTCAACAGCTTGGCGATGGTGAACGACACATATCTAATGCAATGTCTGGGCAAGATCTTTTTTACCAAACCAACACTAATTAGCAAATTCGTGAGGTATAGCAGAATGGGCACTTTAACATATATCAAGAAGGTGATCCTGCCAATGTTTCAAGGGATCAAGGACCACAAGTCCACTCTATATACTGTCCTCTGCACTCATGATGCTGGTTTCACAAGAACCAACATACGCCCATGTCTGCCAAGAGCATAACACAGAAATAGCAATTCAAGGGAGGAGAGTGAAGTCAATAAAGCGAGTGATACTTTTTTTATCTTTCGTTCGTTGGGGAACATAACTTTTGAGCTTTTAAAATGACATGATATTCCAAACCATATATTACCAAGCCCACAAAACATCCTATTTGGCATGTCCAGAAAGAGAGTTGCCATAACCCTAGTCACCAATACCAAATGTGCACGCCATACTACACCCAGACACATTGCAAAGCAATCAGGTGATATCATTATGGCACAAATCAGAAATATTTATATACCTTATCCTCTGGTTCTTTTTCTTCCTCTTCATTCTCTGCACCCTCCTTGTCCTTCTCAACCTCAGACTGCAGTGCATCTTTGGGTTTCTTCTCATCCTCTGCCGCAGCAGCAGTTTCCTCAGTGTTAACAGCATCAACAGTTTCCCTAATCAATCAATCACATAAAAGGGTCAAACTCTATAAGCTGATCCATCAATCACAATTAGAAAAACAAGTCAGCAATCACAAAACTAAAACTTTAAATGATCAATCTTAACTGTGCAAGGCCTTCATCAGTCACAGTTCCCCAATTGCCACGGCCGGCCCCCTCACGCTTCATCTCATAGCTCCGGCCAGTGCCGCTGTGCGTCGACGCCCATAGTCATCTCCATTCTGCCCATCAGTATAGCCACCACGACGGCCACCTCCATGGTAAGGCTGGCGCGGCCCACGGCCCCTCTCTGCCTGCTTCCCCTCACCGTCTTCACCACGAGCCACTCCACCATCTCCAAAGCCACCACCGCCATGCTGCGATGCTGATGCCGGCACAGCACAATTCATCACAAAGCAAGGGAGGGGAAGTAGAGAGGGGAGTAGGATGGAGTATACCTAGATGAGACCATGCCAAGGGTCGGCACCGGCGGTTGGGGAGCCGTGCGGGTAGTGGGAGGAAGCCGCCGAAGCCGAGCCATGGCGCCGGCAACTCCGAGTCGAGAAGGCGCTGGAGAAGGCGTTCGGCCATGGGGTCGGCGCCGGCGATGGGCTCGCCCCTGATGTTCGCGGGCGTCATCCCGACCGCAGAGGCCGGATCGTAGTCCCTGCCGACGGCGGTAGTGGAGAAGCGGAGGGGTGGAGTAGGCAAGGGCGCAGCGGCAGATGAGGGAGGGGAGGCGGCGCGGGCGGAGGAGGGAGGGGAGGAGGCGGCGCGAGCGGAGGAGGGAGGGGAGGAGGCGGCGCGAGCAGAGGAGGGAGGGGAGGAGGCGGCGCGGAGAACGGGGGAGGAGAGGATCTCGTGGGGAGGCGGAGCGGCGGATGAGGGAGGGGAGGAGGCGGCTGGGATGGGTGCGGGACGGGAGGGATTAGGAGAGGGGAGTCGTACGGTCGCGGCTGGGATGGGTGCGGGACGGGAGGGATTAGGAGAGGGATGAGGTTTGATCAAACGATTTGGATCGTTGGATATGAGTGAGTAAGAGATTAGTTTTTGTTGGGGTACATTTTTTGGGGTGCACTTAGGATTGTTAATGAGTTAATGACTGTGGTGGTAATTTTGTTGTGTGGCTTTAGGGATGTTTTTTTGGTGTATTATAAGTGGGGTAGAGTAGCTAGTACGAATCCACGCGTGACATGAGCTGGAGCCGCGCTTCCCTCCTGTCTCGCGCGCGCGCTCTCTCCCTCCCCCTCCCCTCTCTCTCTCTCTCTCTCTCTCTCTCCATTGAATGGTCTCTGAGCATCACCGCGTGGGGTGGACACAGGAGAGAGAGAGAGAGGGAGAGCATGCAGTGCAGGGGGCCGGGCTAGCCGGCCGGCCGGCCAGTATTTACTACGTTCATGCCTCCCTTGCATCCGTCGCCCAATGGGGCCACCGGCCGCAAGGCCCCACGCCGCGGCGGAGGGTGGGGCCCACGGTCAGGGACCTGGCAACGGGATTCCGGTTGCCGTGTCGGCGCCCTAGCTAGCTCATACTACATCTCTGATCGATCGAGAGCTCCATCCCCTTCGTCAATGGCGTATACGTACGGGCTCGGACTGCATGCGTGTAGCATCAAGAGAATCATGTAGCAGCCATACACTCCTACCAGTTAAGACGTACGACATGTTCAAATCCTGATCACACCTTCAATTAGTATTGCCCATCTCGTAACGCAAGTGATGGATGCTGTGATCGATGATTAAGTCAAATACTCATGGAAGCTGTATGTAAGCAGTGCATTGACCCATTCTTTAATTGATCTCGTCTCAATGGAGTACGCACGTTGATTTGATCTGCTGAATCTGATCAACCTCTTGTTACGAGGTTCCCCGTATTGTGGGATTGCGCATTGACTCGCTTTGAAAGGAGTTTGAAGCGTTCCAGTGCGAAGACTTCCATGTTGGGACTTCAACCGTAGTCCTTTATTGCTTGGACGGGGTCAGGTCAATTCCATCTCACATGATCAACGGTTGAATGATCCGTCCATCTTACTACGGGCCTTATCGTATTAGCTACGGCCGAACGGTAGCCGATGACTTTTAACAAAAAAAGAATAATAATGGCCGAAAGAAATATATTTTTTTTTAAAAATGTGAACGATAGAAAAAATAAGAAAAAAGATTGGTACGTAAGACAGAAACGAGAGAAATAAAATGCATCACATATCTATGAGCCACCTCTTATTTCTGGATAGAAACGGAAGCAAGAGGAGTAGAAAAACCACTTCGAAAAACCATGTGTTCATAACAACTTATGACTTCTTCGAGTAGAACCTAAAAATATAAGCCAATATAAATAAACACTAGGTTACTTGCTGACTACTAGTACTCATTTGTCTCATAAATGCACTGAAAAATAGCAATGAACCAGCGTGCTGCACGAAAAAAACATTTCAGTTCGTCATTTCCCAGCAAGACAATGCCTCGGAAGCATATATAGGCTATTCCCTCCTCAAAATTACATAGACCAGCATATGCAGCACAATTTTCAGAAGGAATACAACTGCATAGGTTGCATACTACCGGCACAAAGTTGTATCAGATCACTGCACTGATGTTACAATACCATCAAGTCCATTTCATCGTGCTACTGTCCACCGTGCAGTGAGGCCTTTACCATGGCGAGCACGCCAAGCACAGCATCCTAGGCTTGGTCACACACCTTGTAGAACAGCAGAAGTAACCAACATCCATCAATGGACAAAGGAGGAATACACCATCTGCAGAAAGCTGCTTGCTTCCAATCGGGACCCCGTCCGTCGACGCCTTTTGGATGGCAAATTTGTTCGCAAGCTTGCTTTGCCTTGAGTACACCATCTAGAACCTCAGCCCGCCCGAAAGTGCTTTGCAAGATCAGCTCTGGTTGGCTGGCCTCTTCATCCCATGGGCGCTGCCTGTCAAACTTGGGCTCACTCACTGTCACATTGCATCAATCTTCGGGCATGTGTGCAGGGACCCATGAGCCCCTGACCAGCTGAACAACAAGACAAGCGCACATTTACAATGCGGGGCCGGGTACAGCTATACCCATCGAGTTCGAGGTCTTCGTTTAAGGCTTCCTCTAATCTTCTCTGCACAACAAAATGGGAAGAAAATAAGTGTTACTCCTACTTAGTGTATTTTCAATCTGTCATTTATGAGGGGGTCAACTGCTAGCTCCTCAACTAAGATGGGTTGGTAGACTTGGTATTCTGCTAATCTGAACGTTGTAGACTTTTAGTACCAGATACCAAGCTGAAGGATTTGATTGATTGTATAGTCACACTAGAATACGTAGAGGTGGTATCCATCAAGAAAGGAGCGTAAGGCCTTAGGAGCCATCCGATCCAACTAACGACGGCTCGAATCAAACTCAAGGCAACCACGGGAGGCCACATATGCTGAGGTGCATCCGAGCCATCTATAGAACAGATTGCTCCCAAAACCTTCAGAGTTCAGACTATCTTTGACAGGAATTAGGATGTTTCCTATATTGAATTTCTGGCTGTACTACAACCTCATAAGAAGGAACTGATGTGGCAAATCCAAGTAAATATAGTACTATTAAAAAAAATACTAGTCTTACTGAAGACGTCTGTGAAAGGTTGACCAATTGACTTACTTGTCTGGATATGCGTTGAGAAGTTATAGCTGGCTTTTTGCTATGAACTTTTTGGTCTTTCTTTTCCTTTCCTCCAGTTCAGTGCAGCAGGTCCATGTCTCGCCCTTCAGCCCCCTTCCTTGCCTTGCCTTCGATTTAAAGCTTAGAGCACAAAGCTTTCCTATAGGTCCTGTCAAAAAAAAAAAAAAACAAACCCTTCACAATTCACATGCCATTATAGCTGACATGGTGACATGATTGATGGGACTTTTTAACCGTAACAGCTTCTGAACGTTAAAAAGGACACTGCATTTACCACACTCGCAAATTGCCATTCTACAGAGAAATCGGAATTAACTGATGCGGGAGCTACTGGAAGCACACCCGAATGAGGAATGTTACTGCTAGTTAATGGGTCTCAGTACCAAATGTTCCAGTAGAAGTCCCTCTGCAGAAGAAAAGAATAGTTCAACATTGATTGGCAGTAGCATTCCAGACGATTGCTTGACAAGGTCAACTAAGCGAGTAGTTGGCAGAACCCCCAGCTGTAGCTACCTCATACATCTCACTATGTATGATCTAAAAAAGGTTATGCAAAAGAAAAGGGGAAATATTCCCTTTAACAAATGATCAGCCAGGATCATTTATGGATACGAGAAAGGCCCTCTTCTTTTGGGCTTTTGGCTTCTCCAAAAATCGAAACAAACGGGACGGTTTCTTGAAACGGATTTTCTAAACGGTTTCCCGAACACAAAACCATGTGCGGCGTCCGCGTCGGTGTTTCTGCCGTCCGCTGCTGTCTCGAAAAGTGTAGATAAAAACCATCAACTGCAGCAAAAAACTGTCAGCCATAGCCGAAAAACAGGGCCAAAGAACATCTCCATAGGCACTAATTCCTGCTTATATATGCTTCCCTACATATATGATTGATGAGAAAACTTGATAAAAATATGTTAATAATACAAGTTTCAATGATATTCTACTCTGAGGGTCATAAGTTATAGCATGCTTTTGGAGCTTAATTCCCTCGAACAGAACTTCAGTTGGCATTAAAATTTGATCAGTTAATTACTCTGATATACTTGGTCCATTTGTTTTTGCCTTTGATGATCACCCTATACGTTCAGTCAATCACATCTCTGTGCTAGTTTCGTAACATTCTAAACCTCTAAATTCCATCTGTTTGGATCATGTCCATTCATTATGATGGGCTTTGGAGATGGTTTAAATGTACACGGATGATCTACCATGTGACATGTAGTTAATTACTCAATTATACGTTCTACTTATGAACTACTATGTGACGTGTAGTTAATTACTCAATTATACGTTCTTCTCATACAAATGTACATTTATGGCTCTCATGTATGTCATGGCATCCGGGTATTTCTATACATTCAATCTGTGCACTTGCAGCCTAGCAAGCACAGTATCACCATACAACTCTATGTCAGAAATTATATTAAGATGCCCCGAGATGCTCATTGATGACCATATATAATTCAATATCCAACACTCATTAACGACTACCTATGAATATCAACGAACAACGTCTATTCTCTTTGTACTCCTAGAGTCCAGAGCTGTGTACTACTGTATTAAGCAACCTAGATGTACACTATCTTTCTCCTTCAATTGGCTGGCACTTACAATGTTACTTTGTTTCTCTACTTTTCCTTTTAATTGCATGAGAACTTATATAGCTGTTCTTGAAAGTTTTCCAAACAGCAATGGAAATTTCCAGGTGAGCAATCGCTAAGTGTGTGGTAGGCTAGACATGCCAATCTTTTAGAAAGAGAAACCTCTAACCGACCCTAGCATTACACCAGAATGATGGTGATATCCATCCTTCAAGGGCAACCAACTTGATCCAATGGATAGATTTCTTCCTTTCAAGAATTGAAGAATTCAATGGTGAAGGAGAGCAATAAATCTAGAAAGCGAAACTAGCCTTTTCTCCATCCCGCTGGGACACCATGGCATCTTCCTTTCCATATAGTTAATCCATGGATGTAGTGCATGACAAGTAGCTCCTAATTATCAGTACACATCTTCCTTTCTTTGTTGATATGGACTAAAACAGAAGATGTGGCTGCCTTCCCTGCCTAGCATGACTGTCGTGGGGGCCACAGCTAGGAATTGTCAATCCTAATATCTGCTTAACAGTTCTCTTACTTTATATGTAGACAGCATTTCCTAGCTAATTTGTTAGTGTTGTTAGACATGTATAGGCTGTATAAGATTATTACTTTGTATAAGGTGCTCCTTGCTAATTTTCCCTCACCTGTACTTTGTATATTTGGCCCTTGGCCCATTGGAAATTGACAAGTCCATTCAACATGGTATCCGCTAAGGTTAGGGTTAGAGTTTCCCACCCACCCAAACCCTAGTCTGCCGTCGCCACCAAGCTTCCACCCCATTGTCGGCACGGCCTCGACTCGCGCCGCCACCATCCGGATCAAGCTGTCACAGGCCGGATCCCACCGCACTGCCCGGATCGAGCCACCACCGCCCAGATCCCACCGCTTCTCTCCAATACCACTGCTCCTACTGCCTTGGCTTCTTCCGCACATGATGACCACCCATAGTGATTCTGTTGCTGTCCCGGTTCCGAAGGTCATCTTTGACGAGATGAATTATCGTGAGTGGGCCATGCACATACGGATCCACATGCAGATCCCTCTGCTACAGGCCGGCCCTCAAATTCTTGCAACTGCTAATGAGGCAACCCAGAAAGCTACGATCACTGCCTTTGAGGAGGACATGGAGATGTACCAGGCTCAGCCTCACTCTTACGAGAGGTGGTAAGACAACGAGGCTCGTGCTTCTGCCATCCTAGTGGGTAGCATGTCTGTGGCTATTTCCATAGATGTGGTGGAGCTACCAACATCTTAGCTGATGTAGGAGCGCCTTCGTGCCCACTATGAGCTGATGAGTGATGCTATGTATCTTTCAGTCGTGCACCAAGCACACTCTCTTCAGCAGTTTGATGCCACTGTGGATGACTTCTACCAGCAGATGTCTGCGGTGTGGCGTCAGCTTGACTCTTTGGGACCGGATGTCTGTCGGACCTATCCCTGCTGTATGCGTCAACGTGCTCACCTAGAGACTCACCGTCTCTACGAGTTCCTAGCATGTCTTCGGTCAGAGTTTGAGCATGTCTGTGCTCACCTACTAACTCATCAGCTGCGTCTGTCCGTGCTGGAGGCTCTCACCACTGTTCACACTAAGACTCGTCTTTGCAGTGTGGGCTAGCTGCAACCCACCTCTGTTTGGCTGCTCGGGCATCTTCTCCAGCACCTACTCCCACTACACCGATGCCTCCAACTGCACCGGTGGCAGCAGTTTCTCCTACGGGTCTTCACTGCACCTTCTGCGATCGATGGTCACATGTTTCAGCAGTGCTACAGGCGGAAGAACCAAGGCCGCAGGGGTGGTCGCCCTCCCAAGGGCACTGGTGACTTCTCAGTCAGGATCTCACTAGAGCTCCCCTGCCGAGATTCAACATGAGATGCTCACTTTGCTTCAACGCCTTGCTTCCTCAGCTCCATTTGGTTCTGCTGCTTAGTCTTCTGGTGATTCACCACCACCACCACCTCCTTTCTCAGGTATCACATTCCCTTGGATTCTAGTGCTTTGTTTCACATGACACCAAATTCTACTCACCTCAGGTCTGTGAGTCCTGTTCTTCCTCACATAGTTACAACTACAGATGGTACCTCCCTATTACAGGACGAGTCACTCTCTACTTCCTTTCTTGTTCCTGTAGTCTCTCATGTTTCCAAACTAGCTATGCAACTTATGTCAGCTGGTCAGATCACTAACCATGGTTACCATATCATTCTTGAGTATGACTCATGTTGTGTTCAGGATCGTCGCACCAGGACTCTGGTTGGGATCGGCCCTAGGCGTCATGATTCCAAGCGTCTTTGGCATCTCGACTTGCCACACCTTCCTTCCACTACCTCCACCAGCCAATCGGTCCTTTCTATCGCCTCCGCTTCAGTCGTTTCTTCCACTGCCACCTTCGTCCAGTAGCATTACCATTTGGGTCACATCAGAGGTTCATGTCTGTCTTCGCTAGTTCGGGGTGATGTTTTTGGGTCTATTTTTGGTGACACTTATTTACACCGTATGGGTTGCAAGCTTCGCAAGCAGCTGCAACTTTCATACCCCTCTAGTGATTTTGTGTCTCAGCATCCTTTTGATCTCGTCCATTCTAATGATTAGGGTCCGGTCCCTTTCGTTTCGAAAGGGGTCATCGCTACTATGTAATTTTTATTGACGATTATTCTCAATATACTTTGATCTATCTTATGTCTTCTCATAGTCATGTTCTCTCTATTTATCAGTCGTTTGCCCCTCTAGTGGATCTATCTTATGTCTTCTCATAGTCATGTCCCAAGAGAAGTACATTCAAGAACTTCTTGCTCGTGCTTATCTCACTGATCAGTGCACGGTGGACACTCCTATGGAGCTTGGAGTCCATCTTCGATCTACTGATGGTGAGCCCCTTGAGGACCCCACTCGATACCGTTACCTTGTTGACAGTCTTGTCTACCTTGGGATCACTAAACCTGACATTTCCCACTTTGTTCGCATTTTGAGTCAGTTCGTTTTGACTCCTACTCAGCTCCACTACAACCACCTTCTTGGCAGTCTTGACTACCTTAGGATCACTAGACCTGACATTTCCCACTCTGTTCATATTTTGAATCAGCTCGTTTCGGCTCACTTAGCTCCACTATAGCCACTTCTTCGTGTTCTGTGATATCTTCGCGGGCCCATCTCTTATCGTCTTTTCTTTCCTCGCTCTAGCTCTTTATATCTTCAGGCATACTCTGATACGACCTGGGCCAGTGATTATTCTGATTGTCGGTCTCTTTCTGCCTACAGTGTCTTTCTTGGTTCCTCTCTGATTGCTTGGAAGACCAAGAAGCAGACTGCAGTTTCTCGTTTGAGTGCTGAGGCTGAGTTGAGAGGGCTATGGCGTCACTGACTGCTGAGATCACTTGGTTACGGTGGCTCCTTGCGGACTTTGGTGTTTCTGTCTCTGCACTGACTCCTCTCTTGTCAGACAGCACGGGTACGATTAGTATTGCTCGTGATCCAGCGAAGCATGAGTTCACAAAACATATTGGTGTTGATGCTTCTTACACGAGATCGCAAGTGCAGAAGCAGGTGGTTGCTCTTCAGTATGTACCTTCAGAGTTTCAGCTAGCAGATTTCTTCACCAAAGCACAGACAAAAGCTCAACACAGCTTCTACCTCTCCAAACTCAGTGTTTCTAATCCACTATGAGTTTGAAGGGAGGGGGTGTTAGACATTTATAGGCTATGTAGATTATTACTTTGTATAGGGTGCTCCTTGCTAATTTTCCCTCACTTGTACCATGTATATTTGGCCCTTGGCCCATTGGAAATAGACAACAAGTCCATTTCAACAAGTGTCACAATCAATACACACTTTACACAAATGGATTGTAGTAAACAGTGTAAAAACACCATCGAGTAAAGTTAATACCATATGTTTGTTGAACAAACTTTAATTAAAAGTGTGTGGCATTTAAGCAACATTTTGATGTTGTCATCTCATCATGGATAATCAATTTGGATTAGATAAAAATGTGCACGCATTGTCTCGTAAGCCATGAAAATTATACTGGTATAATCAATAATGCCACTTTGACATTGACATGTGGGACACACTTGATCTCTGTATTATTGTGCTGGATGAAGTAGAAGCGCCTATTCCAATTTTTTGTGATGTAAACTTCCTGTCCTAAAGAATAATGGTATTGACATCAGAGTGCTTGCAGTTATTATGGTATGCCCTAGAGAGAGAAGGTACTGGCAGCAATACATTATGGCTATACCCCATGTCTCACTTCTAGACTTTTGGGGGATCAAGCACTTAACTACACCTTTTCACATTAGTATGTGTATTAATAATGTCCTCTGTGTGTGTGCGTGTTATTTGTTCCTCTAAGGAACGGTATAGGATTTCAAGTCTGTGATTAAATGTTTGATGTGGTCAAAGACACCAGTCTTTAAAGAGAGTCCTAACAAAAGGCAGGCATAATGAACAATTTCACTTGGCAATATTTATAAGGCCATGCCTGTTTTCTTAAGCACAAACAGCAAAAAAGTTCCCCTTTTAGGTCATCCTTTAAAGCTAAATCAACATGACACTTGAATGCCAGCAAACATTTGTTTTAATGTCATAAATATACTCTAGGCATCATTGTCATATTCCTTCTACAATGTTGAGTTAAACCACCCCATAACTCCAAACACTGTTTCAGCACTAAAAAAACTAAGCTGCCAATTAATTGGGAGGTTTGTTTGCTTTAGCAATGGCAAATCATTCCTTTTTCTAGTTTAATAGTTGTAGTCTTCCATGATAGCAAGTTGAAGCAAATACTGAGTTTATATAGACATGTGAAAGTGAAACTATAAGCAATCTGCACTCGGAGTTGCAGCAGTTAGGTTGAAACTGGAAAGGAAGAAAAGCATGTTCGGATGCCAACCTGCTACTAAAACCTGTCTGTCTTTGGATCTTCAAGCCTCCTTTTTCAGTAATGAGTTGTATTTCTCTTTCCATCACAAGTCAAACATAATTAAGATTTATGCCCTGCGAAAAATAGAAATCATTATAGAAACAAGTAAAATCTACCTCCTAAGATATGAAGAAAAAATTTATGAAAGAATTACCTGCAAGATTAAAAAAATACTCAATAAAAAGTCTCCCTCTTATAAGGCACCCCCTCCGTCTCGTATCACTCTTAAAACATCCCATACTCACTCAATTTCATAGTACTGTAAGTGATTGTAGCCTTCTAGTTTTCTTTCAAAATGCCATTCTACCTTTTTCAGGCAACATTGCCGTACTTTTCCAGATCCAATAGACCAATACCCTTTAGTTAATTGCAACAGAATGTCGATAACAAATGCAATCTTATGTGCCAAAGCATCCTAAATACTATTTTTAACCCTGGCCATTTTACCACCCATCTTAATTCTTCTGCCTTATAAACCGAAAGATAAGCAAAGTTCATCAAGACGACAGCAACAAGCTATGAGTAATAGAGGGCAATCTAATCTATGTCAGCAGACGATCTCACGAGCCTTTCAACTCAACATTATTGGGCCAGATGGCCCAGATCATAATTGAATTCCAGCCGCAAAAAGGTCATTTTCATTTAGAAAAATATATCAACTTATTCCGGATCTGGGCTAGACCTGATCATCTGCAACATAAGGATCAATTTTCAATCCTGACCCATTATACACAAATTCCACGCTAGCATCCTCTAGATGGGGACTTAGAGAGAAGGTAACAAAATACAGCAAAAGAACAGTACGCATTTATGTAGTATTGGTGGTTCGTTGCTGGCCTGTGAAGTGGCTTTATACCTTGTCTTGAATAGTGGGCCAGCTACTTGCAGCACGGGGTCAGAGAGCACCTCCAATGGTCCCTGGGGACTTATTAGTGCAGCATTCAGTGCTCTCTTGTTACAGCCTGCACCAGTGTAGTGCGAGTTAACACAGACCAGCCTAGTATGCTGAATGCATACTGCACCAAATGATTCGAGTTGCTACCAGCAAGGTGATGGTAGTCAAGATCAATAACCATGTAAGACAGTTTCAATTGGAAATCATAGAAGCAAAATATAATGTTGCGTAAGATTCAACTTTCTTTTTTAGCAATTCTTTCCAAAATAATTTCTGATTTCTTTGTTTCTTTCCTTTCTGTACAGAGACAGATAACTGCAAGATCTCTAAAATTTTAGAATTTCCTATTATATTATGATTTAGAGGGCACAACATGGTTGGATCATGGAACCACCCACAAAGATTATAGTAATCTTGCTATTTTTCTATAGAACATAATGCCTCAATCTATTTGTACATATCACAAAAGGTCACTTTGTCCAGAATGATAAATAAACTAAAGTTACATTAAAGTCCACAGCAGGGACTAGACTTACGTAGATAGATATACGAGATTTCTGTTACGCATTACTTTCCACTATTCGCACTGGTTTGCGAAATCATTTTGTCATTCCACCTTACTAAGAAAAAACAATTTGACTTTTCAAATTAGTCCTTGCTCATACTTTGCTTCTAAAATCAGTACAAGCAGACATAAAACAAATAAATTATCTTTGTGTTAGCAATGTATATTCAAGACAGAGAACACTTTGATACATTTGCAAGTAATGTAAAAGAATGCAATGACCTACACAGCATGCAATAGATTGACAGCTGAAACAGCTTGTAGAATTGTACAGAACACAGAAATTTAATGTCAATCTATGATACATTCATAAACTCGACAAAACCAAGCTATTTATGAACCCAATAGGTTAGAATCTTTTCCAGCAGACATGAACGAATGGGAGCATCGCACAACCAAGTACGCATTGCACTAATGAAACAACACTATTGTGGCATCACTACACCTACGCGTACAAAATATGCATGCTAAATTGCCGATCGGCCATTATTCGAAAGTTTCTGATGACCACATTCTATGGAGACAATATGTTGGTCATGCTGCTGCGCTTTCTTATTACATTCCAACGAGCACTTTACTACATGGTTCCAGCGACAAAAAATTCTCTATGGAACTGTTTTGGTAGTCCTGTTTTCTGATCAACAAGTTTTCAAACCATCTACATAAAATCTGCAAGATACTACACTGATTTTTATATAACGCTCGAAAAATTCGGCACAGCTAGCATTCCTTCGATTCTAAGTGTACTTTGCTAGTTGATTTTCAAGATTTAGATAGTGCTAAATACTTCAACGCATACTATAGGATTTTGTCCATCTTTATACCGAAACATGGAGACTTCCACTAGATGCCAAATTTCTAGAGAAGTAAACCAAACTTGCTCAATTCAGCAGAGGATTCCTAACCAAATGGTAAAAACGCACAGTAGGCCACTCAAACATATTATGATTATAACAACAGCTAGACAAAGATGTGTAAGTTGTAACATTGCAAACAATTTCAGGGTAAACATAACTATCAATATTTCAGGACAGAAGTCTACCTTAGTCGATACGTGAGATACTGCAGTAATGCAGTATAGTTGTGTACAGAGAAACCACTCCTATACCAACAATCAATTACCTGAATCTGTAAAATGATCTCTCCAAACTTGGTCAACCTTCCCCCAGTTGAAGCTTCAGGTGAATACGCAAGTCATGACTAAAAAAATGCTAGAAACCGAATAAGCTACAGAACATTCTACCATCAAGTGGAATAAATGGGTGAATGCATCAAAACCATGACCATTAATCTCCAAAATGCGCTACGTGAGCAAAAAGAGCACCAGCATATCTATTCACAAGGCGAATGTATTCTTATTTTCCAGAAGAAAGCGTCACAAAATTGCAGCATAAGCAGTTGGTCCAACAGATTCACATGACTGGAGAATAATTAGAAAGATACAGCTAAATTCCTGAGCTCCCATCAACACACAAGATCAACCAAAGTATTTCTCCGAGGGAACCTTTGTGGAAGCCAGAGCGACATGGCATCCTCAATCTCAATTTGCAAATGTGTCACGACGAACACAATCCCACCCTTCTTTCGGTGCTCTGCTATGATGTACTTGAGCAGCTTAACACCCTCAGCATCCGGGACGCGACCAACAGCTCATCCAGCAGCCAGATCAGGCTATCGATGGCGAGCAGCCTGGGCAGCTGCAGCCTCTTCCTTTATGTTAGGAACTTTGGCTGATCAACACGTCTGAGCTCACACTTGAACACACACAAAGTTGGAAGAACAAAGCAAGAACACAAGAGTTTTTGTGATGCTGGAAATCTGATAGCTTTTTATGTTATATTAGACTGCTATTTAAAGGAAATCCTAATCTAACTTTGGTGGTTAAGCCACCCTTATTACGCGCCACTACCTACACAATCCCATAGACCCAGGCCATGACACGCACAACGCTAACAAAGCGGAGAATGTGCTCTCGCGTGGACTGAGCACACGTTGAGCATTTTCGATTGTTACAACAACTCTTCGGCCTCAGCCACTATGACTATGACCACGGCTATTAGGACTACGACCACAGCCGCTACGACTTATGACCAGTAGTTCTATGACTATAACAGTACTCTACGACTGCTACAGTAAATCTACGACTGCAACGGTACTCTACAACTTCAACCATAAGCTACGACTTACGACTTTAGACCACGGTGAACGTGCTGGATTACTCAACACTCTGGCCCATGGAGAGCATCCTCGCCTTCTCGTTCATGAGCCTGCCGAGCCCCATGAGCTCGATTGCGGGCGCCGAACTGCCGTGCTTCCCCTCGAGGAGCTCGAACCACTGGACGTTCTCGAGCACGGTGTGCTTCTCCTTGACGGCGTCCTTGAGTGACATCCAGTTAAGCTGCAGCTTGTACTGCTGGAACACGCCCGGGGAGGTGACGTCGTGACCGTTCCAGAGGATCTCCCACGCGGAGGGGCGCGGGAAGCCGGCCAGCATCCGCAGGGAGGTGGTCTAGCCGGACCCATTGGCGCCGGTGAGGACGAGCGCGTTGCCGTCGTAGACACTGACATTGATGTCGCGAAGCACCGTCTGCGCGTTCCGCATGCAGGAGACGCCGTTGAGGAGGAGACGCGGCGGCGGCGGCGGCCTCACGGGCGGCATTCTGGTGGTGGCTCGCGAGCGGCTGTGGAGAAACGTGGGGGAAATTTTGGAACGGCGCCGAGAGATCTGACTCGGCGACGCGGCCGCTGTGTGGGCGGGCGGGAAGATGGAGACGCGAACGGGAGCGATGCGGCGTGCGGCGCGGCGGGGGATTGGTGCGTGCCGCGGCGGCGTGCAGCGTGGCGGGAGCATGGGGACAGTGCGGTGCGGGTGCGGCGCGCGGAGTGGCCGAAGTGGGGAAGAGGCGGTGGTTGGGCCGTGGCGAGTGCGTGGGCCGAAGAGGAAACGTGAGGGGTAATTGGGTCTGGGCCTAGGGAGATCCGAGGGCTGGGGAGTTCGCGGCGTGCGGTGCAGATCGGGTCGGAACGTGGAGGCCTGAACGGTGTTTCTCCATGGGCCTAGGGCCACAGGCCCAAATATCGGTACCGTCTCCCGAGAGATCCCAAGAGCATTTCTAATTTCGCTCCAATAAAAAAAAGAGCAGAGAGATTTGTCTTGGGAACAAGTAGCATGGAGAATTTCTCTATGCAACAGAAAAAATAGGAGTTCAAGTGGTAGCCTCTGAAAAGATAGCATACCATATTAGCTGAAGATAGCACTCAGAATCCCACATCCCACCAACTGAAGCGAAGCTACTGTATCTCTTGTCTAATGCATTTGGGAATGAAACGCTCCAAATTAAACCCACGCAAGTTAGTTGAAGCGGGAACTGAGATTGGCTCAGCTGACAAAAGGTGCCGCCGTGCACCCTAGTCATCTGGCTTCGAAGCCTGTAGTGTCCATTTTTTAGGGGTACTATTTATATGAATAGTACTTCTGAGTAGTGTCCTAGTTGTACTAAAAATAGTTAGTTGGAGCTACCACAACTACAACATCCCTCTCTGAAACAAGACGCGGCATCTATCCTATGTGAATAGGTAGGGCGATAGCGCACAGTGAAGCACCATCGGGCTCATGGTGGTTGAGGGCAAGTGAGGATGAGTACACGAGATAGGAGCGAAAGGAATAAGGTGCATCATACGTCGTGACCTCTGTCTTATTTTCAAAGTGATATGGAAAATAAAAAGAGTAAAAAAAGTCACTTTCATAAACTGAATATTTATATTAGTTTCCGTTTTTTACCTACAGAAGCAAGAGAAACCAATATAAAATCCATGGGTTGCAGTGCTGCACGTTGTGGTAACCGCTGGCCGTTGGAGGGGAAAAGAATAGAATACACCTCACGGTCTGCCGTTCTGAACACTGTGTTCGCGTGTTGACAGTCAGAGATGAATTACGCAACATGATAAACGCGCCAAGCCTGGCCACAGTGACTACGTCGGGTCCGCTGCGACAGGCATGTGGGCCAGAGGCACGCTCGGTTGCCTGCATGCATGCCGATCGCCTGTTGGCTACCAGGGATGCGCTTGCAGTAGTTTATCATCGTCTCTTTCAGATCCGATCCGATGACCTGCCGATCGATGCCTCAGGTTGCGTTGAGTGTCTCTGCCATCGGTGTTTGTTGAAGGCAAAGATTAATTACTGCAGATAAAAGTACGGAACTTAACATGGATCATGGGATAAGACTTGGTATCCTGTAGCAGTAATTTGCACCGATCGAAGAGGTTCTGGTTGTGCAGCAGGTTAGCGCCTG
This sequence comes from Dendrocalamus latiflorus, assembly GCA_017311315.1. Taxonomy (NCBI): domain Eukaryota; kingdom Viridiplantae; phylum Streptophyta; class Magnoliopsida; order Poales; family Poaceae; genus Dendrocalamus; species Dendrocalamus latiflorus. The sequence continues at coordinate 33,610,147 of CM029637.1, forward strand.
TAAGTGCGATCACAAATTTAATTACAACTGATCATCACCCACAGCGAGGTGGGAGCTAGTGACTGAAGTTGCGTCCGTTCCGGAGCGCGGCGGTCGGCGCCGACGAATACGAGCGCGGTGCCGTCGTGGACGCACACGTACGTTGACGCCCCCGCGGAGCACAGTCCGCGCGCGCGTTCCTCATGTTGCTGAGCCCGGAGGCGCACGTTGGATTCAGGGGCGGGCGGCGTTTGTTTGTGGAAGCGGCACGGTAGTTTCCCAACGAACCGGTGGCGCCGACCTAGGGAGGCGCCGAGGCGGCGCGCGTGTTTGCGTTGGCGCCGCGGCGTGGTGCCGTGCGTTTGGGCGCCATGGGTATTGCCGTCGTGCGTGGTGGGGAGAGCTGCCGGTGCCTAAACTAGGCCCGGTTCCAAATGGTTTTTAGATAGCTTTTTAACTTTGATTTTTTAGAAGTCAAAATAAATAGAATGATTGTTTTAAATGGTTTCTCGAAATGGTCTCTCTAAAAAGCTATCTGAGCTTGTTGTCATGTGTGTCGCCTATCGTCGTTTCAAAAAACATAGCAAAAAACGATTAACCATAAAATTTTGAACAGAACACAACGGGATGATCGAGGAGACACGCGGTTCTTGGGTTCAGGGCCTTGGAAGGATATGATCATCACATGAGATGGCTTATATACTAAAGCACATATATCGGGTTTAATTTTAGATCGAATGCTCTTGTGCTGGTCAGCTGGTGGTTGTTAATTGAGCACACGGTTGAGTTTTATGGGTGTCTTTTTCCTACTATAGTTGATGGTTTTTTTATTATACCATTAGTATTTATACAAGTAAATAGAACATTATTAAGCTGAAAACCGTCTTAAAAAATATGTCTTGATGAACTACTTTGAAACAACGGTAAAAAATTTATTATGTTTATTTGTTTAAAAAAAGTTATAAACTAAAAAGAGGTAAGGTATAATCAACTAGGGCGGTTCGTGCCGGGTGTGCTGCAAGCATGCTAAACAAAACGCCATGCACTGCAGCCTGTGCCATCGCGCTCGCGGCAATGATTAGCTCTCGGGGTTTTGGATGAGGATGACTTAACGAACGATACTCATGATGCGCGCGCAGCCACGAGGAGACGTTCGATGGCGCAGGCGCCTAGCTGTCCTCGCAAGGAGGCTGCCTTCGTTTCGGATCTGTCACCTCAGTTCAAGATGACATCCTAACGTCTCGGATGTTAACCAGAAGATTAGATTAGAGTTGTTGCATATATTTCTATTAGTATCATCATTGTATATATATCCTTTATATATCAATAAATTAATTAAATACTTCATTTCTATGAGCCTTTATATATAGACATTGTTGCTAATTCACACAATCATATCCTTGCGTGCAATGCAATCTGTCAAACCTGAGATTGCAATCTAGAACCCTATGTGATTCTACCATATTATTCGTTGGATCAATAAATAGTACACAGAGATATATTACTAAACATCAAATACATATTTTACGGAAACATAACTAATACAATAGCAGACTTACACATAGGCCGACCAGGCTGAAACCTTTAAAGAGCGGCAACAGAAACAAAAACTTTACACAAGTGAGACCTTTAGAATATGTCCACATGCAACCAACTGGGACTCGCAATCTACTTATTGGCCTTCCTCATCTTCTAATCTTGTCGACACCTTTAGATGACCGTAGGGTTTTTTTTCTCTGTCTTACTTACTGAATAATAGTAATTAAGCAACAGTGAGTACTAAGTACGAAGGTACTCAGCAAGCCACCACACATAATGTAATTGTAATAGATGCAGGGCTAGCAATGGGGCTTGAGGTTCGTTTGTTTGTAGAAAGCCACAATTAAATTACAAGAATTAGAAAACCTGAGACTTAGCATTTTAACTAAACCATATTTTAAAGAGTGTAAGAGTTTGTAATAATGATAGTAGTGCAGATTTCATCCACCTGTTACAGAAAAGGCCTTATCCACCATATGGTATTTTTGATACCTAGGTTCCATCCATCCTTTATATTCACTAGGTTTCATCCACCAGGGAAAATCAACTCAGGATCCTATCCATCCATTGTGTTTTTATCTCACCCACAAGATTTATTTTTGTAAAAATAGGCACTAACTAGAGTAAATTCACATGCCTACCATGATTGTGGGCACGACTGTTCGAACAATTTTTACTTGCAGATGTTGTATATTTTACCTACAAGAGATGATCAACTTGCATCATCGCAACACTACAGTTGGCGTGCAACTAAGAGTATCACCATGAGGCCTTACAATACATCATCCTGTTATCATCTCGACCAATAGCTTTATTCCTTCAATGCTAGGGCAGTAACCTTGTAAGGCTACCCCCAGAATGCTCTCATTACACAATGGTATGGTCAGTGCAAGTGAGACATGATCGAGGGAACCAACAAAGAGAGTGTTATAGGGGTGGCCCAACCCCAGTGGCAGGGCCTTGCAACTGGCTCAATATGTAATAGGTCCAATAGTATAGGAACATGTATATAAAGGAATATACTAATGTACCCCTACCTTTTGTAAATATTAAGAGGGTATGATAGAGGTTTTTCATCCTACTCCGTTTATGTATATAAACCCCCAAGAGGTGTATGAGGGGTCAGATCCACTCATTTCATACATGAGCACTCTCTCCCCTATCGTTGGCTCTCTCTAGTTAGTCCCCTCATATGTTGTTGGTCAGTAGCCACAACAGAGAGACTTGCCAATACATGAGCCATTGGCGAATCTACATATTGCAGGCAGGGGGATTGCTAGTAAAGAAGGAGATAACCATGGACTAGACTTGGGGAAGAGGTGAGGTCTATAGTCAAAGCGAGGGTGCTTGGGCGGGGAAGCCAAAATATCGAAAACGGTGTTGAGACCAAAACCACAGTGTTTGAAGGGAGTTGGGAGAATGGTTTAGGTCAAGGAGATGCCAAGAAGGCCAAGTGGATGAAAGTTTCTCCTTAGCGGGTTTGAATTTATGCACTTTGATAAGCGTGCATAAGTCATGTGTGAGTGCAAAACCTGGTGTGTGGGGGGGTGTTAATGGGTTTTTTTGGTTGTGCTAATGAATAGTATCTATTATGGTTAGATGTGAGTTGTTTGCTCTATGTGTATGAGTAGGATGGGTTGGAGGCATGTCTAAGGAAGGTGAGAGGCTAACTAACTATCCATTCTTTAGAATTTGAGATAAAGACTTCCTTGGAGGGAAATGTTTTTTGTTAGTGCTCTTGAGAGAGAGAGAGAGAGAGAGCTTTGTCCTCTATGACAAAGTGACTGTAAAATCTTCATCTACAAGTTGTAATAGATTAATCTTGTTCATCGTACATGAAGTACATTCCATGGCAGTAAACCACAGGATCGCACGTGCACGCCATCTCTTAAAATTGGAACCATCAAACGGAGGGTGTGGCTTAAGCGACGCAGCAAAGCCAACTACCAAAAAAGACCTATCAAGTTTTTGGATTGTTGTAAATCTAGTCAATTTTCGGCATATTTTAATCCAGAAATTCAGCATATAAAACATGACATACAAAAGCATGAGTGATTCAACGATGATGTATTCATATTCGCTAACGAACAAGCTAACAGCAGCACCTATTAACATATTCATAGCGCACAGAAACAAATACACCAGAGAAGGTTTCAGGTTATACCCTCGGGCGGGGCCAGTGTCGGTGACACCGAAGGCGCCGTTACCATCAGTCGACATGATGGCCTATTCGATGTAGTCGATCGAGGCTTGATGCAGGACGAGGCGTGATGCAGGAAGATGTTCGCCGTGCAGTTTCGCGTACAGTTCACCACCAGGAAGTAGATGACGTGCGTCACAGATTGAGCAGTCGCGCCAATGCGCTCCCCAAAAACTTGATCGCCCGTCTACCCGCGCAGGTACGCAAACGGACGGAGTTTCGGAGGCCTACTCGCCCAGAACCCTTTGCACGCAAGGTACTGGACCGGAGATTGCGGAGAACAGCAACAAAACACAACTAGAATACCAGAGTTTCATATGGAGTAGAGTTCTCTTTTGTAACAGCAAAAACGAAGAGGCCAGAGTTAGTCACAAGTAACTGCAGCCTTAATTCACTAGTAACTGCACCGTTACTGCCAGCGAGTCAGTGCGTTTCGATTTTCGAATAGATAAAGAAAAACGTGCCCGCACCCGACACGCCTGCGCGCGTACGCACACGGCACGGCACGGCTCGGCGTGGCGAGGCGAGCGAGCGAGCGCGCGCGTGTATTGGCTCTCTCCAATTCCACAAGGGGTTACCACATTCCACCTTTTAAAGTGGTATAACTCGCATTCAACTCTCCATATGGGACTAAATAATTTTCCATGTGGGCCTAGAAATTTCATTTGATTAATTGCTAAATTAAAATGGACCAAGCCCAATTAATCCAACATAAGATCCATACGATCCTTGGATATATTTGGTTCATGATATCCTCAGCAAGGTATGTACAAATTTTCATTTTTTTTTTGAGATGTATTTTGGAGATTACACAATTTTTTGTTTTTGCTCGGGCTGATTTCTAGTTCTGATATCAGGGGTGCGGTCAGACCGCCCCTAGGCCCACGGTCGGACCGAAGGCCGGTCATCCCGACTGTCAGACCGCTCGGCCTATCCAACTACTTCCTCGTAGTGGTCCGACCGGTCCTATAGAGTTGAACTCTACTTATTTTCATGCTTTTTTATGAGTGCTTTGCTGGTGGGCAAATATGATCTTGTTAGCTTTCAATAGCTAGTGAAGTGAAAAAATTGAAATAACTTTTAAGAGATTGAACTTGAAGGCATCATTCATACTTCTCTAATTGCCATATCGGGTCCAACAGTATCATTGGCCGGAGTCTGGTATATGTTCCAGCCGCTTTGGCTCTATCACCAATAAGCATCAGAATAATTATACTGCATATTACTGTAGAATAATTCTTGATTAAGATATCATTACAGGATAAAGAAATGCAAACGAGAATATTACTAGAGAGGCATTTTTAAATGGTGCCACAGTCTGACAGACAGTTCATACTCTTGTACTTCTATGCATATACATTCCTTTCCTTGGAGCTATATATAAACATGAGCTCTAGCTACAGAGAATGCCATCCATAGCAAGAACACCCAAGGCTGTACACTGCAGGCTACTCCGCTACTGCATACAAATACACAATTATTCATTAACATGGAGAAAACATCACACTCTTCATGCATTAGCCCAGCAGCCACATCCATGTCAGCTGATGAGAGCAGCTGGGCAATGCACATTGCAAATTTCCTGGCATCACCACACAACAGTCAGGACACGATGAATCAACAAGCAGTCTCTGACAGTAGCTTCTCCTCTGGCTTCTCTTCTTCCTTTGCTTCCTTCGGTGACGACGCCTCGTTCATCACGTCGGAGCTGATGTCCGACGACGACGACGACGACGATTCTTTACAGGACACTGCCTGTTCTTCTGCAGCTAGCCCCAAGGTAGGGAAAAAGATTATCTGGTTATAGCTTGTTGAACAACATTACATAGCTTATCTTCTAATACAAATTATGATTATTGTTGGACAGGTAACTAGTATGAAACATGTTGATATGAAGTCGATGGTAGCCGTGGATGCAAAAGAGATCATCCCCCAGCTGGTATGTTTGTGAAGTATACAATCGGTATACTTTCTTTCTTCAGACGCTGATTAGGTATTATTCCTTAGTTTTCTTACAAGAGTGTGTTCTTGGAATATTGCAGGCCAAGTATTTTGTCGATGTGGGTTCAAGACAGCAGGTGACCGAAGGGGTTCAAGGAGTGGTCACTGGTGATTATAACAATGAGAAGGCACTGTATGAGTGTAACGAGCTGAGGAAGAAGGGGCTTTGCTTGGTTCCTCTCTCCATGTTGATAAATTACCTCGGATGATTACTGTTCATGTACTGCTAGTATTCAGTTTAATTATATACAATGATTCATGTATCACTCTATTGTGTCATCTGAGAACCCTACTTCCATTCATGCCGTTGAGCTGTCCAATGATACCATTCAATTAGAAAAACAAGTATTCAACTATCGGGAAACAATAAACAAGCAACAAAAGATACTCAAGTGCACGCCAGTAAGGAAAACTTTGCATGTAGCTTCAGTTCTTTGTATGTACAATACAACAAAACGTATTAAAGTTCAAGTTTAGGCAAAACCTTGAGCGCAAATCACCGGCGGTTTGCAAGTTGAAAAGGTGTATGTATATAGCTTATGTCAGCAGAAAGCTTTGTCGAATTTTTATGCTGTGCACATTCTGCTGAAATTCAGGTATGTAAATACCTATAAATTAGTAGAACATAGAAGCTTAGTACTAGAGTGTGAAGTGAAATGTGAACTATGAAATTCTCAAAATTTAATCATATAATCATTAACCAGCCATGGAACAGTCAGTTTTCAGTCTAAAGGTGTATTCTTTTCGACTGTGGGCCTACACTTTATGACTTATAGTTATGACTAATGTCTTTTAGTCCTAATGTGAGCACTATGCGAACGAATCGAATGCTGATAAACTGTTTCGAAAAAACTATCTTGATGGGCCGCTTTTAAAAAGATAGTAAAAAAGCATCCTACTTATTTGTTCAAAATAAATCATAAATCATAAACTTAAATCATAAACTGAAAAGTACGACCTAAGTTTGTTAATCACATGGGTAAAAGATTCCCGTACGCCTATGCACACGCCAGTGATGTGATCACCAGGTAGAAGCGATCTGTAATACTCTTGGGATAGAAGAAGCTAATCTTTCTTTATTCACTACCAAGTACCAATCGCATGCTTAATCAATCAGAATAAGCAGAAGGGGGTATTTCTGACTTTCCGAAAAACCCTAATACATCGAACCAGTATTTTAGTCTGCTTGGACTAAGTTCAGTTCGGTAGTATATATACATGTTGCAGTGGTTGAAACTAGCAGCATATTTCTCTAACAAAATAAGAAATTCCCATGTGCCATCACAAGGAGGCAGTTAGCATCCAGTGGACCTCGAATTCTCGACAACTTTAAGCACATTCCATGGATTTCTCCAAAATAGTACAAAGCATTAGCATTTTAAAGGATAGGAGTGTCCTAGGAGTCTGATTCTCATTCATCTAATTTGAGTTCACAATTTACATGATCCTTTCCTATTGTGCTGTATATATTATGTTTTGAAGACTCCAAAACATTGAATTGCTTTGGAGCATGGTCACTCAATTCTCCTTAACTTGTGTCACTTCATCTGTAAACTGCCTTTGGTAGGCAGGCCTTTTAAGTCGAGGACAGCCAAATATAAACAATTGCATTTGTTCAACATTTTTGTGCATACCACGCAGTGTATTAGATTGAATCAAAAGACAAAAATAAATGGTGAGCTCGATTTCCATGAAGGATTACAGAGATAGCATATGGAGCATGCATGGTGCATTTATGTTCATATGTCTATGTCTATGCTCCAAGCTGTTTATACATTGGAACATTGGATCACTTGGCTGGAAAAGGTCATAGTTATTGTAGGACTGGATAGACAACAGAGGGGATGAATGGTACCTTAAAACTTTCTTCCAAGTATTCACTTATTCTTTGCTCCGATAGCTACAAAGCTATAAAGATTCAGATAAGAACTCTATTTTAAATCAAGAGACGACACATTGATGTGAACCACTGCGAAAAATCAGCATGTGCGGTACTACCATTGTTGTTCCTGCGGTACTACCGCGACCGATCAGAAGTCAAAGTGGTCGGAATACGACTTGAGGGTCTATGACTAGTGAACGGTCAAAAACCAATATGGTCGTAGATCAACGTGATCAGAATTCGACTCGAGTGATCAATGACCAGAGAGTGGTCAAGAACCAACATGGTAGAAACTAACATGGTCAGAACTCGACTCGAGTGGTCAATGACCAGTGAGTGGTCGAAAACCAACGTGGTCAGAATTCGACTCAAGTGATCAATGACCATAGAGTGGTCAAAAAACCAACATAGTCAAAAACCAACATGATCGAAGCCAACATGTGGTCAAAAACCCGAGTGCTCAAAACAGTTCAGAAAATGACTAGTGTGGTCGTCGACCAGTGAGTGGTTGAAACCAAAGTGATCGATGACTAGGGACTGCAGTATTACCGCTATACAGCTTGTGATACTACCGTTACCATCAGAAGAACAGAGTTTTCAGCACAACCACAAGATCCCAATCCATGTAACTTTTGATTGAAAGAAACAAAAGCCGTGAAACTTTGTACGCACAATTCTTACAGTCTCAAGAAGCTATTCCATTCCTGATCAAAAAAATCCATGACTAATTTGAGACCTTTTTGCAATTTGAATAAATGCACACTAACCGAGACCTAAAACCAAAATCGATGATCAAATCTTGCTCGTGGGTAGAGAATATCCAAGATAACTTTAAGCATATTCTCATACGTCACATCAAGAAAGAACACCGAAGGAATCAAGCCAAAAACTCTTGGATATAGACAGGGTTGAGAAGAGAAAAAAACTAACTCAAAACAAGAGCAAATCAATCAGACAGAAGGATAAACATGAGAGTGATTCAACATTGATGTATTGCCATTTAAGAAAGAGATTTTACATCCACTTCATCTTGGAGGACAAAGAGCAGACCAGATGCTCCACTCTCAAATCTTGACCCTAAAAGCAAGAGCACACGAGAGAGAGGTTGGGTGGTTCACCCACACGTCTCCATCCCAATCCCCTTTTATATGTGGGCAAATGGCCACCTATTCACCTTAGTGGATACTATCTACTATTACACTAGGAGAAACTCGTTAACCTCACACACATATTTTACTCACACAAATTCACTTATGCACGCTTTTCAAAGTGTATAAGTGTGCATTCGCTAAATTCTTAGTATTCATCCGCCTTGGATCAAACCAGCTCCACCTTGACCTTAACCACTCTCCAACGCATCACTCATGCGTCGCAATTTTGATCCAAGATGGTTCCCAGTATTTTGGTTAAACTACCAAAATACTCTTCCTTGACACGGTCATCACCAACCACTACAAACAATCACCATGCTTGCTGTATGTAGGTGCACTATTAGCTTGCCATACATCGCCAAATCTCTCCTATCCTGGTTCCACCGAACCACAACTTACTTGGCCCGTGCAAGCCACATGGCGTCATCCCGCCATTCGAACTTGCTTTCAATATTTCCACCTTTCTCGTGCCATGTTTGAGTTCACCGTCTCACCCAGCATCCTCGATCATTTTTGGCTTCAACTCATCTATGAGCCTAGCCCCGGTCATCGCCGTTAACCACAGTTGACTCCAAACGACCCTGCATTTCCAAAAACAAAGAAATCGTTTCTAGACACAAGTCTTCATAATTTAACCCACATTAGCCAAGGCATGCATCATGCAACATTAATCCAATGACCCAGGTCATCCCAACTCAATCCATGACTCAAATTTCAAAACCTTGTTTTTCTGGATAGATCAGTAATATCACACTTAACATACCAATACTACCGCTCCCCAAGGTGGTACTTTCGTACAGTGGCGTGGCCAGGATTTGTAGCTATGATGGTCCATTGTCTAAAATTTATTTAACCGCTATAAATTTAACATGTCGGTACACAAGTATATGAATTACGAAATGCAATTAAGGTAAAAAGGACATACAAACTTCATAAAATAGATGAATATAGCTTTCTTAACATAGAATTGAAATATTACATACCCATAATAGTTGAAGAACAGCACGTCACTACTTCTTCTTGTCAGGCCTGTGCCTTCTAATAGCCATGAAAGTGTTGATGATCTCTTCTTCACTCAATTGTAAGAAGATATCCCGCTCAATAAAAGTGACTAGACAATCACACTATCTTGATCCGATCCACCTTCTTGTTCTTCAATTTGCTCTTCTGGAACAGCTGCAACCACGGAAGGAGATGGAGAAGAAGCCTTCTTCTTTGATGCATATTTCTGAAAAAGAGAGGCAATATCACCACTCCTCTTCATGTTTTAACAAATCTGCAAGAGAATTATATAAAGTTTAAATTTACCAAACCAATAATCTAATACTGCAAAAAAACATATAATTGAAATTAAATCAGTTTTACATACCCTGTGGGCCTGTGCACTTTTCCTGTTCGTGGCTTATCACCGTTGATTCTGGCTTCTATTTTGCTTAGTCGCTAGCCGCTAGGGGAGAAATTAGAGAAGCTGAAAGGAAAAGGAGAAACGTGAGTACAAAGTACGTGACCAAAGGAGAATAGGGCTTTGGCTTAGACTTAGCAATTGAGTCTTCATCTTAGGATTTTGATGTACGTACCTGCTGGCTGCTGGGCTGCTGCTCACTGCTCAGCGTTTGCCGTCGTGGTCCTCATGGAGTCGCCGCGCCGATGCTCGATGGCCGCGCCCGCGCTCGCCGTCGCAGCGTCGCCCGCCCCCACGGCTGCACCGCACGGCCGCACGGAGAAGAATACAAACGGGCGTAGTCTAACGCGAATACGCGGCCACGCGAACTCTCGGTCTCTCGCGATGGGCTATGGCTGAAGGTAGAACGCAGAAGGCCAATCGTCAAGCGACATACATGTTAAATTCTCCAGTGCGGACTCTATCAATGGGCTTTGGTTGGACCGAGCGCAGGGTGGTCCGCGGCCCACAGGGACCACCTTGTAGCTCCGCCCCTGCTTTTGTACCTTGCAAACCCGAACTGGATCTCTAGAAAAAAATGTTCTGCACTAATTTACCACTTCACAAAATGTACAATGGTTCATCACAATAGTATCATGGACCTTCTCACATGGTTCTTCAGTTATGTTATTTAGTAATTTGTAACTAATTTTCTGTTCCACGGTACTACATCACTAGCGCTGCCAGGACGGTCTCTTTCCATAGAAGAATCAGTGAATAAGTATGCCGAACTTTTTTATGACAACCTGGCTGTTGTAAATTGTAAGATAAAGTTGCTGGGAAGTTCTTTGGATACTGGGCCATTTTCAAGAAATCCACGACAAGGACTGGTTGAGAATTGGAGTAAATGTGCAACAGCCTTAGTCAGGTGGCACTATTGGAGATATTGAAGGTAGAAATGACAAAATAGGAAAGGCTCAGAAGGAAATCTTTCTTCAAATTCAAAATATTATTCAGAATGTATTTCAAAACCGAAAACGCTTTGCACTGTTGTCTTCTCTAGCTAAGAAGAATTTGCAGTTCAGTGACGCACTATTTTCAGTAAAAGGGTGGATTGGGGAGTAGTACAAGACATCAACTTCTGAAATGATCCTTGCCACCAAGCAATTTCCATTTAGGGTATTTGGCATCGGGACATGCTGAAGAAAGAGTACAATGGAAGACCAGTGACAATGTGAACTGAAACGTCAATGCCAATTTCCTGCTCATTATTCATCAAAGCGAAAGGTGCACCTAAATACTTTTGTTGTTAGTTAACTTGGCAAGAGACCTAAATGATATTTCAGAGGAACAAATTATATGCCAGAGGACAAACCAGAAGCCAGACGGATTCAGAGAACGCGGTGAAGGCATCACGGCCAATCAAAGCATCAGCATCGGCAACTGCAAGCGATCACGTGCTACGGAAGAGACAAGGAACCAAATAGGTTGGAACTGCAAGTTCAGCATATAAAACAAATCCATCAGTGGTGGGCATCTCCTACTGCTTCGTTTAAACGAATCTGAATTCCTAGTTTTTCTACCGGCCACTTGCTCAACTTGCTGTTCTTTAGCGGGGGAATGCGCATTGCTGGAGGCGGCGCTCAGAACGCCACACTGGCGCATGAGTATCCTACTGTCACAACATTCGTGGAGGGTTTTTTATAAGACCATATGGAGTTCACCTTATTTATATAATGAGTATTTAATTTTGTTTGTACTTTGTTGTCGAAGTTTGAGTTTTATTTTGTGTTAGGTTTTTATAAGACTATATGGAGTTCACCTTATTTATATAATGAGTATTTAATTTTGTTTGTACTTTGTTGTCGAAGTTTGAGTTTTATTTTGTGTCATTTGTTCTCTGGTTGTCTGACCGTTGTGCATGAGTGGGCTCAGTGTGACCGCCTATGAAGAGCGGTTCAACCAGAAATGCAGTGTGACTAATTTTTAGTTGGCGGTACGTTTATTCTAGAGAGATGCTCACTGCGTTGTACGGAGTTTTTAAGAATGGTGCGACTGGCCATGTGATAACGGTCTGATCGAAGGTCCTCAGGCGCTCTGACCGACATGGGTGCTGCGATTAGACTGGTCCCTTGTTACTGGGAGGAGTTAAGTCGGTTTGTGGTGGTCAGACCGGCCGTTGGTTAGCGGTCGGACCAGCCAATGTTGAGTTGAGTAAGTTGAGTTGGATTCGGTTGTGTTAGTCATGGCATTGAGTCTATTCAAGTGTTAGTCATAGCATGAGTCCATACATATGTTAGTCATGATAGGAGTCCATGCATTGTGGGAATCTTGACGTGGTGTCAAATAGTACATGTTTGCGCTGGCTATATTGATGATAGTTAAGTGCATGTCACTTGTGCTTAAGACAGTTGTTTGTTCTTTGATGTGCAAGATGCTTGATGATTGTTATGATCAACGGCAAGACCAAGGCAAGAAGAGGTGCCCTAAGGCCACAGAGAGTCGCTAAGTCCAGGTGAAGCATCATCTCAAGAGGAGAAGAACTGGAGAAAGACAAGGATCGTGATAAGACAAGTGTATACATATGATGTGCCATTAGACTTGGCATTTCAAGTTGTGATAGTCCTCAGAACAGGTGTATGATCTTGGTGGCAAGACATTGGGCATCACGGATTTCGTTGTGGTGGTTGATTTGAAGAGAAGCACCGTGAAGACCGGTGGGTGACAATTGAGAAAATTATTTGATATAGGGTGGAGAGGCGGTTTGCGAAACCATGGCGGTGTCATAAGTGGTTTAGGTCACATCTTAAAGGATGGAGTATCTTATCGGGCTATTAAACCCATGTGGAAGTCGCACTTTGAAATGCGTGCAAGTGTATGTGAGTATAAAACCCGTTTTGTGTGGTTTACCAGGCTTATTTTCCATTTATAAGTTGTTGTATCCACTAAGGGTATTCTAGTTATTAGGGTTAGGTATGAGATGAGGAGCCCCCACTATATAAGCCTTTCGTATTGAGAGAAGAGCTCTCAAGAAAGGTATCAGAGAGAAAGGTTAGGGTTTTCTTATGTTGAAAGATTTGCATGCGCGCTCTAGGTTTAGAGCTCCATCATCCATGAGGGAGTGGTTGTAAAATATCCCTTTCAAAGTGAAATGAGCTTCCAAACTTCATCCAATTGAGTTATGCTATTAATTCTTTCTTGTACTTTTGATTTACTTGGTTTTCTTATTTAGATTTCATCTCCTCTTGATCCCTATTGGTGCCAAGGACGTGTAGAAAGTAGAGATATATCTTAGAGATCAGATCTCATTCATGTAGACGCTTTATATGGAAAGTTTCTGTGATTACCCGGTTTTACTCAAGAGAGAGGTAGTTTTGGGGTTTTGATCTTGAGGACATTTTAGGTTGAGTTCATACTCTGATCTAGCTTACTATGACCAGTGAGAAGTCATCCAAAGTCATATCGATTATTAAGAACTCATGAGCAAGAACAGATCGAGATTTCTCTCTTGTTTCCGACTTTAGTGGAACCTTTCTTGCTATGGATAAAGGTTGAAATTTTAGCATTAATCTTCATAATCCATGATTGAAATTAGTTCATAACATCCTAGGGAGTATTTTTTGCCAAGTTTTGTTCTATTTGGATCAATGGTTTAAGAGTTACCTATTTTTTATCATATGCCGTGTTTTTTGCCTCTATTCGACAAGCACAGACCGCTGTGACCCAAGCGGTCCGACCGCCCAGACCGATCCGACCGGTTAAACTTGCAGCTAGATCGGTCGAGCAGTCCAACAGCCCCCTAGCGGACGGTCAGACTGGTGAGACTGAAAGCCTTTGGATGAGGTTGTGACTATTGGCTCATAACTTTGGTAAAACTTATGAATTTATGTTTCTACTGCATCGTGTTACTAATACCAGAGAAAAGGTTTTGAGAAGTCATTTACCCTCTCTGCCTCGCTATACCTTATCCTACAGTTTTGGATCAGTTATCGAAACTCAGCATCTAATTTTTAAGTAAAATTTCCCCAAGTGTCTGCTCAGCGGCGGATCCAGCGGTGGGGCGGGGGGGGGGGGGGGGCTCGAGCCCCCCTACCGCTACCGGACCCTTGGAGCCCCCCTGGAGTCCCCTCTAAATTTTTAGCCATAGATGTATAATGTAGAAGGGGCTGAGGTCGAGCTAAAGGTACTTCAGCCCCTCCAAAAAATTTTCCTGGATCCGCCACTGGCTCTGCTACAATCTTTTAGTCCTCCTCGGCCCCTCCCACTCGTCATGAGTAATTTGGCGCAGGTTGCTCGCTGATTTTCATAATTTGGTACGAAAGCATATACCAAGATCGTCTCATGGAAAACCGCTCGATGCGTGCGAACGCCGCCGGCCGGCCGCTGTTGGTGGCGCGGTTGTCTGATCTCCGCTCGGCGAACCTCACAAGATCCCAACAATGGTTGGGCCGGGCTGAGACAAACCGGCCGTCCGAAGCGAAACCACTTGTCGGGCTAGGTTGAAATACTCTTGAGATTACAGTCAGGTCGGCCCATACTAAGCCCAAGCGGGCCGGACCGGGCTGACTTAACTATCTATTCTCATCGAAATCTTTGAGAGAAAAAAAGGTCTTGAACGCCGAAATCGTCAGATATTTCACAACCGAACGTGACAACAAACGACGATCAAATCCAGACTCGGAACAGTGTCTTTTACACCCAGTTTCGATTGCATTCCTTTCATGTTGTACAATTGGCGCAAAGTAGAGGCGAGCATCACGGTTTGGAATTTGGATCACAGCATGATGTTGGCACCAACAGCATCAGCAGCTGCTGCACCTGACACTAACGAGTCCTTGGACCTCGACTGTCTCGGCGAGGGCATCGGAGAGCCGCCGCGTCGTCTTCCTCGGCGGTGGCCGTGGTATGTCACGGCACGGAGCTGCTGCGTCTTGCTGCCCGGTGTTCTCTGAAAGAATGCCGAAAGCCCGAAAGGCGATGTGTCTCCAGGCGGGTCAAAATCTATCAAAGAATCACCGTAGCATACATGATTTGTCAGTGACAAGAACACAGCATGGAATCGACATGGATGACTGCCAATCTACAGCTTTGGAAGGTAGAGCTGGCATTGTTGTAACAGTGTTTAACTGATTAGCTGAATAAAAATGCAAATGTTACATGATCTCCTTGGCCTTCTCTTTCTCCAGCTTCTACTTTGCGGCATTTCCACATACACCTCAAATAATTTAAAAAAATTATAAAATACTTAAGAAAAAATTATTGAACTCGGAATATATTGGATTTGAGACTTGAAAATGGAGATGCTCCTGTCTTGTTGTTGACTTGTTGTCGACGTGTGTTGCTTGCCTTGTTGTCCTCGACAATTCAGTCGTTGACGCCACGTGCTCTCTATCGGGACCCTGGCTTCTAGACAATCCAGCTAGGCTCTGCTTGGTGCTCACCACCGTTCGTTTGCTACCTTGCATTTAAATTTTTGCATAAAACTCGGTTTTGGCAACAAAAAAAACTATCTATTCACCTCCTCTAATATGTTGGCAAAAATGTTTGTTGGGCTTGAATCAAAATTGTTACAATTACAGTAGCTAGTGAGTTCAAAATTGAAATTAGTTAATTTTAAGTGAAAAAAGTTAATGAGGCTCAACTCGATAGTGCCTCATTAACTTAAATTTAAAACAACTAGTTAAAAGACAAATAAAATAATTTAAAGTCGAACTATATCAATTTTGAATGAAGCTTGATAACAACTTGTTAAGCTCGTTAGCCAGCTCGGCCTCCTTGAATTGAACCTTCAGCTAGGCTACAATTTTTTAGACAAATTAGGGAGAAAGGTGTGGGAGTGGGTTCGAATCTATTAGATGTATAAATATAAAGTATTTGAACCAATTTATCAGCATATATAACTAATATACCTATTAAATACATAGTATTTACTCAAAAATTTGAAGTGTTCAACTGAACACCCATAAACTATATTAGGACCATCTCTGGTCGTTAGCGAAACGAAGTAAAGAAAGATCGGAAGGCAAGGAGACTCTGGGTTTACACAGCCTCCGCTCTAATTAGATATATACTAACAGATATATCTACGTGCATGTGAGTTTGAAGCGTGCGTGTATGGTGTGTGCGTGAGTGCATCCTCCGTTATACTCTAAAAAAAAACTCTGGGTTTACACGTATACGTACTGATGGATTGGTTGATTGTTACACAAATTCGAATTCAATGCATAGATGGATACATTGCTACGAAGGAAGCATTTGCATTTAATCCAGAGCTTATCTATAAATGAATACAGAAACAAATGTGGCCCGAGAAGTACATGCTTAACTACAATATGAGGAGAGTTCATTCATCTTCAGGCTTCAGCTATCCGCCAATGTGGCCGGAATCATCAGTAGTTCAGTACAGCAAAAAGAAGCCAGGTTCAATTGTGTATACAAATTACAGCTTCCAGAACGAATGATTTTGACGGCAGAAGATACAATACAGAACGTGGTGACTTCCTTTGTAATGTTCACACAAGGTTTGCAACGTGCAACAAGGCATTTCTACATGTCTAGCCTATAACAAAATTGCCTATCAAAAAACCTAGTGAAGAAATTTCAGGTCGTCACATCTAGGAAATGTGAGCAACTATCCTGTAATCCTCTCGGTAAAAATGAAGATCACACAGAACAATAGCCGTGCTGAGTAGGTGGGGAGCCGAGAGCAGACTCCTAAAGCCCTCCCTCCATTCTTAACCGAGTCGGGAACAAATGAAAGGCAACAAGGTAATCTGTTCTGAATACTTTAACAATGCAGATAGTCGCCCACAGAAACAATTTGCCCTTATTATCTTAAGAATCAGATAAATGATTGAAACGAATTTTGTTCAGCTCTGGCTTTCTGAATTCTGATAACACAAACAATCTTCAAAATGAAGTATTATCTGCCTCATAGGTCATTATTATCAACACATGACTTCTGCAGAAGTACAATCTTTGCAACCTTGGATTTTCGCCACATCCAAAAGGGTCTCTTGATGTCTATACAGTTCCTGTATAACACCATCTGTAGATTCAACTAGGCAATCAGTTTCTTCATTACCTGGGGTCTTGTTGAATAGGTGGTGCTAAGCCATGTGCCTTCATCATGCAATGGTATTTTGGGGGCGCTCTTGCACCCACTTGTATACAAAGGTCAATGACAGCAGGCGCATGGCCATAATAATCCCTCCCACCGTCCACCAGAACTGGTGGGTCATGAGGTCGCTGATGCCACACAATCCTTGGAGGAACTAGGTCATCCACTCCGGCTTTCTTCCACTTGTGCGTCCCCCGCCAGCCCTCAAACTTAAATACTCCACACATTCTGGCCTTGTGCCCTGAAGGCCCAACATGCACTTCGGAGCAATGCTCACACACTTTAGATGGGTAGACCAATAGGAGTTTTGTCACACCTAATCTGAGCCTTTCCCATGCTTCTACTGTTCTCTGACCTATCAATCGAAGTTCATCCGGCAAGAAAGGAGAAGGCTTTTGGTTATTACCTTTAACTGTTGTAGATAACTTGTCATTTCTGTAGAGAGCTTCATCATGTATCTCTGCACCGGCCTGATGGCAGAGCTCGAGTACAGCTGGAATGCGAGTGAAGTCAAACCTTTGGTCATGCTTTATCTCATCCTGAAACGTGTTTTCCAGGTGAAAGGACTCAACAGGGACAAGGATGTCATTCAAGCAGCCTGGACCCCACTTATGAGGTTGATCCTTGATCATACGCTTGAATCCGTGGCATGTTTTCATCTGATGCCCGACTGCTCCAATATGAACTTCAGGACAAAACCTTCAGCACGAACAAATACATAATGTGTTAAACAGATTCATACAAATGACAGCACAGAAATGAATTGAATAATAAAGAAATATTTAGAGCACGAATCAAGAGATTGAGATCAAAGACGGACAACACAGAGAACTGTTGGTACCACTGGAATTAACTCAGACTAAAAAAGCAAACACGGCTATGCCATCAACGTACATAATAACAACACTAATCTATGAAATACTAGTATGCTTGTACTTGTATCTTGCACCATTTCTTCAGCCTTTTTGGTGCATACCCAAAATGAAGACGGTCTACTACAAATGAAGCATTTTTTTTAGCAAACAAAGAAGATTAAGTACTACAAATGAAGCATTTTTTTGGCAAACAAAGAAGATTAAGTTTACCATCCTTCCTAAAGTTAAGAAAAGAACATAATAATTCCACATTTCTTGCCCTTACCTGCATGAATGTACAGGAACAACTTTGAGCAGCGTTGAGACACCTTCAATGACAATCTCTCTAGCCCTGACCACCTCCTCCGCCACCGGGATCATTCGCTTGATTGGATAATCCTTTGCCCGGTTCTTAATCCTCTTGAGAATCATTGGCCGCAACTGCTTCCAATCCACCCTCGAAGAGTACAGCCTCTGATTCATAACTGAGCTGCATAGCTCCGAGCAAATATAGCTCCCAACCCTCTGGCTCCGCCCCGTGAACGCCATCATAGCACCCCTACAAGTTTACATTTTGCATAAGCGCAAGAAACAGAGACATCCATGGTATTGACAGTAGATGTGACGAACAAGTAAACCAAGGGAGCAAAATTTGCTCCTTTAACATCTACCAGCGATTGGAACTAAAGTAATGTTTGATTCAAGAATTTTATGCAAACATAATAGGAATGAGAATGCAGGGGATTTAGTGGCAGGGGCGGACCTAACGTGGGACATGGGGGTTCAGTTGAACAGTGGCGGAACCAGAATTTGACTACGCCCCGAGCTGAACTCTAACAACCTAAAACTAACGTCAATTTATACCCATACCACGATATAACAAAAGTATATCATAATTGGCTAATTGCATTACTGATATGAAACTTGAGTTCAATACTAAACAAGTAAACATAAAGCATAATAAGAAAAACATGGCATGATATCAAAATACAAAAAAGTAACATAATAGCGATACAATTTGAGTACCTAAATTACGAAGATTTGATCTCTATCCTATCCTATCATTTCTTCATTGATAGTTGGACATAACCCAGAACATGTAAAGACAATATATGAGAGTAAATCAAATATGTGTATAAATAAATACGAACAACACGAAGTTTACATTTATAAGAAGCAAACTTACCACTAGCACGAGCAAACCTTAGCAAAAGCGCTTGCCAGATCATCAATGTCGGACAAGTTACTTAGACTCTGCAGAACATAGCAGTTTGAATCAGAATCACCACATGCCATTAAAGAATACCCAACAAAAGTCAAAATTCAGAGTGAAAATAGCACTTTGAAAATGGCATGTACAGGATGTGAGGTCGCTCACACATGCATAAGTCCCTAAATCCCTGTAGAAACTTAGCTTCCAAAAGATGCACATCAAAGATTGATGGCTAATTCCTTTATAGTATTACATGTAAATTTTGCCCATCATGATTAACTCCAAGTAACTGTTTATACAAGTACTTTAGCTAATCATGATCACCCACTAAAAGTGAGTCATGCAACCAGCACAAGAGTACACCTGCTATAATCACTAACAGTTAGTCATGTTTTACCAGCATAAGCTCAGACTTGCTATTGTCTAGTGCTACATGACATGAATCTTAACAGCCACACTTGATCCATAGGAGATTCAAACTACCTCTTAACATTACAAGCATGCCCAATTCTAAGTCCTGGCATTACAATCTATGGATAATGCAATGTAGAGTGCAAAAGCAACTGGAGCATTTAAGAAATGACATAAGTACCATCAAGTGGAAAAACAAAGAACTCTTTGAACCCAACATGCAGAAATAATTCAGCTAAATAAATCAGGGGACAACAGTATAACATCACATTTAAATCCACCAATAAATCAGGGGACAACAGTACAACACCATACTGACTGCAAAATATAGCTATTCTGACTGCAAAATATCTACACATAAATAGTAATTCACTGATTGTCTGATTCACTCCATCATCAAATCAAATCAAAGCAGTAATAACAGACCCCATTTGGCCATTTCCTTTCAGTTGAATTTGATCAGTGTCCTAACTCCTACCAATTCGGCATTCACTGATTCACTCCATCATGGAGTCTCCGAGTTGTGGTTGGATCACTTCAATGCAAAGAACAAAGAAGACCCGAGAAGGGGAAAAAACACACCTTGGAGGTGGAGGAGGAACTGCAGAAGCAGAGCGCGAGGAGGAAGGCGGACTGGGATCCCTACGCTGGATCGGCGGAGATCCGAGTTGGGGCGGCGCCGAGACGGGGCGGCGCCGGGAGACGGGGCGGCGCCGAGAGGCGGGGCGGGCCGGGAGGCGGGACGGCGCCGAGACGGGGCGGCGCCGGGAGGCGGGGCGGGCCGGGAGGCGGGGCGGCGCCGGGAGACGGGGCGGCACCGAGAGGCGGGACGGCGCCGGGAGGCGGGGCGGGTCGGGAAGAGGGGTGGCACTGGGAGGCGGGGCGGCGCTGGATCGGCGAGCTGGCGCCGGGAGGCGGGGCGGGTCGGGAAGAGGGGCGGCGCCGGGAGGCGGGGGCCGCGGCAACGCCGCTTTTTTTGGGCTTCGGTTAGGGTTCTGAGCAGTGAGCACGCGTTGCGTTGGGCAGCCGAGCGAGCGCCGAGCGCGTGATGGGCCGCGCGGCGCGGAGACTGATAGGCTGACGGCCTGGCGGGAAGTGAAATAGACTCTGTGCTACTGGGCTGAATGCTAATAATTCTAACTCGGACTGGACTAAAAATACCTGGGCTATACACTGTTATTTTTTTCACGTCCTGGGCTAGAGCCCACCTTGCCATGGGCCTAATTCCGCCCCTGAGTTGAACCCCCAAAAATATGGAAAAATAAACTGCTACTGATAATCCACAACGCAGCAAGCAAATCTACCACAAACTCCCAGAAAGGAAGATTTGGATGAGATTGCTCACGGAAAAGAAAAGATCCTCAGGACAAAGCTCACTCTTAGAACAATCCAAGCAAGCTAGGGTTTCCTTACCAGCGAAAGAAGAGATCAATCCGGCAGAGCGGAGGACGACGACGACGCCTCGGAGAGAAGTATTCCTTCGTTTCGAGGGTTAAATGACGTTGGCGTGAGAATTTGAGACAAACGGCGAAGCAATAGCCACCGCCGCCGTCGCGATGAGATAGGAAGAGGATGGGCTGGAACTAGAGACGAGAGACTGAGAGAGGTTTGGGTTGCGCTCTGAGGGATTGCGGTTTTTTTTTGATAAGAGGATTGCGGATTTGGGGAGGAGGATAGAAATCTTCGATGGTCTGTCTCTTTGTGCTGAACATGGGGATCCATTCTAGAGAGATTCATTGAAGGCCCACATGTCATGCATGTTAGTTGGCGCTGGCCACTGCATCATTTGGCTACCGTCGTCAGTTTCGCCTCGATGTATGCACGCGCGGACTGTGAGGACCAGCTGCTGACTGTTAGTGCAAGGGAGCGACGAGCAGGCTAGGGAAAATCAGTGTCAATCAAGGGAAGAAAAGGAGTAACAATGGGACAAGAGTCGGGGAAAAAGGCAGGAGAAGATCATGGCTTTCTCGCTCCTCGCTTGGGTAACGATTTGGTTTTCTCTATGTTTGTTAATTTAATTAGAGATTAGAGTTGGGATTAGAGAGAAACAGTGTTCAAGAAGGCGCTAGGCGTGCGGCGAGGTGGGGCCTAACGCCTAGGGAGCCTAGGCGGCCGAATTAAAAATGAGGACAATAGGTAGAAGATAAATATATATTTGATGTTTAGATGAAAATTAGTTAGATTTGGAACCGTCCGATGAAGATCTAACGTCTCAGATTGAGTTATCAAATTATATAACTATGTTCAAAAAAAGTCAGACTTTAGACCGTCTGACGAAAATCGAACGTTCCAGATTAAGCCATCAGATTCATATATAAGTCTTCTAACTGACTAACCCTAACCCTATCCGCTCGTCCGGCTCGCCCCGTAGATCCCGCCGCCCGCCTCCTCCCCTATCTCTCCCCACAGATCGCCGCCGCCTCCCCTCCCCCGCAGATCCCGCCGCCCGCCTCCTCCTCCATCTATCCCCTGAAAGCATCTAGGCCCCTAAAAATATTAGTTTTGGTAATTAATGAATTTATGTGAATATGGGACTAATGTGTGCATTAAGTGTTTGAAAGGATATGTTCAAATAGCAAAGAAAGAGGCTCACAAAATATCCCTTGAAGATTCAAGATCTCTAGGGCGACAAGGTAAATAGTTTAGGTATCTATTTTGTTTTACCGGTCTTGGAGTTAGGTTGGAAGACCGGATTATAGGATATACGCCGTACTATTAAGAGGGATCATGGTGATTGCTTGATCATGTTCAAATGTGCCCTTTGGATCAATTTAGGATCATGCATGCACTTAGAAATTAAAATTAAATCAAATTTGTGCATTGTCAGAAAATCCGGTAGTTCCGGCGTGTGTTGGGCGGAACTACCGCAGGTCCGGTAGTACCGGGCGCCCGAGCGGAACGTTTTTTCCAGAGAGCGCCCGGACTAAGACTTAGTCTCTCGGAAAACGGAAGTACCGCGGTTTGACCTGCGGAACTACCGGACTGCCGGTAGTACCGGGCACCCGAGCGGAACTTTATTTCCCGAGAGCGCCCGGACTTTAACTTAGCCTCTCGGAAAACGGAAGTGCCGTGGTTTTACCTGCGGAACTACCGCATGTGCGGAAGTTCCGGACACCCGAGCGGAACGTTTTTTCCAGAGAGCGCCGAGAATAAGACTTAGTCTCGTTGAGATCGGAAGTACCGGGTCTTGGGGCGGAACTTCCGGACGTCCGGAAGTACCGCGGTTTCAACGGCGGTAGTACCGCACTCATTGACCAACGGTTACTTCTGACTCTCTGACATAGCCGTTCTGACCGGTCAGTTAGAGTCCGGTAGTACCGCGGTTTTGCCTGCGGTAGTACCGGATTTCCTGAATTTTCAGGATTGTTTATTGTAACGGCTATTTGAGGTTGGTGAGGGTATAAATACACCCCCACCAGAACTTGGACATGTTGTTGAACATCCATTGAATACATTTGAGCCTAGAGCAACCTTTCACACCTCATTCACTCTCTTGTGCATTCATTTGAGGTAGTTGACCCAAAATTCAAGTGCATTGCATTCTAGTTGATCCATTGAGCACTTGAGTGAGATCAAGCCGCAGTGGTCCATTCTCTTGGTGCTTGCCGGCACCTAGACGGCTTGGCGGAGCTTCGGTGATCTTCTCAAGAAGATTGTGAGAAGGCCCGGAAGATTGTGAAGGCTTGGAGCTCGCCTACCCGGAGAGGGAAAGGGCATCCAATAGTGATCGAGGTGCTTAGGCTCATTCGTGGAGCCGGTCCGATTCGTTCGGGCTTACCTCAACGTGGACTAGGGGAGACCGGCAAGTCTCCGATCACCACGGTAAAAAGTAATCGTGTCAATTGTGGTTTGCTCTCTTGTGATCATTTTCATTCAAGCAACGCTCTTCATTCATATCAATTGATTGCTTGCTTAGTTAGAGTAGCAATTGTTGTTCTCTACCTTTCGTTATTGCTCTTAGTCGATTACTTGTGCTAGTGTTAGTGTTATCTTGCTCTATCAATCCATCAAGTTTAAAATTGCTAATTAGAATTAGACGAAAATTTTAAAACCTCCTATTCACCCCCCCTCTAGTCGGCCTCCTCGATCTTACAAGTGGTATCAGAGCTTGGTCTCTCAAATTTAGACTTAACCGTCTAGAGAGAAAAGGATGGCTAGTGAGGGTATAGCAATAGGAAAGGCACCTCTATTTGATGGCTCAAATTATACTTATTGGAAAATTAGAATGTCTATTTATTTAAAGGCCATGAGTCCTCAAATTTGGAAAGTCGTAAATGAGGGTTACGTTATGGCTCTTGATCCGGATCACCCAACGGATCAAGACGGGCGTAATGCTCATTTAGACGCCTAAGCTATGAATGCTCCATTTGGAGCCTTGAACACGGATGAGTTCAATAGGGTGAGCAATCTTGAGACGGCTCATGCTATTTGGACTACCCTTTCGGAAATACACGAAGGGACATCCACGGTCAAGGAGGCCAAATTGCATTGGCTTAGGATCAAATATGAGACATTCACAATGTTGCCCCATGAAGACATTAATGAGATGTACTCAAGGCTCAACAACATTGTGAATGAGCTTAAGAACCTTGGAACTAACCTTTCCGATCTTGATATTGTTCGAAAGATGCTTAGGGCCTTGCCGGAGAAATATGAAGTGTTGGTGACTCTCTTCCTCAACTCACCGGAGTTGGCAAGAATGACACCAACGCAATTGTTGGGCAACCTCATCACCAACGAGCTCTACAAGAAAGACAAGGAAGAGCTCTTGGAGCAATCTTCTTTCAAGAATAAGAAGATCACCGCTTTCAAGGCTAAAGCGGTAATGAGTGAAGAATCTGAAGAAGATGATGAGGAGGACTCCGAAGAAGAATTTGCGCTTCTAGTAAGAAGAACTACAACGGCAAGAAGAAGCTTTTCAAGAAGCTTCACAAGGATGGCAAGAATGAAGCCCATATTGGTGAGTGGAACTCCGAAGAGGAGTATTCGGACTCCGACTCAAGCGAGGACGAATCTCCCAAGAAGAAAGGGCTTGTGGGCATTGCAATCAAGGAGGCTCCATCACTATTCTCCACTCCTACATGCCTTATGGCTAAAGGAGAAAAGGTAAACTTGCTTGATGATGATGAGCCTTCATATGATGACTTGATGAATATGCTAGTTGAATTGAATGAATTTCTTGGAAAAGAAAAATCAAAGTTTAAGGTCTTAAAGAGAGAACACACCTCTCTCAAAGACTCTTATGAGGAGCTAAAGGAAGCTCATGATTTGCTTCTCCAAGAAAATCACAAATCTAGTACTAGCATTGGAGTTACTTGCAATATCTTGAATGAAATGTCTAGTATAGAAATTTCAAAGACTAGCATATCTACTTGTTGTGATGACTTACTTGCCATACCTTGTTCATCAAGTGTAGATTCTAGAAATGCTCTAAATCTTGTTCATAATGATATCATTGCTAATGAAAACAAAAATTTAAAAGAACAAGTGCTAAAATTAAACAAAAGTTTAGAGAGGGCTTACAAGGGAAAGGAAACCCTTGATAAGTTACTAAGCGATCAAAGATGCTCTTTTAACAAAGAGGGACTTGGATATGTCCCCCAAAAGGGTAAGAAGCCGGTATGCAAGCCTCCAAGGTTTGTAAAGGAAAATGGTAAGTATTGTACAAAATGCCGGTGTATTGGACATATGCAAAATGATTGTTCTAAGAATAACATGCATTCCATTGGTTTATATGATTCTTGTTATATGCTTAGAAAATCCACAAATGGAAATGTCATTGCTCATTTCATTGGCACCTCGATTTTGGGTGCTAAAAAGAAATCCATTTGGGTACCCAAGACCTTGGTCACTAACCTCCAAGGACCCAAACAAATTTGGGTACCTAAAAGAACTTGATCTTCTTTTGTAGGTGAACTACAAAACCGGTGGAAGGCATTGGGTGTTGGATAGCGGTTGCACCCAACATATGACCGGAGACCGGAAAATGTTCACCACATTTGAGAATGGAAGCAATGACAAAATCACATTTGGAGACAATAGCAAAGGAAAGGTATTAGGATTGGGTAAAATCGCTATCTCAAACGACCTTTCAATTTCTAATGTATCTTTAGTTGAATCATTAAATTTCAACTTGCTATTCGTTGCTCAAATATGTGATCTAGGCTTAACATGCTCATTCTCAAAAGAAAATGTTGTAATCTCAAAAGATAATAATAATGAACTAGTCTTCAAAGGCTTTAGATTTGGGAATCTCTATTTGGTAGATTTTTCTTCAAATGAGTCTTGTTTGAAAACTTGTTTAATTGCAAAAACTTCTTTGGGTTGGTTGTGGCATAGAAGGCTAGGTCATGTGGGAATGATTCAACTTAAAAAGCTTTTTAAGCATGACTTAGTGGTTGGCTTGAAGGATGTAAAGTTTGAGAAAAATCGACTTTGTAGTGCTTGTCAAGCCGGAAAACAAGTCGCTAATTCTCATCCTTCCAAAAGTATCATATCAACCTCTAGGCCATTAGCGCTCTTACATATGGATTTGTTCGGGCCAACAACCTATAAGAGCATTGGAGGTAATAGCTATTGTTTAGTCATTGTGGATGATTACTCTAGATATACATGGGTCTTCTTCCTAAATGACAAAAGTGAAACCTCCGGGGTTTTCAAAAGTTTTTCAAAAAGGCTCAAAATGAATTTGATTTTAAAATAAAGAAAATTAGGAGTGACAATGGTTCCGAGTTCAAAAATACAAAAGTTGAAGACTTTTGTGATGAACTTGGAATAAAGCACGAACTTTTCACAACCTACACTCCGGAGCAAAATAGAGTTGTAGAGAGGAAAAATCGAACATTAATTGAAATGGCTAGGACAATGCTTGATGAATATGATACTTCCGACAAGTTTTGGGCGGAAGCTATTAACACCGCATGTCATGCCATAAATCGCCTCTATTTACATCGACTCTTGAAAAAGACTTCCTATGAGCTTCTTGTTGGAAGGAGACCGAACATCTCTTATTTTAGAGTATTTGGTTGCAAATGCTATATTCTAAGAAAAGGTGTTCGGCTCTCAAAATTTCAAAGTCGATGTGATGAAGGCTTCCTTTTAGGGTATTTCTCAAATAGTAAAGCCTATAGAGTCTTTAATAAAAATTCGGGTTTAGTGGAAGAATCATGTGATGTTCAATTTGATGAAACTAACGGCTCTCAAGAAGAGCATGAGAACTTGGATGATGTAGGAGATGAAAGTCTTCGCAAGGCAATGGAGAATATGCAAATCGGAGACATCAAGCCAAAAGAGGATCCAACATCACCAAGCTCATCTAGACAAGTGGAACCACCCTCTTCTTCCACAATAAACGATGTTCAAGTTATTGAAGATGAAGAAAAGGATCAACCGCAAAATATGTTCAAGATTCACAATGCAATAGCGAAAGATCATCCAATTGACCAAATATTGGGTGACGTAAGTAAGGGTGTTCAAACTCGCTCTAGAGTAGCTTCATTTTGTGAACACTATTCTTTTGTATCTTCACTTGAACCTAAGCGTGTAGAAGAAGCATTAGATGACCCGGATTGGATAAATGCTATGCATGAAGAGATGAATAACTTTGCCTAAAACGATGTTTGGACTTTGGTGGAGAGACCCAAGGAGCACAATGTCATTGGCACAAAATGGGTCTTCCGGAACAAACAAGATGAGAACGGAATTGTGGTAAGAAATAAAGCAAGGTTAGTAGCTCAAGGTTATACTCAAGTCGAGGGCTTAGATTATGATGAGACTTTTGCGCCCGTTGCTAGACTTGAATCAATTAGAATCTTGCTTGCTTTTGCATCATGCTTTGACATTAAATTGTTTCAAATGGATGTCAAAAGTGCATTTCTTAATGGTACAATTTCCGAATTAGTATATGTGGAACAACCCCCGGGGTTTGAAGATGCTAAATACTCTAATCATGTGTATAGATTGTCAAAGACACTATATGGTTTAAAGCAAGCTCCTAGAGCTTGGTATGAGCGCCTTCGTAACTTTCTAGTATCAAAAGGCTTTAAAATTGGTAAAGTAGATACAACTCTATTCACAAAAATTATTGGAGATGATTTCTTTGTATGTCAAATATATGTTGATGATATGATATTTGGTTCTACTAATCAAGACTTTTGCAAAGAATTTGGTGAGATGATGTCTAGGGAATTCGAGATGTCGATGATTGGTGAGCTAAGTTACTTCCTTGGACTTCAAATCAAACAACTTAAAGATGGGACGTTTATAAGCCAAACAAAGTATGTGAAGGATCTACTCAAAAGATTCGGAATGGAAGAAGTCAAACCCATCAAAACACCCATGGCAACAAACGGGCATCTAGACCTCAACGAAGAAGGTAAGTCGGTAGATTTAAAGCTTTATAGATCCATGATTGGTAGTTTGCTTTATCTTACCGCATCTAGGCCCGACATTATGTTTAGTGTATGCATGTGTGCACGTTTTCAAGCTTCTCCAAAAGAGTGCCACTTAGTGGCCGTAAAGAGGATTCTAAGATATTTAAAGCATTCCTCAAGCATAGGGCTTTGGTATCCCAAAGGTGCAAAATTTGAATTAATTGGATATTCGGATTCTGATTATGCGGGATGCAAAGTGGATAGAAAAAGCACCTCGGGTAGTTGCCAATTTCTGGGAAGATCTCTAGTGTGTTGGTCATCCAAGAAACAAAATTCCGTAGCACTTTCAACCGCCGAAGCCGAATATATTTCAGCGGGAAGTTGTTGTGCTCAATTGCTTTGGTTGAGGCAAACATTGTTGGATTATGGGATCAATTTTGATAAAATGCCTCTTTTGTGTGATAATGATAGTGCTATCAAAATATCCAATAATCCCGTTCAACACTCAAGAACCAAGCATATAGATATACGCCACCATTTCTTGAGAGATCATGTGAGCAAGGGAGATATTGAGATTAGCCACATCCGAACCGAAAATCAACTAGCGGACATTTTCACCAAACCATTAGATGAAAGCCGCTTTTGCAAGTTGAGAAATGAATTAAATGTCATAGACTACTCAAATGTAGCTTGAAATCTCACTTCATCCATTTCTGCTCTTTTGTTGTGCTCATATGGATTTTTGTTGGTTTTTCCCCTATTTTGGTCAAAAATTTGTTTAAATTCATAAAAATTAGTTTCAAAATATAGCATTAGCTCAATTGATGCATAATGATCCTGAATGACTTTAGTTGGATGCAAAACTAGGGATCATTTGCAAAATTTCCAGATCTAAAAGTCAAATCCTGAGAAGTTCCAGAAAAACCGGAACTACCGCAGTTCATTGTGCGGTACTTCCGCTCCTGACAGAAAAACCGGAACTACCGCAGTGTAATCCGCGGAACTTCCGGAATTTCTGTGACCACGGTACTACCGGCGTGTTACTCGCGGTACTACCGCTTTTTGCGGGATTCAATGCGGTTTCCAAAAATCGCCAACTCCTCCAACCGTTACTCCTTACCCCTTTAACTCCTTTCTCTCTCATCTTCACTCCTCCCAAACCGCAGCCGCCTACTCCTCTCCTCTTCCTCTCCTCCAACCTCTCTCTCTCTCCCAAGAACCTACCTCCTCTCCCGATCTTTGAATCCGAGGAGAGTTCTTCGTTTTTGGGTGATTCCTTGCACTCCCAGGGTTCTCCTCCTTCGACTTCACAAGGTAAATCGGATCAAAATCCACTTTTTATCTTGTTCTTAGAACCCTAGGTGGAGTTTAGGTTAAATTTGAAATGTGATGATTTTTGCTGAAATTTTCTTGGGCAAAGTAGTTTGTTTGGGGTATTAGAATGTTTATACATACATACACTGGATTCAATCCAAGAAATACCCCAAAAATATTCAATTTTTATCATGCCCTAGAAATATCCAGAAAAACCGGAACTACCGGACGAGCGGCCGGAACTACCGGGGTCCCGGAAGTACCGCATGTTTAATGCCGGAACTACCGGATTCCCCGGAAGTACCGCAGTTTTGCCGCCGGTACTTCCGTTTTTCCTGGAACAGCAGAAATTCATTGCTTTCAATTTTCAAACCTACTTTCGCTTACTCTACCTTATACCTTGATTATCCTATTGTGTCATTGAAGATGCCGAGGATGAAGAATGTCTCGCACAAGTCCTATGGGGGCACGGCTGGTCAATCCTCCTCCTCTATTCCTGCATCTCAGACGGCGGAGCACAAGGGCAAGGGTCCCGCCTCCGACCCTGAGAGTGACTCAGAGGATTCGCATGAGAGCGGATCTGAGGCCTCACATGAGAGCGAGGATTACGCGATCTCAGATGAGGAGATGCCTGAGGTAACTGCAGACGAAGAAGTGGACCTCGACAAGATGACAAATGAGGATTATGCTATTCTTCGTCGTCGCAGTCAGTATGTACGCCCTCGAAACTCGATGAACCCCCAATTTCATTCCAAGTTTCAAGAGAAGGTGTACCAGGAGATGTATGGTCCAGCTCGCAAATTTGCTGCACATAAGTATGTGGACTGGGATCACTTGTCGCAGATCGACAAGTTCAGTGGTGCTTATCAGCTTTTTCAGCGAGCTGATATCCATCAACTTGTTGCATTCAAATGCAACTATATGGACAACATGATCAGACAGTTTTATGCTACCCTGTACATCTCTCCCAACTTTGAGCATCTGAGTTGGATGACAGGGACCCAGTTCATTGAGTGCATCAGGCACGAGTTTGAGCTAGTACTTGGGACGGAAACCAGTGCATATGAGAAGGTGTTCAGCAAGCGAGCTCTTCCTATTGCTGCATATTCAGATTACTATGACCAAGCTGCTGAACGGACACTGGGGACGACAAATGGCTTACTTCCTATTCCCAGCCTTGTCAACAGGATCATCAACCACACCATTCTTCCCAAGAGCGGGAATTATGATGCTATTCGTGGCCATGCGTGGAATGTAATTGATTACATTATGCGCGGACAAAAGTTTGATGTGGTGGATCTTATCATCAGGGGGATCGACGCCAATAAGAATGACAAGCAGAAAAGGATCAACTTTGCTCCATTCATCATGGCTGTGATCATTAGGAAGACTGGATACCGAAGAGCACTCTGCACCCCGCACAAGCCATACAAGCCGCGTGCAGAGCCTCCTGTTCCTGCTCCTGTTCGCACCCGTGCTCAGGCTCAGCCTCAGCCTCAGCCTCAGCATCAGGCAGCTGCTGATCCTCCTCCCCAGGGCGAGGGCGACGTGTCGCTTTCCCAGATTTACTCTGCCATACTTAGGCTGGAGGAGCGTCAGGATGTCTTGATCTCCACTGTGTCTTCCCTTGGTGATCGCGTATCAGCCTTGGAGAGCGCAGTTCATCCGCCTTCTCCAGTTCGCTATGGTCGTCGCACTCGTCGCCGTGGTCCTCCTTCTCCTAGTGCAGCTCAGGACTAGCTCCTCTTTTTGGTACTTCGATGCCAAAGGGGGAGAAATTGTAGGAGAAGTTTTTAAGTCTTATCTATCGTTGTAATAAAGTATGGTGAAATGAACCATGTAATGCTTATTGTGTGGTTTAACTTATTGTGTGGTTTAAACTCTGTGGATGTTTAGTATTTTAATTTCTGATGCATTGTAATGAACTATGTCATGTCCCTAATGCAATGCTTGTTTACTTGTCTATTGCGTATCCTTGAATTTTTGGTAAATGTGCTGAAACGCTATGATGTAATCATGCCTAATAAATTCCTACAAAATTTGATGCACATGTTTAGGGGGAGCTCTTTCTTATTAGTTTCTAAAATGCAAAATTCCCCATGTTCTAAAATTGCCAAAATTTCAAAGTCCTTGTGATATACATCTTGCAAATTAGGAGTATATCCAAATCTTAAATTCTTCTCATAAATTGCTCTTGTTGTCATCAATTACCAAAAAGGGGGAGATTGAAAGCATCTAGGCCCCTAAAAATGTTAGTTTTGGTAATTAATGAATTTATGTGAATATGGGACTAATGTGTGCATTAAGTGTTTGAAAGGATATGTTCAAATAGCAAAGAAAGAGGCTCACAAAATATCCCATGAAGATTCAAGATCTCTAGGGCGACAAGGTAAATAGTTTAGGTATCTATTTTGTTTTACCGGTCTTGGAGTTAGGTTGGAAGACCGGATTATAGGATAGACGCCGTACTATTAAGAGGGATCATGGTGATTGCTTGATCATGTTCAAATGTGCCCTTTGGATCAATTTAGGATCATGCATGCACTTAGAAATTAAAATTAAATCAAATTTGTGCATTGTCAGAAAATCCGGTAGTTCCGGCGTGTGTTGGGCGGAACTACCGCAGGTCCGGTAGTACCGGGCGCCCGAGCGGAACGTTTTTTCCAGAGAGCGCCCGGACTAAGACTTAGTCTCTCGGAAAACGGAAGTACCGCGGTTTGACCTGCGGAACTACCGGACTGCCGGTAGTACCGGGCACCCGAGCGGAACTTTATTTCCCGAGAGCGCCCGGACTTTAACTTAGCCTCTCGGAAAACGGAAGTACCGTGGTTTTACCTGCGGAACTACCGCATGTGCGGAAGTTCCGGACACCCGAGCGAAACGTTTTTTCCAGAGAGCGCCGAGAATAAGACTTAGTCTCGTTGAGATCGGAAGTACCGGGTCTTGGGGCGGAACTTCCGGACGTCCGGAAGTACCGCGGTTTCAACGGCGGTAGTACCGCACTCATTGACCAACGGTTACTTCTGACTCTCTGACATAGCCGTTCTGACCGGTCAGTTAGAGTCCGGTAGTACCGCGGTTTTGCCTGCGGTAGTACCGGATTTCCTGAATTTTCAGGATTGTTTATTGTAACGGCTATTTGAGGTTGGTGAGGGTATAAATACACCCCCACCAGAACTTGGACATGTTGTTGAACATCCATTGAATACATTTGAGCCTAGAGCAACCTTTCACACCTCATTCACTCTCTTGTGCATTCATTTGAGGTAGTTGACCCAAAATTCAAGTGCATTGCATTCTAGTTGATCCATTGAGCACTTGAGTGAGATCAAGCCGCAGTGGTCCATTCTCTTGGTGCTTGCCGGCACCTAGACGGCTTGGCGGAGCTTCGGTGATCTTCTCAAGAAGATTGTGAGAAGGCCCGGAAGATTGTGAAGGCTTGGAGCTCGCCTACCCGGAGAGGGAAAGGGCATCCAATAGTGATCGAGGTGCTTAGGCTCATTCGTGGAGCCGGTCCGATTCGTTCGGGCTTACCTCAACGTGGACTAGGGGAGACCGGCAAGTCTCCGATCACCACGGTAAAAAGTAATCGTGTCAATTGTGGTTTGCTCTCTTGTGATCATTTTCATTCAAGCAACGCTCTTCATTCATATCAATTGATTGCTTGCTTAGTTAGAGTAGCAATTGTTGTTCTCTACCTTTCGTTATTGCTCTTAGTCGATTACTTGTGCTAGTGTTAGTGTTATCTTGCTCTATCAATCCATCAAGTTTAAAATTGCTAATTAGAATTAGACGAAAATTTTAAAACCTCCTATTCACCCCCCCTCTAGTCGGCCTCCTCGATCTTACATCCCCGTAGATCGCCGCCGCCTCCCCTCCCCCGCAGATCCCGCGGCCCGCCTCCCCCATCTCTCCCCCGCAGATCACCGCGGCCTCCCTCGCAGATCACCCCATCTCTCCGCCCTAGCCGTCGCCTCCCCTGCAGATCACCGCGGAGTTGGCGGCGGAGGACACAGCGGCGGGGAGGCGGAGGAGACGGTGGAGGGGAGATGACAAAGGGAATAGGAGGCGGAGGCAGAAGGGAAGCTCGGTAGCAGCGTGGCTGATTCCGGCGACCGGCGAGGCAGAAGGGAGCTCTTGGTAAGTCCTCAGCCCCTCTTCCTCTTCCCCTGCTCTTGGTCGCCGCCTTTCCCTGCTCTTGGTCGCCGTCTCGCATACCTAGTCGCCGCATGGCCGCTGCGCCCGCCTGGCAGACCGCCCCGCCGAGGCCGCCTCACCCCGCCTTGGACAGCCTCGCCGCCCAGCCATCCGACTAGGTGCCAAGACGCAGTGGCACCCTGCCGCCGAGCACCTACACGGCACCTAGGCGGCCGCCCAGGCCGCCTTCTTGAACAGTGGAGAGAAAATGAAAAGTATTCGTTAGGGAAAAGACTAGTATATCAGCTAATTTGCTATATTATTCTCTTGTAATTTTGGGTATTGTATAAGAGTAATTTAAAAATATCATCTACTAGTAATTGTAGAGAAATTCGATAGTTTTCTGTACAATATTTATTTATGTTGATCAGATAAATAGATTTCAAGATATGAATTTTGTAATTTGATTATCTGGTAAATTTATCATCTTCTAGTACCATATATCAATTTGTAGATTAAAATTATTGGATGATTTATCTACATGAAAGATGTAGATAATTAAGGGTTCTAGAGATCCCATGAACATGATCTTAAATCCAGATAGTTTCCTAGAAATATCTAGATATTTTAGATGCTTTATTCGAAAGAATTTGATGGTGCCAATTGTCATAAATCTAGCGGTCACAAGAATCTATATAATCCTTTCAATCCAAAATATACATCATTTGGGAGAGTTGGTTTTGGTTTATAAATATTTATATTTTATTTTTTGGAAGCAATATGCTCAAAGTGCTCATGTTAACTGTTATTCTTAGAGAGAGGTAAATCATAAATAGAGACAACATATGTCAAAAACAAATATATGTACTACTTCTTTTTCTATGTGTGTGAAAAACACCACTTAATATGCTAACATAGAAAATAAGAAAAGAGAAATGGGTTAAAGTTAATATCTATTTAAAAATAAAGTGCGCACTTGCGTTGTTAACTAAAGATGTAATAGTTTTACTCTAAAAAGTTGTAATTATGCTGCCACCAAATAAAGTGTTAGTATTAGTTTATTATTTCAAATTTTTTTAGTGTTATTGACTTTCAATAGACTTAGAAATGTGACTTTTATTTTCAGTTTTTATAAACCAATATAAGTATATATTAAAAAATATAACACAATGTAATTAGCGAACACCCATTCATAAAATCCTAAATCCGGCAGTGTTTAGTGGTGTAATGGAAGATTACCCAATTTGTTTGGTTCAACTAGAGAATGATATTGAATACCAATACAGTGTTTGGTTTAGAGGAATGTATTCAAACACTGAAATAACAAAAACAAAAATAGAAGCTCTGCTAATATCAAGAAAAGCATGGAAATCTACTTCATGAGAGGAAGCACATAATCCACACCTACGAAACATCAATTGAAATACATATCTGTGAAACACCAATCTAATGTATCATGAACAATTCAAGAGGAAGAAGCAGATACAAAGCCCCGTCGGCACCGCAGAACGCCCAGCTTCCCGGGGCCCGCCGGGGGGCTTCGGATCGTCGCCGGCTTCTAGGAGCGCGAGGTTGGACGAGGGACGCACGTGGTCGAGAGCACTGATGAAGGCGAAGGGGAGGTTGGCGGCCTGATGGAATTATACGGCGACAGCCTTGCTGAGAGACAGAGCGGCCGCGGCGGCCGGGAGCAGAAGGAGGACGGTGGAGCGGGGTGCGGTGGAGCGGGAGAGCGTGTAGAGGTCGAGGAGCCGCAGAGGACCACGGCGCCGCCTGAGCCACAGTTCGCGAGCGCGTGGGGTAGGGAGGCGGCGCGCGGTGAGATCTGAGAAGGGCGGCGCGGCCGTGCGGGGGAGCCGGCGAGGGAGCAGGAGCAGGGCGGCATGGACGCGAGTCCGGCCGGTTCTCGGTTGTCGAGTGCGTGAGTAGGGCTTAGCCAATTAGGGATCGATCGGCGCGTATGCGGGCCGCACGAGCGAGGTTGTTTGGGCCAAGAGATACAATTCCCACGAGCGTCCGACCCAGCGACGCAATCCCAATGGACGTCCAGACCCGGACGCATCGCCCCGTCCGCCGGAGTAACGCCTATGGACATCCGAGTATTTGGCTCGTTCTTTTAAGTTACTAGTTGTATATACTATACCAACTTGGCAACTTCATTTATATCGGTAAAAATAGCACGTGAGTTTCTGTTACTCTATAATCTCTCGTACGAACAATCCAAAAGCTACCAGCTACAGCCAAAAAGAACAGACCATACCTTTCTTAACGAAAAGCTGTTCATTTTCAATGGTTTCATGTCCCATGTGTTGCGAATCTGATGAGAGGTTCGTAAACCAACAATTCTAATACGCCAACTCTGGTAGGCAACACATTTTGTTTCTACATGAAGCCATGCTTGATCTAGTAGATCAAGCTCCCAGCAAAAATTCTCCAGGTATTGCACAGTGGTGACCTCATGCATGCTCTCTGGTTGTCGGGTCCTCCAGGGACTCGCCAAGCTGTTGTCGATGATGAGTTGTTTTTGTGGTGATTAGTTCTATGCAAACAGCTCTGAACTCATGGATTCGTGCCTTTTATTGGGACACCGTACAAAATTATCTGATATGTTACTGTCATGTGTCTCCATACTGATCCCTTGTAGGATCTGATTTCAAGATTACGCCCCAATTATATGATTTGTGCTTGGTGATGTTGATCCTAAACCTTCGTTGCCTATTTCAGATGCAAATCTTCGTGAAGGCCCTCACCGGCAAGACCATCATCTTCAGACACGATCGACAATGTGAAGGCCAAGGAGGGAATTCCACCGGACCAGCAGCGCCTCATCTGTGCCGGCAAGCAGCTCGAGGACACTTGCGGACTGCGACATCCAGAATGAGTCTTTTAGTTGTCACTGTGTCAGCATGCGGTATGAGCATATGTGAGGGAGGACATGAGCCTCTGAAGTCCGAACTCACTGTCCAGAATTCTGGACAGTGTGACCCAATGTTAGTACCCGTGCTTAAATCTCCCACCGATCTAGCCCTGCTCCCTCACCGGCCCACCCGCGCGACCGGCATCGCCGCCCTGCTCACCGCGCACCGCCTCCCTGTTGTAAATAATCTTGTTTAGAAGTCATGTACAAAGTTTGGTTGTAATCGAAGTCGAATTGTAGCCGTAATTAGAAGTCATAGCCAGAAGTCGTATCGGAAGCGGAGTCAGAGTCCGAGTTGTAATCGTAGTCAAACCCGAGATGAAGTTGAGAAAACTGGGTATAAAAAGAGGCTTTGAGCCGTGTAATTAAGTAAGGCCAAGAAATAGAGAAGTAAAGGAAAAGAAGCGAAATCCCTGAGTTCAAATATTCTTTGTACGTTCTCGTAGGCATTGGCAAAGTGTTTTACGATCACGACAAAGCTGCAGTAACTTTACGACCATGTTGAAGAAGCAATAATTGTGGTCGTAAAGTTAGCTGGCGTGGTCGAAAGGTGGTCGACCACGGCAGAATCGAAAGCAGGTGTGATTGGGAGTATCTACGACCACGAACACGCAAAGTCGAAGGTGGTCTGAAGACGTACGACTGCAAAGGAGAAAATTAAACGTGGTCGAAGGAGGCTACGACCATGTTATAAAGGTTTCGACCACGGTGAACAGTGATCGCCAGCATCACTGCGTGATCGTAGAAGGTTTTGATCACGGTATTTCATGCGACTGGAGGAAGACAGCGCAGCAATACAGTGGAGCGGTTGTAAACTGCTACAGTGAAGGTACGACCACGACTCATAGCGATCAGTAGCGAGTTTGAGTGGTCGTACGGCACCGTAAGTGGTCGGAATCGGTTGTAAATGACTCTAACCGGTCGTAAACGGTCTTGGGAAGTCATAAGATTTTACTTCAGTTGGTATCAGAGCCATGGCTGAGAAGGTGAAGGAAAGCGTGTCGCTGCAGTATCCGATCCTCAGTTCGGATAATTACCCGATCTGGGCGATGAAGATGAAGGTCAACATGATCGTGCAGGGTGTCTGGGGCCCAGTCGAACCGAAGGAGAAAGACAAGGTCGTTGATGAACGACTTGACAAGATGGCGTTGGCGGCGATCTATCAAGCCGTTCCCGATTCAATGATGCGGCAATTGATTGGGAAGGAGACCGCTCGAGATGTCTGGACTACACTGCAGACAATGCATGAAGGAGTAGATCGAGTAAAGGAAGTTCGACTCCAAACATTGAGGAGTGAATTTGAAGCCATGAAGATGGGGAAGAATCAGGCAGTAGAAGAATTCTCTGGTCGATTCAACGAAGTAGTGAACGAGATCAAATCTCTCGGCGATGATCTAAAAAACGAGGTGGCGGTGAAGAAGTACTTGAGAGTACTGCCAGAAAAATTCCTCCCAGTCGTGACCACGCTCACGTACTCACAAGACCTCTCGAAGATGAAGATTGAAGAGGTGACTGGAGCACTCAAAGCCTACGAGCAACTCTTGAAGAGTTATCAAACTGACAACGGAGAGCAGGCTCTACTCGTAAAAGAAGACTCAAACCGAGGCGAAGAGTTTTCTACCAGAGGAGGTCGTGGTCACAGTCGTGGCCGCGGTACGTCGCATGGTCGCGAACAAGAACGTGGAAGCAGCCAGCGGGGTCGAGGTTTCCAGTCTGGTCGAGGCGGAAGAGGTGGTCGTACTGGTCGTGGAGGCGGTGATTACCAGACAGACAAGTCTGACGTCCAGTGCTACACGTGCGAGAAATTCGGACACTACGCTGCTGAATGTCGGAGCCACATCCAGTGCCATAACTACAAGAAGTATGGTCACTATGCTGCGAATTGCCGGAGTAAGAAGAAAGTGGAGGAAGCAAACTTGGCACAAACTACAGAACAAAAAGAGCTGACACTGTTGTTGTCGCTCTGCACTGTAGACGACCGACAATGGTTCTGTTGAACGAGGAGAAAGTCTTTCCAAGTCTGTTGAAGCAGGGAGTGCAGACACAAACCGACTGGTACCTCGACAACGGAGCGAGTAACCATATGACGGGCACACACTCGATGCTCCACGAGTTGAATGAGAATGTGCTCGGAAAAGTCCAATTCGGAGATGGGTCGTCGGTTCAGATAAAAGGGAGAGGCTCGGTCCTAATGCAATGTAAGGATGGAAGTCGAAGAAAGCTCTCGGATGTGTATTACATACCGAGTCTACAAAGCAACATAATAAGTCTTGGACAATTGACTGAAGAAGGTTGTCGAATCGAGCTCAGAAACAACTACCTGAGGGTGTTCGACCGCACCGAACGACTGCTAATGAAAGTACAGAGGACGGTGAACCGTCTGTACAAGATTCAGATTGAAGCGTGCAAACCAAGGTGTTTGAATATTATGACCGTTGATACAGCCTGGTTGTGGCATGCAAGATTCGGACATTTGAACTTCCAGAGTCTCAACACGATGGCGAAAAAGGAGATGGTGATCGGACTACCAAAAATCGACCACCCAGAGCAAGTCTGTGAGGGCTGTCTGATGGCAAAACAAACCCGTAGCAGCTTCCCATCACATGCACAGTTCAGAGCTTCTCGACCACTCGAGCTAGTTCACATCGACTTGTGCGGACCGATCACACCTCGCACTGATGCCGGAAATCAGTATTTCATGCTGATTGTGGACGACTACTCGAGAGCCATGTGGGTGTACATGCAGAAGAGCAAAGACGAGGCAAAGTTCAACTTTCAGAAATTCATGGTCCTTGCCGAAAACGAGGTTGACTGTAAGGTGAAGGCTGTCAGGTCTGACCGAGGAGGAGAATTCCTCGCAAAAGAGTTCGACTCGATCTGCGAGGAGAAGGCCATTACTAGATACTTCATAGCTCCGTACTCACCTCAACAAAACGGAGTCGTAGAAAGGAGAAACCGGACTGTGATGGCCACAGCCCGAAGCCTCCTGAAAAGTCGATTTCTTCCCGGACAGTTCTGGGGAGAAGCAATAAGGCATGCAGTCTACCTTCTCAACCGCACGACCACAAGATCGCTTGATGGGACCACTCCATACGAACAATGGTCGGGAAGAAAGCCGAACGTTGAGCATTTAAAAGTTTTTGGCTGTTTAGCTCATGTAAAGCCGTCCACTTACCTGAAGAAGCTGGACGACCGGAGTAGAAGAATGATCTACCTTGGCTCTGAGCCGGGTACCAAGGTGTACAGGTGTTTTGATCCGGTCGAAAAGAAGATTCATGTGAGCAGAGATGTGGTCTTTCAAGAAGACAAACACTGGGAGTGGGAAGAACACCAGGACATTGAGAAAGACATGTCGAAGTGGGTAACCTTCGATATCGAAACGGTCGATGCCGACAATACAGAAGAAGAAGGAGTTACGACCACACCTCAAAGCTCAGATCCGGTTGGTGTTGATCAGGAAGCTTCACTTGATGCAGAAGAGACTGATGAAGAAGATTCGACTGGAAGAATACCAAAATTGAGGAGCATTAGTGAGATCTATGCTCAAACTGAGCCGGTGCAAATGGATGAGCTGTTGCTCTACACAACGGCCGAAGAGCCTAAAAATTATGAAGAGGCAAAGAAGGATGAACATTGGAGGGCGGCTATGCAGGAAGAACTGAAGTCGATTGAAGACAATGACACATGGGAGCTCACTGATCTGCCGAAGGGTCATCGTGCAATCGGTCTGAAGTGGGTGTTCAAAGTGAAGAAAAACTCTCTGGGTGAAGTCGTAAAACACAAAGCTCGACTTGTGGCAAAAGGTTTTGTCCAAAAACAAGGAATCGATTATGAAGAAGTCTTTGCACCAGTAGCTCGCATGGAAACAATTCGAGTACTTCTAG
Organism: Dendrocalamus latiflorus; assembly: GCA_017311315.1. Classification (NCBI taxonomy): domain Eukaryota; kingdom Viridiplantae; phylum Streptophyta; class Magnoliopsida; order Poales; family Poaceae; genus Dendrocalamus; species Dendrocalamus latiflorus. The sequence continues at coordinate 33,650,502 of CM029637.1, forward strand.
CCTTAGCAGCAAACGGTGGATGGGAGATTCACCACATGGATGTGAAAACGGCGTTCCTGAACGGAGACATTGAGGAGGAGGTATACGTCTCACAACCACCGGGTTTTCAGTCCAAAAGACAAACTGAGAAAGTCCTGAAGCTGAACAGAGCTCTTTATGGGCTTAAACAAGCACCACGGGCTTGGAATCAGAAACTCGACAAAAGTCTGACAACACTTGGGTTCAGACGGAGTAACTCAGAACATGCCATGTACACGAGAGGAGACAGGAAGACAAGACTGATCGTGGGCATATATGTGGATGATTTGATCATCACTGGATCGAATCCAAAGGAGATTATAAAGTTCAAAGATGAGATGAAGAAGTTGTTCAAGATGACCGATTTGGGACTTCTGAGCTACTATCTCGGTATTGAAGTAAACCAGACTGACAATGGCATATCAATTTGTCAGTCGGCGTACACTCGAAAGATTCTAGAGAAGTGCGGCATGGGAGAATGCAATCCATGCCAAGTCCCAATGGAGAATAACCTGAAATTAAGCAAAACAGGCCCAGGATGGCCGGTCGATGCCACGTAGTACAGGAGCATTGTTGGAAGTTTGCGTTATTTGACACATACCCGACCTGACATCACGTTCGCGGTCGGATACGTAAGTCGTTTCATGGAAAAGCCGACCCAGGAGCATATGAACGCTGTGAAGCATATTCTAAGGTATATCAAAGGTACTTTGAACCTCGGGATTTAGTACAAGAAAGGAGGAGCAAAGGGCTTGTCGCTGATGGGCTACAGTGACAGCGACATGGTAGGAGATGTCGACGATCGAAAGAGCACGACAGGCGTAATGTTTGTGCTGGGAGAAAATCCTGTCAGCTGGCAATCACAGAAGCAAAGAGTGGTCGCATTGTCGTCCTGTGAAGCCGAGTATATTGCAGCGAGTGCAACATCGTGTCAAGGAGTTTGGCTCGCTCGCCTGTTAAGCGAGTTGTCAAACGAAGCAGTTCAGAAGGTGACGCTCAAGGTTGATAACATATCTGCAATATCACTGAGCAAAAATCCGGTTCTACATGATAGAAGCAAGCATATAGACACAAGATATCATTTTATCAGGGGTTGTGTCGAAGAAGGGAAAATCACAATTGATTACATCAGAACAGAAAAACAGAAAGCTGATATTCTGACGAAGCCGCTAGGGCGGATAAAGTTTTCAGAGATGAGGAGAAGAATCGGCATGATCGAAGTTGAAAAACAAGATTAGGGAGAGAATGTTGTAAATAATCTTGTTTAGAAGTCATATACAAAGTTTGGTTGTAATCGAAGTCGAATTGCAACCGTAATTAGAAGTCGTAGCCGGAAGTCGTATCGGAAGCGGAGTCAGAGTCCGAGTTGTAATCGTAGTCGAACCCGAGATGAAGTTGAGAAAACTGGGTATAAAAAGAGGCTTTGAGCCGTGTAATTAAGTAAGGCCAAGAAATAGAGAAGTAAAGGAAAAGAAGCGAAATCCCTGAGTTCAAATATTCTTTGTACGTTCTCGTAGGCATTGGCAAAGTGTTTTACGATCATGACAAAGCTGCAGTAACTTTACGACCATGTTGAAGAAGCAATAATTGTGGTCGTAAAGTTAGCTGGCGTGGTCGAAAGGTGGTCGACCACGGCAGAATCGAAAGCAGGTGTGATTGGGAGTATCTACGACCACTAACACGCAAAGTCGAAGGTGGTCTGAAGACGTACGACTGCAAAGGAGAAGATTAAACGTGGTCGAAGGAGGCTACGACCACGTTATAAAGGTTTCGACCACGGTGAACAGTGATCGCCAGCATCACTGCGTGATCGTAGAAGGTTTCGATCACGGTATTTCATGCGACTGGAGGAAGACAGCGTAGCAATACAGTGGAGCGGTTGTAAACTGCTACAGTGAAGGTACGACCACGACTCATAGCGATCAGTAGCGAGTTTGAGTGGTCGTACGGCACCGTAAGTGGTCGGAATTGGTTGTAAATGACTCTAACCGGTCGTAAACGGTCTTGGGAAGTCGTAAGATTTTGCTTCACTCCCTCATCTCACTGCTTGGTCCTGGGCTGCCCACCCGCTTCCTCGGCCTCGGGTCGGGGACGGCGGCGCTTCGTTCGATCGACCTCCATGACCATGACGGCGGCGCTTCGTTCGATCGACCTCCATGACCATGCTCAAGTGAGTGTCCTTAACCCAATAGAAGGCAAAGATACACCTAATTGTTGTTAATTTGTAAAACATGTCATCTAAACGCAACAAATGGCACCAAAGGTTGTAAAAAGTACTGGAGAAGTTTGCCTACGTTTGTTATAAATGTCATTTTATCAGTATCTGGTAGTAGTACAGCTGACTGATGGACAGGTTTGCTCGATCATGATAGAACATGTGTTTTTTTTACACAAATCTCTATGCTTTTTTGCTTCAATTGTGGAGAAGCTATTGTAATAAATTACACACCATGTTCATCTTTCTTGAGTAATAATTTTGCTTCAAAACGAAGTAGTATTTTTCTACTGCTAAAGGTAGTGCTGCACCCTTGACAACCTTAGTAATTAATTAGCAATAATCTCATTCTGGTTTTCTCCTTTTTGCACTTGATGAATTGCTTCTATGACAGGACTACAGGCATGTGCTTGAAATATCTTTTGCTCAACTTAGTTTGGAAGGAAAAAGATTCATATCTTCAATGCTCATATTTGACATCAACTGCCAACAGAGAACTGATTCTGTTAATAGATTGATGTTTTGCTAGGAGCTAATAAACCAACAGGCATAGACACTACTAATGTTCAGATTTCAGAAGGCAGGGTTCCCAAGAGAATGGTAGCTGTGACAATATCATAACGTTTAATTCCCGTGAAGTGGTAAACAGGGAACTAATGACATCTTCGCTTTCTTTTCCTTTCGCATGCATGCACACAGTTTTCTTCAGAGCAATGATCAAGGATAGAATACCCATTTGAATTTCATTATGCAAAAACTGCAAAGATTACTCAATATATAGATGCAAATGAAAATTCTATGTGATCAGTTATAGGTGCATGGGAAAAATCCTGGAGGATTCTGTAAACTTTATCCTTAACCCAGTAAAAAAAACCCACATTTTTAAAAGCATGTTCTCTCTTTATTTTTCAAAATGTCGTTGCCATTTTTCTCCTCATGTTATATTTCTTTCTCATTTTTCTTAAGAGTTTGTGTGCACTTTCTTAATGATTGCTGATATATGAGCCATCAGAATATGGTTCTTCTTGCTGTTTTTTGACATTCTTTGTTCACACATTGAATCTAAGAATATCTGTTACTCCCTCCGTTAAAAAATGTATGACGGTTTGGACGTCGACAAGGTCTCTAACATGCAACTTTAGCCACTACTTTTTATATGAATATATTCATTAAAAATATAATATTATTATATTGTGTAAATATTTTTCATTACTAATCTAGTGATATCATTTTCATTTGACCAATCTAAATACCTTTTTATATATAAGTAGTCAAAGCTAAAAAGGTTTGACTGCATGCTTTGTAAAGCGTCATACATTTCTGAACGGAGGCAGTATCACTTATCAGAATCAATTCACCCTAAATAATATTAAAATAGGAAGTGGAAACAGCTAGTAACTTGCAATCCAAGTCTTTGGTGTGGCACTTTTTAGCAGGCAGCAGCGTACTGTAGTCTCTGTATCAACCTAAGAGTGTCGATTACACAAGTGCAAGAGCCATATAAGAAAAGAGTGAAGGGCATCTAGGCTTCTAGAGCCACTCCACTATACTAATATTGAACAAAATGACTGGTTTACTATCCTCATGTGTGACCTAAGCAACTGAACTATAAAGCAGATTGCAAGTTGTAGCTCACCTCAAAATCACCAAGAAAGCAACTCTTTCTCTTCATAGCTAGTGGATTTACATTGCTCATTCACAACATGCCTTACAAATTCCTCATTGGATTTGTCCTTCCTCTTGTCTTACAATCCGCCTTAGTATTATCCAATCCACCAGGGCTAAAAGTTGGATTTTATCAATACACATGCCCGAATGCAGAGTTCATCGTTCGTGATGAGATGACCCAGATCATCTCCCATGTCCCAAGTCTTGCTGGCCCTCTGCTTCGCATGCATTTCCATGACTGCTTTGTAAATGTGTGTAGCAATCTCAGTCTGTCTGAACTCTGAACTGTTTCAGCTGTGTTGAGAAGACATGTTTCTGAACTGTTTCTTCTATGCAGGGTTGCGATGGTTCTATTCTGCTGAATAGCACACTGGGATCACCATCTGAAAAGGAATCGACACCGAACCTCAGCCTGCGAGGCTTTGGCACAATTGACCGTGTCAAGGCTAAGCTGGAGCAAGCCTGCCCCGGAGTAGTATCCTGTGCTGATATCCTAGCTCTGGTAGCCAGGGATGTTGTTGTACTGGTAAGAACTAGCAGCCCTGTTCATTAATCTTGGTTCGTTCTTCAAGTAAGAGAAGTTATCATAGCTTGGGAAACTGGCGAGAATTGGCTGGTTCAGGTTGATAGTGGTGGTACCACGCAGTTTTGACTATCTTTTATTTAATTACTGGCCAATATTGGTTCTCTTGCTGCTGAAATAACTGGAGTTGATCTGTAGTTAAGCAAAGTTCTTCTTATGCAACAGACCAAAGGACCTTACTGGGATGTTCCGACTGGGAGGAGGGACGGGATGGTATCAGTGAAGGCGGATGCTCTGAACAATCTTCCTCCACCCTTCTTTGATGCCACTAGGAACTTGTATCAGTTCTTCATCCCGAAGGGCCTTGATGCAAAGGATCAGGTGGTTCTGCTAGGTATTTACTATTCTTCTGGAACTAAAGTCGATGCATTATCTTTAATTAAACTAAGTACCTAGATGATTATACTGCTGCATCTCTCCTGGGTTTTGTAGCCTATGCTCCTTTTCTTTTTAGTTTGTTTGAACTTTGTTGATCCCAACAAATCTGTAATAACGCTGTCCGATAAAGGTGATCATTTGTATATACAACTAAGCAACTTGTGAATCAAGGAAGGTAGCATATGCCCGTACCAAGTCAACAGAAATGGGAAAAACAAAACTATGCGTTTCTTAGTCCTAATTATATGGCATCATACAGAACCAAGGGAAGAAGCCAATTATTCTCAGAACAAGGCTTAAATCTTTATAGAAAATTAATATGTTGTTTCCTGTTCAGCACAACACTCATTTGTAGACGTCAGTAAGATAAGAAAAGAAGAAGAGAGATCTGTACTCTAGAACAAACTAAGAATACGTCTGCAACTTATTTCTGATTAACTCGCTTGTACAAAATCAACATGCAACTATAACTGTTGCAAATTCGCAATTCAATCCTCTTAATTATCCATGTTATCTCATCCATGCATGTCGAAACTGAAACACTAATATCTTGTTCATACATAAACAGGGGGGCACACTCTTGGAACCTCCCACTGCTCGTCGTTCTCCGACCGGCTCTACAACTTCAGCGGCACGCACATGGCTGACCCGACGCTCGACAAGAACTATGTACCGCACCTGAAGAACAAATGCAAGCCCAACGACACGACGATGCTGGTGGAGATGGACCCGGGGAGCTTCAGGACGTTCGACACTAGCTACTACAGGCAGGTCGCCAAGGGGAGGGCGCTCTTCACCTCCGACGAGACGCTCATGCTCGACCCCTTCACCAGGGACTACATCTTGCGGCAGGCGAGCGTCGCCGGCTACCCCGCGGAGTTCTTTGCGGATTTCTCGGCGTCCATGGTGAAGATGGGGAACATGCAGGTGCTCACCGGCGCGCAGGGGGAGATAAGGAGGCACTGCGCCTTTGTGAATTCGATGCATGTATAGCTTTCATTTGTCCGATCATAAGAAGGCTTAAAAGTTAATTAATTTCTTGATATGTAAAATTTATGTGTTACATGGTGTGCGTCGCGTCTTCCTTCATTTGTATTATTGTGATGTATTCAAATACACTGTTTGCTTGATTCAATGAAATAATGGCATTTGCGGCACTAAACATATATACAAGCTATATATCCACTTATGCTGCTGACAAGTAATGGTGAGTACTGTAGAAAAACGCATGCAGTAACATCTTGTATCATGGCAATGATGCTGTGGCAAACAATCAAAAGTGTCGAGATTTCGATCGAACGGCTGTAACAGAGAATAAGTTGCACATTGTTTTCTGCTTCTCTGTCGTTAGATAGCACTCGTGTCTGCAGCGTACACAGGAAACTTGAGGATGAAATATGCTACGCGACCACTTGGCCAGTAAAGTGTACTTTGTGCATTGGATATTCATGAAGTGACCCTAGCTAACGGATGAAGGATAACAAGCCATTAAGCTATCTCCACATGGACCATGCCCAAATCCATTCGTCAACTTTTCAAGCTTTACCTCTCACTCCTTGTGCACTTTCCAGCCATTTGTAAGGACCATGTATGTTGCATCAATCCATCATCAGCACTGCCAAATCTTTGATCTTACACGCACATGTAATTAACGACGACTCAGCTGCAATGCAATTACCCAACTAATTGTTTTTTTCACATAGTTGAGGACATGCCATCGTTCTAAAGATAATATAGTTAATGATCGACAAAGCACACAAAGCGCTTAAGGTTGTCAGGGACGTAGTCAGCCCGAGGTCTAGCCTCGGGTTCAGTTCACTGCAAAAAAAAAATCAAAGTATTTACTATTAAAAGTTATAGTAAAATATATGGGCTTTCTTAGCTGAGTCTCAGGCTATTGTGCTCTAGCGACTCGAAGCCCAGCTCCACCTCTGAAGGCGGTTAACGTTGTACGGACGTGAAAAGGCCATCGGCTTGTTTAATTTACTCCAATAGCCTTTTCTTGAGCCACCTTTCTTTGCTCATCATCCTATCGCAACCGAAAGAAGAACAAGAACGAGGAATATACTCTACACCAAGACAGTGACACGAAGAAAACTAGCTAGGTAGCTTCGCTTCTCGCCTTCTGTTCCTTCGTTTCTCCTCAAAGAATCACCACGTACGAGCGGCAAGGAAAAGAAAGCAAAAAAATTGCAGTATGCAACCCAATGGATGCAGTAAGTACGCCTCCTTAACCTCTCACGTAAACTTGTACGACGATGCGCGCGCGCGCCTACGAACCAAACAAGCACACCGCGCGCACGTATACCACCATGACGCCGACGACGACGCCGGCCGCCACGGGCTTTTCCACCGGCCGCTTCCGTCCTCTCCCGAGGGAGCGGCCGCACCTGACCCGCTGCACCAAGATCCTGTGCTCGGCCTTCCTCGGCGTCCTCCTCCTTGCCGGCGTGCTCCTCTTCGTCGCCTACCTCGCCGTCCGCCCGCACCGGCCGCGGTTCCACGTGGTGGCCTTCTCCGCCGCCGGCATCCAGGCCGGCGGCCCGGTGCTCCTCTCGGGCCAGCTCTCGATCCGCAACCCGAATCAGGACATCGCCTTCTTCTTCGACCGGCTCTACATGTCCGTGCTCTACCGCAGCGGCGAGGTCGTGAAGGGCAAGGACCTGACGGGCGGGCCCCTGTACGAGCCGCCCAAGAGCACGGCGCCCGTCCCGTTCGAGGGCGTGCCGGTGGCCGGCGGGGACGTGGCGCGGGACGCGGCGGAGGGCGGCGCGGTGGCGTTCACGGTGAAGGTCCGGTCGAGGATACGGGTGAGGCTGGCGTTCTGGGGGTCGCACTGGCACCCGCTCCACGTCAGGTGCGACGTGGCGGTGGGCCCCGACGGGCAGCTGCTGGCTGGGTACCAGCAGAAGCGATGCAGCATAGACTTCTTCTAGCTAGTCAATCTGGAATTCATTAATCTGAACACTAGTGGGTTTCGTTAATGTGGTGCATGCCCTCCCTGTGAGCGAGGTGATTTTGTAATGATCGATGACCGGTGAAGACCAACCAAGACGATGTATGATATATAGCCTCCCCTCTTTTTTCGTTTCACTGCTCATGGCAGCTCCGCCTCCGCGCGTCATCGGAACCGCGGGCGGGCGTGGCGTGGCGTGGTCGTCTTCAGGCATGCACTGCACTAGGCAGGCAGGCGGGCCACCCGCCTCATCTCGACTCCACCGCCCGGCCGCGCAACACGCCGCCACCCCACCGATCCACTGTCCCCGCCCCCGGCCCCCGCGCGGCAGCCACTAGCGCACGTAGCGAGCGGGTGTTCAAATCAGCTTCGGTTTTCGGCGTTCTGTTCCAAGATTAGTGCCGATTTCAAAAGCCGTCGGTCGGTCTTCATCGCCTCCACATCCTCCAAAAGCCATTTTCTATTTTTTATTCCACAAACTACATCTTCTGGTCGTTATTATTCTATCAGTTAGAAACTATCAACCCAACCGATTAAACCTCCAAAAACTGTTTTCTAATTTTCATTCCAAAAACTTCATCTACTGGTCGTTATTATCCTTTTTCAACTAAAAACTATCAACCTAACCAATTAAAACAACCCATAGTACGGTAGATTTCTCCCCGCTGCTCCCAGTCCCACAATTAAGCCGCGAACGGCGAAACCCACCCCCTGTGTTGGCATTGGCAACCCAATGCCCTTCTTGCTCGTGCACGGCGTGACCAGATTTATGGTGCCGCTTGTTTGGATTAAAATAAACTAACTTATGACTAAAATTACATTGTAACTAGCTGAATTTACACTGTAGCTTATTGGTGATTTATTTGGTATAACTAAATTTAAAAATAGAAAAAACATGTTAGCACATCACAGACAATGCAAACGAATACGGAAAACAAGAATCAGCAAAATAACTCAAAAAGCAAAAAAAAATCAGAAAAAGACAATTTAGGGATAGTGAAAAATAAATTAGAAACTCAGGCCAATCCGAAAAGAGCGGGGGCATAGGCCTTCGCCGCTCACTCAGCCCGTCGCGCGGCCACGCAGAATCGCTTGCGCCGGCCATCCTGATACGAGCTGCCCTTGGGTAGGCCGGATTGAAGCCCACCTCGTGAGCAGCCCCCACAACGCGGTGGGTGCAGCGGCGGCCGCAGCTTAGGCGAACCACGGCACCACGTCGGTTATCAAGACTGCAAGTAACTAATCCCCAGTTATCAAGACTCAACACAGATCACTCATAGCAGGCCATGTCTGCTACACTTCCAGCGTGCACTTCCTACGTAACCTACGCAAGCTCAACTAAACTCCGACATACATCTGCAGCTACATCAAGCAAATGGCATAGTGGTGATATATATACACCAACTCGGCGGGAAAAACAGAGAGAGGCGCAATGCTCGAGGCATGCCAACGACAGCTGCCAAATGTCTTGATACACCAACCCTGGCCGGGAACTGATCATCATCGGCAGAGCGGGCGGCCATCCCTTGGTCAGGGAGATACATACACTGGTTGAGATCTTCCAAAGCTGTATGCAACCCGTCTTGATAGCTCACTGCAGCATGGCATGTACCCTGGGATGGCAATTCTTCAAGTCATTATCAAATCATTGACTCCTATGGGCTATCAGAAGTGCATTGATTTACTATACTAGGTCATGTATTTCAATGAACCGAACTTGCGTGTCGTACAACTACCCTAGCTATAAGCAAATTAAAATGTGAGAAATATGATTCCCAATGTGAGGTACATGTTGTTTGGTACAGGCAACAAAAGATTATAGGGAAAAATGAATAACAAGACCAAATGCATGCCATTGTAACACAAGATATTCACTCTTGTCAATGGAATTGGAAAGTTCGTCCATAAATTACAAGGTAAGATCCAACACAAACATAAAACAGCCCAATTGTGGTAGCTACTAACTCCACATGAACATGTAAAATTGTAATTTTTACACATTCGGTAAGATTGTTGTAGGTCGTGGCAATTTAGTTTCAAAACCAAGGAAATTCACCCCAAATATAAAAATACCATATGAACAACTAGTATGGTTTCCATAAAGGAAAAAAGAGACGAGATTCTGGCAAGAAGACCTCATGCACTTAATCACAGTATTGCACTACTAGATCTATGATACCAGAATGGAACGATGTATAAGATCTTACCATTTTATCTCATCCAATCTCGAAGACAAACAAGTGCCTCAATTGTCTTGATGCTTAATGTACTGTTGTGTTTTGGAATTACTGGTCCACTGCTACTGAATGCTGCTTCAGATCGAACAGCAGATGCTGGCATAGCCAAGATGTCCTGTGCAATAGCTGCAAGCGTTGGGTACTTTGTAGTATGACTCATCCACCAGTTTAAAATGTCAAAATCATCTTTTCTTGGAACTAGACCATCTTCAAGGTAATCCTCAAGTTCTGTAGATATCTGGCTGCTTGCTTGTTCATTGAGATGCTGATCCCAATCTTCCAATGAATCACTATCAGCATCCAAAGACGCACTGTTTGAAACACCTCCAGTCAGTTGATCCATAGGGTTGCGGTATTCATTGAAGAGTTCCTGGATTGTTTCCTGTATTTCAGATAAGTAGCTTGCTGAATTTGTGCCAAAAGCTCGTTTCAGACGAAACTCAATGAAGCTGGTTTTGAATCTAGGATCTAAAACAACTGGTATTGACAACCACAGGTATGAATTTTCCCAATAATCATTGAACGCTTTCTGCATCTCCATAACCATTGTAGTGATTTCTTTGTGGTCATTTGATGCTTCTTCTTGCAAAACTGTCCTCACTTTCCACACCTCATTAAAGTATATATTTGCTGTTGGAGAGCTAGGGCCAGAAATGACGTCAATGACACGATAAAATGTCCTCAAAATCTTGCAAATAGACTCAGCAACGTTCATATCTTCTGGAGACCCCACTTCTTCAGAAGGAAATGACTTCTTGAAATGCAAAAGAACCTCAAGCCTAAAGTAAAATTTGTGCCACCACTTGCCATCTTCTTGTGGACACTTCAAACTCATCTGTGAAATGACATCCAGAAGCCGCTGTTGGGTCAATGATGAAGATGCATGTGCCACAAAAAAATCCATTACTATGTCACCAACAAGGCGAAGTATATCTGATTGCCGTTTGAAAACAATACTGTTAAGGACGTCGTCCACACAAGCAATGTTGTATAGCTTGCCACTGATAGGAAGGCACTTCTTCTCTATGAGCATTTCCTTCAGCTTCGAAGTATTTGCATCATTTCTAACTTCACCAACAGAAGTCAAACCCAAAATCTTCTGATCAAGACTCCAATCTCTAATGGCATCCCATATGACATTGTATGCTCCACTTTCAGACTCTGGGACACAAGCATCCTTGCAGTGTATCATCCTTTCCAAATCAGTAGGTGAGGACCAAAACATGCCAAATTTGATTATTATTCTGTGAACTTTCCATTCTTCAGCTATAAAATGCGCTGTCAAACAGAGGTAACTTACTGTTGGCTCAACTCCATCAGGAGTCCAGATGCTTGCTGATAGAGAGACACGTCGGGAGGAAAGTGCAATTTTATCCTTAAATTTTACCTTCTCCTTCTGAAATAGAGCAGAGCAATGTTCTTCCATATCATTACGAGAGACTGTGTTAACCATAGGGTTGAGGTTTTTTACAAATCTTCTCATTTCTTCATGCTCCACAATTGACAAAGGGTAACCATGCAAAATTAACATTCTGGCTAGCTCTTGATAAGATGTTTCTTGGCCAACCTTCCTGGCGCTTATGTCAGTTGATGTGGTCATAAATGAGGTCCCCTGTTTCTTCAGGCTTGCACTATCTGGTGTTGGCAGGGGTTGATGTGATGGCACCACTTGAATGGGACGGATTACAGGGGTGGTGTCACCAGAGCTACTAGTCCTGAGGAGTTTGCTAGAGTATTCTGCGATCTGAACCTTCCCATTTGTCAAGGCAGGCGAGAGCTCATCTTGCACCTTGGACTTCAAATTAGGTAGGCTCGAAGGGTAAAATAAACCCTTCTGATGATCGCGGCCCCTTCCGCGTCGTCCTGAGCAGGTTAGAAGATGTCGACTCAGATGGCTTCTCCCCCCAAACTTATTCGCACTGAGGCGCTTGTGACAATGAATGCAGTCCGCAGCCAGGAGTTTCCCTTCAACATAGATAGGTGTAAACTCCTTCCACACCTTCGACTTGAATCTGCTGGGAATTACTGAGCCTATGTCTTCAAGCGGATCCGTAATAATCTCATTGATTGGATCATTTGGTGGTGAAACTGGATCATTTTCATTCACCAAAACTGTGCATAAAATATGGATCTCTTACTTATATGCCAGAGGTAAATTTCTTTCACAAAGGAATATCTATGTATCTAGATCCTATACTACACCATGTTAACTAATAGAGCACTATTTAACTCAACCGGACACAGTGGGGAAATTTAACTTTTTGCCACTCTTAACATTGCCACCTACTCAAATGCCATCCTCTACATTGCAATTAATATTTTGCCACTCTCCAGCCTCCGTGGCGCCTACGTGGCCGCCATGTCACGCCCGCGCCGGCCTCCCCGCGCCGCCGCCCGGCCTCCCCGCGCCCGCGCCGCCCGGCCGCGCCCGCGCCGCCGCCGGCCTCCCCGCGCCCGCGCCTGCGCCGCCCGGCCGCGCCCGAGCCGCCGGCCTCCCCGCGCCTGCGCTGCCCGGCCGCGCCCGCGCCTGCGCCGCCGCCCGGCCTCCCCACGCCCGCGCCTGCGCCGCCCGGCCGCGCCCGAGCCGCCGCAGGCCGGGCGGCGGCGCGGGCGCGGGGAGGCCGGGCGGCGGCGCGGGGAGGCCGGCGGCGGCTCGGGCGCGGCCGGGCGGCGCAGGCGCGGGCGCGGGGAGGCCGGGCGGCGGCGCGGGGAGGCCGGCGGCGGCTCGGGCGCGGCCGGGCGGCGCAGGCGCGGGCGTGACATGGCGGCCACGTAGGCGCCACGGAGGCTGGAGAGTGGCAAAATATTAATTGCAATGTAGAGGATGACATTTGAGTAGGTGGCAATGTTAAGAGTGGCAAAAAGTTAAATTTCCCGACACAGTGAACCAACTAGAAGGTAATGCCTGGATGGACCCTGAACAGGCAAAAACGAAATATACCATATGGGAAGTAGGAATCCTTCTGCCGCCTCCGCGCCACTTCCTCCTTGGCCGGGCAGATTTTCTGGTGCCGCCACAGATGGCTCGTTCCATTGGAATCTTTGCAGCTGAGGCGATTGTGGCAGTACAGGCACTCTGCAAACTGAACCTTCCCGCTGAGAAAGATCGGCTTGTACTCCTCCCAGACCTTGGACCTTTTCTTGCGCCTGTATCTGAACGGGGTATGAACTCCATCAAATGCCACCTCCACTTTCATGCTGCTGTTATCCTCCTCATGCTCATCAGGATGCTCCGCAGCTTTCTGGATCATAACATGCTCCATAGCTGGACACAGTAAACACGAAACAAATGGATTTGGTTACTAGCATGCGGCTAAAGCATAGATCGTACAAATCGAACAAGCACCAAACAACTTCGCAAGGACAGGATCTGCATGCACATACTACTCAGCAAGAGGCACCACTAGTTCCCCTACATCCATGCGTTTGAACAGGGGGGGGGGGGTGGGAAACTGGTCTGAAAGGATCGCGTCACTTGGAGCTTCACGGAACCCCAAATCCTCATCACACAGACACACGGAATCGAAGAAATTTCCATGAAATCCGGGCATGATCGAGGCGGAGGGGTTACCTGGAGATGGAGAACCTCGGGGGAAGCTTGTCCGGGCAGGATTAGGGCATCGAGTTGGATCTGCGGGCGGGCGGCGGGCGGGCGGGTGGGTAAGGGTAACCCACTTCGTCGATTTGGGCTGGATAATGGGCTTCTTCGTGCTGGATGGGCCTCAATGGGCCGGCCTTGTTAATCCTCTATGTGAGCTGCATCTGGATGGGCCTATACTGGGCTGATATTTGGCCTTTTCTTTTTCCGGTTTCCCCCTTGCATTTGCTAAATTTCATTCGGTTGAATTTTCTTTTGAGGCCTCGTTCATTTGATTTTCGGTTGAACGGGCTTGTGCCTTTTTGCTTTATTAGTACCGATACAGTAACTCACTTTTCAAACGTTGCAATTTTTTAAGACGGGTCTATTAGTATCAATTTCAGATATATGAATCAAAATTGTATGTAATTATCTTTCTCTTCGTAATCTCTCTTGTAAAGAGTTAGAATTTAAAAGTCATAAAATATAATTTAAAAGAACCCATTATTTCATTGATTTTTTGTACCCTGCTTATAAATTCGACCTCATTTGGTCAAGGATGCAACCTTTTTGTATCCTGCTTATAAATTCGACCTCATTTGGTCAAGGATGCAACCAGACAACCACGATAGACGACCCCAAAAAAACAGAGGTTAGGATCGACAAGAATACGTGAACTACATTGGATTTGACAAAACAAGTGAAAGCAGAACACTTCGACAACATCAGAAACTTTGATCATACATACATGTTGCATGCATTTGCATAACATAAGCCGAGTCCCCCAGTGCGAGGAGACAAGGTTGATATGTGCCAAAACTGTGGCATATTATCATACATACAAATAACAGTGCCACTCTTCCTAATGACTTCTTTGATCACAACCTACGTGGCATCCTTCCAGCTACAAAATTTTCAGTTGCTGCGTATCCACTCATTATTCCACCCCTCTACCTGTATACACCCCCAAGGAACATTGTAAATGTACACAAAAGAATAATCCACGAGGAAGTACAGCATTAGCCACTTCCAATTTTTGGATTGCCCGACACTGTACACACAAAATAACCCCCCCAAGGTACAACTCAGATCAAACTTCTCAATCTTGTCATTAAGGATTGCATGCTCTCGAGCTTGTCGTTCAGTTGCCTGATGTCCTTGGCGCGATTCTGGTCTTCCCAGCTGCTTGTGTGGGAGACGAGGGCCGTGCATCTGGCCCTGGATTCTAAAATTTCGCTTTGCAGTGAAGCAAGTGTTGCTTCCAGTGTGTCCTTTGACCCCGCATCTGCGATAGAATTACGGGTTGGAGTCCTAGGAGTGCCTATGCTGCCAAAACTGTTCTGCCTGCTGAGCCTCCTAGGTGTGAAAATATTGTCGATGCCTCCACTTCCTGCAACAGCACAACTTCATAAGACACTTGAAACCTCATTTTTCTGGGGAAGAAACTGTTCTAGAGAACTGCAACAGTGTATAGCTGCACATTCTGCCTGACATCACTATAAACAACCATAACAAGCCAAAAGTTGCAAAAGGAAAAAAAATACAAAGCTCAGGGTATGCACAAGAAAGTAGTTCACGTCATACCTAGGTTACTTAGCTGTTCTATAGTTCCCTGCCCAAGAGACTTATCAAGCTTAAGGAGACGAAGAATTCCAGCAGTGATCCTCCCCATTGCATCAGCTTCAGATCTGCAAAGCATGGCAAGGTGCTCTAGTTCTTCTTTTGTTGCAACTGCCTCAATCTGCGCGCTCAAATGGATAGAAATAGTTCAGGAAACAGTTGTAAATTTCCAAACAGGTTTGGACAAATATTGACAAGGGTGTTCCTACCGGTTCTTTGACAGAAAACTTGATATTATCCATCGTCCACTTGGCACCCTCAATCTCGTCTTCACCAATGACCATGGTAGCTTCAACATCAACGCCTTGGTCACCAACAGCACTTGTATTATTAAATTCATAACTCGTTTGATAATTATTTGATGTTCCCTTTCCAATGAGTTGATTTCTCAGGCGAGGTTTTATTGCCTGTAAGCCTTCGATTCCAGCCTGCAAGCACAACCAAATGTCTCAAACTTGAACTACACAAAAGGAGAGTGCCAGATTGAAATACAAAATTGTGGTAGTCATGCATATTGTACCGTAAAATGTTCCACCGGAAATGCCCTTTTGTGCAACACCTTCTCTGCACTTCCCAAGTTAGGCTGATCACTGCTTTTGCCCGACACATGCAGATTCCTGAAGGTTGTATGCCAACATTTCTCTTCTCTACTGATATGATCACCACCACGAGGGGAAGACCAATCTCCTACTTCTTCTGTTCCTTCAAGTGCGAACAACCAATTTCTTAACTCAATTGACACATCAAGATCATCTGGCACCCCCAGGTCGAACTGTGAATTATTGTCAACATCTTTGGATCTTCCTTCTGTAATATTAGGGGATAGGGGAGAAATTCAGAATAGGACTTTTTGGACAATGCAAGAGAAAGCGGCAAACCAAAAAACAAAGAACTTGACCAATCATCGGAAATACAACTGGAAAGTTTTTCCATGCATTATTTCAATAGTAATAGTAACTAAATTAGAGCCTGTTACAAATCAGAAAGAGATGAAAAAGAGATGCCAGTGGCTGGTGGGGAATGAACAATGATTATTGATCTCAAACCATTGATTTTGTGACTTCAAACATGACAATGTGGGAAAAAAGCTAACATTAGCTTCTGCTGAATAATGTTGTGAGAGCTATCCTCTATCCTGGATACCCAAGGAATACGAGGATAAATGACACATTACATCTCAGAACTGTGCAGAAGCATAACAACAAATTTTCCTGCATGAATTACAAAAGCTAAACAGCACAGTTGCAAATGGTTACCTTCCTTGTCAGTGAGGTGAGATGATCTGAACAGTTTCCCAAGTGGACCAGAAGATAAATCCTTTAGTCCTCTCAAGAGGCCTTCCCCTGGACCACCATCAGACCCTAGAATACCAAATCGATGAAGTAAAGACTCAGTGTAACTCATTCCACCTCCAAGACGGACACCAGATACCTTAGCTAATACATTCAAGCTATGGCACTCCATATCCCGCATGTCATAAGGCATTACATGAGTGATGTTTATGTCAATAAACTGAGTGTCTTTGGCCTGGTGTTTGCTCTGGTGATCAACCCAAAACACTGCTCTCATCTTGGGATGCCCATTTTCACGCACCACAATGTTATGTTCACCCGTCACTGCAGTACCATTCTCACAAATTGTAGCACTTTCTCCTTCCAAACAGTTCACTGAGACAGCTCTCCACATCAAGTTAGTTGTGACCGCGAAGGCACCACCTAGAGTACGATGAGAAACTTTCAGGTACAGATCCTCTCCACCAAACTGAACCAAGGGCATATGTAGGTCACCCACTGACAAAGATTCTAAGAAATTGAGCTGGACATTATTCATAATTAAGCTCACGGCTGTATCACTAGGCAGTTTTTTCTCAAGTTTGTCAGCCGACGGCTCACTATTTATCCCAGACCTGTTCCCTTTGTTAACCTTTGAAATCCGCTCTCCAACCTGGCCAAAGTAAGTATAGAGGCCTAAGACAAAAAACAACTGCTCAACTGAAGTGTTGGACGTAAACTGTTGGAAAGCAACACCAATTCTCACGACACCCTCTGGGGGTGGCACATCCAACAAAGGGCTACCATCTTCGGTAACCATGGCTGCCTCGAATCGGAAGTCATCTAGTTCAATACATTTCCACAAATTTGCAGAGGAGTCCCTAACTGCTCTCTGTCCATTTGAAGTGCTAGAGGTTTCGAGCGAGAGGCTTAGATGAGAAGCTCGACTAGCCCACTTCCTCTGACTCGCATCAACAGGTTGATATTCCCAGAGAAGGAAGCAAGCTGGATCTCTCTCAAGGTTTAGCAGTGGACACTTAGCTGATGGTGACTGGCAGAAGTATAGGTCCTCCACATGAAGTCTTGCTCCTGAAAATGATGGTTGGGGGCAAGCGATCTTAGTTCCACTGCACCTTGCGATTTCATCAGTGTCTAATGGAACAGAGAGATCAAATTCTTTTAGAGAAAACGTCAAGCTATTGATTGAGGAATCAGGCAATATGGCACTGTGATTGGGTGCTACTCCATCAGCTAAGAATGAGGCAATTCTTAAGCAAGACTGCTCCTGGAGGGTTACCTAAGGATGCAAAAGTACAGGCAATATTTAATTAAGCAGAAAAAGTATGTGTTACATTCCACTGTTAATGTTAAGAAGACACACCATAAGAGGCTGGCATGTTATGACAGTTTTCGAAGCAAACTTTGGAGGCGATGGAGAAGGAGTGATCTGAAGACAATAAAGGGAAAACAGAGGAACTCCACCCACGAATTCCAATAGTTGATTCCCAAACGGATTAATCGGAGGACAAAAATTTTGACCTGATAAAAGCAATGTAAGCAATTAGACTCAACCATATTCTTGGATCGTTCATTTGGTACAAGAAATACTCATAAAAGCGAAGGCATAATCAAGTATTTACCAAAGTCAGGCACAGGCAGAGGTTCTTGTAGAACAGCTTGCATAGAGGGTTGTATCAATGTGCATGGAGGGCGAGAAAATGTGTCCCTGTACAAATAAATTATTCGTACATGAGGCCCAGAAAAGGTGAGAATTATTTCCATAGCTCAAATAAAATCTCTAACACCAATACACCATTATATCACAAGTTCACTTATTAATTTAGTGGCAAGGAAATTGCCTTGAGTATCCTTTATTCGGAATCATATCCGCCTTAAGTAACCTAAGCAGTGAATCCATCTTAACTATATTGGCTTCATGTCATTTTATACTCTATACATGAGCAGTCATAATGCCCTGAATTTTAGCTTAGTAAGTAAATGACTTGTAACTTCAGGACTCATGTAGTCTCTAGAAACAAGATACAAATCTTACCTCAGAAATAGGCCACCAACCCTTATGCAGGACAAGTTTTTTGAACTCTCCCCATCTGAAACACTAGCCTTTAAAAATAAATGAAAAAACAGTTGTCAGCATGTAACTAGGATACAAGAAAATTCTCCTACAAGAAAGTCTAAATCAATATTTGATTGGCCAGTAAGAAATTTACCCGTGAGAAGAACAAAGATTGCATAAGAAGTTCAAGTTGAAACTCTGTTGACACAAATGAATTTAATAAACAAGTCATTATAGATGACTAAAAGTAGCATATTCAGAGTTTTTTGGAGCTAGTCCCTACCAGCATCTTTAATACAGAGGAATATATGATCTACAATAATGGATACCAAGGAAGACCCTGCTGCTTCTGCATGCTGGTCAAAATAAAAGCAAGAAAATAATAAGAATGCAAAAAAAAAAGGGTATGCGCCCTACTGCATACAATGCAATGATAAAAACACACAAGAGAAAAACCAAACCTGTTGAGCTTTTGGATCTACATCTCCTCTATTTAGGCACACAGATACCCCAGTCATGAATCGAAGAAAAGCCCGTAAACCTGATCAAGATGTGTTTCAAGTTTGAATACGACAAGCAGGATAGAACGAACAGCTCAAGCTTTGTGGGCAATAACCACTTACCAGGTTCACTTAAGGCAGGACAGACAGCTTCAGTAATATGCAGCTGAACCTCAAGTCCAAGAGGGTTATTTTGTTCTGTTCGTTGGACAGTGATCTGATGTTCAAAGCAATGCGTAAGCCAAGAAGCCCAAACAAAAGGAAGTTCAACATCAATTAAAAAAGTATCAAATTCCACACAACATAATCCAACACTCAAAGCACTCACATTAGCTTCCCCTGATATCCCTTCCAAAAATCTTTCACCACCAAAGAACATTCGCTTTGCGCCATCATCATCTCGCTTGTTATCTTGACTGCTTGAAGAGTTAAATCGTGCATCAGTGAACATGTCAGGATGAGGTAACAGATCAATTGACAATGATTGCCATTCCAGTTTCTGCAAATTTAAAGAAAAAAAATGGGAGATCAGAAATCCTTTTTAGTTTAGTAAGCATTAATTGATTATTTCCCAATAAATTAGATAACAAGAAAAGCAGGCATTAATCTTCTGGAAGAAAATAAGATAAATCAAACCTTGAAAACATAAATGAACCCTTTGTTGTTGGAGAAATCCCTTGCTTCTTTTAAATTTACAACCTATATAAAAGACCTTTCAATCAGGTGCGGAAAAACAACTAATTAACATATATATGTTTAATTTTAATTTAGCAAGAGTACCTGCCATTTTTCATTTGTTGTGCACAGTACAAGATCACGAAATGTGATAGCTGCTAGTGGAGGTGACCTGAAAAAAAAGGAATTAAAATTCCTGTCTGCAACTATCAAGAAAAATAAGAACCAAGTATGCAAATAAGTCAGCAGGCCGTAGTTAGTCACTCAAACAAAGGCAACTATACCACGTTGCACCTCCTTGGCGGCGAGCACCTCCATGTGTTTCCAATAGCAGGTTCACAATACCTACTTGTACAGTCATTCCATCTGCAATCTAAGCCCAGTATAGCATATCAAACCCCATTCGTGGTTCAGTTCTTGCAAATATATCTTGCTTCAATAAATTTATCTATGATCCATAACAAGGACATAGTTGTACAGGGGCAAAGAATTATCATTTCTACAAAAAAAAAAATAGGTGCAGACGTGTGCCCATGGAGGATCAGACTATAAAGCAAAAGGGTAGATAGATTGAATTGAACTATCATCAATAACTTAAAAGGGCATTTCAGATATTCAAATAGCATACTTATTAGCATTGATGATTTTACAGCAGTGTGTACAGAACATCAAGTGCAAAGAAACCAACCTTGTCAGCATATCCATATCCGCTGCTTTTAGTTGATGATGGTGACGAAACATTGCTAAAAGAAAAACATAGTAGAAAGAACTGCAATTATTGAATGCTCATACAATTGTATGAGTTCTAACCAACAGGAATGAAGTTACCTGCTAGGGCTAGAAAGATTTTCAGAGTCGTCCTTCTCTACAAGCACGAGATCAAGCTTATCAATATTCACCACAATCGGCTCCACTTGCACATTTGATACTGATGGCAGCTGCAACAATAAACAGAACAAACAAAAGTGAAGGAATATATAATTAACCAAAAGAATTTCATTAACAAAACCAACAAGTAACAAATGCGCAGGCAATGACCATGGAGAATTCACCAAAACTATAAAGCCAGAATTAACTACAGTTCTTCTTCTTCTCCTTTCTGAACATGGTTAACTACAGATCACATGCTTAGTATGATGTGAACACAAGTGCCAAAATCTACCCGACATGACCACCTGATCACAATGCAACATCCACGGACACTCTAAACTCTACAATTCTGACCACAGGCCAAAGGTTAACAAGAGTGCACCAAATCTCACGCCAATGCCAACCTGAATGCAAAGGCATACACTTCCTAAATTATCATTCCACCACAACCTCGAACATCCCACTTTAAATTTCCCAACCCAGACTTTAAATTTTTCATAATGACACGCAAACTCACAACTTCTACTACCTACAAGCACAACTAGCGTGCGAACGAAAATCAACCTGAAATACATCTAATTGGCAACTTGACAGCAATATGAACAACAGTTTACCCTCAATGCGCCCGTTGAGCCCTCGAGAGAAAAAAAGAGCAAGCGCACTGAAATATAAATACAAGTCACGGACGAGCCAGAGGTGGTGCGCCTTTACCGTGATCTGGAGCTTCCCGACGCGCGCGGTATCGACGGTGAGCGCCGGAGGCAGCCCCAGGCTCGCGTGCAACGCGTCGCCATTGATATCTGCACCCCCAAAGCCCAAATCACACCCAAACAACGAGTTAGCACCGGGACGACAACCGCCCCTCCATCGAATTGGCATCCGTGAGAAGGTTTTAGCGGGGCAAAGAGATCCCACCGAGATTGGAGAGCTGCGCGGTGCGGCCCTGGAGCTTGAACTGGTCGCGGGAGAAGGACTTGAGCCAGTACTTGAGCGTGTACTCCAGCGCCCGCGCTATGATCGACTCCATCCCCACCTTCTAGAAGGTTCCGGGATGCTCTGGAAGCTTCCGGGGCGGCGTGGGTGGCGGGCGGGGCTTCTCCGTGTCGGTGGCGGGGTGCTGCCGAATCGGAGGCGAGATCCCGGCGAGATGGAGAGGGGGGATAGAGTAGCGAGGTGGAGGGGTGGAAGGAAGGGGGTGAAGGGAAATGGCCCTTTTAGGTCTGAGACGAGTCCTGTTCTGTTATTTTTTTTATGAGTAAATTATCGTCAAAACGGTTTACCGAAACAATTCTTTTTAAAATTAGTATTCAATTTATTCATACGAGTACTCGTGCTAAATAAAAAACTATCAACAATGGCTATAACCCATCAGCCGCAGAAAAAAAAATCACCCTAAAACCTCCTTTTCGTTTAAGACTTTTTTCCTTTCATTTTTTTTTTAAATTTGGTGCAAGTGTGTCATTGACAGTTTGTTTGACACATTGCTTTGTTGTCATTCTTTCCTTGGGTTCTATTCTGGGTACATGTTAAGGTTGGTACAGTACTGTTTGCTGATATTTTGTGATCACCTTTATGTTCCTGTTGGTAACTTGTCATATTTTGTAAGAGTATGGACTTCATTCTTTAGTATAGTACAATTAATTGGTTTGCGATTAAATGTAGCAATGTTGAATGTATTGTAAGAAAACATATTTAGATTTTGAGCATGTTTAAGGATGGCTGGTGAGCATGGTGATAAATTGGCTTTGCTTTTCCTTAGCGGTCTTTCCTGCTTAATCAGCACTGCTTTCTCACGCTACATTTTGAGCTTGTGACAACAGTAGATCCAACCGACAGAGACACCTTAGCTTCGTGATCTAACTAGTTGTACCTTTATCCTCTCACATCTACATCACTTTTCCCCTAATACCCATTTTCAATTCCAACTACTAGTTAACCCAACGCTGTCCCTCAAAAGCGATCAGCTAAGCGTGTTACTGCTAAACTCCAAAATCCAACTGACGAGCATAAATAAAAGTTGCTGAAACCTTCAAGAATAAGCAGGTTAATTTTGAAGCGATCACAAGGAGCTAGTAAGAGAGCTCCCGTACTGTCAACCGCTGGCTCTAGACGAAGCTTCATCTCGTGGTAAAGCTAGTAGCCTCGGAATCCGCGACGACAAATCGCATCTCCTCCTCATCAGCTATCATCAAGGACAGACCTAGTAATAGGTAATTAAATTTACTGTGAGAGGGTTAAACGGTTAATCACTTGGATTACTGCCACTGCGACGCGAAGAGATCGATAGATCTGGACATTTGTTCCTAGTGGGAACCCATTCCTGGATAGGGCCAGCTGACCAAGACTTTAGCACGTGGGACAGCGAGAGGATTGTACTAGCAAAGTTCATTCCCAGTTAACTCTTCACGCAGAGAATAAACTAGAGAGAATCACAATGATTAACCTATGCTAAGCAAGCACGGCAGCGAGCGATCTATCCTCTGCTTGTGTTGTGTGTCCCTACGTGCCACCTCTTTCTGCAGAAAAGTGAAGATTTTGGATAATGGCGAGGACCATCTGGTTGGTGTTTAGGCATTGAAGCCATTGCATGATAGCAGGGGAGATTGCAGAATTGTTGCAATGGAAGGGTATCAGAATTTGGCAACTGATTCTCTGCAGTGGAGTTGAAGCTAACATGTAGGCCATTCCATAAGAAAAGGCTGAGATAATTGTGACTTGTGGGTTCGTAATAGTGCCACTTAGTCTTCTGCTTCTTTCTTTCTTTTAAGAGGTATTCTTGTGCTTTCTCATGCCACTGATTCAAACACTGCCTTCTTTTGTGCTTTTTTTTTGCTCTAAGCATACACGATGCATGGCACGTCCTTTCAGTCATTCCGGGCAGCAGATGACTAGGCGATGGTTCTTTTGGGCTATGGCGGTATCTTTTGGCTTATAAATTTTAAATTCTGTCAGTTTGTGAGAGACCGTATGCAGAGAAAAATAGTTGCATGTGATTTTGGCCGATATAACTCAACTCGGTAGTGTCTACTACATCAACTTGTAGACACCGTCTTGAGAAAACGCATCATTTAAAAGATAATTACTGTAGCAAAAAAGTGAAAAAGTCAATGCCAAAGCACTTCCGGACCCAGCCGGCCAACCCAAGCACTGTCCTATTGCAATCATGGAAAAAGGAAAAGAAAAAACGGCTGTCTACCTTCAGACTGAAGCTTTTGGAAAGCATCAAAGTTTGGCCACGAAGCTTTTGGCTGGTTACGAACTTGCTAAGTTTGATACTGCTTTGGACCCAGAAAGTCACTGCGTTTGGATTGAGGGTTTCCCGAGCTGTGTATCTCAGTTTGTATCCAGCGATTTAGCTGGGATACATGCTTAATGGGATAGTTGTTTATTTAAAAAAGAGAGAAGCTTTTGGCTGGTTGTTTTCAGAATTCAGGCGATGATAGATGGTCCTGATCAGCTGAAAAGTCAGAGGTTCAGAACTCGGAAACCACTGGCGCCCAGGGCGAGGCGACGTGCAGTTGTCGATCTCTTTGCTTTTTCCCCCAACTTTGATTTGATCTTTTCATGGAGTCGTTCGCACATAAAGAGGCAGCATCCCAAGTTGGCATGCTCGCCTGCCTCGTTCCCATGTGGTGGTGGTGTTGGTAAACCAAGCGAACTTGTTGTCGCCTTGAGCTAAACCTGTGCATCCATGAGAGAACCACATGACATGTGAGTTTTTGTACGTGTAGTCCAGATGACCGGAGAGTTTGCTGAACAACTGTTCACTAAAAAGGATCTGTACACTACTAGATCGAACTTTCAGTGCTTCAGTAAGACAGCAACAGCTAATTCATGCCAGGTTAAAAAAAACTGAACTTCTGACGGCTTGGACATGGACCTTTGAAGATCTTGAGATCACCTTTGAAGAATGTCTTTTTTAAGACTTTGAAGAATGTTTGGAAGGATCCTAAGCCTAGATTATTGATGAGAGAAGAAGAAAAGAAACAAATGGAAAATGACTTATCAGGCCTTACACGGTTACACCCCAAGATACTAATGGGCCGTGATGCAAGTGCTAAACACAATCAATAACGGAAGCCCAGGGAACGGGTTGCTTCGAGTAGACAGGGCCGTACTCCGACAAGCCTTACCCGTCAGAAAATACTGGTAGCACATGCCTACTATGGGAAGCGAAGGTTTCTTTGTGATGGTGCTTTTTTTCAAGTTACGGGATGGAATCCGAGAAAAATCCACAAATAAACTCGTCTAACATATAGTTAGTGTGATTCAAACTGTGGTCACTAACGATATGATGCTGCACCAATTGGACTAGCTACAATCATAGAACATCTCCGAAGATTAGAAATTTCGACTCTCAGTGTGAGCAACCTTGCAGTTTTCGAGGCGAAGAGGTCGAGCTTGCTGGGCCACACGCAGCTCCTAAACCCATTCTGGATCACACTTCGGCACGCTGTGCCGACAAGCAGGGAGCAGCAGACATTCCTGCTGTCCGGATCGAAATGAGGAGAGAAAAAAGCGAAAAGAATTCGCGACCCTGTCCATCCAGTCTCGTGAAGCCAATGGGAGAAAGCTCCACCAGTCGGGGCGCATCTCTCATCCGACGGCCGCCGCCCCACCCAGGGGCGAATGAATCCACCGTGGGTGCTAGTGGGGGCTCGAGCACCCCCTCCTCCCACCGTGGAAGAAGACCCAGTCGACCGCGTCGGACTCGGACCGTCAGGCGTCGCCGCGTCGGAGGATGAAGAAGAGCTCGGCGCCCGGAGGTTGAAGATTGAAGAAAGCATGAGGCGAGGCCCGGTCGCGGAGTCGGCAGCCCGCAGCCCGGCGACCGGTGCGGCGGAGGGGGAGCCGGGGAGGGGGACTAGGGGAGGCGGTCGGCGACTCAGCGCGGGGCGGCCCGGCACGGAGGGCGGCTCAACGCGGCGGAGCAGAGGGGCCAGGGGAGGCGGTCGGCCGGCCGGGCGGGGGCAAGGCTGAGCGGCGGAGTGGCCGAGCGGGGCTAGCGCCTGGCGGGCGGCGCGCGAGCTGCGCGGCGGCATCGGTGCATCGACAGGGTGCCAGGGCGCATTCGACTTCGGACGCATCACCGATTCGCCGGCATCGCCGCATGGGAGATTCGAATTTTTGGAGAGACGGAGAGGACGAGGTGAGCAGCAGCGCACTGACTGAGGCCTGAGCAGGTGAGGGCGTGAGCTATGAGGTGTTGGCGAAGACGCGAAGTGGTGAGTAAATACTGATTTAATTAGTGATTTGGCGTTTGTGCAGTGACTCCGTGTCCGTGAGGCGTGACACGGTGACGGCTTGAATCGCATGATGAGTGATGACCGACCGGCCACTGTGAATCCATGATTCACTGATATGTGAATGTGAGTAAATGTGAATCTTATTTTATTATTGTTCTACTGATTAATCAAGTTATTTAATCAGTTATCAATTAGTTGTTATTTAAGTATTTTTAGATTTAAGGATGAGATTGTAGATAGAAACTTCGTAATGTTTATTGATGAGTTCCTTGATTCATCACTAAAGGAGCATATATATGTAATTGTAAGGTTAGTTGTATATATAATGTTTTTTAGTTGTATCATTTATGATTTGTGCATTGTGGTTTTGATATTTCAATGGTAAAAGATTAGTAAATATAGCTTTGATATATTTATATTGTGCTATAGCCTTAATAGTAGAGCTCCCCCTCTATATTTATCCTGGATTCGCCACTGGCCCCACCGGTGCCCCAGCGTGGCCGTCCATTGCCGCGGCTAAACCACCACCGAGCAAAACTGGGCGCCAGAGCGAGCCAAAGCGAACGCACTGGTTGATGCGGCGGCCACACGAGTCCCGAGGCAGACGGCGGCGATCTGTGGCTGTGCATGGCCATGGACGCGGCAGCCGGCGAGCCCTCCGCGCCGCCTCCGGAGCTGGCCATGGTGGCGCGCGCCGTGCAGCGGCTCGTGGAGCGGAACGACGCGGCGGTGGCCGGGAGCGGAGAAGGAGGCGGCCGAGGGGAGGGGCTGATGGCAGCGTTCGAGGCGGCCAGCGGCGCGTCGGCGCCGCTCATCGGCGTGGCGCAGTACCTGGAGCGCGTGCACCGCTACGCGGGGCTGGAGGCGGAGTGCTACGTGGTGGCGTACGCGTACGTGGACAGGGCGGCGCACCGGCGGCCGGCCGCCGCCGTGGCGTCCAGGAACGTGCACCGGCTGCTGCTCGCCTGCCTCCTCGTCGCCTCCAAGGTTCTCGATGACTTGTAAGTGCCTTACCTCTGTCTCTCCGTGAGTAAAATATCTTCATGTAAACCGTGTAGGAAATCACCACACCACGTTGATCAGTTTCATTCTCCATGAAGCATAGAAAGATTTCTACCCCATTTCTGTCCATATATTTCCGTTGTTCTTGCACCTTCAAGGAAGAAACAAAAAAGGCGTACAACTCGTTTTCATCAAGAACATTCAACAGTTAAGTTGTGTCTACTACTAAGATAATGTCCGAACTTAGGGCAGAGTGAGGCCAACCATGACCACAATTAATCGAACGAGGATCCGAAAATGGCGTAATACTTTTCCAAGGCAGAAAGGGAAGGTGTGCATTCTTTTCCTTGTGCTCAATTAATCCTTGTTACATCAAATTTGTTGGTTATTGTCCTAAGCGCTCTGACAACGACATTAGGCAAACATGTAGGTACTAACTCTTCATCATCCGTACGTGCATCAATAGATTATATATATATATATATATATATGAAAAATACTTTTTACTCCCGGGTGTAATTATTCCCACCTCTAATATACCACCTAAATAAATTTGAAATACTCCTTTATCATTTTAGGTATACTCGTATACTAATTATAAGGTACTCCAATGTGAACCACACGAAAAAATTGCAAAAGAGTCTATAGTTTTTAGCGTATTTTGTAAATACCTTTATATACGCATATAAAAAGGAGTATGTCTAAAAAATATACATATCACCTCTGAAAAATTATACATACTACCTAGATGGTCTTAAATACTCGTATACTACACGTACATACCCTCCGTTACGCGAGATACTCCCTACATTGTGAGATACGACATAGGGAGTAACTACACCCGGGAGTAGAAAAGAGGTTTGGACACCAAACCTCTTTGTATTTGGATTGCTTTTAAATGTGTGCAAGTGTTATATACACCTTACCTACATAATCTCTTGACAGATGCATATGTGCACATCAGGATGAATTAATGTACAGACAAACGTCATTGCCCATGATGAATTACATCAGGATGGTACTACGTAACATGGATCGACTAGTTGCGTGTATTCAGAAATTCTTACTTACCAAATAAATGCCATGGTTAAACTGTCGCTTCGATCATGCGCAGCCACCACAACAACGCCTTCTTCGCGCGCGTCGGCGGCGTGAGCAACGCGGAGATGAACAAGCTGGAGCTGGAGCTCCTCGCCGTGCTCGACTTCGAGGTCATGGTCAGCCACCGCGTGTACGAGCTGTACCACGCGCACCTCGAGAAGGAGATGCGGAGGGACGCACACCTCGAGAAGGTGAAAACGGCCGCGTCCAAGTTGGAGCGCTCGGCGGACGGCGACCAAGACGACGACCGGAGGCTGCCAAACGGCGTGCACAATTGGAGCCAGGGGACGGCGAACGGCGTGCGGCTGCACTCGTCGTCGCCATCACGGTACTCCTTCTCGTGCTAGACTGTTATAGCAATGTGCACACTGCAGAAGTGTGCGTATCGAATTCGATGTGTATATGTGACGACTACATGAAGACTGTAAAGCCAGAGGGAATGCTAGTTCTCACTGAACTTTTGTGCAGTAATTTTTATGTGCAGAGTTGTATCATACATGCATGTACGGTTGCTGAATTACTAGGATAAATGACAAAGGAAGTCAATAACATGCATTGCCTGTTCATCAAAACTCTCATGCCATGGCATTGCAGTGCCTATGGTTTGATGGAATCGTGGAATTGCGTGTATTTGTTCATGAAGTGAGCTCTCATCGTCATCTGTATGATGGTGGACTGGTAGTTAACTCTCATAGAAAAGAGGATGGGTTAGGTATAGCTAGTTGAATCTTGTCGTGTGGTGCCATATTAACCCCAGTGCAGAAAAGTCGTGCACGAAAGGGGGAGGCATGACGATTGTACATCCACTGATCGATGCTGTTCCTAGCATACTTTTTCATTGCATCCAAGTGTATTTACACCGACACCCTGCGGTTCGTTTCGAGTAGTTGCATACAGCCTTTTGTTACTGTATTTTTAGCGGATTTGGCGATGTCTACGGTGGTATTTACAAAGCTAGTCATATGCCCAACGTATTTGCAGAAATGATGTTTTTGCCATCCGGTGACGGGCAGCAGCGCGGAGGAAACGACGCGTGGGCACTATCGTCCCGTGAGCAGATAGCAGGCGCCTGCTGCCCGCCCACCAGACGACAGGCGCCTGCCGCCCGCCCATGAGACGGCAGGTTATTAAGCCGGCTAATTAGCTGGCTTAATCACTGTCTAAATTCGTAATTTTACATTATATTTGTTTGAATTTTTAAATAGATCAAATAAGGTCAAAAAACTACAAAATTTTATGCATAGACTTCTAACACAACGTGCTTCATTGTGTAATTTTTTACAATTTTATCCCCTCTGAATATTGCTCAAAAATTCGTACGACTTCGATATTTGTAGAAATTGTTGCATATAGCAAACGAGCTCTAAAAATTATAAAATTTTATGTGGAGCCTTCCAACATAGTCAACCTAATTATGTTTTTTTGAAAAAAAAATTATGTGCTGCGAATTTACCATGTTAATTCCTAATAATTTAGTTGTAATTAGCAATATGCGGCCCCTCAACATCCCTCCTCGCATATTATGGTGGAGCTTCCTGAGGCATCGTGGTATGTTATGTAATTTTTCGTAATTTTTTTCCTGAAACGACGCATAATTAACTAGGCGATTAAGTAGTTATATGTCGCTCTTAGAGTTTTTAGAAGTAGCAAATATTCGTGAAAAATTATGAATTTTTTGTAGAGCTTTCTGATGTAGTGTGCTATGTTGGTAATTTTACGTAATTTTTTGCACCACTTTGCTACCTCCAAAAATTATTTGAGCCGTGCATAATTAAACGAGTGATTAAGCACTAATGGTTGGGGGCTAATGGCCTACCACTCGGCCACTGTACGGCCATTAGTGGCCAGACGGCTGTCCATTAGCCCTCGACCATTAGTGCTTAATCCCCGTTTAATAACACGCTACTCAAATAATTTTTAGAGGTAGCAAAGTGGTGCAAACAATTACGTAAAAACTACACAACATAGCACACTACATCAGGAAGTTCCATAAAAAAAATAATTTTTCACAAATATTTGCTACCTCTAAAAATTCTTAGAGCAGCACATAACTGTTTAATCGTCTAGTTAATTATGCATTGTTTTAGAAATTTTTAGAGGTAGCAAATGGCCTCGAAAAATTGCAAAAAATTACACAACATACCACGATGCCTTGAGAAGCTCCACAAAAAAATGTCGTAGTTTTTTGAGCTCATTTGATATATTTACAAATTCAAAAATATATAATATAAAATTACGAATTTAGACAGGTAATTAAGGCAAAATTCCTCCATGAAGAAGGCAATTTAGCAATGATACCTCCAGCCACAAATTTATCAGGTAATGTGCATTTGAGGTGATCGATTCCCTTGCAATGAAATGTATTTCGTGAGCCTGCTTGACTGCAGAACAGTTTTCAACCATCTTGTAGTCATGATATTGTTCTATGGTATACAATTCACTGCCAGCATTCGAGATAGTGAATTTATGTTCAAGTGCCTCCCACAGCTCCTTTGCGTCTGTCATGTGCATATACACATCGCATAGACAATAGGAAAGAACACTAAGAACGCATCCCACAAATATTGTGGTGCCTGCTTTAAGCAGAGCCTATTATAGACTTGAGAAGGTGTCTCTCCACCTTAGATAGCAATGTGGTACTAAAGTATCTCACATAACATCATGCATGAGTGGGCCTTTGAGATTTTCCTTGGAATTATTGATGGGCCAAAGCCCATTATTTCAACAGTTGAGAGTCTCGTGATAGGTTGATGTCCAAAAAATGTGTTGGTTCAACATTATCTACCACATTAAATCAATTATAATAGAAAATATTCAATATGACGATCCAAACAAAAGTTAATTACCAAATATTTAGAGCATTGAACCGACTAGGTTGTCCTCATTTTTTACGAGATAACCTGGTTGATCCAACGGTTGAGCATGATCTGATATATATGGATATATGTACGTACATATGTATGCGTATCTATATGTATGTATTTATGTATATGTGTGTATGATTATGCGTATTGTATTTTGTTGATGACTTTTGGCTGAAAATGAATAGTAGTGGCTAAAAGAAATGGTTCTTAGAAGGAGATAGCGAGCGGTGGAAAAAGTGATAGAGAGATACGTGCGCGTGATGGGAGCGAGAGGAGTGGGGTAGGTGAAACATCCGTGACCTCCTGCTTTATCCTTGGAGAAAGATGATAATGGGAGGAGTGGAGAAGCCGGTGTTCGTTTTAGCTTTTAGCTTATATATGAAAATGATTCCATACCCCTGTTAGTATATAATCTCACTTCTTATATACTGCTTAAATGGTGTTGTTACACCTCTTTATCCTTTTGAGCATACTCTAATAATGATTATAAGATACTCTAAATTGAGTTCAATAAAAAATTTCATCAAAGTCCACTTTTATAGCATAATTTATGTATATGGGCCTGTTCTTTTCGGCATTTGAAATCGGTTTTTGGTTTTTGCTACAGTACCTAACTTCCAAACGGAGTATTTTTTCAACAGTGTCTATAAATTAATTGTAGTATACGTAAAGGGAACATATCTAGTGCTAATAGGTTTTTCAGTGCTAACATGCTAAAACTTCTCCAGAGCCATCCGATCTGCTCCGTACGGCTCGGATCCAGGAAGGTGGGATGCCCCAACTCACTTATGCAATTTTGCGAAAACCCCCTACCGTTCCCAGTATTTTCCCCGCCGTCTGAACTTCCTCCGCCTCCCGTCCGCCCGCGCGCCGTCCCTGCGCCTCCCGTCCCTGCGCCGTCCCCGCGCCTCCCGTCCGCCCGCGCCGTCCCCGCGCCTCCCATCCGCCCGCGCGCCGTCCCTGCGCCTCCCGTCTGCCTGCGCGCCGTCCCCGCGCCGTCCCCGCGCCTCTCGTCCGCCCGCGCGCCGTCCCTGCGCCTCCCGTCCGCCCGCGCCGATCACCGCCGTTTCCCCCGCGCCTCCCGTCCTGCCGCGCCGATCAGTGACGTCTCCCCGCGCCGTTCCGCCTCCCCGCCGCCCCCCTGCTCGCCTCCCCCGGCTCCCTCCCTGGCCTCTCGCGGCCCCGTCCGGCGACGCCCCCGCATCTTGCCTTCTCCACGCGACGAAGAAGTAAAGCTTGATGAAGAGGTTTGTCTCACCCCGCGCGTCCAGTTCGTCTCCGCACAATCTCAATTAGTACCTCTAATCTGACGGAGTACCTCCAAAAGTATAATTTTGCATCTCAATTAGTCTTCTTATTGGTGGTCACTATTCTTGTTGTTAATTCATCCAGGTCTCTTACAATCTTGTTCTCCTTGGTTTGGTGTTTGCAGGGAAGTTGTTGGAAGGGGCGTGCCAGATGATGGCCGTCTCCGGTCAGCGATCGCGATTCGTGGGCTGCCAATAGACCACGGATAAATCACCGATAAATCTGTACATCTGCGTTGCTTTTTGCCTGCCCCATGACGCTGAAGATGAACCAAAACGAAGATCACGGATGATGGATCGTTGGACAGTGATTATTTTGGTTTTCAGCTTAATTATTTTGGTTATGAGGAGACGACATAGGATGGCAGAGCTGCTGGCTGGTTGTTGGAAGGTCAGGAATGGGAAGGGAAGACACAAATTTGTTCATACTGGAGATCAACATCGATGTATAGCAATTAAATTTTCTTCTTTTTGTTTTGATTTGTTGTTTATGTTCATCATTTTTGATAATGAGGAATTCCCAAACATGAATAGCGTTCATGGATCATTATCTCCGTCTCTGTTTCTGCACTTTTTTTTGGTTGGGGGGGGGGTTGCTAAAAAAGGCGCTTAAGAAATGATAATGATATTTAACTAAAAGAGGTCCAAGGATGAACCATGTAGCTTCTTCTAAGCCTTTTCCACGGAAAATATGATAGATCATCTTTGTAGAAGGCATCCACAAACCATCATATGTTAAACATGGCCCAACCGACATAATAGTATTACCTTTATGGAGTATATTTTTTTGATTCAGAATTCACAAATAATACTCCGGCATAATGCTGTCAGGTTCCTCTTGCCTCCAGCTGTAATTGACTAATTGTAGCTCTGAGTTTGAAGCAGCATAACAGAAAGAGATAAGTTCAGTAAGCATCAGACCTAAATGTGCAAACAATTTCATCATACACAGGCTGTCAAATTCCAGATTGCTCACAATAAGATAGTACTCTGCAACTACATTTGTAGAGAATGCCAGACCACAGAACAATACATTTGTTAAGAGAATGCCGGACCACGGAACAATCTGAAACAGATATGTGGACCCTCAAATAATACGAGCTCATGGCCTTAAAATGCCTTAAGGTGGTCCTAGATGCATCATCTGTGTTCAGGGATTTAGTAAACAACTACTTCGTCGGTTTG
This sequence comes from Dendrocalamus latiflorus, assembly GCA_017311315.1. Classification (NCBI taxonomy): domain Eukaryota; kingdom Viridiplantae; phylum Streptophyta; class Magnoliopsida; order Poales; family Poaceae; genus Dendrocalamus; species Dendrocalamus latiflorus. Next base: position 33,683,849 of record CM029637.1, read on the forward strand.
CACCAAATATCTAACAAACTGAAGCACATGCTCAATGAGTTTGGTGATTCTGTTTCCATGTGCAAAGGGGTTCCATTGCGGTCGAACCAAGAAACTGAACTAAGATCATGAACCCGGTTCCATGGCTTTGGATCATGCTCTCCTGGAACTCCGTAGTTTTGCTTCATATTGTCGTCGGATGAGTAAAGACTGCTGGTAAAGGTTCAGGTCAAGACCATCGACGTTCCTACCTACGCGTGCTTGTAGAATGGCCTGCAGAGACGTAAACAACCAATTGCTGTAGCATCATTCTTATGGTATCAAACATGCTGATAAACAAATGAGAATGTCACACATATTATCTGGTTGGATAAGGAGTTTGCCAATGAACTGGTATGTCGAATTGGTGCGGAAACTGATGTCTCTCAAATGTTGAGTGTGAACCTTAAAGCTCACGCTGCCGTCTTGAATGACAGCAATTGCAAAATCCACATCATATGACTGAAGACTGAACAAAAGCAAGAGGCTTAACACAGATCAGAACTAGAGAGTGAATGTTCATAAGAAAGTTAAAAGGAGGCTCAGCTGCACCTACTTTCCTGTTACTCGAAGGGGGGGGGGCGGCGGGGAGGCGGAACGGTGCGGGGAGAAAAATCGCTGATCGGCGCGGGAGGACGGGAGGCGCGGGGAAACGACGGTGATCGGCGTGGGCGGACGGGAGGCGCAGGGACGGCGCGCGGGCGGACGGGAGGCGGAGGAAGTTCAGACGGCGGGGAAAATACTGGGAACGGTAGGGGGTTTTTCGCAAAATTGCATAAGTGAGTTGGGGCATCCCACCTTCCTGGATCCGAGCCGTACGGAGCAGATCGGATGGCTCTGGAGAAGTTTTAGCATGTTAGCACTGAAAAGTCTGTTAGCACTAGATATGTTCCCTACGTTAAAAGCCCAACATCTGTATCATCCAAAGTCGTAAGCGGGTATCTCTCTCTATAATGATTTCTACAAAGTTGTAAGAGATACTCGCGTTCAGAAGTACTTCGTTGAAAGCGACTCCTATAATGATTTCTACAAATAATTTACAGAAACTATCTTAAAAAACTATCCCGTTTAAAAATCAACTTTTAAAAGCCATAAACCAGGAGTTATTTAGAATAGGTGTTAGCTTTGATGTGTATTTGGTCATCAATTCCCCTCCATTGTCGCCTGTGATTGCCAACCTTACCCTCCAGATTTAAAAAGTCAAGGCAAGTCGTAGATCTGTAGTCATCATCGCCCCTCCCCAAGCACCTACCGATTTGTGACCTTAAAATCTAGATCTAAAATCAGGAAGGCCATTGAACCATTAAGGTTCTTTGAGGTCTATCACGATGCCAACGCCGCTGCTCACCTATCCTATTATAGATTTCATTCTTTTTGTGTTTTTGCTCTTATGGTTATGGATCTTATCTCAAACTGAAAATAAAGGTGCTCGAAAATTAAATAGAACATGGAGTACATCAAGATCAAATTCAACATCTAATTAAAAGGCTTACCATCGAAATATTAGATCTATCACTATCGACTAAGTAAGAATCATGCAAAAAAAAAAAATGTACCATGTTCCAGTACTTTCAAAGGAAAAAAAACAGTAATAAAATCAAGGACAACACTAGACATGGCTAAATGGGCTATGCTAACTGAGCCGCCCTAAGACACAGTACTATTGGCCCGATCCAAACATGACATTATACGAATAATAAACAGGCCATGCCGACCCGGTCCAATCGGATGTGCTGTGTTTGAGCCGGCACTTTGGCACGGTAGGCCGGTCTAGCTTGGCACGCACAATACTCTTCTGAGGTAGTACAGTAAAATATATAGTAACTCTCATGTGGTAGTGCAGTAGAATTCCTTACGGATGGTAGTAAAATTATTTATGTTAGAGTTACTGCACTATTCTGAGCGCGGACGAGCGACATGCTATTAAAATTACTTATAACTAGTAGTAAATATATCTATGACTGATAGTAAAATTACTTATGATTGACAATAAAATTACTTGTGATCATTAGGCTAAGCATGTCCGAATCGACCCGACACGGCCCGACTCCACTCCATCCTGGGTCGGAGGGCACACATGTGGATCGACACGGCACAACACAGTAACTTATTTGAGTTAGCCGTGCCATATCCTATTTGGACTCGTGCTATATCGGATGACTCATTTGGTCAGGTCTAGACAACATGTGCCTGCCTTCATGGCAAATTATGGCGAGGAATATGAAAAACAGAGTACCGAAATGAAATTATAAATAGGCCCAATCCTAGGGCCTTCTGTCGAAATATGTACACTCTTCAAGCCGTGGACTGCAAAACGAGCGCCCCCCTACATCCTGACAAAATTCCCTCTCTTCTTCCTCGCTCTCCCGACATGTGACAACCCACCCCCTCGTATAACACCCCGAATTACACTTTTGCCCCTCGCCCGGTTGCCCCCCTTCCCTCGCCGCCGCGAGCATCGTCATAGGGTTCTAGCCGCCGCCGACACCTATTCTCTCGTCAGCGGCGATGGCGTCGGAGACCGCGGCGTCGGCTTCGTCCCCGGCTGCGGCGGGGGCCGGGGGCGGGAAGGACAACGAGCTGGCCGATCTGGTGCGGCGCCTCGTGGAAACCCTCGCGCGATATTCTGATCGCCTCCCCTTCGACCTCAATCGCCAGGTTTCCGCTCGGATCTGTGATCTCGTGCCGTGTATTGATACTGTTTTTTTGGTGCCTCGTTGTTGTGGGATTTGTGGGGTCACGGTGTCAAGGTGGCACCTTGTTTGGGGAAAGGCTAGGAATTTGCTAGTTTTGTAGGTGGGTGTTCTACTGCTAAGTAGTTACTGCGTAGATTTCATTCGGTGCATCGATTTGGTAATGCGTCCTTGGCTGTTATGCAAGCTTGGAACGCCTATGTCTTTGGATATTTAGGTGAAGATTTGCAGGTGCTCACTGCTCACTGCAAAATATGACTCCCTTTTTGGTAATGTGGTCGAATTTGGCGGAAGATTAGAGGATTACTGTGCTCCAGTGATTTTAATGTGTCCTTTAGGTTTGTAAATATGGCTGCAAGAATCTACTGTTGGTTAGTGAGAAAGATGCAAACTTTTGTATGGCTTTGTTTATGCGATCGCAAGAAATGATCTACGTCTGTGGTCAGATAATGAATCAGTAGGTGATTATTTAATGACGCATTGTTATTTATTGTGTTTCGTGAGTTTAATGTATTATTGTGACATTTCCAAATACTATGTAGTAAATAGAACGTGATGACTGATGATCCTAGACTGCACATTAATGGATGTAAACACAAGGACGCAACTTTGTGTAAGACGCTGAGGCCTGTGTCATCTACGTTACGAAAACTATTTGAACATTGATATGATTCCACAAAAGAAGTGCTTGGTGCGCGCACTGGACGTATCTGACATGGTTGGTTCGATTGGCAGCATTATAGTGCAACTGTATTATAGCAGTGTAGAAAACGAAGGAGACACATATAGCTTTCTGGTGTGGTCTATGATCCCAGCGAGGCATGCAGAATGGCGTGAACAGCACGTGGTACTGTAGCCATAAACAGTATGCGATTCTGTAGAGTGGGATTAGGAATGGCTAGATGCATATCTTCATATTAGGAATAGTTAGATGCATATATTCGTATTAGAAATAATTGAATGCATATCTTCACATTAGGAATAGATAGATGCATATTTTTATATTTAGATAGTATGCATATGATATTATTTTTAGTTGATTGGTTGCATTAGATTGTATTAGTTTCCATATTGCTAGAGGCTAACCTCATCTATATAAAGAGAGGAGCCGTACCATTCATAATCAAGTAATGAATAAATAAAGTTTCTCGTCTCCCCCTCTTTTCAACTAAGCCTCAGAGCCTTGGTGTTGGCATGGTCGGCCGTTTAAGGGTGCATGCCCTACCCATGATCCTTGGATCCGTACTCAACTAACACTGACCATAACATTTGGTATCAAAGCCAACTGTTGCTCCACCATCAATGGCAAGCAACAGGGGTTTCGATCCTATGAAGGCCTGAGCTTCATGATTCCACTACCTAGGGCTTCCGATCGTCGACGGCAAGGAAGATCCACAGTCTTGGTTGAATCGTTTTGAGCAATTCTTCCAGGAGCAGCGGACGATGGAGGAAGAGAAAGAGTGGTTGGCATCGCACCACCCGACAGCTGGAGTGTACGTTGGGAGTGTAAACTTGGCCAAGTTTTGTTAAACACATCAACCTCCGTTTCGCCACCACCATCGCTTCGTCTCTACCCACATGTCAAGCCTCCACCGAGCCAACTACCACAACCTCCGATGCCGAACTTGATGGCCTTAATGAAAGAGTTCATGGCCAAGATGGAGAAGAAGGTGCAGCATGTTGCTGCGGTTTCTAAGTCGTCATCGCCTTCAGTTGCGATCATGTCGAAGATGGAGGAGCAGCAAGAGGCGACGCTTGCCACTGCAATGGCGGCGCTGCCATCACCATCCCCATCGCCGTCATTAGTATTGGTCCTACTACCACCTTTACCAACGACGACTACTCTCCAAACTTCGCTGTCCTTTGCTGCACCTTTGGTGCCTTCGTTAAGGGGGAAGGTTGCTGCTGTCTAGCGTTGGTCTTTTCCATGCGGTTGGCCGACTCCGTGCCTTCGAAGATGCGGAGTGCAACGGCTGTCACGTGGGGGTCAGCGACGTTGTCGCACCTTTCCCATAACCGTTACATCTTAGGGCAAGAAGGATGCTGCTACCTTACGACGTTTGCCCTTACCGTCGGCGACTCCTGCGACGTCAACCAACACTAGAGGGTTGGTATCCTCGCTGTTGTGCAACAGGGCTTCGCTGATCATCTTTCACGCCGCATGACGTCATCATTGTGCCTTTTTATCGACATGGGGTTACGAAAGATTTCAACCATGGCCGCCACCTGATAGCTCGAGGACGAGCTGTCTCGCCATGAGAGGTGTAATATTATGGTCTATGATTCCAGCGAAGCACGCAACACGACGTGAATAGTGCGCGGTACTGTAGCCATGAACAGTACACGATACTGTTGCGCGGGATTAGGAATTGCTAGATTTATATCTTCATATTAGAAATAGTTAGATGCATATCTTCGTATTATGAATAATTAAATACATATGTTCATATTAGGAATAGATAGATACATATCTTTATATTTATATAATATGAGTATGGTATTATCTTTAGTTGATTGGTTGTATTAGATTGTGTTAGTTTCCATATTACTAGGGGCTAATTCCATCTATGTAAAGAGAGAAGCCGCACCATTCATAATCAAGTAATGAATAAATAAAGTTCGTAGTCTCTCTCACTCTTCTTCAACTAAGCCTCAGAGCCTTGGCGGTGGCATGGCCGGTCGTTCAAGGGCGAGTGCTCTACCCTCGGTCCTTGGACCCGTACCCAACTAACACCAACCATAACATTTCGCTGAAAAATGTAGGCACTCTGAACAAACAGATTGCTTGATGTCATTGTGAATCTAGCTTATTTCAAGTTTGGGTGTGTCATTTACTGATTGGTGTCAACTTTTGTTACTTGGTTAGAACAAAGAGTAAATTATACCACAGGTCACACAACTTGTAAGGTGGGTGCAAGTAGGTCATACAACTGCCCTCCCTTAGGTCACTAATTTTGTTTGAGTGGTGCAAAGAGGTACCAAACGTGGTCGAAGAGGTTGTCTGGTCTTCGATCACATTGGTCTTAACCACGCTGGTTTCGACCACGTTAGTTTTGACCATGTTTTTTCGATCATGTTGTTTCGACCACATTGTCGAAACAGGTACCAAACGAGGTCGAAACAACGTTGTCGAACCAACGTGGTCGAAAAAACGTGGTCAAAACAACGTGGTTGAAAAAACGTGGTCGAAACCAACGTGGTCGAAGACCAGATAACTCTTTCGACCACGTTTGGTACCTCTTTACACCATTCAAACAAAATTAGTGACCTAAGGGAGCAAAATGACAGTTGTGTGACCTGCTTGCACTCACTTTACAAGTTGTGTGACCTGTGGTGTAATTTACTCACAAATAAATGTAGCAAATTTTGTGGATCCGCTAAAACAATGTCAAGCACTTCCCATGTTTATGATATGCTATTTTGAATCTTTATTACAAGAACTATTGAACTCATTTTCTTGCTTTAGAAACTACGCTCGCTTACAACACTTGCTGCCATTGCAACCACACTTCTGTTTGCCTGGAAATTGTTGAGAGCTCCTCAAGAGCAACCTAGGAGGCCACGCAGGCGGGTTGCCCCATCATCTAGCAACACCAGCAGTAGATCACGACCAGTTGCTTTGGCCTCAACAGATGCATGTTCATCTTCAGCAGATTCAAGAGCACAGGAAGCGATCAACCAGCTTTTCCAGCCAGTAAACGTATTGCTTGCTTTCTTTGTTGAATACTGAAATGATGTATCTGTTTTTTGAACCCTTAGGATTGATAGTTCCTCATTTGCTTCTCCAGCTGACTCTTGAGCAGCTTGTCAGGCATAAGTTGAGCGAAGGAAGAAGGGTATTATGCAAACTAATTGCTTTATCACCTTTGTCATCAAATGTCAAGAGTTCTGTTCTACCAATGCATTCTTTTCACTCGTGTGGGAATAACTATTTTTAGGTCACGTGTCGGTTACTTGGTGTGATTTTGGAGGAAACAACCCCAGAGGAGCTCCAGGTGGGAAAAAAATGCTGCTGCAAATTTTTTCTTGACTTTTTTTTAGACAAAATTCATAACTTTATGGATTCATTTCTTGTTGCAGAATCATGTCACAGTGAGACCTTCCGTCGTGGAGGTTCTTCTACAAATTGCAAAATTCTGTGACGTCTATCTGATGGAGCGCATTCTCGATGATGAAAGTGGGGTAAGTATGGAAAGATCTCTTATGTTCTCTCTTGACATTTATGTTTTGTGTCAGTATACTTGCATCATCATATGCATATGAATAAATAGTAACCAGCTATCCTTTGATAATGGAAGCATCTGAATAAACAATTACCGGGTCTGCTATTTGGATTTCATAGTGTTTTGGAGGTTGCATTATTACAAATAAGGTCTATACACTACCTAGTTTAGACTTTGGAGCAGACCATTATAACTTACCCCAGCATGCTTGAATGATGATGCAGGAAAAGGTGCTGTCTGCCCTGAGTGAAGCTGGACTTTTTAGTGGTGGTGGCTCAATAAAAGACAAGGTAAGCTTCAGGATGAAGCCATTTTACAAATTAGGCTGATTTATCATACTTTTGGTATTGCTTATGGCCCTTGGATATTTGCAATGCAACCTTTTAACATTTCGTGAAATCTATAGGTTCTCTTCTGTAGTACAGAAAATGGCCGTATCTCTTTTGTTCGGCAACTGGAACCTGATTGGCACATTGACACAAGTCCTGAAATTGTTCACCAATTAGCTGTAAGTCACAGTTGCAACAATGTAGTATTGCCATTTTCTAGAAACAGGGTTTGATTTAATATTCTCTTGCAGAGGTTTATCAAATATCAACTACACATTTCGCCACAGCTAACAGAAAGAGCAGCGTGCAATGTTTTCAGCTCAACAAGCTTGGAACAGTTCTTTGGAGGCCTTGATCAGAGATGATACACTGAGGTAGAGCAGGAACATCCAACTAGCGTGCTTGTTATGAAACTATTAGATGCCCCATATGTTATCATTATGCATAACCTAATTTAACATAAAACATCTGTATGTTCCAAACAACCGGAAGGTATGACTGACAGCATATGCTTATGATTCTATTTCTAGCTGAAATGCCCTAATCTGTTGGATTTGTATATCTGCAGGTCGAACTCCAGCAAGCCATGGCATAGTGAGAACTGAGAAGAACATTATTGTTCATTGGTGGAACTCGTTTTTCTTGTATTGTGTGTAAAAGTCTTGTGGCGTGTACTAAACTTGTTCTGCAATGCCACATAAGCTATGGAAAGAGAGAGCACCTGTAGCATACTTCATGTATCAATCATGTTCATGTATAACCAAAATACTTACAATTGTCAACCTGTTATTTCTTTTCACCATTTTTTCCACACAGGTGCCCCACCATTAGAGCTTCCTAACTGCGGCATTGGACTACCTAAATTGTCTTCAGTTGCACAAAACAACAGATGCCATTTAGTTTCAGTTTGCACTGGCCTAAGAACCGAGCAGACCAAATCAAACCAGCGGCACATGCCCACCTGCGATGTCAGTTGGCCAGCTTGGTGTGGCCAAGTGGATGGGCTGATGCAAAGTGAAACAATATGGCATTATACAGGGTTATGAGAAAAGATTGGCGATGCCTAGTATTTTGTGCAACTCATGCCAATTTATGTGGTGCAACGTTCAATTTATACTTTCAGAAAAATAGAAGTATTCTGAATTGAACTAGTGCAATGGCATTTCTGTAATGTTTCAACATAAACAAAGCAAAATCCAGCATCCACACGAATCAGAATATCTTCATCTCATTTTTTCTGCATATCCTATTATAACATTTTGGAGTTGTCAAAATCTCCAGTGGCATGAACTACATGCAAGATGCACTCAAATTGAGAGCAAAATTTCAAGCAAATCCAAGTTGTTTTATCTCGTTCAGTTGGGCTTTTCTTCTTGGCACCTAGAGCATGTGCATGTGAATCCATAGTCTGCAAGCTGCGCCTGCCTCTCCTCGTAGGGAAGATCTTCATCAATGTAGGAGATGGTAATCTAGAACGTTCGTTGTTAGTAGGTAGTAAATTAATTTAGAATGTTCTCTTGGTTGCAAAACGAAGATGATTTGACATGACGTTAAAAACAAAGTACCTCATCGTCCTTGCTGATAGGCTCCAGAGCAATTATCACTGCATGACCATCATTATCCTGCAGCGGATAGTTCAGCGGCTTTTATCTGCATTACTGACTGGCAGTTTGGTAGGGAAATGAACTAATCAGCTGGAACAAAATATACATTATCTCATCTCTTTTAAATGCTTTAGCATTTGGACAACATGAATGGTTCATGCAGCTTTGCAAAGGAAAGAACGCCGTTCCTGCCAATGAAAAGTCCACAGGGAAAATAAATTTTATACAGTTGGACAAATAGAACATGGCAGATAGGAGTACTGTGGAGTTGTAACTTAAGAGGAAGAAGTTGCACATACCCTCACAAGGAACTGAATAGTCATCACCTAAAGCATCTAAAGATGGCCTTGCCACCTTCTCAGCTTCCTCCTGGGGTACATCGCATGTCAGATTAACAGTCATTAGGTGCATTCCAGATTAAAAATCTTACAAGAATGAAATAAACCAACCATCAAACAAACCTTCTCGTTATTTGGAAGATAGTCAATATGTATGAAATAGTTGAAGGGAGCATTCTTTTTTGTTGCGGCTAATGATTTTTTAGCCCTAACGCGAGTACTTATACAAACGAATTGAATGCCGATAAGTTGATAAGCTATTTTGACAAGGTTATTCTGATAAGCCACTTCGAAACGATAATAGAGAAACTATCCCGTTTGTTTTTTCAAGAAAAGCTATAAACTGAAAAGAACGAGACCTTCAACTGGCAATGCAGCAACCAAACCATTTGAATAAAATAGAGAGAAGCATATTGAGACTTGAGAGCCTATTTAAGTCAAATGCAGCACTAACATTTATTTCCATTTTAGGTGGAAAGAAAAACAATGATAGAGTATGTACATTCATCAAAATGAAATAGGAAAAAAATAGATCATCTTACAGATTGTTCAGCTCAAACATGTCAATTATATGGCCATACACCTCAAGAGAAAACACTAGACAATGTCAAGGAAACTTGAATGAGAAGAAAGCTACTTATAGATATGAAACCAGTCTTGTAACTAACTGGCTACTAGAAAGGATACAGGGTGCACACTCAGCATCAAAGATTGCATCCTTGAGAAGCTGCAGTGACCGGAAAACACAGAAAACACGATCAACCCATTGGTGACTTGAGTTAAGATGTAGAGAGTAAAAATAGGGCATCTTTCAATTAAAAGCTATCCATTTTTTGCATGCCATCATTATATTTTTGTAGTAATGTTTTAGTGAAGAGAGCTCCATGAAGTCAGTCCAGAGCACAATGACATCAATACAATATGAAGCAGTAGTTTCATACAAGTGAAAGATCTGCTGATGTAATTACCGTAAATGCTAGATCCTTTATTTGCTGCCGGAATGAATCTTCGTCACATGGGTCAACATCCTCAGGCAGAGCAATACAATCCCACCATCTGTGTGATCACAAGATTTTTTTTTTCAGAAATTGGGGAAAATTTTTTGTTTGAAGTAACAACTCGAATGATCTAGTCGTAGGACAAGGTAAGTGAAAGCTATGCAGAGCTAAAAAATCATCTTCCTAGTGCGACACAACAAAAAGGGAGAAGAAAAGAAGCATCCATGCCATAGGAATCACATTGATTGTTATAAAAGGGAGAAACATAGAAATCTACTACTACTACCATTGAATTGTTGCTAACATAATTGATAAAAGAACATTCAAATGTCATGCTTAACGCCAGTTGCACAATTAAATAATATTTCTGATTAGTGCCATACTAAAAACTACCAATCATCAAAGGAGGAATAGTTACATATAAGTTCATGCCTTTACCTCTTTTTGAGGCCCATAGAAAGTGGTTTCCAAGCTTCCCTAAGCAAAGAAAAGTTTGATTCATCTGTATTGTTTTGAAATGCATGATGCCTTTTGAGTTTCTTGTACCTCAACATTGTGAAAATGATAGCCTGACACATGAAAAAGTGTTGACTTCAAGCATGAGAATCACGAAACCTTAGATGAGTTGCAGTTAGTAGCTATCAGGAAATTGCATTCGATTCTTTTGTTTGCTCTATTTGGTATTCCTGAAATTGCTATTCAATGTCTTCTTGTGCAATAGTCTGTCCTGGTGCATGGGTTAGTAGGTTATAAAGATCAGAAAATTGCAGGTTTGTAGATTTTCCAACGGACATTGGTGAATCATTCCCAACTCAAGCTTGATGCCCAAAAGCTTTTGCATTAGACCATGGCTAAGTCCTAATCTTCCCATATATTAAGAAAATATAACTAGGAGAATTGTTACACGCGCGGTTACTGTAGCACACACGAACTGTTCTGAGTAACGAAGCACAGATTAGGACTGCGAACAAATTGTTAAAAGAAAACAGTACATACATATATGACATAGCATAACAAATGTTCACCGTACAACTTGTTGTCGAACTTTGGGGGGGGGGGGGGGGGGGGATTAAGCTAGACTAGTCTATATATGCATCAAAACTTCACCAACCATTATACAAAAGATCAATAACTATCATTGAATCTGAAGATGAATTCCATTGTACAAATTCTTTGCACGGATCAATTTAAGACACCATGCATCTTGATCTAACTTTGCCTCTAACTATCCACCGTAGTGTTCACTACACAAGTTGCTGACTTGGGATGAAAGCCAGAGGAGTAACCCATGCGCTCGCAGAGCACGGGCCTAGCAAGTCGTCTACAGTTTCTCCGGCGGCGAGGCGTGCGATCACCTCGTACTCGGGACAAGCACCATGTACCGTCTGGACGAACTCGACGGCGGCGCGATCCTGGTCCGACTCAGCGATTGGTGTGCGCACGGACCCCTGCTCCTCTCCAAAAATCTCTCTGTACAACTCCTCTCTGTACAACTCCTCCACCAAATGTGCGTCCTCGACCCCGACGGCCATCACGTCTTCGGACATCAGCATGCGCTCCACCTCCTGCAGCGCCAGCTGCTCCTCGTTCGTCAGTTGCGGCCGCACGCTGGGTGGAGCCTCCGGGTGATCGTGATCTGCCGCCTTCCTCTTCTTGCTGCCGGACTCGGGCAGGGCAGCCGATGACGCCCGCGAGCGAGGAGGCGCCCGAGGCGACCGATACACCTTGCAGAGCACAAGGTCGGCGCCGCCGTGTTCTTGGGAGTCGATGCTGTACTCCACCATCAGCCACCCGGGCTTGACGACACCCGACGCCGTCTTGACCTTGTAGGAGAACTTCTGGAAGCACCCGCGGGCGGCGCTGTCCTTGACCGGCTTCGGGCCCGTCTCCGAGTGCCAGCACTGGTTGCCGTCGGCGCCGACCGTGCGCGACTTCCTCGCGGGGCCGCCGCCGCGTGCGTTCTTGGAGCCGCCGACGTAGTGCACGGGGCTGATGAAGTACCAGACCCTGCCGTCCCCATCGCCGGTGCCAGGCGCAGGGGTGAGCCCGGCCACCAGCTGGTCGGGGGCCGCGGAGTAGACGTCCACGTCGTGGATGAAGCCGGCGTGGAGGGGCTCCCCGGCGAGCTTGGGGCGGAGGAAGCGGTCGATGAGCTCGCGATCCTGGGGGCAGAAGGCAAAGCCTGCAGCGAGACCGGCCGCCGCCTGAGCCATGGAGAAGATCGATGGAGATGAGGAGGAGGTAATGGCAATTGGTGCTGGATGCATGGATGGCCTCGCCTTATATGGTCGTGGGGCAACACGAGAGAGAGAATGCGGATTCGTCGTCATCGATTTTCCATATATTTCCATGGCGGCAACTCTGGGACCGGGTTAGATGCGGATGCGGATTAGTTGCTCCCACGCGGAGACGGGCTGTTACCTGGGAGTAGATGCTAGTGCTGTTAGCACGAGTAGCTTATACATGCAGCGCGCTGGTTAACTCCATTCCAATGGATGCTTCGATCCGAATCCGATGTTGTATCATCCATGCATGCATTCATATCGGGATCTGGCTTGAGAGCTCGCGCATGCATTCTGTTGATCCATGCATCGTGTTAAAGCTTAATCAAGCATCCATCGATCCCAGCCGCTTGTTGATTAGTTAAGCTTGCTTCGGTGGAGAAGCACGGCCGGAATGAATGCGGATTCAAGAGGATTATTAAGTTTAGGCCTAGTTCCAAACATCCTCTAGATTCAAAAGTTAATGTCGTTTAGAACACGTTGGATTTTTAACATGATTTTTTTCCTTTTTTCTTTGTATTAACTATAAAGATACAATGGTGTTTTTTATTTTTCTTATTTGCTATTTATCTTATTTTAATTGAATACCTCTCACAACACTTCAGTCAATAGCTACACAGCTGTAGTACTTTCTAATGGCTTTTAATCAAGCAACAAGAGCAAATGTTTCATCAAAGTCAAGACTTTCTACTTGGGTAAATCCTTAAACCACAAGTCTAGCCTTATTTCGAACAACAACACCATCCTCACTTTGTTTATTCTTAGAAACTCATTTAGTTCTAATAACATTGTGACCATGAGGAGGCGACACTAAAGGCTAGACTTTGTTACGCTCAAAATTTTCTAATTCCTCATGCATGGCATTAATCGAAAACTCATCAGATAAAGCATGACTTATATCATGGGGTTCAAAAGAGGAGACGAAAGCAGAATGAGCATATGAAGCATTGAAGTTATACCTGCTACGAAGAGTTCTATCATTTACCTCACCAATCATTTCTTCTGGGGGATGATGTTATTGAACGTGTAAAGTGAAAAGCCCTGAAAAATTCAAAATAAAAATTTGTGGTTTTTGCTGCATTTTTGAGTGAATTTTGAAAACTTTCCTTTTCGGGAAAGTTTCGTCGGGAATGCGCTTTCCTTTCTCGGCCTTTCCGCTTTCTCTTCCCGTTGGCGCCCGTCTTCCCTTTCCGCCTCCCTTTCTCTCGCGCGCCCCGCGCCCGCGTCTCCGCTGGCGCCATCCCTCCTACCGCCTTCCCCCTCACCTCAGCGCCTCCCCGAGCCCTCCCTCTGTTGGCGCCGCCCCAGCGCCCCGCCTCCTCCCCGCGCACGCGCGTGCGCTGCGCGCTGCGCCCGTGGCCGCCTCTGCGCCCGCGCCTGTCCCCGCGCCGTCCCGATCTCGGACCGCCTCCGCCGCCCCGACAGCTCCTGTCCGAGCGAGTGGACGCCGCCGCGCCACGTCGCCCGCTCCAGCCCCGGCCCCACTTGGCAGACGACGCCTCCTCTCTCTCGCGCGCACGGGCACGCCCTCGCCCCGGCCGCAGCTCAACTGCCCCCGTCGCGTCGCCCGCTCTGTGCAGAGCCTCGCGTCACCCCCGCCCACTCCCACTGTGCGGGATTAAACGCCCTTGACGGCCCCGTCACCTCCCTGTCGGCCGGAGCCCCGCCGCTGGCTTCTCCTCGAAGGAACCCCCTCCCCTCCGCGCGGGTATAAAGCCCCCTCCCCCTGCCATTTCGCTTCCTTTGCTTTCCGAGCTCCCCAAACACCACCATTCCCCTCCCCACCCTCCAGAGCCTCTCCCGGAGCCTCCAATTGGAGCCCCGCCGCCTACAGCTCCGCCTCCGCCGTCCCCTGCGCCGGTGGCCCCCGGGAACCAATCTCCCCCTCCCCTCCCCCATTTCTAAATTGCATTCGTCTGGAGCACCTTCACCCACCCCTATTTACTTTGCCGTTCTCCTCTGGCCAGGTGAAGCCCCGTGGAGCGCCGCCGTCGAAGACCCCCGCCGGCCGCAACCACCTCTCCGTGGCCAGCTCGCCCCGAAGGCTCTGAGCTTCAGCCACCGCCACCAATGTGAGCTCCCAACTCCCTAGATGGTGTAACCGGCCCCGATTGAGCTTCCTCGCCGCCGGTGACCCTCTCCACCGAGAAATCCCCGAACCACCCCCTTCTCCCTCCCTCTCTCCCTTTTGGTCCCCGCAGATGCTAACTACCCGAAATGGGTTCCCCGCTGTTCCCTCTACCCGCCGGTGCCCTCCGCTACCGCCGGCGAGCCTCCTAGCGCCCGGACCGCCGTCGCCACCGTTGCTCTGCCGCGGCTGCACTGTCGCGGCCGGAGGAGGAAGACGATGGACGTGGCCCCTCCTCCGCCATCGGATCCACCCGTTGCCGTTTAACTTCGCCCGTTGGATCCTCCGTACCGGTTCGCCGCCTCCCTTAAGTCCCAGCCGTCCGATCTCCGCTCGTGTCATCCGAGCCTTCAGTCTTCCCCGCATCCCCGCCGCCCGCGCCGTCCACGCGGCGGCCATCAAGCCCGCTCGGGCGCGCGCACCGCTGGGCCGCGGCCTTCCGGCCCGCTCCGTCTCCCGCGCGCTCGCGCGCACGCGAATGGGCCGCGCTGGCCGTTGGCCGCGCGGGCCGTTCCCCGGGCCGAGCCACTGTAGCCATGAGGCCGGCCCGACACTGTTCACACTAATTTCCAGTGATTTATCAATTTCAAAAATTCCAGAAAACTCAAATAAATCCCAGAAAATCACAGAAAATCCCAAAAATTCCCAAATTTCACCACATTGCTCCAAATATTATTCCAGACCCAGTGGTGAAATCCAATTCCACAATTTCATCCCAGATAAATTCCTAAAATTCCATTTGGAGTGTTTATGAATTTTATTTCTTTTTAATTAGATTATTTTGCCTCGCTTGATTAGTCTCAAGCTGGATTTAATTTATTTTAATTGTTTGCGTTAGTGTCAGAGATCCCGGAAGCCCAGGAGCAGATTCAGGATTCAGGTGCTTCGACGTTTGAGCTCGCAGAGATCATCCGGATAGACGGCAAGTCCCAAATCCTTTGATCATATTGTATCCCATAATGTTTAAATATGCTAATATGTTATTTGCATTGAGCTAGTTCTGAAATGTTAGTTCGAAAATAAAAATAAAATGTTTAGAATGACATGTGATATAGTTAGTCCTACCACCGCTAAATGCCATGATTAAATTGCAGCCATGCCTTTGAAGCCCTAGAAATAATTATCTGATAATCTAGAGAATTGTAGGCTATTATTATCATGCAAAATGTTACACTAATAAGGTTGTGGCTGTGGGCCAATAGAATCTGGAAAACCCGACTCTAAGGTAGGGTGGTATGGGACACCGTATCTTAGAGCGGAGAGTGCCGGCGTGCACAAGGTAGGGTAAGGGTTGGGGGAGAGCCGCGAGACGGTCTTTGCCCACCTCTTATCCTAGGGCTGGAGTAGGGTAAGGGTGAGTGGGAAACCGCGGGACGGTCTACGCCCACCGCTTACCTTAGTTTGGGTCGCGGACCTAGCGAGGTTGCGGGCCATGTGAAAATATAAGGACTGAAACCCTTACGCTGAGCTAATGTCATAGCCATCGCTCAACCACAGGAGTTGACTTGTCAACACATGTCTTTTAGCTGCTCAACTCGATTGAAACTCTACAGGAGGGTAGCAGTGAGGTTAGGTAGGCCGTCCTACGGATGCCTAACAACGGTGGAATTCACTCGAAGCGGACGTTGTCCTCTCTTGTGTGTGTGTGTGTGTGGGTATGAGCCAGACCCGAGTGAATTCTACTGGGTAGAGCCTATATAAAGAGTCGAGCAGTGAAAAGACCTGGTTTTCTTAACTCTTTAGCGGGAGTTGAGAGATCGTGTGGGTAAAGCTGAGCAAACTCTGCAGAGTCAAATAAATGGTATTCGAATACGCCGTGCTCCCGGTTGTTGGAGCTGTGTCACTTGGGTGATTCCAGCAGCAAAGCTTAAGTAGTTTTGTACATGCTTTAACTTGGTTAATTGGTTAATGAATTCTTGTTGAAAACCCTGAGTTCTTAAGAAGTAAGTTTTGTGTCCGTCTTATGAAAATGTTTGCAAATAAAATTGCATCCACCAAATGTAATAAACAAAGTATACTCCCTTCCTTTGACTTTCCGTGCATATAGTAAATTAAGATCCCTTTGGGATTTACTGAGCCGGTTGTTTGGCTCACGGCTTGCTTAATCCGATCTTTAGAGGATCAAGACGAAGGAGAAGGTCTCCCCGTTGAAGAAGTCCCCGAGGATCTTTTCTTCGACGAGGACCCTTGGCTGTAGGTCTCCGCCGCGCTCGAAGCAGTTTCTGGAGCCTTTTGTAATGTATTATACTTTGGGCTTGCACGCCCCGCTGTAAAAACTGGATGTTAATCCATATGTCAAATATATGCTGGTCTTTTGTTGTAAGCATGCAATGGTATACTCTTGCGTGACAGTCCATAACTGTTCATGCGTGAATAGTTAAGGAGTGCCGTGTCCGTACGCGCCCCTGGAAACGGGGGCGTTACAAGAAGTGGTATCAGAGCAGGCTCTTTGACCGTAGGTTGAGACCTAAGGCTGTCTAGGAAGCGATTTTATCGCAAAAATTAATTTAAGGCATAAAAAGAGTTTATGAAAAATATAAGTATTATTGCTGTCTTGTTCCTCTCTTGTTGCTGCTTTCCTGTCTTAGTTTATTTCTGCTTAAGTTTTAATTTTCGCAAATGTTTACTGTCTTACTTGTCTAATTTCAAAATTCCGTTTCCGGCAGATGGTGCGCCTCGTTTTCTCCCGCCCCGACCGTAGGGATGGATGGCACCACAAGTTGTGGGAAATGCGACGTTACCTCGAAGCGAGAGGAAACCACGGCCCAGTGATCTACGCTGAGGGACAGTTCCGCCAGGACCAGTTCTACGAGTACAAGGCTTGGATGGTCCTCGATCCCTTGCCTATCCGCCCAGACAGGAAGCGGAGGTTCACCGCCCGACGGGTGGACAGTGAGGATGCTGCTCAGGACGTGGCTCAGAAGGCCGCGCTCTATCTCAGAGACTACTACCACCAGGAGCTAGCAGGGACGCCTTTCGACCTGGTGCCGCGTCCGCACTTTGGGGACTTTATAGTCCCTAGGTTCGGTGAGGATGACGATCCCCGCCTAGCGGGTATCGCCACCCTTATGTCGCAGCAGGTCGCCAGCTACGACAGAGCAGTCGAGGAGGCCAGAGTCTGGCAGAGGCAGTTGTGGGACACTCGTGAGGAGGTTCAGCGCCTCCGAGAGTCCCTCGTCCGCTACGAGGCCCAGGAGGCAGCAGAGGTCTCAGATAGTGCGGAGTCGCCCAGCGTTCACTCCTCTTGTGCTTCGGTGCAGTCTAGGCCCAAGCGCCGGATGACTGCAGCGCAGTACCGTGCCCGGTTCCGCCCGGCAGCCCCGCTTGCCCTTCCAGCACCTGGGGACAGGGAGGAGTAGACGCTGTACGCTAGTGGTAGTCTGACCTTTTGGTGATAGATGTACTTTTGTATGTAATGCAAGTGTAACATGAACCTTTATGTGGTCTGTGCACCACTTGCTTTATTGTAAATTTATGTTAATTAATCTTTTATGTTGTTTGTCTAATTATCAGTATGTTCTTCCTGTGTTCAAAGCTTTCTCCTGTCCCCTTTCGCTCTCGTTCTTATCTTTTCGTCCTATACTTGCCTTGAAAAATTCAAAGTCTTACTTATCTGTTCTTGATTGCCAAAGCCGCTGCAAGGCTAACCTCAAGTTCCCAATCAACAGATGGAGCCGGCAGAGCAGACGGGTCAGACCAGCAGGCAGGGTGCACCTGCCACAGATCAAGCTACCTTGGCCAGCGTGTTAGCGACAATGGAACAGAATCGTTATCAAGGGGAACAGAATATTTTGAAAGTATTAGACCAACATGCACAACTACTTGAGCAGATAGTAGCCAGATCCCCAGGCTTACCAAGTGGAAGCAATGTTCCTCGGGATGGTGCCCCAATCTCCACCCGATGGAATGATTTTCTAAAGACACGTCCACCCACTTTCTCCACAGCCGCCGATCCTATGGTTGCTGAGGATTGGCTGGTGGATGTGGAAAGGAAACTACAGACCGCGCAGTGTGACGAAAAAGAGAAGGTGTTGTACGCATCTCACCAGTTGCAGGGTGCAGCAGCGACTTGGTGGATCAATTATCAGCGTACACTTCAGAATAGAGAGATTAACTGGGAAGATTTTTCCAAGGCCTTCCGTAAGGCGCATATCCCAGACGGTGTCATGGAAGCCAAGCGCCGGGAATTTTTGGCGCTTAAGCAAGGTGGTCGTACTGTAATGGAGTATTTGCATCAGTTTAACCACCTCTCCAGATTTGCCCCTGAAGATGTTGACAACGAAGACAAGAAAATGAACAAGTTTCGTGCAGGTTTGCAGCAGTCTTTGAGATTCCACATTTCAGCTTTGAAGTTCAAAGATCTGAATGATATGGTTGATGGTTTGATCACCTCCGAAGAAGCTAGAAGTGACATGGAAGACTATAGAAAACGCAAGGCGGCACACAAATCGCAGTCATCGTCACACACCGCTCAACGAGCCAGGACATCGGGATCTTCTTCATATCGATCCCCATCCTCCCGGCAGTATGTGATGATGCCGAAGAACCAATCCCACCAGACTCAGCATTATGCTTCCCCTCTACCATTGGCTCTCAAGTGTCCCACTTGTGGAGGGAATCACCTGGCTAGTAGCTGCCCGCGAAGGTCAAACGCATGTTTCCACTGCGGTGAGATAGGACACTACAGAGATCAGTGTCCTAGGAAGAATTTGCCATCAGATGCAGCTAAGCTACAAGTTCAAAACCAACAGCAGCAAGAGGGCAAGTCACAAGCAACCCCCGGTACCCCCAAAGGAGGATTCTTGCAGATTAAAGCAGCTAACCCTCAGTCACCTGCAGGCACTGCAAATTTCTCAACTACAGGCAGAGGCAGAGGCAGAAGCAATGTTAGGCCTACTTTTTATGCCAGAGTGAACCATGTATCTGCAGAGGATGCCGCTGGAGCAAGTGACATCATTGCCGGTATGTTCCCGATCAATTCCATACCTGCATTGATTTTATTTGACCCTGGCGCAACGCATTCATTTGTTTCGAAGAGTTTTGCCGCAAGAAATCAATTGTCTTCTGTTGCATTACCAAGACCCTATGTGGTGGAAACCCCTGGGGTTAGAATGGAGTCCCACCGTGGGTGTGCGGGACTTAACATAAAAATCCAAGGGGTAGACTTTAGAGCAGACTTGTTGCAGTTAGACATGTCTGGTTTAGATGCCATCTTGGGCATGAACTGGTTGGCCAGAAATAAAGGCAAGGTAGATTGCGAGATTAAAACAGTGTCATTGGTCAACCCTGAAGGTCAGAAAATAGTAGTAGAGACAGATCGACAAGTGCTGAAAGATGCCAAGAAACGTATGATCAACATGATAGCAGCCACACCTGACCAAGTGCCAATAGTACAAGAGTACCCTGACGTATTCCCAGAAGAATTACCGGGAAGACCCCCTGACAGGCAAGTTGAACTTGCAATAGAATTGGTGCCTGGTACTCAGCCAATTGCCAAACCCCAGTATAGAATGTCAGCTAGTGAGTTAAAAGAACTGAAGAAGCAGTTAGATGAATTACAAGAAAAGGAATTCATTCGACCCAGTACTTCACCGTGGTCAGCCCCAGTATTATTTGTGAAGAAGAAAACTGGAGAGTTGAGAATGTGTGTCGACTACAGAGGTTTGAATGCTGTCACAATCAAGAACAAGTATCCCCTCCCAAGAATTGATGACCTGTTTGACCAACTCAAAGGTGCCAAGGTATTCTCCAAAATCGACTTGCGCTCGGGTTATCATCAGCTAAAGATCCGAGAGCAAGACCGGGAAAAGACAGCCTTCATTACCAGATATGGGTTGTTTGAGTTCACGGTCGTACCCTTTGGTTTGACCAATGCGCCAGCATATTTCATGAATCTTATGAACCTGGTGCATATGGACCAATTGGATCGATTCGTGATCGTTTTCATTGATGATATCCTGATATACTCCAAGAGTGAAGAAGAACACAAACAACATTTGCATATGGACTTGACCAGATTGAGAGAGCATCAGTTATATGCAAAATTTGATAAATGCAGTTTTTGGTTGAGAGAAGTCGCTTTCTTGGGTCATATTATATCTGAAGATGGAGTGAAGGTCGACCCAGAAAAGATTTCAGCAGTCATGGAATGGAAACAGCCTACGACAGTGACTGAAGTGAGAAGCTTCCTAGGATTGGCGGGTTATTATCGCCGATTCATAGAAGGTTTCTCAAGAATATCGCGTCCACTCACTCAATTGTTGAAGAAAGATAAACCGTTCACATGGACTGATGCATGTGAAGAAAGCTTTCAGATGTTGAAGACCAAGTTGACAACAACACCAGTGTTGATTTTACCCAATCCAGAGAAGGAGTTTCAGATTTACTGCGATGCCTCAAAGCAAGGTTTGGGTTGCGTGCTTATGCAAGACGGAAGAGTTGTTGCCTATGCATCAAGGCAGTTGAAGCCGCATGAAGAGAATTACCCCACACACGATTTGGAGCTAGCAGCTGTGGTGCATGCCCTCAAAATCTGGCGGCACTACCTGCTAGGAAATCGTTGTGAGATATTCTCAGATCACAAGAGTTTGAAGTACCTATTCACACAACCAGAATTAAACATGAGACAGCGCAGATGGCTAGAACTGATCAAGGATTATGATGTCGATCTCCAGTATCACCCGGGCAAGGCAAATGTAGTTGCTGATGCCCTTAGCCGCAAGGCTCGTCCAAGCAAAGGCAGTCAATCAGAGTACCCACCAGAGTTGCAGAGAGATATATTACAACTGAACTTGGTAATCTCAGAACAAGGTGAAGAAGCAGCCTTAGAGATTCAACCACTATTGCCAGATCAGATTAAAGCAGCCCAGGATGAAGATGAAGGGATTCAAAAACTGAAAAAGGGTATTCAAGGAGAAAATTCATCAGAGTATGCTATAGACGAACATGGAATCCTTACCTTCCGTGGTCGCTATTGCGTACCCGACAAGAAGGAGTTGAGAGAATTGATCCTAGCTGAAGCCCACTCCTCTCAATTCTCAATTCATCCAGGAGGCACGAAGATGTATCAGGATTTGAAGAAAAGATATTGGTGGAACCAAATGAAGAAAGAAGTGGCAGAGTATGTAGCTAAATGTGATGTCTGCCAACAGATCAAGATAGACCACCAAAAACCATCAGGATTGTTACAACCTTTGCCAATTCCTGAATGGAAATGGGATAGCATTGGTATGGACTTCATCACTGGACTTCCCAAGACTCGTGAGGGATATGATGCTATTTGGGTCATTGTTGATAGATTGACCAAGGTGGCTCATTTCCTCCCGATCAAGCAAACTTATGGGAAGGATAAACTTGCCGAGCTATATTTGACCAGAATTGTGACATTACACGGAGTTCCGAAGAAGATTGTGTCAGATAGAGGAGCACAGTTTACATCCAAGTTCTGGGAAAAGTTGCATGAAGCTATGGGCACCGACCTGAATTTCAGCTCAGCATATCATCCACAGACAGATGGACAAACAGAGAGAACCAATCAAATTTTAGAAGACATGTTGAGAGCTTGTGCGATAGTGTATGGAGCAACATGGAACACCTGCTTACCATTTGCTCAGTTCTCATATAACAACAGCTACCAAGCCAGTATTCAAATGGCACCGTTTGAAGCACTTTATGGCAGAAAATGCAGGACTCCACTGAATTGGACAGAAACAGGAGAACGACAACTCATTGGTCCCCAGATTGCTCAAGATGCAGAAGCACATATCAGAATTGTCAGAGACAGACTGAAGATGGCACAAGACCGACAGAAGAACTATGCAGATAACCGCAGGAAAGACTTGAGTTTCGAAGTTGGAGATTATGTCTACATCAAAGTCACACCATTCAAAATAGTCAAGAGATTTCAAGTCAAAGGCAAATTAGCACCAAGATATGTGGGACCGTTTCAGATAATTGGAAGAGTTGGGGAAGTAGCTTATCAAGTGCAGCTTCCGCCCAACATATCCAGAATTCACAACGTGTTCCACGTATCCCAACTTCGGAAATGTCTACGCCAACCAACAGATGAAGTGCCATTGTCAGATATTGAATTGCAAGATGACTGCACATATGCTGAAGAACCACTACAAATACTTGAAACGACAGAGAGGCAACTCAGAAACAAGAACGTCAAGTTTTGCAGAGTACAGTGGAAGAATCATACACCTGAAGAGTCAACTTGGGAACGAGAGTCAGATTTGCAGCGAGATTTCCCCAACTTACTCCCTGGACCAAGTTAATCTCGGGGTCGAGATTCTTTTAAGGGGGGTAGGTTGAAAAGCCCTGAAAAATTCAAAATAAAAATTTGTGGTTTTTGCTGCATTTTTGAGTGAATTTTGAAAACTTTCCTTTTCGGGAAAGTTTCGTCGGGAATGCGCTTTCCTTTCTCGGCCTTTCCGCTTTCTCTTCCCGTTGGCGCCCGTCTTCCCTTTCCGCCTCCCTTTCTCTCGCGCGCCCCGCGCCCGCGTCTCCGCTGGCGCCATCCCTCCTACCGCCTTCCCCCTCACCTCAGCGCCTCCCCGAGCCCTCCCTCTGTTGGCGCCGCCCCAGCGCCCCGCCTCCTCCCCGCGCACGCGCGTGCGCTGCGCGCTGCGCCCGTGGCCGCCTCTGCGCCCGCGCCTGTCCCCGCGCCGTCCCGATCTCGGACCGCCTCCGCCGCCCCGACAGCTCCTGTCCGAGCGAGTGGACGCCGCCGCGCCACGTCGCCCGCTCCAGCCCCGGCCCCACTTGGCAGACGACGCCTCCTCTCTCTCGCGCGCACGGGCACGCCCTCGCCCCGGCCGCAGCTCAACTGCCCCCGTCGCGTCGCCCGCTCTGTGCAGAGCCTCGCGTCACCCCCGCCCACTCCCACTGTGCGGGATTAAATGCCCTTGACGGCCCCGTCACCTCCCTGTCGGCCGGAGCCCCGCCGCTGGCTTCTCCTCGAAGGAACCCCCTCCCCTCCGCGCGGGTATAAAGCCCCCTCCCCCTGCCATTTCGCTTCCTTTGCTTTCCGAGCTCCCCAAACACCACCATTCCCCTCCCCACCCTCCAGAGCCTCTCCCGGAGCCTCCGATTGGAGCCCCGCCGCCTACAGCTCCGCCTCCGCCATCCCCTGCGCCGGTGGCCCCCGGGAACCAATCTCCCCCTCCCCTCCCCCATTTCTAAATTGCATTCGTCTGGAGCACCTTCACCCACCCCTATTTACTTTGCCGTTCTCCTCTGGCCAGGTGAAGCCCCGTGGAGCGCCGCCGTCGAAGACCCCCGCCGGCCGCAACCACCTCTCCGTGGCCAGCTCGCCCCGAAGGCTCTGAGCTTCAGCCACCGCCACCAATGTGAGCTCCCAACTCCCTAGATGGTGTAACCGGCCCCGATTGAGCTTCCTCGCCGCCGGTGACCCTCTCCACCGAGAAATCCCCGAACCACCCCCTTCTCCCTCCCTCTCTCCCTTTTGGTCCCCGCAGATGCTAACTACCCGAAATGGGTTCCCCGCTGTTCCCTCTACCCGCCGGTGCCCTCCGCTACCGCCGGCGAGCCTCCTAGCGCCCGGACCGCCGTCGCCACCGTTGCTCTGCCGCGGCTGCACTGTCGCGGCCGGAGGAGGAAGACGATGGACGTGGCCCCTCCTCCGCCATCGGATCCACCCGTTGCCGTTTAACTTCGCCCGTTGGATCCTCCGTACCGGTTCGCCGCCTCCCTTAAGTCCCAGCCGTCCGATCTCCGCTCGTGTCATCCGAGCCTTCAGTCTTCCCCGCATCCCCGCCGCCCGCGCCGTCCACGCGGCGGCCATCAAGCCCGCTCGGGCGCGCGCACCGCTGGGCCGCGGCCTTCCGGCCCGCTCCGTCTCCCGCGCGCTCGCGCGCACGCGCATGGGCCGCGCTGGCCGTTGGCCGCGCGGGCCGTTCCCCGGGCCGAGCCATTGTAGCCATGAGGCCGGCCCGACACTGTTCACACTAATTTCCAGTGATTTATCAATTTCAAAAATTCCAGAAAACTCAAATAAATCCCAGAAAATCACAGAAAATCCCAAAAATTCCCAAATTTCACCACATTGCTCCAAATATTATTCCAGACCCAGTGGTGAAATCCAATTCCACAATTTCATCCCAGATAAATTCCTAAAATTCCATTTGGAGTGTTTATGAATTTTATTTCTTTTTAATTAGATTATTTTGCCTCGCTTGATTAGTCTCAAGCTGGATTTAATTTATTTTAATTGTTTGCGTTAGTGTCAGAGATCCCGGAAGCCCAGGAGCAGATTCAGGATTCAGGTGCTTCGACGTTTGAGCTCGCAGAGATCATCCGGATAGACGGCAAGTCCCAAATCCTTTGATCATATTGTATCCCATAATGTTTAAATATGCTAATATGTTATTTGCATTGAGCTAGTTCTGAAATGTTAGTTCGAAAATAAAAATAAAATGTTTAGAATGACATGTGATATAGTTAGTCCTACCACCGCTAAATGCCATGATTAAATTGCAGCCATGCCTTTGAAGCCCTAGAAATAATTATCTGATAATCTAGAGAATTGTAGGCTATTATTATCATGCAAAATGCTACACTAATAAGGTTGTGGCTGTGGGCCAATAGAATCTGGAAAACCCGACTCTAAGGTAGGGTGGTATGGGACACCGTATCTTAGAGCGGAGAGTGCCGGCGTGCACAAGGTAGGGTAAGGGTTGGGGGAGAGCCGCGAGACGGTCTTTGCCCACCTCTTATCCTAGGGCTGGAGTAGGGTAAGGGTGAGTGGGAAACCGCGGGACGGTCTACGCCCACCGCTTACCTTAGTTTGGGTCGCGGACCTAGCGAGGTTGCGGGCCATGTGAAAATATAAGGACTGAAACCCTTACGCTGAGCTAATGTCATAGCCATCGCTCAACCACAGGAGTTGACTTGTCAACACATGTCTTTTAGCTGCTCAACTCGATTGAAACTCTACAGGAGGGTAGCAGTGAGGTTAGGTAGGCCGTCCTACGGATGCC
This sequence comes from Dendrocalamus latiflorus, assembly GCA_017311315.1. Classification (NCBI taxonomy): domain Eukaryota; kingdom Viridiplantae; phylum Streptophyta; class Magnoliopsida; order Poales; family Poaceae; genus Dendrocalamus; species Dendrocalamus latiflorus. Next base: position 33,709,465 of record CM029637.1, read on the forward strand.
TAACAACGGTGGAATTCACTCGAAGCGGACGTTGTCCTCTCTTGTGTGTGTGTGTGTGTGGGTATGAGCCAGACCCGAGTGAATTCTACTGGGTAGAGCCTATATAAAGAGTCGAGCAGTGAAAAGACCTGGTTTTCTTAACTCTTTAGCGGGAGTTGAGAGATCGTGTGGGTAAAGCTGAGCAAACTCTGCAGAGTCAAATAAATGGTATTCGAATACGCCGTGCTCCCGGTTGTTGGAGCTGTGTCACTTGGGTGATTCCAGCAGCAAAGCTTAAGTAGTTTTGTACATGCTTTAACTTGGTTAATTGGTTAATGAATTCTTGTTGAAAACCCTGAGTTCTTAAGAAGTAAGTTTTGTGTCCGTCTTATGAAAATGTTTGCAAATAAAATTGCATCCACCAAATGTAATAAACAAAGTATACTCCCTTCCTTTGACTTTCCGTGCATATAGTAAATTAAGATCCCTTTGGGATTTGCTGAGCCGGTTGTTTGGCTCACGGCTTGCTTAATCCGATCTTTAGAGGATCAAGACGAAGGAGAAGGTCTCCCCGTTGAAGAAGTCCCCGAGGATCTTTTCTTCGACGAGGACCCTTGGCTGTAGGTCTCCGCCGCGCTCGAAGCAGTTTCTGGAGCCTTTTGTAATGTATTATACTTTGGGCTTGCACGCCCCGCTGTAAAAACTGGATGTTAATCCGTATGTCAAATATATGCTGGTCTTTTGTTGTAAGCATGCAATGGTATACTCTTGCGCGACAGTCCATAACTGTTCATGCGTGAATAGTTAAGGAGTGCCGTGTCCGTACGCGCCCCTGGAAACGGGGGCGTTACAGGAGCTTGCAGAGTTATCGTAGATGTGGTCGTAGCAGTCATTGTACTAGACGTAGGTGCAGCCGCAGTAGCTGAAGTCGTAGGAGTGGTCATAGCGACTATTGTCGAAGGTGCAGTCGTAGTAACTATAGTTGTAGGAGTGGTCGTGGCGGCCGTTGTCGTAGGTGCTGTCATAGCAGCTGTAGTCGTAGGCGTGGTCGTAGCGACCATTGCGTAGGTGTCGTAGTGTAGCTAGAGAACTCCATGTTGTCGTCGTCGTTGGAGTCATAGAAGATGTCGTCGAGTGCGTCAGGGGCCTGTATACCTGCATTGTCGTGTCTAATACCAGAACTAGCCTCATCAAAAGTGACCTCGCAGGTCTCAATAATTTTGTTGGTTCTAAGTTGAGTACCCGATAACCCCGAGTATGACCTGCATATTCAAGAAAGATGCCATCTGAGGATCTAGGTTCAAACTTGTAAAGATTGCCATGTTTAAGGATGAAGCATTGACATCAAAACACTTTCAAGTGAGAAATATTTGGAGAAAGACCTAAACGAATCTCATAGGAAATCTTATGTAATTTAGCTCGCAAGAAAACTCTATTCGAAATATAGCAAGCAATCGAAATGGCCTCAGTCCAATACTTCCTAGGAGTAGCATGTTTATTTAACATTATTCTAGCCATCTCGACCAAGATTCTATTCTTGCATTCGGCCATACCGTTCTGTTGCGGCACTCGAGCATACGAACATTGATGGTCTAAACCCTTGGCCGTTCGCCGTCTCATGGCATGTAGGGCGATTTTCCTTCTGGTAGATGTAGGGGTGGATAATGAGCTGGCTCGGCTTGGCTCGTGAAGGCTCGTTAGGGAAGAGGCTCGGTTTGGCTCTGCTCATTAAGCTAATGAGCGAAAAGAGAAGCTCGGTTTGGCTCGTTGAAAAGTTCGAGCTCGGCTCGTTAGGTGGAATATGCAAATTGCATCAATCCTATGACTAGTTAGGCTCGGCCGTTAGGGTCGTTAGGCTCGGCTCATTAGGCTCGTTATGTTTCATATTTGTTTTTCTGAATGATAGCTTTTATGATTCTCTAGAATGACAGTGAAACCTATATAGTAGTAATCTTATGATTGAAATTACATCAAAAAGGAAAGAGCATCTAATGTAGTAGGTTCATAATAAAGAAAAACTTGTCAAGAAAACTCCAATTCTAATATGAGCAAATATGACATCTGATGGTTCCTTTCCATAAGTGAAATTAACAAAGAAAAAAGTAACGTGTACTTTAATAATACCTCTCAGTGACTAAAGAGGTGTGAAAATTGGCATGCATACATATTACTACTACTGTTGTACTGAGCCATTCACGTCGTGATGGGCCGAAGACGCTGCCGAGCTGGGTCGACCGAGCCTAGCGAGCGGCTTGCGAGCCGGCTCGGCTCGTTAACGGACCGAGCTAAGACTCTGGCTCGGCTCGTTTGTGCCACGAGCCAAGCCAAGCCTTCAACAAACCGAGCCAGCTCACGAGTCTCGAGCTTTTTTGCCACCCCTATTTAGATGCATACAATCTCGTGGAAGGCCCAGGGAAGGGAGGGTCCGGATCAGCGTTGTAACGGAAACGGAAATAGTTGCTACGGTGTGATCGGAACCGTCTCAACGAGTCCCACACGTTCACGCACCTAGGAAGCGAGTATACAACAGTTCCACCACCAGATAAAATAAACGACCAGGGAATGGTGTAGAGTTGCAACAGTATAGCAACAAGTTTTATATAGTTTCAGCATGTTTCAAAAAACATTGAAAAGTTTTAGGTGTCAGTGAGTTTCATGTATTTTTAGAAGTTTTCATAAGATTCCAAGACAAAATTTCACTGAGTTTTAGATATTAGAACGCAAGTTTCATTAAATTTCATCTGAAGAGTTTCAAGAATTTTTAACCAAAAGTTTCGACCAATTTTAATAGGTTCAATCAAAGTTTCAAAAAGTTTTGGCAAGCTCAACTAGCCATAGAGCTGGTCGACGCTGCCCATCGCCGGATCCATCCATGCTCGAGCTCTGTACCGAGCCTCCATATCTCTCTCTTCCTCGACTTTAGACCAAGCTCCGTGCCATGCCGCCACCAGATCCGACCACCCAGAGTCGTGCCGTCAACGAATCCGTGTGGCCTAAGCTACATCGTTGTTGACCATTGCAAAATCCAGAGCGGTGAAGCATCACACCACCGCCCCGCACCAGATCTAGAGCCGAAGGGGAAGGGGAAGAGAAGATGATGCTAGATATATTCATTAGGAATCATATAGATGTCCTTTTATGATAGGAAGTACCACTCCAACAACGCCAGGAATCACAACTCACAAGTCAGCTAGCATATGCGACAAAATTAAGCTTGTGTTGACAACTGAAGATTAGAGTGTTTGTCTACATACTTGCTACACTGACTACGAGTACCAGCGCTAGCAAACACAACAGTCACATATACACAAGAAGTGAAGAAAATGCTAGTAGTAAAGTACAAGAAATATTAACCGAATCGTACAGCCAAACGAGACCGAAACTCAAAAGCTAGTAATAGCAACAGTAAAAATGTAAATTCACAAGAAATTCTAAAACTCAGAAAAGAAGTTCAACAAAAAAATCGATAGACACTAAGACAGTAACCAGCTATAACATCCTCATGCATGAGAGGAGGGGCCGAGGCCCACCGCGAACGGGCTGGGAGGCCCAAAGTAGGGCATGCTCGCCGGCGGCGCGGCCGACGACGAGGCGACCCCGGGGAACGCTGCCACGGCGGGCTGCGTTAGCGGGTTGGGCGGCGTGGTGTCAGCGGTGGCCGGGAGCGGGTCGCCATCGACGGGCCCGGGCTGGCAGTCGGGCCACCGGCAGGCCGGCTGGGCCCTCCGGGCTCCCCACGTGCGGTGGGCCAGCCCGAAGCCCAGGACGAGGCCCACGACGAGGAGCGCCGAGACGAGGCACAGGAAGATCTTGGTGGCCTTGCCTATATAGCAACACATAGGAAGCCCTTCTCCTCCTCCTCCTCACCGGCTGTGCTCTCTCTCTCTCTCTCTCTCGCGCGCGCGCTACCACTCTCTCACAAGAACATGCAAAAGAGCACACACACACATAGAGATAGAGAGAGAGGGGAAGGTATGGAGATTGGAGAATGATGGTGAGATGGGTGCAGAGGAAGGGGCACTTTGGCCTCCTCACTTTGTTTTTGGTGTTGGTGCTGGTTGTCGGTTTAGCGCTCGTGCATGGCTTCACGTGAAGGAAAGAGAGACAGATGTTAGTATAGTTAGCAACATAACATGCTATATTATTGTTAACAACCTCTAGCGTTGAATACTGAACACAGGTTAAAAATTTTAATCTCCATGCAGAGCAGTGCAGTGTTCAGTAATCGTTATGCACAACAGAAACATATGTTGTTTTGGAGTACAGCAGAAGACTTGAGTCGGAGATACGGCAAGTCAGAGCCATTTCTGTGGGGTATTCTGCATTATTACTAATCTTTCTGCATTGACCTGACCTGTCCAAGTAATTAAATACTAGTTACTATCAGTAATGAAGCCAGTAAGGCAGTAACTACCAGGTCACAGGGTGGCACAAGCACTTCAACCCATCTGCTGTTGCTTGCTGGTGATGGGACTTACTCTGCCGACACAGCCAGTGACAAAGTAATTGTGAGTCTTTGCGACAAAGATGAAAAGGAACTATGGAAGTATGGGAACACTACGGAGTGAGTACGAGATAATGGAGGTTTTGAGGAAGGCATTGTGCACCAGTGCACCACAGTCCATGGTGTTTCTCCAATAATGTTTTCCCCTTTTTTTTTTTACCCTCCTGCCTTTTTAGCTTTTTTTCCCTGTGCCTTTTTCAAGATAGAAAACACTTTGGAGCACAAAAGCTAGCTGAAGCCAACCTGTGAGAAAGCTGATGGTTGGGCACATGTTGCGTTGGGCCACAACAGCCTGCAGTTTTGTTCATTCCTAGGTGGTTAGGTTTGGTGTTTTAGGTGCATATCTGTTTGGAATTCTTTTCACTCTGGATGCAAAATTTTTTGTTATACGAGTACCTTTTTTTTTGAACGCTTTGTTATACTAATACTAATACTAATATGAATATATGATACCTAACAAGCTAAAGGTACAACCGACTAAAAATAGAATAGAAATTTTCCAATGACTAAATTAGCTGCTCACTTGCTTACACCTGGGGATTCGCACTTTCGCAGTGTGTGCAGAGATCATGACAATTTTATAGTTCAACGTCAGAGCGCATTTTGGAACTACATCGACCACTGTCGTGATTGTGTGGTTTGGCAGCAGGCAAGGTGAACCATATTTTCAATTCCAAAACACATGTACCTCCAGAAAGTAAAGCCACAATTCCAGTAGCAACTGCCAAGACAAGCTAAGCTTATACTGTTATACACATTGGAACATGCAGACGCTTTTTTAAGACCTGACCAAGCAGTACTCTCACAGTCAGAAGTATCAGAAAAGATGATGGCAACTACCATTCGACGACGATATCAGGAGTGGTGGTGGCAGAGGCAAGCGATTCAGGAGAAGCATCCACCATCTTCTTGACCTCGTCTGGATTTGCACCAACAACCTTCTTCGCCACTTCCTTGTCCTTGATGAGAAAAAACGTGGGCATGGCCTTCACTCCTAGCTTGGATGAAACACACTGCATCGACATAGTAGCAGCAGTAGGACATCTTCAGATCAGTATACTAACTTAATGGACATATATGCAGAGCATTTTTCTGACAAATGACTATGGCATAATCTTCAGGAAAAACAATGAGACATAATCTAAATATGAATGCATAAAACTCTACGGAGATTCTCAAGATATATCTAAGTCAAAGCAACAATCTAGGCTTTCCGTTTGTTGGACCGATACTGGTAATCAGAGGGGGTAAATGATTGCGAAAGTTTTTCTTCCTTAAGTATTCGAAATCTTCACTCAAATGACTATGAGAATGACCAAGTTCATATTACACCTACTATAAGAAACTCACAGATATTTGAGACCAAAAAGAAGCAACAATCAAGCTATGACTGCCTATTGGTAGTACTGTCAAGGTAAAGCCGGCATGACCACAGATGCGGTACTGCCACTAACTAAGAGCCGATATGACCGCACTTATGGTGCTACCACGTTAGTAAGGCAAGTACTACCGCTTACCCTGTTTCCAGGCACAAACCCCTCGGGACAAAAACCCAAATAAGATAATCTTGATCAAACCTTATCCAAATACAAAAAAAAATGATATGGACTTAAGCAAAGATGATAGGAACCAAATCAAATCAAGAAACACATAGTTATTAGACTTGATTCCATCCAATTTGAAAGAATTTTGTTCTAGGTTAGAAGAACACACCAAACTCTAAAACCCAAGTTACTTCTTGTTCATGGGGATCTAAGTTATGAGAACTTTGAGATCATATCTCACATGTCCTAGTAAGGCAATCTAATTACATGTTTGGGTTAGAGATGCTACAATCACAAAATCACAAATCTTGATCAAGACAAGGTAAGAACTGAGCAAGATCTTGATTCTTGCTATAGAGTTATCTAGATGGGCAATTTTTGATATCAAGAATCTACTAGTGCCTCTTACACATAATGGATCACAGCAAGAACAAGAGGAGTACGAAAAGAACCAAATAACCAAAGACAAGAACAAAAACTCATGAAAAGAAAGATAAGAGCATAAGGGTTGCAAGAACTTGATCTATTGTATGAAGAGAAATGATTTTTACAGCATGCTGATTACAAAGAACCTTCTACAAGTCCCACCCTTACACTATGAAAGAGAGGAAAAACTAGCCTAAACCTAAAACTATTTACTATTTCCTTACTTACCCTAGCTCTCTCCCCTCTTCATCATATAGACTAAACCAACCCCCTTTGGAGAAACCCAACAACCCCACAATACCGGGTTTTTTATTCGCACGCACACTTTTCAAAGCACTTACAAGGATCGACCCACTCACACTTAAGTGTTTGATCCACTTCACACACACGACCCTAACATAATCCTAAACCACTTTCCTTGCGTCTCCCGCGTCGCGGTTTTGGTGTAGGCCTCAAGTCCAATATTTAGCATTTTTCCGTAATACCCTTGATAAAGTTTTCAGGCACCTTCGCTCGACTCCATCTTCATCTTGTCATACAAGTCACCATGCACTCCATGTGTAGGTTGATCAATGGCTTCTCTCCATCGACAAGTCTCTCCCATTTACGGCTTCCACGGACCACGCCTCACTTGAAACGACGACGCCAACTTGACCCAACCCGTTGCTCGAAACTTTCTTCAGCCACATTATTTGACTTTGCCATGCGCCATGCTTTATCCCAACCATTTCACATGATATCTTGACCGCTCTGGACCTCGATCCACCCTGAACTAGTTCTGATCGCCCGTCATTGACCATAGTTATCTCCATGGTTCCCAGCACATTCAAAAACCAAGAAATCATTTTCGGACGTAAGTTCTTCATAATTTGACCCACATTAGCATAACACATACAACATAATGCAACCAAGATAGGAGTTTATAGATCATCGCATGATCAAATCTCCCACAATTCCTAGGTATGACCGCACTCTCCATGCCAGTCATACCGTCAACCACTGGCTAGTACTACCGCCCTATTTTTCGGTAACAAGAATGCGCTATGATCGCATGACAAGGCTGGTACTACCGCCTCGGTAGTACCACCATATAGGGTCTGGTCATACTGTTCCTCTGGTAGTATCGCGGTATTGCACTGGTACTACCAGACCTGGCCAAACCCAAAAACAACCCTCTCCAAAAATTAGCTACCACCATTTAGAGACTGGTCATACTGCATATATAGTAGTACCACAACTATCATGCTGGTACTACCGCTGCCACCAGGCCGATACTACCACCTGAGACCTGACAACAACTTGAATTTCAGAAAATTGCAAACCCTTTACAAAATCTTAGATTCAACTCAACCCAAATGCCAATTGATCATCATAAATTGATCTAGACCTATCCACATGATCTCTCACTGTTGCTCCCCCTCTCTATTTCTCAGAAGAGACTTCGGTCTCTCTCTTTTTCTTTCTTCTCAAAAGAGATGTGATCATGGAAGTTCTTCTGAAGTACATAAACAACAAACCATATGACCAGAAAGTTAGAGAATGACTACCTGGACATCATCAACAACCATATAAAGGAACAATATCTCAGGGTGGGTCTGAGCTAGCTCTTCACTTGTAGTTCATGGACAGGGATGTCACACAACATGATGCCGCCAAGTGAGCAACAACCTGCACAATATGGAGAGATAATATGACCAAGGTTGACTTTCGAGTGGGTGAAAAGAATTTTGGGTGCAACTGTGATGTTCACTAGCAAAGATAGAACATCTATTATCAGGCTAATCTATTTCCCTTTCTTATCCATTTCGTCAATTATAATGAAAAAATGTAAAAGGCACACAAACAGCAAAAGGAAGAACAGAAAGGAACATGCTAAGGATTACATAAAACAAGTTGCTCAAAAAGTGCTCAATCCCACAATCCTATACATCTCATGTTCTAACATATTCATAAAAAGCAACAACGAAAAGCCTGGACCAACCGAAATATGATTCGAGAATTCACAACATCAAAAGATATTGTTAGAAAATTGAACAGAATCTCAACAGGACCAAAAGAATTAGGCCAAAGGAAGGGAGTGGGGAAGAAAAAGGCGAGGAAGGGGAACCTACAGGGCGGCCTTCATTGCTTGCTTGATTGATGAACAGCTCCCATGCCTCCGTCTTCTCGACCTTCACTACTTTGGAATTGCCAACCCCCAGCTGCTGCTGGATCTCCATATGACCAAAGAAGTAAGAACAGAACCCTCTCCCTTTCTCTTCTTGTTCTTGGTCTTCTCTTCCTTGGCTCCTTACCTAGCAAGAAAAAAGAATCAGACTATCTCTGTGTGGTCGTAACGACCGGGTCTCTGTATGGCCGTAATGACCGGTGTCTGTGTGGTCATAACAACCGGTTCCCTGTGTGGTCGTTTATGACCGATCTATGTCGTCGTAACGACCGGATCTCTGTGCGGTCATAACGACCGGTGTCTGTGTGGTCGTTATGACTGGTTCCCTGTGTGGTCGTTTATGACTGGTCTGTGTAGTCGTAACGACTGGTATTTGTGTGATCGTTTATGACCGGTCTATATGGTTGTATGCGCAGTAGTCGTAGGCGTCGTGGTCGTGGCTCCTGCATGTGCGTGGTCGAAGCGCTGCGGTCGTGGCGCCTGTGTGTGCATGGTCGTAGCTACAATGTCAGTAGCTACAGTAGTCGTAGGTACAGTGCCGCGGTTGAAGGCATGCTGAGGTCAGAGACGCGGCCAAGACAAGCTGTGGTTGGAGAAGCGGTCGAAGACAAGCCGTGGTCGTGCGGCCAGTTACTGTAGCAGTCAGTGATCACTGTAGCAGTTGGTGGTAACTGTACCAGACGTTAGCACGGGTGGTCGTGGATGACGCATGCCGTCCTTCAGTACGCGAACTACCCGGTATGGGCAGGCGGCAAGGTAGTTGAGACTAGAGAATCCGGACCTCAATGAGTCTAGTTTTTGAATGGAAAAGGAGTTTGTAAATTGAGTCGAGTTGTAAGTCGACGGTGCAAAGAAAGTGAATACGAAAAAAATTGCCCCAAACACTTTTCGCCTCATACAACTTTGTTTTTGTTCCTTCTCATCTCTGTTCTACTCTGTTTTTTGTTCGTGCTCTCGGACAATTTGGGCGTGTTAATCCGCGGGTGTTTTCCAACAAGAACAAATTGTATGTCAGGTCTACGTCATAGGACATTGGTAACGCTAACTTCTAATGAGATGTTTGTTCTGCTAGCTTCTTGTAATCGGCATATGATATGATAAGTCTCATCGCATTGTAGAGCCCTCTAACTTCTTCCTCATTTTACTATAACACTTATCACGCTGATTGAATAATGTAGACAGCAAGTTTGTATTCTCCTATTCTAAAGTAAGTTTTTATTTGCCATATCTCATGTGTTATATGAAGGCTGCAGCTACCATAGAGAACTCTCGTATAATAACATGGCCATAACATCCAATTTAAACTAGCGAGTAGAGGTAGAAAATCCACAAGAAGGAAGGGAAAAAACAACTTTTTTACCTATGATGGCATGGCACACAACATCACCTCAAACCCACGGGCCGCACAAGGATACGATTACTTCGACGTCATTTCGTGGACCCCTGCAGGGAAGTAGTAACTGAAAATTTTCACTTTCTGGACTAAATAAAAAGTAAAGAGAAGACCAACAAGTTTTGCAAGTGCGGTTCAGTTCATAAATTTGATGGACGTAGCAGTAAATTCTTATCAAATCTCGAGTTTGTTTCATACATCATGGTACAATTTAGCTGAAGCCAATCAAATCATTAGCTTGGCACTTTCATGCTGCATACAACTCCAAAGGAAAATTACTCAGATCTCTGGGAAATGTTGTGGGCTTTTTAGTACTCTTGCTTATGAGAAATATCCATTTTGAGAGAGAAAACCAAGATAGGGCATCCATAAGCTCCCTTCCTTCTTGCAGGCAAACACGTCCAGGATACTCCACCCCTTTTGCTTGTAATTTTTTAACTTTTAGGTAATGCAACAATTCGATATGATGTGAGCAATAATTGAGGTAACAAGCTTGGCTTAACCGATCAATAAGTACACAACAATCCCATCTAATGGTGGACCTGGTACAGTATAAAAGATTGGTTGGGTGTAGCGTCAAATCCAATGGTACAAGAGAACTAACAACCTAAGCCCGTAGTTTAAATTGAGCAAAAGAGAGAGCCGGCATCCCAATATTTTTCTCTTTCCAAAAACAGCTTAGCGACTAGATTACATGAAACCTCAAAACGAAAGCACCAGTAGACGATTGTACTATTAACCTGGCATTGCTCGCAGTCACACTAGTAAAAAAATCGCTGCTTTGTTAAAACAATTCTGAAAAATCGAAGTGCGCCTTGCCGTCAACTGACAAGTGTGCTAATGCAGCGTAATCATACTCAGAATTCATGCGGCCGCATTGAATTGAGCCTGGCAAATAACGTGATTGGGAGAATGAAGCGTAGGAAAACATACCACAAAACCCTTGCATCCATTTCTGCTGGCCCCGGTTGGGGCCGCGCTCTGCCTTGGATGCCGGAGATGAGAAGGCGAGATGCCGATTGCCGAAGCCTCCGATCGTCGAGCGAGAAGGAGCACGCACGCGCCGTTTGGGCTCGGCTTCCACGGGCTCTCAGCCGCCGGCCATGCCGCGGCCGGCCGCGCCGTCGCTTTTCCTGCTCTCGCGTCCGTCGTACCGTCTCGTCTTGCCAGGGCCGCGGTTCACCTGCGCCGCGCGGGTCTGATCTGCAACTGGGCTTGGCCTTCCATACTTGGCCCACCGAGAAATGGAGGTAAGAAGGAAACCAAGAACTTGTACATGGCCCAAATCGCGCATACAGTTCACGTGGTTACACCTCACACTGTTGCCGTGCCGTGATACGAGGCAAAGTACTTTTAACTTTTGACTCTCTCGAGTAGCTAAATAGAATTATTTTATCCTCACCATTTTAAAGTAATTTATCGAGACAATTTTTTTAAAACAGTTTATTAGTATTCTATTTATTCGTATAAATGATTGTGCTAAGACCAAAAAACTATCATACCCTATCAGAAGCAACAAAAAAAAAAGAACACACCAGGCCTTACTCAAAAGGGCTTATTTTGAATGGCTTATAGCTGAAAAGCATTTTAACTAGCTGAAAAATATTGTAGCTGACGGTGCCTTATTTAGCGTAATTAAATTTAAAAAATTTTAAAATAGAAAAAACAGGTTAGTCCGTCACGAACAGTACAAATGAATACGGGAAAAAGAACCGACAAAAAAGCTAAAAAAATCAGAAAAAGATAAAATTGTTGAATAGTGAAAAATAAATCAGAACCCAGAAATTTAAGCCAAAATAAGCAGGACCTAAATGTGATAGTGCCACCGTGCCACTAGAAGCAAGGTGAAGGAGATAGTGCCTCTAGTAAAAAAAGAGAGTAAGCCTGGTAACAGTGAAGTGAGCTTTTACATTGCCAAAACAGATACCTTCAGCTCCAAAAGGAGCAATCGGGCTCTGAATTTTCCCTAATGTAATTTCATAAGCTGGGGAGTGTCTGATAGCTCCAACCAAACAAGGATTAGGCTGCAACATCTGATTTCTCATAAGGGAAACATTCATTCAATATGGTTCTCTGAATTGCAAGCACTATTGAAATACTTGTTGTGCTGTTCAGTGGAAGCATGATTGTAAAAATAACAGCCATTTCAACTAAATACAGAAGTCAGAAGTACAGAGCTATAGACATATTTTGATGGTTGCACAATCAAGTGTAATATCCCATCGCACACATGAGATGGTAGTGACATGGTACCAACTGAATTGCATACCAGCATATCATCATTATCAATTCATCATGTTGTGGAGCCAGCAGCGGAGTTCTGCCTGGCAAAAAAATACACTAGTTGGACTCACTGACTGTGTTGCAATACATAGTCACTCCAGAGAATACAGTAGCAGTTAATATTACTCAAATCAGCTAAAACAAAAATAAAGCATCATGGCAGGATGTGAACCCTTCCATCATACGTATTCTGCTCACAGCGCAGTGCCACTCTCCCTACTGTACATGTTGCAAGAGGCCAACTGCACATCAGCTAATGGCCAAATGAGCCAAAAAGCCAATTAGTTATATATATCACATTATGATGGCCATAACAACTTCACCCATAACTCAGCCTGGAATCGAAGGATCGTGCTTGTGTGTGCCGTCTTGGTATTCCAATCTCGCAGGCATTCACCCTTGAAGCAAACCTCAAAGAACAGATTGTCTCCCCAACAGACGATGCCTCCGGTGAAATGTTGACAAACATGAGCGTTTTCGAGTCTCCTCCAAGGCAAGGCTGCAATGTAAAGTTATTATAATAGGTTATTTGACACGCCCCCTGCAAATTACAAGTTTATATGGTCATCCCCTTTTGCACAAGTCACTCACCTGTAAGAGGTACGTGAGTTTTGAGTTCCTGAAGGGTATATGGTCATCTCCTTTTGCAATTGCGAAGATAACATCGCTCAGAGCTGACAGGCTTTTATTGATTGCCTGCAACATCAAGAAACATGCCGAATAAATCCATGACATTATCAAATACTGAGAGCAATGTAAATCTGTGATGACTGATGCTACACACCTGAGTTTCCTTCAAGCGATCACCCGTGGAGCCACTTTTAGCAAGGCGTTCGCTCCCAGCCAAATCGATCAAGTTAAGGACACCTTGGACTTGTTGGCCAGTGTTCTGCAAGAAGATCAGAACCAACATATATTCTAAGTCTCAACATCTGTGTTCACTTAGCACACACAAAAAAAAATAAAAATAAAAAGAATGATCTCACATTCTTTTGAGAGACATGGCAAGCATAAGTTTTACAATGTATAAACGTCGGTAGGTCTTGGCATGACAATTTTGTAAAGTTTTGGCATTGTGCTTGGTACGTTTTGTCATTGTGCTTGATACACTCAAAGCTGAGAGAAGTGACCTACCACATTTGATCCAGATATCTTCAGAGTGAACACAAAGTGGCTCCTAGAAGATTGTTCATTCATTTGGGTCCTACCCACAGACCTGATTAAATGCAGTGCACAACATCAGATCCTAACAAAGACAGATGCGAACCCAGAAAGTGTTAGCTTGTATACGAGGTGAACCCTCTATGTTTTCACTTCCATAAAACACTAGAATCATATACGCAAGGGTTCCACTAACTATATTTAACGCATTGCCATTGCAAACAATAGACATTGCGCTGATGGTTAGTTCCATTGGAGCAAATAAGTATGTTCAGCAAGGAATAAGGAAATGCACATCATACTGTCAGTATGAATCACCTGCTCTGGGATGCTTTCTCTAGAAGAGAAGTCACATCAGCAGTACTGAAAACATCAGTAACTGTAAGGTCGGAGACAGTTGTGTTCCCATGTGGATCATGCTTTATGGTGTATTGTTTACTGGCAGACATCTCAAAACTGCTGGAGCGGCCTGGTACTAACAAATCACGAATTGTCTCATTATATATTTCCAACATCGATGCCTGTATATAGAAACCAATGTTAGTAAATGTCTTAGTAACAATACAAAAAATACAATTTTCAGAATCTAGATTGCATTACAGACACCTGCATAGAGTACTTCCATCCCTGGGATTCTAGAGATTGGCTGGTCTTAAAAATTTGCTCCAAAGAACGAGGTACGATCCCTTTCTGATCATAGCCTGGCTTGCCCATCATTGTATATGTTTTGCCAGACCCTGTTTGACCATATGCAAATATGCATACCTGTATCACGCAAAGATAAATTCAGGATGACAGCTACTGCAAAACTGAAATGAGCTAGCAATTGCATTAAGACATACAAAGAAGGATTGATGATATAAACGAGCTGAGAGCTCCAGGATGATGATGATGATTTAGACGTGTAGAATATGTATGAATTGGACCATCATTTTTGACACAGATGACATGCATAAAGCTCGTCACTTGTAAATGATGTGCACAGTAACGCTACTTCACCATGTTTGTATGATATGTGGTGGTGGTGGATAGAGAAAATCCAGCAGATGAACAAATCAATTAAAATAGCATGTGTTTTGTCTTGAAAGAGGGAAAAAAGATACAACTGGAATATCCCAGTTATTAAAAGATAGTAAATCTATACAATGCTATTGCCCAGGTACTAAATTGGAAACAAAGGACCCTTCCAAGCAGACTAACCATCAACACTTCATTGTTGTAGTGAAAAATCATTACCTTGTATCCATCAAGTGCACTTTGAACTAGTTGCGACATTTCCACGAACACGTCTTCTTGTGAAGCACCATGGTCAAAAACCTTGTCATATGAGAAAGAAAATTTCTGACCTACACAATACAAAAAATAAAGCACAGTCTCTCATTAGCTTCAGTCCTGAAAACTCATTGGGCGTAACCAAAAAAGAAACTGTGCAGAACACAATTCACCTTGGTTCATCAAATCAATACCACATCCAGCAGATTCTACTGATGTTGGATAAGAAATAAGGGCTTCATCCAGACCACTAGAATAACCGTCAGACAGAAGCGGTCGAACCCTACAAAAAACTCTAATATTCCCTTTCAGTTCCTGCAAATAGGACAGACAATCAGTACCAGACAATAGCATGTAGCAGATTTCGATCTTTTATTCACTGATTTCTTTTGTTGAAAGAACAGATAGAAATCACTTGAATAAGAAGTAATGAGAAGTGCTACTATCTTGTAAGTATTACCAATATCGTATTATGCAGCTTCTTTCGTAACTTGTCAGCTTCAACAATTTGAAACTCTGCACATGCCAAACGCTCTTCCAGATCTTTTATTTTCTCCTTTTGTTCTTCATATCCTGTCATTGCCTCAATTGCAGTCACATCAGCAAGCTGCAAAAGTAAATAATAAGATGAAACGATAGAGAATGGTACATTATATGTACTTAGTAAATTTTGCACTAATAAGATACGCTTTCTAACCTTCAGCTTTTCAGTTGCAACTGCAAGCTGCTTCTGCAAAGTTTGAATCTGTTCTTGCTGCATATTACACGTTTCCTGAACACAAGCATAATGGTGAGCCAAATAGACGTACGCACAAGAATTAACCAAGTGAATCTGAAGCCTCAAACCTCAAAGGCTGACACTCGTACACTCAAGCTTTCACAGTCTTTTGAAGACTTTCCAGCTTGTTCCCTGTAATCAGCAAGTTCAATGCTCAAGCTATTCACTTGAGCAACAGATTGATCACGGTCATCTCTAACCTGCTGCAGCTCAGTTCTGAGGCACTCCACTTCTTTTCTAAGTTCTTCCTTCACCCTAATAGCCTCTTGATGAGACGTCTGAAAGAATATAAAACAATTCTAAATAAGGGGAAAAAGAAACATATGTGAAATCCACATATGAATAAAGCTTAAAGCAAGAAAAACCTAATCCACAATTTCAATTTACAATCTACAGTTTTCTGTTCAGAAACAAACAAAACTCACCTTGGAAGAATCCAACTGATTCTTCATTGAGTTGTTAAGATCTTTAAGAGTAGCCATAGTTTCCATCATGTTACTCTTCTCCCTTTGCAGTTTTGAGATAGTCTCCCCATTCTTTGAGGCATCAGCTTGAAGGTTACTGTTGTATTGCTGCAAGCTGGTGTTGTATTCTTGCAGCCTTTTGTTCGTGTCTTGGACCATTTTTAGCTAGTTCACAATTTTACCCATCAACAAAGAGATCTCATGATACAAATTCATGTAAAGACATCATTGTAACACCCTAGAATCCAAACCGGCTTACACCTAACCACATTCTGAATAGACCAGCACACGTAGCAACCCGCTTACACTTTCGTCCTCACTTCGTGCAAAACGGTTAACCGGGAGTTGCTACCATTGGAAGCCTTAGACTTATATGTTAGTGATTCTCAAGCTAAACTAGTAAGGTGTGACTAACACCATACCCTCATGTGCACATACACATATAGACCATCACAGGCTTAATTCTATAGAGGCCGAGGTGTCACATACACCCCTCTCAAAGGACCTGACGTCCTCGTCGGCTCAACATACCCACATTGGGCAAATGATCAAGATCTCCCCTCTTGACACATGTCCGTGTGTTCAATACCAGCACATATGCCATGCGGTGTGTCCACTCCGAGCCCACACGCGCTATGCGCCATATGCCTACGCCCCTGACCCGCATACGCTCATGTAACCGCGAGAGTCGGCTCTGATACCATTTGTAACACCCTAGGGTCCAAACCGGCTTAAACCTAACCCCATTCTGGATAGGCCACGCACACGTAGCAACCCGCTTGCACTTTCGTCCTCGCTTCACGCAAAACGGTTAACCGGGGGTTGCTACCATTGGAAGCCTTAGATTTATATGTTAGTGATTCTCAAGCTAAACTAGCAAGGTGGGACTAACTCATATCCTCATGTGCACACACACATATAGACCATCATAGGCTTAATTCTACAGAGGCTGTGTCACAATTATGAAACATTTTGAACCTCTACCTGCTCGCTAAACCGTTTTGCCTCATGAGTGACCCTTTCCAGGTCTACCGTCAGCAAGTCCCGTGAAGTCTCAGCTGATTCCCTTTCCCGCTTTTCCTTCTCATAAGACTCCACAGCAAGCTGCCAGTATAAAAGTTGAGAAATTAAACCCGTGGTTGAAGCCCATCACACAGCAACGACACATAATAATCATGTTATGAGAGTTCTAACCAACTTGTCGGCCACCTCCTTGTTCAAGCTCTCCTCCAGTGACTCACACCGTGTCGTCAAGTCCAGGTTTGCAGCTTTCAACTCTTCAAGGGCACTGCTGAGCTGGGCCTCTGCAAGGGACAATGCAATGAAAATTATGGACTGAGAGAAACTCAATATGACCAGTTCAATACAACCAGATGCTAAGTGGATGACCAAATAGCACACATGCATGCTCAAAATGGCTTTTTTTTCTCTAGGCAGGATCAAACAGACACAAAGGAGACAAGAGCGTTAGAATCCATTACCCAACTCAGCATGCCGGGTATTCTCTGCATCCATCGACCCTCGGAGCTTCTCCTGCTCGACCAAGTAGCCGTCCTCAAGCTCCATGTACCACCGTATGCACGCTCTCAGCTTCTTGATGTACTCGCTCATCTGATCAATCCTCCCCTGCACAAATCCAACCAATTCGAGAAACAACCTCCAAGTTTTCAACAAAAATGACACCAAGAAACACCAAAATAACCCACCTTGAAGTCGTTCTTGCCCTTGCCCTTCATCTTCTCGGCAAGCAGCTGCTCCACATCCTCCCTCCCGGTGAACTCGACAACAGGCGCCGCGGGCGCGGCCCCAGCCCCGCCACCGTCCGCCGGCGAAGGCGCGCCGTTCGCCTCGCCATTGTTGATAGCCGACAGCACGTTCCTGCGCGGCGCCACCTTGAACCCCATCCCCCGCCGCGCGTTCCCCAAGTTCTCCTTCTTCTGCAACCCCACAACCACATTGCAAATAACAAGAACTCAGCACCCCAAGAATTAACCCAGAAAAGCGAAAACAATTACAGAAAAAACAAATAAATTACCGGGTAGGGGCTACGAGGCGTGAGGGAGGAGGCCATGGACGGGGATTACCAGTGGGGATAGGGGTTATAGCTAGGGTTCTCTCCCCCGGTGGCGGGGTGGGGGAAGGGGAGCTTTCTTGGGGCGGGGCGGAGTGAGCTCGAAGGCAAAGAATCTCTCGTGGCTTGGAAGCGCCGACAAAAGCGCACTTTGGATCGGAGAAAATCTCATGAAAAATGGCGGATTCGATGAGCTCGGAGGAAATTGAAGGCACCCGAGCTGGGTAAATTACCTTCGATTTTATTCGGGAATTTTTATTCGCGCTCGGATCTGAGAGAGAGGGGAAGGAGAAGGGGACGAGGCGGCGGAGCTATTTCGAAATATTTTGAACGCTGAGAAGTCAAGAAGTCATGGGTACCCTTCCAAATCCGCTAGGTTGGATTTATTTACAAAACTGCCACTTGGTGTAGTTTAAGCCGGCCAATGCGCCGGCTTTGTGTGGCAGGCCGGCTAGGTTGGTGGCAGTTTTGTGTTTTACTGGATCGGAGAGGGGTATTTCAGGTAAGTTGGATGAACGGTCAACTTCCGTGTCGTAGGCTTCGAGATGGGCCTTGTGGCTGGGCCCACCTATGGGCCGAGACGAATTTGTTGCGAGCTGCCACGTTGCTCTCCGGCTTTTTGAGCCGGTTCTTATGGGCTGCGCTTGCGACTTTTGTTTACTTTCTTTTTAAAGGACAGGGGAGATATATAGTTTTGAATTCAGAAAGCTATTTAAAGAAACGTATTTGAAAACTCATTTGGATAAACCACGTTGTTTTTGTTTTGATTTTGAAGAAACCAAATTCAAAAACCAAAAATAACATGTCTTTTGTATTTCGGTTTCCGGTGTGACGAGAGAGAAGTCAACGGCATGGAGAGGTGCCATGTCTTCCTAGGCCTCGATACAAACGACTTCAGCTTCTGATTTTTTTGACTTTTGATTATTTAAGCTAAAAAAACCACTTGGAGCGTGCCAGCTTCTAATTATAGTTTTTTTTAATCTTTTTTCCTTATTCTTTTGTATTGTTCGTGATGATATAGCTTTATATATATATATATTTTAATTTTCTTTTATTTGAATGACTCAGAAAAACTAACAGCCGGTACAATGTAATTTTAGTTAAAAACCAACAATCGAAGTTACAAACCAGAAGCTTAAGCTCTTCAGAGCGTGCTCTTAAGCTTTTCTGGAACCCTGTAGGCTTCAGTCGCTTCACTGCAGGACGAGAACGATGCGACGCTGATTAGTAATTGCCTAATTGCTAGTTCCTAATTGCTTCTGTCTTGTCGCATTGCTATTTTAGCTAATGGCCCTTATTCAGTGTCTGTCCTTTTTCAGAATGATTACTGTTGGGGATTAGAAAATGGTCGAGATGGTACTTCCTACCTGCGATCAGCTAGCGATTTATTTCGTACTTTAGTTGGTGAGCGGCAAAGCTGTTCCTTTTTCAGTTCAGAAATTGGTGGCAAAGTCCTCTCCGAAGCAACTTGTTGCCAAACATGAAACATAGACCGCTCAATCTTCAGATGCATCAGGAATGCTTTCCTTTTTATTAAGGAGCACGTTGGAGAACAGGGGAAAACAGCTCAATCCCTGGAAGAATATAGGCAGATTCATGTCTTCCAAACAGGATTTAAAGATCGATACATTTTTTTTAGAAACATAGGGTGTAAAGATCTATACATTTGCATCTAGGCGAAAACCTTGTAAAAGATCGTGTGATACCCCGGCGAAAAGATCGTGTGATGCATCTTGCTTTAAACTAGTACTGCCGAAGTAGTGTTTTTCTGCTGATCCAGTGTTGTCTGTGTTACGCGCAAACTGATATCTGAGAATAGCCACGTCACATTTTGTGCCTTCTAATCCAGATTAGAGTAGCTAGCTGCGTGCACACCTGACCTGCAAATGAAGCTACTACTATACTTTACGTAGGATAACATGATGGTATGGTCCACACCATACTGATTACTGGCTTAGTGAGGTCCTGCAATTGCAATGGTTTGGTGGCAGCTTAGTTTTTTCTAGGCTTTTTGACTCGAGAGGCATTTGTTGCATCAGTACCGCCTTGCGAGGATGCTGCACCAGAAGCTGAGAAGTATTTCTGATCAGTAGATTCTCGGAGAAAGGTTCCTGGCCGGCTTGAGCGACTGGTTAACCTATTCCCGTAGCAACAGCTTGCCGGTTGCTACGTTGCTGCATAATTCAAAGGGCCGATGAGTATGCACCACCTCACCGGCCAGAAGACGCAGGAGAAGAGAATGGCGCGCGTTTGGTTGCAGAAAGCGGCGTGGAAACCATACCCCTCCAGCCCCCGCGAGCGCTTACGTTGGGTTGGGGTGTGCGTCTCAAGGCATCGGTCGCGAGGTAAGGTACCGCGACGCGTGCATGCATGCGAGCCCGCGAGTCGCTGGTGAGATCGTCACAGGGCTCACCGGAGACGGCGACGTCGCAATTAGATCACTTGGCGCCACCAAACTTGTCACGGCCGTGGGAATGGGCGGCGGCATGCGGGAGAAAACGACCGCGTAACAGCTGCCGCGCGCGCGGGGTGAGCGAGAACTGAGAAGGCGTCGATCGGGCGTGTGTGTTGCGCAATTTCACGGAGAAGTCGTCGTTTCAGACGTGGGGAGGGAGGGAGAGGGGTGGGTCACCTCATATCCTTGGTTGGGGGAGCCGGCGGGCTCAAGACGTGGGCACCGGCACGGCACGTCGGCGCCCCCCTGAGACGTGAACATTTCCTAGGCCAAACTGGGCTTTTGAGACGGGTCACGTACGCCTGGTTTTCTTTTCCTTCTGCGGCAAGGTGGGCTAGGCTCGCATCGATCCAAACCTACACGATTAGCCGAGCATGCTCGAGTAGTTAGCAGACTGGGCCATGCACGTCTGTTCGATGGATTTCAACAGTGGTGTTGTGTTGCAAATTTGCAATTGTGTCAAGCCAATCCAAGGCAAAAGCGTGTCTGAACTCTGAAAGCGGGGACAGTGAAGCGCGTGAGCCTGACATCGTCGGCGGCCGCTGTCTCCAACAGGCCGCTGCAAGGCGACGGCCATGTGCTGGACGAGGATTCCTGGTCCGACGTCGAGTACCTGACAACCGAGAAGCCACCAACTTGGGTGAATACATATGTTCAGTCACTCTCGGCCAGACATTTACAGATGAAAATAACATATTGTGTTTGTTTACAGGGATACGAAGCCTCAAAGGTGCTTTTAGAGGAGGCATGCGAATTCGCGCGGAACATCGGCCTTGTGATCGTGTTCCCTGTGACCACCTTGGGTGCAGCACCGGCTCCAATACACAACAAGCGTCTCCATTACCCTGTCCTTGTTATCTGGTGAGAAGCACAAGGAAGATGCAGCGAAGAAGTTCTCAATTTCCGTGTTCTTTTCGTCTCTCTTGAGTGTTACAACATGGGAGGTTAGATCGATGATATATGCATCATGCATGAAGGTTCTCTATATTTTCAGGCGATGAGGCGCAGCTCGACCTCCTGAAAGGCTTGCAGGCGGTCTACGGCTCCGTGCCGATAGTTCATGTCGACGATCTCTGCCGTGCAGAGATGTTCAATTCGTCGCCGAGAACGAGTCTTCGTCAGGAAGGTACATCTGTTGCAGTCACAACACCACCATCGTGCAGCTCGCCCGTTTCCTGGCAGAGAAGTACCCAGAGTACAATGTGGAAACCCACTGGTACGAATCGGGCACCTGAACTCCTTGACATGCGTGCATGCTCGTCGTGAGTTTTGACGCACGTGCACTCACGAGCAAGTTTATGTATGTTTGCAGCTTTGGCGAGTGCCCTGATCAGAAGCCTAAAGTGAGAAGCTCGTCAGGGAAGGGTTCGAGTTCAAGTACAAGAACCTGGATGAGATATTCGACGACGTCGTCGAGTACGGCAAGGCCTTGGGAATTCTACCGTACTGATTTAGCAACGCCCGCCACGCCCACGCCTCGGTGGGAGTAAAGAAAGTGTGATAGGACTAAAATTTATGATATTTTATTTACAAGTGCGTCCAAGGACGGATCCAGACCTAAGGCTGCCATGTCTTCAACTCTAAACCTAAGATCAAAAGCCTATTGTAAATTTCAGAAAGATACCTGACATATATAGTAAGTACCACTTAGAGCAAGTATAATAAGAGGCTGTTAGTAGGCTGTATGCTGAGGTGGAGGAGAGAGAAGAGAGGTGGGCTATAAGTTTACAGCCAGCTGAAGCACAAGAACCAAGAAACTTTGTGAGAGAAAGGGGTGGATTATACAACCTTCAGCTGGCTGTAAACTACTATATGAATAGACTGATAAGTGGACTATAAGTATCCATATAGCCAGCTGAAGGCTATATTATTAGCCTTGCTCTTATGACACTCTAACCCAGCCTAGGGCGTTGCTCCCTGCTCCACCCCTGAGTGGGTCCAATTTTTTTTCTTGGCTTGGTACCGGAGCAAAACTAAATACCGGTCCAAGCCTTCTTATTTCAAATACCTTCACCTCCTAGTGTCTTAGTACCGGCACCACAAGATCATGTTATGCTTAGGACCGGCTAAAAAGTCACACACCAGAGATGGCCTTACGGACGCGGCCGAGGACGAATGGAGCGAACGCTGATGCCATGCATATTGCCATCGCAATACTCTTCCTTGGTTGATCTGTAAGTGATACGACTAATTAACACCAGTGGCAGTGGAAGCCGATGGACCATTTCATTTCGACCAGACGGCCTCCAATCCAACAAAGCACTAGTACCTTGTTATCTCCAATTCTCCATTTTTGTGATATATTCCATTCTCTTAAAATTCAGGTTCAAGTTGCCAAGGACTACATGTCTGTGGAAATGTTTGTTAGATCGTGTGGATTAGATCTTAAATATTTATGATGATGAATAATTGGTAATGTTATTTGAAGTATGTGGCTTGTGCGGACTTATGTCGATCAAGTAAGAAAGAATTTGTGCCGAAAAAAAGATGTTTTTTGGTCTTTGCATGTGCAGGGTAACTCGAAGACGATCGTGGTCTACGGCGAGAACTGAGATATGACTTGGTGTAAAGTTATGGTCAAAAGATCAAGGATGCTGGATGAGTCGATCGTGCTCGAGTTGAGGCGCGTGGAGATCAAAGATGGATAATGCATATTGGAACTACAGAGGTACGGTCCGGAGCTACGACACTTGATAAAAGTTAAAAAAAACTCGTGTTACGTAAGGTTTTGTATCCCTTATTTATTGGAATTGGATAAAAACTCATTTAGGCTCTAAACTATAAATAAAAATAGGGTTAGGGGTTAACCTGATAGATGTAATGTTTGTACTAAGATTTAAGGAGTGTTCGAAGAACACTTTGTAAAAAAAATAATAACTTAGATATAAAAAATTAGATTAACACTGAACAGAATTTTTTCGGTGCATCAAGCGCCGTGGTGTTGAGTCACTCCCGGGAAAAAATCAATATATTACTCCCTCGACGACTTTGTTTCTCTCTGCTATTTTTTCTTCAACGCAGGAAAAGCAGAATGCATCACATCAAGGGCAGCGCGGCATCGTGCTGCTATTTTGCGTGGGCGCTGGTGAGGCTTTCCATCAATAGGTGGGTCCTACACCATCAAAGGCAAAGTATCATGTAGAATCCAGGAGGAGTTCACCATCAAATGCAAAGTATCATGTAGAATCGTCGATGCCAATTAGAGGAGAGTAAATAATTGCAACGCCTAGCGGAAAATTTTCTCAAAATCGAATAAAAAACAGTAAGAAAATATTATTTTTTATCTCGAGGGGTACTGTAGCAAATACTGTAGAGTTCTGTAGCAGTCGAATGAAAAATTGAGTAGTTGTTTTCTTCGATTGCACGCCCAGACAAGTCGCCTCCGCCTGCTGTTTTCTTTCCACGCGCGTACCCTTTTCCTTGATCGTTGCACCACATGCCCCTGTTTTTTTTCCACGCACGTATTGAGGCTCGCTGGTAGCCGCTCTCAATTCATGCGCCGTACACCTACTGGTTCGCGCGAAAAAACGAGCGTTGGTGTGCACGCGGACTGAGGCAAAGAAGCAATGCGCTGAACGTTCGCTCATGAGCACTGTGCACTGCTGCTTGTCTTCCCTGGCAATGCACTGGTACGCACACCGACTGGGACGACAAGGCAAAATCCACATCACGCGCAATCGCTGGAGAGAGTACCGAGGAAGGCCACGCGCTGGTGCTGCTCAGATGGAGGATCAAATCGACGTCGACGAACAATGCAAAGCGAAACACACCGTTGGAATTTTTCTCAGAATAGATCTAAATTTTATTTCTAAATTATGGTGGCTACAAAGTGTCCTGATGACACCACTAAACCCTAGTACGAAATTAGCATCTCAAAAGCCACGAGGTTAACCCATAATCCCATCTCTATTTATAGTCTAGGGTCCAAAACCTGCACTTATACTAAGCCCACGAGTTCTAATCCAATTCCAACAGCAAAGGGACTTGAAACTCTTTCTAACACGGGTTTCCCAAATTCCAACTTTTCTAACTCGTTACGTGTTGAAGCCTCCAGGACCGCACCTCCCGTAGCTTCTCCACGCATCATCCACCATGTGTCGTAGCCTCCAGACCGTACCTCCAACACGTATCATCCATCTCTGATCTTTATGCGTCCCAAGTATGAACCCCGACCATCTCGTGACGTCCTTGACTTTCCGAACCTCGGATCTCTCATTTTAATCCTGGTCCACCTCGTCACTAACCATGATCGCCTCCATGCTCAACCTGCAAATGCAAAGACCAAAGAATATTTTTCTAACATAAGTTTATTTCAACTTGACCAATATCAGGCCACACACATGCCACACACCTCAAGTAACAGTAAGCAACATCATCAATTATTCATCATAAATTTACCATTGTCAATTATTTATCACCAAAATATCCTAGATCAGACCACATGCCCTACCAATCTACCACTTACATTGATAATACTTTAAATAACAATACTAAGCAATATTATCAATTATTTGTCAATACAAAAATACTAGATCTAGTAACATGGTGTAACAGATCATGCCACAATAGCTGATCACGCGAAAGCAACATATTTTATTTTCTTATGCGCACGCAGGAACACGTGAAGTCCCATTTTTATTCGCATACAGTACCAAACACGGCTATAGTACCGAAAGCTACGTCTCGTTTTTTTATTTACTGATAAATAGTTGCTACTGTATCGGCAAAAAATATTGTTTTTTTGTGTGTTCTTGCTCTATTAGTAAGTGGGACAATCAGTAGATAGCAAATTTGAGAAAAAGCTCTTAGTATAGATTGTAATTATTTAATCTGCTTTTATTGGTATCTATGATCCTACAATGTTATATATATATATATATATATATATATATATATATATATATATATATATATATATATATATATATATATATATATATATATATATATATATATATAAAACTAAACTTGCTTCTATACTGCTCTTAAATGTACATTTCACTGAAATCATTGGTTCTAAAAAAGTCACTGAAATTGTTCAGGCAAAGAGAGCAGCTGAGCTGGCTTTGCCTCACCATGGACTGAGCAAGGGCGGTGACGCAGAATCTGTAGTTTTCAATATTCCTTCTTCTTATCAGCTTAGTACGAAAATTGCACACACTTGATGTTGATGCGCTTATACTTTTTCAGCAGGCTTACACTAAAAGAAAGCTTGCGAA
This sequence comes from Dendrocalamus latiflorus, assembly GCA_017311315.1. Lineage (NCBI taxonomy): Eukaryota > Viridiplantae > Streptophyta > Magnoliopsida > Poales > Poaceae > Dendrocalamus > Dendrocalamus latiflorus. The sequence goes on from CM029637.1 coordinate 33,735,181, forward strand.
AGATATTAGGCCTATTCTTTTTGGCTGCGGTTTGTGGCTTTTGCTGCAGTTTGTGACTTTTTGGTTGTTTGTGCGAGAGATTACATAGTAACAGAAACTCATATGTGGTTTTTGGTGATATAAATGAAGTCAGTAAAGTATGTACTACAATTAACTAGTAGACCCTATCTTGAAAAGATACTCCGTTTAAAAGCTAGTTACTGTAGAAAAGCTGAAAAACAGCTTTTAGAAGCTGAAAAGAATAGGGTCATTGCTCTCGGTTGAGCTGGTGGAGTGGACAATCGACACGAACCTACTGATGAGCCACCAGGTACTGATGAGCCGCAGCACTTCCTCCGTCGTCACGTCCCACCCCCAGTCGGTGCCCACTCGTATTGCCTCGCTTGGGCTTCCTCGGCGCAGGGTGTCGGCGCCCTGATAGGGTAAGGCGGTCAGGAGCCCTGCTGACCCGTGCTCCCAACACCTCGGGGGTGGACTACACCTATGGCTACGTGGAAACTGGCGCACTACTGAGCTACGACCCGGAAAGGATCTCTACCGGGTCGTCCGTGAGGAAGTCACTCGCGTCCACCGCGCGATCCTCGTGGGAGATAGCTGAACTCGTGACCGGTGCATCGCACCTGCAGGACAGGTATTGTTTATTCGTGCAATATATTGATGCAAAAAAAACCTTAAGAGATGAAACATACCTTCCTCGTGAGCCATGGCCTGCAACCGATTATCGTACTCGTCGAGCCAGTCCTGGTCGAACAACATGTGCTTCCCTGTCGATGCCAGGTACGGGTCCACGGATGACGATAGCGACAGTGTGCAAGTACGTGCCCACACTGAACCTTCGGCCTAGCCCGGTGGCGAGGGTGCCTGGGGATAGGCACGTGGCCCTCTGGAGCCTCCTACTTGAGCTGCAGGACGTAGCAGCTTCGGTGTGTGCGTCGACGTGGCCACTTTCAGGAGCATCCTGTACAATGAGAGGGCGAGGGCACGCCTCACCCTCTTGTAAACCCAATGGACAAGGTGCAACAGCTTGTCGCACGTCACCTTGAAACCAAGGGCAACCCTGTCCACGATCGACCCAATGTCCCCTACGATCTCAGCGGTGATGTCCGTTTGTAAGAAATACATGAAAACGTCAAAATAATAATTATCGTAACCGTACCCTAAAACTTTCAAACATGAGAGTACATACTATGAGGACGAAGTTCCGCGCTAAGTGCACAGGGTACGTGTTAGTTAGTGCTAATACGTGAGTGGGGGGAGGGTCAACGACACGCACCAGCCTGGTGTGTCTGCGGAGCGTACTAATGTTGGTCTGGTGTGTGTCTGTGGAGCGTACTAATGTAGGTAATCGTTGTATTGCTGGAGTCATACGCGGTGCCCTACTGGAAGAAGTCCGCAAATGCCTCCACCCAAGGCGCCATCTTTGCGGCCCAGCTCATCCCGCTACCACCCCTCTTATTGTGCCTATGAAACGTATAATTGCAATTAGAAGGTATCGTAACAAAACTGAGAAAAATATAGGGACATGTGTTGTGTATAACTCACACGTGGGCCGAGTCAGGCACCTGATGCCCGATGGGGATAGGAACAAACTGGCGAAGGCCAAACTGGCGCATCACCCTGTGCACTGCGTAGTCCTCGACGAACACACCGAAGATGAGTTTCTTCTGCGTGAGCGAGTATGCTCGGTCGCGCAAGCACAACAACGAGAGCCTAGTGGGGGTGTGATTTGACATCTCCTGAACAAAGTACAGCTCCCAGCACACGTTGTCAGCGATGAGGCGGTCGAGGTGCTCGACGAAGTTGTCGTACACACGAGTGGCCTGGAAGTGTGCAAACTGTGCCTACGAGCCAAAATAGTGGTTACAAAGGATGACCCGTAATACACGTATAGTAAAGATTTAGAAGAGTACGTACCTGTCTATGGCACCAAAGAGACCTTGCGGTAGGCCGATCCACAACACCCCTATGGTACAACTCCATGCACTACGGGCCGCTGTCGAGAAGCATCGACCGTCCGAGGAGGAAGCGCTCGAACGACCACAGCTGCAGCAGGTGGGGCAGCATATGAGGACAGTGGTCGTCCTCATCCTACGGCAAGCGTTGCAGATGCCGTGGTACGTCGCAACAAGTACAGCTGATCCCCAACTATAGTGCATCTCATCCCAGTCGGCGATGGCCCTCGCATATCGCACAAGGCGGGCATCGACGGAGTCACCGTAACAATACCCAGCTGAATAGCCATAACAAGTATGCCTCGAGGTGCCGCGACACTTGGTACTCGGTGTCCAGAGCCATCTGCCCGACCTGTTCACAAATGAAAAAATAGTAAACCCGTCATATGTTAAGGATAATGCATCATTAAACAAGGAAAATAGATACCATACATACCAAAAATAGCAAAAGCCACCGCATGGGGGGCCATGCTTCTGTTGTGCTATGAAGACATAGTACGTTGTCACGACCTCAGCCCGAAGAATCCTATCAAACCTGCCCAGCAGGTTGTCATGCCAGTTGGTAGTCGCATCCACCGGGGAGGCAACCTCTCCCGCGTTAGGCAGGCCGAGCAGCATTGTGACGTCCTATAGAGTGGGGGCCATCTCTCCAAATGGGAGTGAAAGGTGTGGGTCTTGCGCTGCCATCGGTCCAACAGAGCTATCAGCAATGATCAGTCGAATGGAAACCGTCGTAACCGCTCTGGGCTAGCCTGGACCTCCTCGGCCTCCTCGACTGGAGCGCCATCCTCATCGTTGGCCTCCACCATCCGTGCGAGAGGTAGAAGGCCGGCATTGCTCAGCTGTAAAGCACGAAGAAGTAAGTTCATATTACAAATATAAAAAAATGTGTCATAGTTTGTATACAAATCTGCCTCTCCGGCATGGGTCTAGTCTCCAAACCCATCGGGGTGTCCGTGTACAGACCACCCCTAACTGGGTCTTGTCATCCTTGCCCTCAGGATGCAGGACACGATGGCTAACATAGTGCTACGCGTCGATGTGCCAATCCAGCAAGCCAAAAGGTCAGTCCGAACCACCAAGGTCACCAGCCATATCTGTAAATCAATTTGAAGTTAGCAATTACGACACAATTACTAGTTTAATTATTAATAGAGTAGCTCCGGGAATTGTTCAAATTATTCTTAACTGATTTTATGTATGCTATTATGTCTATTTAATTTCTCATTTGTGCATTCGCATTTATCTATCTCTCTAAATAAATTCTTTCCTCATTGTATCTATTCTTTTCCTGTAATTAATACACGCATGATAATTTATTTACAGATATAACAGAAAGTAAATCCTAAATAATAATTAAATTAATTATACTAAGGCAGCTCTGTATGTCTAAATTTTATTTTCATATTTGCGGATTTTTACGATTAAAATGCTATTTAAATCATCGCGTATAATTTAATCACTACGCGTAATCTTAAATCGTCACGTACTATTTTAGATCGATGCATGCTATTCTAATAGTCACAAACAGTTTTAAATCTTTCGATGGCTATTAATTATTCTAAAAATTAAGAATACTTATTACGGGGTTTCTACAATTTATAAACAACTAACAAAATTAACTGAGCTCTCAAATGCACAACAGAGCGATCTAAATGATAATATAATTATTAACAACTAAATTGACGTTACATTAAATGATTATTAAAAAATGATTAATAAAAAATTCGCGCTGGTTCTTGATTTTGCCTAATTTAATTCGGAATTGAAAATGATTATTAAAAAATTCTTGATTTTGCCATCTACTTGCCTGCCTACTTGTCTTTATATGGTATAATATGCAGGTTCCTTCGAGCGACAACCACCTGACCAGAGGAACCTCAGTGCTAGAATTCTAGTGAGTGTGCAAATCCTCGTTCTTTTTGTCAAAGAGAGGCAGTGACCGGCGATGTCAGCGGGTGAAAGGAAGACGGCGTGCGTCACCGGTGGGAACGGATACATTGCTTCAGCACTCATCAAGATGCTGCTGGAGAGGGGCTATGCTGTAAAGACGACAGTCAGAAACCCCGGTTCGAATTTTTACTTCTTTTCAGCTCTATATTTTTGCATTCTTCCTTTCGTCGAGCCGGTGAAATATGAGGTTCCGCTGGGACGGTGAAACATATGCTTTGTGTTTTGTATGGGAAGTCCAGCTTATTTAGCTGCATCATGTAGGGAAGAAAGAATCCTAAATTGATCCAATTTCGAGCTAAAGGCTGCTGCATGTCTGATGTGTCACTTGTGATGTAATTGTTGCAAATTGTTATGATCCCAAGACGATGATAAGGATTTCCGGGCTTTGGTGATTTCGCCTCTTGAGATTCTAAATGACTGTAATTTGTATGTAGATGACATGAACAAGAACTCCCACCTCAAGGACTTGCAAACACTTGGCCCCTTGAAGGTCCTCCGCGCCGACTTAGACGAAGAAGGCAGCTTTGACAAAGCAGTTGCTGGCTGTGATTACGCCTTCCTCGTCGCCGCTCCGGTGAACGTCGTCTCAGGGAATCCTGAGGTGAACAGCCATATGCAGCAAACTTCGTTTTAACATCACCGTTGTGCTGAGTCGTCTGACTAATTTGGGACGCATTTTTCAAGCTGTTACTCATGACAGTTGTTTTTGTGAGCCCAATATTGACAACCCAACTATGTCAGTCAGTATTTCTTTGGAGCATATATAATGATTGTCTATAATATCCTCTATATCATTTATAGACGCACTAAAGACGGCTCAATTCTCTATATTCATCATCTCTGTGTTCTACGTAACAAGATTTATAGACAACTGATATCACATTATTGTATATAGCCCTAGCGATTACTTACCGTGTTTGTCTGTTACGGTGATGGGGCTGATGGCAGAAAGAACTGATCGAAGCCGGTGTCCACGGAACTCTCAACGTGATGAGGTCGTGTGCGAAAGCGGGGACGGTGAAGCGCGTGATCCTGACATCGTCGGGCGGCGCAATCTCCAAAAGGCCGCTGCAAGGCGACGGCCATGTGCTGGACGAGGATTCCTGGTCCGACGTCGAGTACCTGACGACCGAGAAGCCACCAAATTGGGTGAATACATATGTGCTCACATTTACAGGTAAAAATATGGCGGCCTGACGCTTGTACTGCGTGCATGGTGCCGTATTTGCATTGCAGGGATACGCGGTCTCAAAGGTGCTTTTAGAGAAGGCGGCATGCAGATTCGCGCAGGAGAATAACATCGGCCTGGTCACCGTGTTCCCCGTGTTCACCTTGGGTGCAGCACCGGCTTCGGTAACCAGTGCAAGCGTCCCCGTTATCCTTTCCTTGTTATCCGGTGAGAGAGGCACAAGAAAGATGCAGCAATCAACTTCTGAACTTCTCGTCCTCCCTAATTCTGTCCATCCCTTACGCGATACAATATGTGCATATTACTTTCCAGGCGATGAGGCGCAGTTCGAGATCCTGAAAGGCTCGCAGGCGGTCACCGGTTCCGTGTCGATAGTTCACATCGACGATCTCTGCCGTGCCGAGATGTTCGTCGCCGAGAACGAGTCTGCGTCGGGGAGGTACATCTGCTGCAGCCACAATACCACCGTCCTGCAGCTCGCCCGTTTACTGGCAGAGAAGTATCCACAGTACAACGTGAAAACCGATTGGTAGGAATTGGCCACCTGAACTGAATTTGTCGCGAGTTGTGACACTCATGCATGCACTGACGAGCGAGTTCATGTATGCTTGCAGCTTTGGCGAATTCCCTGAGAAGCCGAGAGTCTGCCTTTCGTCTGAGAGGCTCGTCAGGGAAGGGTTCGAGTTCAGGTACAAGAACCTGGATGAGATATTCGACGACGTCGTCAAGTACGGTCAGGACTTGGGGATTCTGCCGCACTGACGTTCATCTACTACCGATCAGTGATCAGAACCAAACAATGTGCTTGCAAATAAGTATGTGCTAGTAATATGCCGAACTTTATAATCTTTTTCTCCAAGAAAAGAAACCCTATATATACACAACGCCCAGCCCAAACAGGCCGTAAATGTTCTCTAAATAATGGTTGTGTGCTGAGATTTTGAGATCAGCAAGTTTGGAAGGTTGTCACGTTAATATGTTCAAGTTGCCAAAGTCTACGTGTCAGTAGAAAGAGAGAAGTTATTTGTGACTAAAACTAAATGTGCTTCTATAATGCTCTTAAATGGACGTTTCACTGAAATTGTTAGTTCTAAAAAACTCACTGAAATTGTTGAGTTTCAGGCAAAGAAAGAAACAAAATTTGCTTTGGCTCAACATGGACTAATTAAGCAAGGATGGTGACGCAAAACCCTATTCCTTTTTCTGACCGGCTTAGTATGAAACGGGTTGATCCGTCTCAGCTTGATGTTTTTTTTTTCGAGAACGTGGCAGGAACGCTGCCTATTTAATTATAGGGAACAGGAGGTACAAATAAAACAGAGATGCCGCAGAGGGCAAGTTACATGGCCGTTTATAGACGCCGAGCAGAATTACTAAGTTAGACTATTACAAAACTGAGTGGCAGCTCTACCAACCTCGTGGCTCTAACCATGATCCAACATTCGGTCTCCTCCTTTATATAGGCTAACAGTGACGTTGTTGTACTTGCCGTCGATCGAAAAATCCATGCTTCCTTTCCTTTCAGATTTTCTATGTCACCAGCATGACGAACGACGCCATGGCTTTTCGAGAAGCTCCGGCCAAGAGGATGGCCGCCTCCCACCAACTCCGGATGGAGTAAGGACTCTGATAGGTGGTTAGATTTAGAGATGGACTCGTTGTCCAATGCGCAATGGCCGCCCAGATTCTTTTTAAAAAATAGCATTCGGTCGAGAGATGGATAACAAACTCTAGCGCATGCCTGCAAAAAGGACATAAAAGATGATTAGGCCACCCACGACGGGCTAACCGGTCTGCTGTCCAGATTCTATTTTGTATGGCTAGCAAGGCGGAAATTTTGGTGCCTAAGTGATGGACCATGTGGAGGTGACCACATGTGAATGATGAGTAATTGACATTGGTTTAGATTAGTCGAGTTTGGTTTGAGTGGTTTGGACCATGTCGTTGCGTGGTGCGACGGACTCGGTCAGGTTTGGTCATTCCTGGTCGTATGGGTTTAGGACGCTGATTCTTTGATTCGACAGGTTTGGACTTCATCTGTGGTAAGCATGAGGTTATTTACGCTTTCATGTATCGAGCGGTGCTATTTGATGTGTTTCTTGTCTGTGTGGCTGCAGGACGTCGAGACGAAGTCGTGGCGAGACACGGTGGACCGGACTAGGCGCAGGTGGCGCTGAGGTCAGAACGGTCGGGATGTGTCGAAGACGACGCGGACTCGAGGTGGTTGCGAGGCGTGCGAGGCAAGGAGCGCGGAAGCTTCCCGGAAGGTGCAGGAGGAGCGAAACGGGAATTTCGCAAGGCTGCACAAGCGGGAGCGGGCTCCGTTGGATTTAGCGGGCGTAACGGGGCGAAGACCCGTTAGCCAAGGCTTTAAATGGGATTGAGGGGCTGCATGCCCACTTGAGCACTTGAGGAGAGAGTTAGGGTTTTAGAGTTAAAAGAGGCTTTGATGGCTTGCTTTGGCTTTAGGCTTTAGTTGGTGTGAGTTGGTGGAAGAGGCAGAGTGTGCTCCCTCTGTGTCTCTACGATGTGTTCTATGTGAGTTCATCCTCTCCAAGCATGTATGGTTGAGTGATCTTGAGTGTGTGAGAGTGGGAGAGAATGAGTTGAGAGCTTGTAATCATTCCTCTTGTATCAATCATGTATCTCTCTTCCTCTAGATCAATATGAGATGGATTTGGTTGATTTTATTTGAGTCTCTAGCTCTCTGTTGCTTATTTCCTTCGATGCCTCTATTCTGGTGATTTGTGAATTTTTCGTTTTCTTGTTGTTTGTTGTTGGAAAGGCCTAAAATGAGTTGCTATGATATGGGAGATGCTTAAAAGCCATTTGGCTAGTTAATCTTCAGAGCAAACAAAGTTTAATTTCAGATTTCCCTTTTTGGTCTCCTCTGTTCTTGTATTTCATCTTCTAGGGTTTTGGTGAAATCTTGATTCTCTTGGAGAAATGGCATGAAATTTGATCTGGATTATCCCCTTGCTATTGCTAATATATCCTCATAATTTCATGAGCAAAGGTTCAGCAAATGGGGAGTAATTTGGATTTTAAGGTTGGCTCTGTAAGATTCAGGTTTTTGTCTAAATTTCAATTCATGGATCTTTTAGATGTGGGTTCTCTTCACCTGAAGTCTCCTTGATATTTAGTTTCTATTCCTAGTGTTTTGTCCAAAGAAGATTAGCAATATCTAGTCAATTTCAATGCTTGTTGGCAGGCTGCAGTAAATTCAAGTTTTTTCAGTCCTTCTCGGCTGCTCCTCTGTTCACCTTCAGTTGTCTACAGGCCACTTCCTTCTTTGCCATTTACTGCAGGCAGTGTGCAGATGCCGGAGAAGTCGTCGCCGCTCTTGGGGTCCTGGTCACCCGTCCCGTCGTCGTCGCTCCATCCCTCCACCTCGCTGAGGTCGAGGTCGTCGAACGCGGTGAGGACGCGATGAAACAGCTTCTTGGCCTTCCCGAAGTCGCGGAACTTCTTCTTACCTTGGGCAGGGACTGGAGGCTTCTTGTTGCGGTTCTTGTCGGTGTAGTCGTTCTTGCGGCTCTGATACCAATTGTAGGACCGAAATGGCGACAGAGGGGGGTGAATGTCGCTCGCTTAAAAAATCGCCCCCGAGAATTCGTACACTGAATTTGCAGAGCAAAGCAACACACAGAAAATAAATTTTGCTGAAACTTGGAACGCATGCGATACCCAAAAATCCAGCATAAATCAGAGATTAACCAGTAAACATTTCAGCTGAAAATACTGTCGTTTGATCTGCATGCAAAAAGATCAAAGATAGCAAAAATAAGAAAAGAATATGCACTAAAGAAATGGATCATACGGCAATACACAGGAAGTAGGAACTTGCTGTCCTAAAGCAAAAAAAAACTCAACAACTAAAGAGAGAAGTACTGTACCACACCTTACCAACTCTCAAAGCAAACCGAAAGCCAAAAAGGAATAAAAAGCTGCTGGCCAAAGAGATATTTGCTCCCAATCAAAGCTTGTCGGCACATCAAGCCCAAGCCGAACTGTATGCACTCAAGTTGGCACAGAGGACTGCTTCCTGCTCTCACGAAATTAATAAGAGTAGCACATCTTCCAAAGAGCAAATAAAAGATTGGCAACGATAAGTAATTCTTGACAACAGGACAAGAAGGAGACAAGAACTATCAGCAATAAATGTTGTTCCCTGCTGTCCGAGACCCAATCCAAGCAGCCGAACACAACAAACACATTGCAAGAAAACAGGATGCAGTTCGGCCAAAAAGTATATGCTCCCAGGAGATAAGGCACACCTGCTGCCGACAACTCGAAAGAAGAACAGATCAACAGAGGAACCTCCTAGCAGCAAGACAGGGAGACACAAGAACTTGAAACCGAGAGACAAACCAACCGAGCTCTCCTCAAGCAAACTAAACAGAGAACAACAAGAACGAAATAAACTTCAGATTTCATTCAGGGAAAACAAGGAATACAGAGGAGTCCTGATACGCCTGGACATTCGGAGGAATGATTACAAGAATTCTCAATCCATCCTCTCCCTCTCAATCCTCAAGAACACCAAGAGCTACACATGCTTCTTGGGAGGAACACACACATACACACATGGAGAGACCCAAATGAAACCCTAACTTTTACACTTACTCTTTCTCAAAATTTCAGCACACATCTCCCTCTCTATTTATAGCCTCCACTAATGGGTTTGCACCATGCTTTACCCATTAGGCCTTCAACAACTCGGCGCTTTATCCAAACCCGCTTCCTTTTGTGCCGCTTTGCGTTTTTACCGAAACGCCCCTCGCGCACCTTCCAGGAAGCTTCCTCATCCCTTGCCTCGCAAGCCACGCAGCTTCGCCGTCTTCGGCACACCTCGACCGTTCTGACCTCAGCGCCACCTGCGCCTAGTCCGGTCCACCGTGCCTCGCCACAACTCCACCTCGAGTCCACGTCGTCTTCGACACATCCCGACCGTTCTGACCTCAGCGCCACCTGCGCCTAGTCCGGTCCTCCGTGTCTCGCCACGACTCCACTCGATGTCCTGCAGCCAACATAGACAAGAAACACGTCAAATAGCACCGCTCGATACATGAAAGCGTAAATAACATCATACTTACTATGACGAAGTCCAAACCTGTCGAATCATCGGAATATATAGTCTAATCCCATACGACCAAATTTGACCAAAGTCCGACCGAGTCCAATTGCGCCACGCAATGACTCGACTTCGAACCACTCAAACCAAACTCGACTAAACAAAACCAATGTCAATTACTCATCATACACATGTGGTCACCTCCACATGGTTCATCATAACAACCTGCTGCTGCTATGCAGTTCAATCTTTTCGTCGCCATCAACAGAGTTCCTACAAATATAGTGCAGCTGATGCTCCTGACAACTGCCATTACCAGCACCAGTTAGAGCTGGGAGAATTGCAAGCGAGCTGCTTGCCCATCAATTGATATGAAGAATGGCATTACCAAGCTACTGGCCTCAGGAGCGTCTTAAAACCGTGCAACAGGACGGAAGACAGATCCCTTCGGAAGGAACTGGTTAAATCTAGGATGTTCATGCACAGACTTCATGACATGTGGTCTCTTGTTAGCATCATAAGAGGATGCCAGCCTCTTTGCCCAGAGACTGTCTTCGGGTGACCAAGATATAGTGGAACCCATTGTTGCACACCATCTCAGATTCAGTAAGGCCGTCGCAAGATATTCTTCAGTTGCCTCAAATATCTTCGTGATCCTTAATTCAACGTCTGGCTCTTCACTAAGGATTAGATCTTCTAAAAGTACTCCTTCCTTTAGAATGCTGGCATCTTCAGATATCATTCTCACACTAAGGACTTGCAATGCCTCAATTGCCGTATTGTACAATTCATGATACATGTAGGCACAAAATGTGTACCAAAGCGTTGATTGATCAAGTTGGATTTTTGCTTGGTGAATGCATTCAACAATATATTCAACAACATGGATCTGACCCTGTGAAGAATGTTCAGACATGAGTTTAACTTCAACATTATTTTGGGAAGGAAGAGTAGATCAATTTTATCATAGACGTACTTTTTTATTTGCCTCTGTAATGAGGCGATTTATCAACAAAATGGCTCGGTTGAGAGAAAACATCGTCACATCGTAGAAGTTGGCTTGTCCTTACTCGTCCATGCCTCTATGCCCGTTCGTTTTTGGGACGAGGCATTCCAAATAGTATATTTCTTGATAAATCATCTTCCTAACAGAATGATACATAATTTAACTTCATTAGATCGTCCTTTTGGAACATCTCCAGACTATTCCTTTCTTAGAATTTTTGGGTGGGCATGTTGGCCCTGTCTCTGTCCATATAATGATCGAAAACTCTAATTCTAGTCTAAACGGTGTGTTTTTCTTGATTATAGCTCTCTTCATAAAGGCTACAAGTGTTTGCATGTTTCTCTGTGTAGGATTTATATTTCTTATGATGTAGTCTTTGATGAGCAACAATTTTTCTTTGCTGATGAAAAATCACCACCATCAAATCAACCATTACTTGACCAAAATTTGATCTTTCCTTGGCCTCCACAAATTTGCCTTCGGTTATAGGATATATGGATGGTAGAAAGATTAATATAGGTACTGGTATACTTGATTCTAATGTTGTTGTGCAATCTAACCTGGCTATCCAACCAGATTTGTCATTCCCCTCTGTGTAGGCTACAAGTGACTCGTCCAGAACAAATCCAAGCGATGACTCTAGGTGGAAGAAAGCAGGGAAAGACCTTGAGGGCGATTTAGTGGGCGCTATTGGTGCAGATTCCAAGGGTGCTGATCTCTCGGATCCTGCACAAGATGTCCTGTCGCCTACCAGCGTGAGTCCCACAGAGGATCCAACCAACCCCACACATATATCTGATGCTTCACTTGCTCTACGTGTCCCTGACACGAATGTGGAACTCAGCACAACTTCGTCTCCACCACCTAATCCTCCTGTACCACTGCCTCATCCCATGGAAACAAGGTTGTGGAACAACATTCGCCAACTAAGGATTCTCACTAACGACATGGTGCAATATGATGCACGCCAACGCGCATTTCTTGTTGTAATTGAACCAACAACTCTTGATGATGCTCTTTGTGATAGATTGGAAGGATGAAATGGATACCGAATATCAGGCACTCTTAAAGAATAAGACATGGTACTTAGTATTATTTCAGTCCAGTCGTAATATCATTGACTGCAAGTGGGTATTTAAATTAAAGAAGAAGGCTAATAGTTCTATTGAACCTATAAGGCCAGATTGGTTGTAAAAGGATTCAAACAACAATACATGATTGATTATAAAGATACGTTCAGCCCAGTTGAGAAACCTGATATAATTCGTCTTATTCTATCATTAGCAGTGTCACGCAGATGGTTGTTTCGTCAATTGGATATATAGAATACATTATGAGAATCCATAGTTTTCACATCATATATGCAAATTGGATAAAACTCTTTAGGTTAAAGCAATTTCCTCATGCTTGGTATTCTCGACTCACTTCTTATTTACAAGAAATTAGTTTTGGTTTTGTTTCTACCTGAGCTGACACGTCCCTATTTATCTATAATCATAGTGGTATGATCACATATATTCTGATTTATGTTGATGACATTATTGTCACTAGCTCATTTTCTCATGCTATTAATACCTTGATTCATAAATTGCAGTCGGAGTTTGCTCTTCAAGGATCTTGGTGATCTTCATTACTTCTTGAGAGACCATGTGGAGGTCATCCCGTGTGTGTGTGATGAGTTATTGACATAGGGTTAGCTAAGTCGAGTTTGGTTTGAGTGGTTCGGAGTCGAGTCGTTGCGTGGCGCAATCGGGCTCGGTCGGACTCAGTCAAACTTGGTCGTCTGGGATTAGGATGCATATTCCGATGATTCGACAGGTTTGGACTTCATCTGTGGTAAGTCTGATGGTATTTACGCTTTCATGTATCGAGCGGTGCTATTTGATATGTTTCTTGTCTGTGTTGGCTGCAGGACATCGAGTGGAGTCGTGGTGAGACACGGAGGACCGGACTAGGCGCAGGTGGCGCTGAGGTCAGAACGGTCGGGATGTGTCGAATACGACGTAGACTCGAGGTGGAGTCGTGGCGAGGCACGGTGGACCGGACTAGGCGCAGGTGGCGCTGAGGTCAGAACGGTCGAGGTGAGCCGAAGACGGCGAAGCTGCGTGGCTTGCGAGGCAAGGGATAAGGAAGCTTCCTGGAAGGTGCGCGAGGGGCATTTTGGTAAAAGCGCAGGGCTGCACAAAAGGAAGCGGGTTTGGATAAAGCGTCGAGTTGTTGAAGGCCTAATGGGTAAAGCATGGTGCAAACCCATTAGTGGAGGCTATATAAGGAGAGGGAGAGGTTGTGCTGAAATTGAGAGAGTGGGTGTAAAAATTAGGGTTTTTTTGTGTCTCTCCATGGTTGTATGAGATAGGGTTGTGTTCATCTCAAGCATGTATGGAGTTTTAGTGTTAGATTGAGAGAGAGAGAGAGATGAGCTGAGAACAACTTTATATCAAGCATGTATGTCTCCGTATCATGTTTATGATATCTTATAGTTGAGCGCTTTGTTCTTGTGTTCTTGTCTTTCAATGTGATCTTGATTTAGTTTTTGATTCGTCTCGTTCTTGTGTCCTCTTGTTCTCGGCAGCAGCATGACTTCCTCTTATGCTTTCGGTTTTGGCCAGTAGCATTTGTCCTCTGCCTCATCTTCCTTGGCATGCAATTTTCGGCAGCAGAGGATGTGTCTGTATGCAGTCGACTGCTAGGACTGCCTTGCAGTTCTCTGGACAGCAAGTAACCCTGTGCCGAATTAATTGCATTTACTGTGTTCCCTGTTGCATCCACAACCTCTTTGCTGCGTTCACTTCTTGGTCAGTTAATGTCCTTGTACTTGCTGTTGGGAGCCAAGTCATAATTTGGCCAGCACATTGAGTTCACCCGAATACTTCTGTCCGTTCAAGAATTCGGCCATGCAGTGTGTTAACTCTTTATGGTTTTTGCCATGAGTCTCTCTGCCGAGTACTTCACCCCATTAAAAGCATTCATGATTTCTTCCCTTGCCGAGTGGTACTAGTTTTCTCTATTTTCTGCATGTCATCAAAGTAGTTCGGCTGCAACATGTCTTGGCTGAAATGATCATTTTCTTTGCCCTCTTTTGGGTTCGGCCAACAAGTAATATGCATGCAGTCCATTCTCATTTTTTGCAGCTTCTTTTGGCAGCTTTGTTCACTCGGCAGCAGGTTCTTTTGCTGCAAAAGATGGCTGCATTTGGCTGCGAGTATGTCCACTTCTTTTGGTCTTGCTTTCTCTCTTTTAGTCTTCTTTAGCAGCAGCAATCCTTTAGTTTCTTTTGCAGCTCTAGTCTTTATTCTGTGAGCAGCATTTTGGTCCGATTCTCTGCCATGGCAGCACTTCCTCCTTGCCATGGTGGCGTTTCTCTGCCATGGTAGCTACTCTCTGATATTTTCCTGCCGTGTCTTCCGCTCTAGCCCTTCGATCTTTGTAAGCTTAAGTTTATCTTCTTCGTAGCTTTCTAATAGCTACCGGAGAGTTGAGCTTTTGAGTACTTGTAGGGGACAATTTTTAAGTGATCGACATTCACCCCTCTCTGTCGGCCATTTCGGTCCAACAATTCTTTGTCATCGAAGTATGTCGATCAGGGGAGGATCATGTTCTTATTCAGTTTAAATATTCCACCGATCTTCTGCAACGGATCGATATGACAACACGCAAACCAGTAACTTCTTTAATGTTAACAACTGAAAATTTATCAAAGTCTGATGGGAAAGAGTTATCAGCTATAGAAGCAACAAGATACAGGAGTATAGTAGGTGCTTTATAGTACTTAACATTGACATGATCAGATATACTATATGCGGTCAATAAGATGTATCAATTTCTATATATGCCAACTGAACATCATTGGACAGCTGTGAAAAAAATTTACGGTATGGATGACACACAGTGAGTGTTAGACTCCGTATTCGTAAGTCTACTTCTAGTTTGGTTAGTGCTTTCTTTGATGCAGGTTAGGTAGGATTAGCATATGACAGAAAGTCAACCAGTAGTTTTGCGGTTTTCTTTGGGTCTAATCTCATATCATGGAGTTGAAGAAAGCAAGCCACAGTGGCGAGATCTAGTACTGAGGCAGAGTACAAGGCTCTTACAAATACTACAACAGAAATCATCTAGATACTGGCGCTATTGGAAGATCTTGGAATTTATCAATCACAATCGTCTGCCATGTAGTGTGACAATCTTGGAGCCACATATCTTTCCGTTAATTCTATATTCTATACCAAAACTAAACATATTGAGGTGGACTTTCATTTTATCCGAGAACAAGTGGAAAAAAAAAGTGTTGGAGATTTGGTTCATATCATCACAAGATCAATTAGCCGATGGTCTCACCAAACCAATTAGAATACAACAATTGAAGATCCTACAACACAATCTCAACCTCACCAGTTGTGATTGAGGGGCAGTGTTAAACAATTAGGATAGTTGTGTTTCTATTGTTATTTAGTATTTCTATTAGTACTGATATTTCTAATAGAGGTAGTGCTTAGTATTCAGATGCGAGAGTGTTCCCACTTACATACTTGTATAGTGTTCATACTTATGTACTTCTATATAAATAGATGATCAATAGAAGGTAATATGTACCAGTTACAAAGCATTTTCTTGATATATTCTACATAATTAACACTAGTGGCAGTGGAAGCCGATGGACCATTTCATTTCGACCAGGCGGCCTCCAATCCAACACAGCACTAGCACCTTGTTATCTCCAATTCTCCATTTTTGTGATATATTTTATTCTCTTAAAATTCAGGTTCAAGTTGCCAAGGATTACATGTCTGTGGAAATGTTATATATGTCTAAAACTAAACTTGCTTCTATACTGCTCTTAAATGTACATTTCACTGAAATCATTGGTTCTAAAAAAGTCACTGAAATTGTTCAGGCAAAGAGAGCGGCTAGCTGGCTTTGCCTCACCATGGACTGAGCAAGGGTGGTGACGCAGAATCTGTAGTTTTTAATATTCCTTCTTCTGATCAGCTTAGTATGAAAATTGCACACACTTGATGTTGATGCGCTTATACTTCTTAAGCAGGCTTTCATTAAAAGAAAGCTTGCGAAACAAATTGCTCTCGGTTGAGCTCGTGGACAGGACAGTGGACACGAACCTACTGATGAGCCATCAGGTACTACATCATTTCGTAAAGTATAAATTCAGCGTATAATGCAGGTCACTTTCAGTCCGTAACAAATCCCTTATCATTTCATAAAGTATGGTACGTTGATTTTGCCATCTACTTGCCTGCCTACTTGTCTTTATATGGTATAGAATATGCAGGTTCCTTCCAGCGACAACCACCAGACCAGGGGAACCTCAGTGCTAGAATTCCAGTGAGTGTGCAAATCCTCGTTCTTTTTGTCAAGAGAGGTAGTGACCGGCGATGTCGGCGGGTGAAAGGAAGACGGCGTGCGTCACCGGTGGGAGCGGATACATTGCTTCAGCACTCATCAAGATGCTGCTGGAGAAGGGCTATGCTGTAAAGACGACAGTCAGAAACCCCGGTTCGAATTTTTACTTCTTTTCAGTTCTATATTTTTGCAATCTTCCTTTCGTCGAGCCGGTGAAATATGCAGTTCCGCTGGGACGGTAAAACATATGCTTTGTGTTTTGTATGGAAAGTTCAGCTTATTTAGCTGCATCATATATATAGGGAAGAAAGAATCCTAAAATGATCCAATTCGAGCTAAAGGCTGCATGTCGGATGCGTCACTTGTGATGTAATTGTTGCAAATTGTTATGATCCCAAGACGATGATAAGGATTTCCGGGCTTTGGTGATTTCGCCTCTTGAGATTCTAAATGACTGTAATTTGTATGTAGATGACATGAAGAAGAACTCCCACCTCAAGGACTTGCAAACACTTGGCCCCTTGAAGGTCCTCCGCGCCGACTTAGACGAAGAAGGCAGCTTTGACGAAGCAGTTGCTGGCTGCGATTACGCCTTCCTCGTCGCCGCTCCGGTGAACGTTGACTCAGGGAATCCTGAGGTGAACAGCCATATGCAGCAAACTTCGTTTTAACATCACCGTTGTCACTCTTGACAGTTGTTCTTGTGAGCCCAATATTGACAACCCAATTTTGTCAGCCTAGTTTTTCTTTAGCGATTACTTACCGTGTTTGTCTGCTACGGTGATGGGCCTGATGGCAGAAAGAACTGATCGAAGCCAGTGTCCAAGGAACTCTCAACGTGATGAGGTCGTGCGCTAAAGCGGGGACGGTGAAGCGCGTGATCCTGACATCGTCGGCCGCCGCGATCTCCAGAAGGCCGCTGCAAGGCGACGGCCATGTGCTGGACGAGGATTCCTGGTCCGACGTCGAGTACCTGACAACCGAGAAGCCACCAACTTGGGTGAATACATATCTGCTCACATTTAACCGTGCAAATATGGCGGCCTGACGCTAGTACTCCATACATGGTGCCGTATTTGCATAATTGCATTGCAGGGATACGCGGTCTCAAAGGTGCTTTTAGAGAAGGCAGCATGCAGATTCGCGCAGGAGAATAGCATCGGCCTGGTCACCGTGTTCCCCGTGTTCACCTTGGGTGCAGCGCCGGCTTCGGTAACCACAACAAGCGTCCCCGTTACCCTCTCCTTGTTATCCGGTGAGAGAAGCACAAGAAAGACGCAGCAATCAACTTCTGAACTTCCCGTGCTCCCTAATTCTCTCCATCTCTTACGCGATACAACAACTTGGGAAGTCCGAACGATGATATGTGCATGGTGATTGTGCATATTACTTTTCAGGCGATGAGGCGCAGCTCGAGATCCTGAAAGGCTTGCAGGCGGTCACCGGTTCCGTGTCGATAGTTCACATCGACGATCTCTGCCGCGCCGAGATGTTCGTCGCCGAGAACGAGTCTGCGTCGGGGAGGTACATCTGCTGCAGCCACAATACCACCGTCCTGCAGCTCGCCCGTTTACTGGCAGAGAAGTATCCACAGTACAACGTGAAAACCGATTGGTAGGAATTGGCCACCTGAACTGAATTTGTCGCGAGTTGTGACACTCATGCATGCACTGACGAGCGAGTTCATGTATGCTTGCAGCTTTGGCGAGTTCCCTGAGAAGCCGAGAGTCTGCCTTTCGTCTGAGAGGCTCGTCAGGGAAGGGTTCGAGTTTAGGTACAAGAACCTGGATGAGACATTCGAAGACGTCGTCAAGTACGGTCAGGACTTGAGGATTCTGCCGCACTGACGTTCATCTACTACCGATCAGTGATCAGAACCAAATAAGTATGTGCTAGTAATATGCCGAACTCTAATATTTTTCTCCAAGAAAAAAAAATATATATACAACGCCCAAACAGGACATAAATGTCAGACAATGGTTGTGTGTGCTGGATTTTGAGATCAAATAGTTTGGAAGGTGGTCAGGTTAATATGTTCAAGTTGCCAAAGTCTACATGTCTGTAGAAAGAGAGAACTTATTTATGCCTAGATCTAAACTTGCTTCTATAATGCTCTTAAATGGACGTTTCACTGAAATTGTTAGTTAAAAAAAACACTGAAATTGTTGGGTTTCAGGCAAAGAAAGAAACAAAACTGGCTTGGACTAGGCAAGGATGGTAAAGCTGTATTCCTTTTTCTGACTAACCAGCTTAGTATGAAGCGGGTTGATCCGTCTCAGCTAGATTCTCACACGCACATGATGTTGATACACATAAACTATTGTTCTTGTTTGTGCTTCATCGTCAGCGCAACCACAATATCCTAACTAATTAAACTATTTTCTGAAAGAGAAACTATGAAATGGTATATTGTTCCTTGTCTTTCCAACGGTACAGCTGCTTACCGTTCAATGCCCCCACTTACCACACTTGAAGCAGGATTGGTCCTGCTGGCCATAGGTCTTGCCACTCTGCTTTGGCTTGCTTGCCTTGCTCTCACTTGGAACGTCTGATTTATCTTTCTTAGCTGCGGTCTTACCCTTCTTTCCCCTTCTCTTCATCAAGGGCTTTCGCATCTTGTAGCTCTCGGCGTTGGCTTCACGGCCAGCGGAGCTCCCAGGAGGCTGAGTGACGTAGTTCTTGCAGAGAACTTCGTCCTGAGCCTCCGTAACCTGCATCATATCAAACAATTTGTCATACTCTTTGTAGCCGTCTTGACGATAATTGCGTGCAGATTGTACTGCATTGGGGTGGAAGGTGAATAGGGTTTTCTCAATCTTCTGCTCATCTGTGGTCTGCTTGCCACAGAGTTGAAGATTGGTACAAATCCTGTGCAAGGCAGAATTGTACGCCCTGACTGTCTTGAAGTCGGCAAACCTCTGTCTAATCTATTCTTGTTCTACTTGAGGAAGAACGGTATATTTTAGCCTCTCAAACCGCTTCTTGAGTGTGGTCTAGAGTGCTAGCGCGCTCTTCTCTGCCATGTACTCAATCTTGAAAGTGAGGCAGAGATGGTGCCTAAGAAAATGAAGTGCCTGATTATTTTCCTCAGGGGTAGGTTAGGCGTCATGCGGTGCGCCAATCCCAATAGCTGCACGGAGCTTCTTGGCTCCAAGTACTATCTTGACATCGGATGCTTAAGTCAGATAGTTTTGGCCATGCTGGGCCAGCTCCTCGAACTCCCAGTTCGTGATGCCAGTCATCTACATGTGCATGAAAGGAATAAATAAGTTTACCGCTGGTAAACATGCACGAAATAATTTACTGCAGGTAAATAAATAGTACAAAAGTTTCTCGTAATGTTCCAGAATTTTCTATAAATTTTATTGCTAATTTCGGTGATTAAAGGCAATTTAAACAAATACAATTAACCAAAATAGTAAATAAATACAGAAAATAATAATGGTAGAAATAAACATGCTTCAAATGCTAAAAATAATTCAAAATTCGGATTCCTGAGGCCCTTTTATGCTAAAATATGAATTTTCAATGAATTCTACAATTTCTGAGGGTCTATACGTATTTTTTTAGTTCAGAGAAAGATTTCGCGTAATTTTCTGATTTTCCGAGGGTTTTCTGCAAGATTCAGGACCCATCTGAGAAGTCAGGGACCTATTCATAATTTTGGAATTACGAGGGCCTTTCTGCAAGATTTAGGATTCATATGCAAAATTTGAGGGCTCTTTGGTAATTTTCACAACTCGAAGGTCCTTTCTGCAAATTCGTCAGCGCCTCAGTCCGGCTGAGCCTTTGGCCCGTTTTTCTCTTTGGCCAGCAAGCCCACTCGGCCCATGTGGCCAGCCCCGGCCGGCATAACTCACGGGGGTAGGGTTTCCCTACCCCCACTTTCCTTGGTGGCGGTGGCGGCTACCCGAGCAGTCGGCTCGGGCGCTTGCGATGGGGCGGCCAGGCCGTGCTGCGGGGCCGGCGGGCCCGACGAAGCGGGTGACTTCGACTTCGAGCGAGGCGACAACAGCCGGCGGGGTCGGCGCTTCGTACGCAACGGTGGCCTGCCCGAGTGGCCCTGTGGCGGTGCTTTGGGCACGCGGCTGATCGGGCGAGAAGGTCGAGGTAGCGGTGCTTCAGGCGCGGGAGCCGGTAGCTGCCTCCTTAAGCGCAACAGCGGCCGGCGGGGCCAGCGCTTTAGGAGGCAGCTATGGGCCGGCGGCGGGCAGAGCTGGCTATGGCTTCGGGCTACCATCAACGGCGCGCTCGGGGAGGAGGTCCGCTGGCCAGCGACAGGCTGGCGGCCAGAGGCAGTTTTCGCGTACTGCGGCCATACAGGCCGACCGTGCGCAAATTTTCCTTTTTTTCCCTTTTTTCAATCTATAGTGCAATCAGCATCTACTCTGTGATGTAATCTACCGATCGACATTGTGCCGGTGACTTCAAGTCTACTCACGGTAGATTAGAGCGGATTTGCATCGTAAAATATTAATCTAGAAAGCGAAAATTACGAATTTAGAGCGATCTAGACAATTCAGTCTACTAGTGATTCGATGATTACCTTCGATTCACCGAAGCGAGTCGTGCTGATAACGTGTTGAGGAACCGTCGCTGGCGACCAGTCCGATCGATTCCTCTGCTTAATGTGAAACAATGTTAATCATATAAGACAAGAAATAATAGATTGAAAACATAGAGAGGTAGAGAAAACTCCTTATCTTTCTTTATTGCTTTTCTGATTGCATGTACAAACTTACCAGTATAGCTCTCTATTTATAGTCTACTAGTAAGATGTCCATTATAGACAAGACTTTCGATCTAGACTCAGATTTTCTAACACTCATCACGTTCTCCCACAGTGCCCTTACCGGTGGTGGATCTGTAACATACTATCGCGACACGACGACGTAACACCTGTAGAAATGAATCCGATGAAGTCGTCGCGAGCAGGCGGCATCCGATCCAAGGCAGCGGTCGTACCGTATTATCCCCGTGCCACCGATGTACGTTTGGACCGTTGCGGTAACGCTGCCAAAACCTTGTGAGCGAACAGAACAATAGCAGCCACAGTATCAAATCTGATCTTTTTCAAGGTACAAGGCAAGGCATTCACACTATCACAAGTACATATATACGTGCATATTTTCTAATGCGTGTTTAGGAATTTTGCGAAAGCATTCTGATCTTACGGAGCATAGACATTTTTTTTATCAAGCTGCATATGTATATACTCTATCCTAATTATATACGTGAGACACGAGTACCCTGTTGCATGCAACCCAGAGTGGTAAACAAATAACCTTGCACCAAGCCAACCACCGAGCTATGACTCGGTCCTCGAGTATCAAGTCTGATCCTGCCGCTGCAGCTTTCGTGCGCGGACTGATCAAGGATCTGGCAGCGACTGATAGGCTGGACAGCTGCGGATCGATCGACTCGTCAGAAAGAATGATATAGCAAATGGTTAGAAATGTTGTAAATATTACGATATAAGCATATTGATTTTGTTGTGTTTAACATTGACGTAAAAATGGATTATTATTATTATTATATGGTGTTCCCGTGTTGACATGTTTGGAAAAATGGTGAATCCCCGTGTCATGCCGTGTCATACACGTGTGTCCATGTGTGTGCAACATAGGTATGGTAAATGTGCTAACCTGATATTTTAATTTGTTGCGGTATTTCGCAATGTGCAAAGTTTATATGGTGTGTAGTTACTTTCCTTTTTCTACAACTCGTGTAAATATGCAGTCGGTTAAGTGCAATTTCCTCCTATTAATCATTATCTTAAGGAAAAGATTTGTCTTTTACAGTTTTACTTAACATGGTTTGTGGTTTTGTAGATATTGCTTGGATGTAGTTATCTACGATACATCATTAGTAGAGTGGTTGTGCAATGATTGCCTACCAAAGCACAATGAAGTCACTAAATCATTAGAAGATGTGTCTAATCAAAGGCAACTAAGTAACATTCAATTAAGTAACGAGCCAAATGTGAAGAAAGTGGAGGTAACAAAGGGATTATGGTCATGGGGACTTCGTAGAAATAGATCACGCAAGGCAAGAAGAGATTGTCGTGATGGAAGTGATTTGTGTGTCTATACACACACACACATACACACACACGGTGGCAACCATGCCCCTCTTCTGCAAATCACTTCCATCACGACAATCTCTTCTCTATATATATATATATATATAATTTTTGCATAATTAAGTATTATTAAAAGCATATTTCAAACATTATATAAATAACATAAATTATATACAAATATATAATCCTCTTGTGCCATTTATATCAGAACATATATTTATCATATGAACCAACAATACTGCTAAACTAATTAGGTAAAGCATTTCTAGGAACCAGGGAATGACTAAAACTAGCATAAAGCTCAAGTTTTAGTTATTGATTAGTGCTCTTAAATGTAGGGTTACACAAGATTTAATCTTGGCTATCTCGCTACTATGGTCTTATACTCTTCACTAATTAAATATGCCAAAGGAAATTCAAACCATGAGCTCTAAACAAAAAATCTGACAAACTTAACTACCAGTCTATCTACAAAATACTTTCGACCAACAAACAACACAATTCAGGGTGACCACCAAATAGCTCTGAAAATAGCCAACTAACTTGATATACTTCAAGAGTATAGACTCACAAGTAAACAGGTTATGAAGCAAGCCGAAACGGCTAACAGAGGTGAAGGCAATACAGGAACAGTGATCATAGACTGCATATATGTTCCAAAAGTATCTAACTGTAGGAATAAGACAGAAATAGCAAATATTTAGAGCTCAAGCTTGAACATTCAATTTCAGCACAAGACCAATATCCTCATTGAGCTAACAACCGAACCCACATGCATCTCTTTGCAATAATCAATCAGTGACAAATCACAAATATATGAAACAGATCACAATTTGCAAAGAGCTGATAGCCGATATACTCACAAAATCGGTAATACTCAAAATCACTGAGAAGAAGCCGAACAGGGCAAGACACGCACGCTGCGTTGTCCCAGAAAACCAAGCACCCTGTTGCACCGAACAATGAGATGATGGCTATCGGAGATACAATGCCACACTTCCACCCAACTAGAAGTCGAAGTAGAAGCCGAGGGTCAGATAGACACCGCACAAGACTGACAAGAGCTCCGATCGAGAATGGTCGTAAACACTAAGAGCAAGTCACAAATCTCTCTCTCAAACACTCAGCACAAGTCCGAGCCGAATCAACCTCTAGAGGTAAACCCCAAACATTTTCTCTCAGCCAGATCAAAGGAAAAGGTACAAGAAAACCGCACAGGGAATAACCCTAGAATGGCGATTCGAGCTCCTCAGTAGACGGCAACAGGAAGGAACCCGGCCGGCGGCTCTCAAGACTCAAGATCAAAGAACTACTGAGGGAGATCGGAGATCAGAGAGGAAAAAATGAACTCACTGCTACCGTCGAAAAGGAGAAGAGGAGGCCGCCTTTTAAAGGGGAAGTTGGGTAGAGGCCGGCGGGCTGCACTCACGGCTGGCGCCAAAGCGCCCGCACCAGTGGCACCTCTATCATCGTCACCGCCAGATCCAATCGGCTGGGAGAGGCGATCTCCAAATGCCTCCCCGAACGGCGCAGCCAAGGGACTCGGCCTTATCTCACTCTCATCCCACCGACAGATGGGACCCTTCTCCTTATTTTTTTTCTTTTTTTCTCCTTCTCAAAATGTCCTCAGGAAGTCCAACAAGAAACACCCTGCTTTTCGGTGTGGTGCTCCACAGATCAATTCTTACCAGTATTCAGTAGTCCTACCTCGAGTTTCATGCGAGAAATATGAGAATACTTGTTAGAAACTCGTGGTACTTAAAAACTTGTTGTAAACACTAGTACACTAGAACATCGTGGTGTCCTTGTTTAATTTTGTTGTAAATCAAATATGTGCAGGTGTGGTCGACCTCACTTTCTCGCAGGTCTGAGATGTGAAATAATAAGAAATTAAAGAAAGAAATTAAAGAAACCAAGTCGATGATGAACGCGTCAAATAATTCGATAAGTTAACATGCATCGATAAACACATCATATGTTTACAACCTTGTTTTAATCTAAAGTGAAATCTTCTTCGTGGATCATGACATTACCAAGCCACCGAACAAGTCAGATGTTGCACGCATGTATGATCGATATGATCAGGCGTCAGCTGATCAGATTAGCTTTCGAACCACTTCAAGGATAAACAAAACCCGATAAAAGTGCACGGTTTGTATCAGTCTTCATACATGCCAACACGAGTTGCAATGATCCCATCCAATTCTTGAATTGAAAGGAATGGCAAGCTTTATACCCGACCAGAAAGATCAGTTCCTAGGGACCCAAAAAGGAGAGGCAAGAACTGAAGCATATGCCTGAACGATTCCTTGAGGAAAGTACTACTCGCCTGTGAGATTGTACTCCATCCGTCTCTTTCGTGTAACGATCACTGCCATGATATGTTTGCTTTGCCTCCTTGGTACGTAGCACTTAGTCTTTTGGTTTCGACTTCTTTTAGCAACTACTATTTATTAAACTAAATCCTGAATTATATGACAGAGTGGCATTGATCAACTATTGCACGTAATGCACACGACACACCAGAGATTTCTCTACTCAGATACAATCTTCATTGCTTGTTTTGGTTATTATACATGTCTTTTATTTCCCTTTTTGAAACGGGGATGTCTATTGTTACTTGTCCACAGGGACCCCGTCGAAGTGTTCTGGCTGGCTCTTGTAGTCATTATCACTGTGCTTGCATACAATTAAAGATGTACCAGTACTGAAAATCGTGTGACTACAGCTTAGTGACTTTGTGGTTGAAGGGAGAGGTACAATGGAAGAAGAAAAAAACAATTACAGGACGTATCGTTTAAAAGCCAATTATTATAGTAAAAAGTGATAAATCCAAATGCTTGACGAGTGAGACTAATTCGTGCAATTGCAGTGATAGAGTTGTTAGAGTAGTAGAAGTACTTCCGATTCACTTGATGATTTTTGAGCGACGGTTGTGCACATTAGGCGCAACCGTCTATCATACTGTTGTGAGTCGTGACGTTTGGTTCACTGTGCGGAGTTCAGAATTTCGAAACTAATGCTATGATCTTTGGGCATGTAAATGCTACAGAACCAACCTTTAATTTTGAAGCGATATGATTAGCTGTAGATGCAGTCCATGCAAGCACAGAAATTAAAAGATGCCGTAAAATATAGGCAGGTAAAAAAAACGTGCCGTGAATAGCTGCGTGCGCCTACAAATACCAGCGATTAAACGCATTGCCCCAGTACGCGCACCGGCACACCGCGAGAGAGCCGCACACACCCCGGATTATTAGCACACGCGCCCCGCGACGTGCGTGCGGCCGGCCATGTCGACGGAGGCGCTCCTCGCCGCCGGCGGAGGAGGAGGCGGTGGGGCGAGGCGGCGCTTGAGCATCGACGACGCGCTGACGTGGCACGCGGGCGAGTTCGGGCGGTGGCAGCTGCGGCACTTCGTGCTGGTCTCGGCGGCGTGGGCGCTGGAGGCGCTGCACACCATGGTCATCATCTTCGCGGACCGCGAGCCGGCCATGGTGTGCCCCGCGGGGGACGGCCGGTGCGGCGACCGCTGCGCCGGCGCCGCGGCCGGGTGGGAGTGGGCCGGCGGCAGCGCCTCGTCGACGGTGGCCGAGTGGGGCCTCATCTGCGGCGAGCGGTACAAGGTCGGCCTCGTCCAGGCCATCTTCTTCGCCGGATGCATGATCGGTCAGTGCGCTAATTCTCGCGCAGATCCTTCTTCTTTCATACTATGTTCCGGACTGTTCGATTTCTTTTTAATTTGCCGTATCTTCAAAAAAAAATTTCCCGTGTCAATTAGGGGAGCTGCAGAATGCAGAGTCGAAATTGTGTTAGATTAGGATCAAACATGCGCCTTAATTGTAGCATTAGTTTGTAGAACTCACAGAGACTTATTAATTGGGTGGAAAATACGTAGTCTCTGAGATTTGTTGTGCACTTTTGGCCCGAACTTTCTGTGTATGAGCGGGACGTACGGATTAGCTTGGACAACAGCTGGCGTAATGCAACCTCAATTTTGAAGATCGACACCGTCTCCAGTACTCACTATTGATCGTTACTTATTCTAAGTATATGTTAATAAAAATTACTAAATTTATAATAAGATAAAAGGAATTTTTATGGTAAATCTAGTGATATCTTTTCTACGTGAAAAATTAAGTACAATCTAGTGATATCTTTTCTACGTGAAAAATTAAGTACTTTTATGTATATTAATTATCAAAGTTTGACGTTACATCACAAGCGCCGTATGATTACTTATCTCACATGCAAAATTTAGTAGCTGTCGACAAATTTAGCCAACTAGCTGTGCACTGGGCTCATTACTAGTAGGGTAGAATAGTTATAGTTTAGAGCAGCCTTTGTTTGACTCTTCCTGTATCCTTTTCTACTGGACACATGTCCAGCAGTATTAAAAATCCAAACCTCCGTCGCATGCATGCATGCTGCCGGGTTCTTTGTGTGGACCTGTGGATGGGCACATCATTACCGCCGATCTGTCAGTATTCTTAAATCAATCCGTATACGAAGCAAAATTTGGTCAGCTTGTTCGTTTACTTATCTCACATTGCTCGATGAAAAGCTTTGTTTGATCTGATCTAAAAAGCACATGGCAAAAGCTAGTAATTTGGTCAGAAGAATTTCCGTTTGGTTTCGTACCTTTCCCAGTGTCTGATCTAAAAAGCACATGGCAAAAGCTAGTAATTAGCTGCGCAGTCAATCGCCCTTTGTGTTTGTATACCTATATAATCTTGGCTCATCTCTACAGTAAGTCCAAATTAACCTCGCTTAATCTAGCTAGTACCATATAGATGTCTCACTCTGCTACGCATTTTTCTAGCCTTTTGTCATTTTCTGGAACCAGATATGCTTGGGAATCTTCTGACTGATCCAAGCATCCCGCAGCCACCGCTGATCCGGTAACTGTGGGTGTGGACTAGAATTAAGATCCTTTGTATTTGCTAGTGGACGCATACGCACCAAAACTCAGCTGTCTGAAAGAGATGCTAAGCATGGTAGGAAGGAGTATCTTGCTGCACTAGTAGCTGTTAGATTGACTTCAGGCCATCTTCGATCTACTGTTACACTTTTATATCTCTTTTATACGTAGCAACTCTCGTATCAAATTAGAATTTATGATATACGACACAAACGTGCACAATATCAAGAACAAAAAAAAATAAATATCATAAAAAAGAACCAAAATAACGACAGTAAAGCAATTACGACAAGAAAAAAGAATTTGCGAAGCCAACCGCAAAATCCTTAAATATAACCTCGAAAGAGTACAAACGATTGTTGCTCTCTCGAATCTTTTAAGACCTACAGATCATTATCTTATATAAGAATCTAGTGCTAAAAAATTATCTAGGTTCTAATCTTCTCATGCATCTCTACCTTTAGATGAATGGTTTCTTTGCTTTATTACTTAGTTACTTAGATTCTTTATGACCACATCTCATGACTTTATATAGTTTTCCCTAGCCCTACTCTAAAGTAGAGTAGAAAATTTATTCTAAAGGAATCATCTATGTCTCCTTATAGCACGTATTTTTAAATTCTAAAAAAAACTATGATACAAGTCACCAAATCTAACACAATGTGTAGGACCGGTATAGCAACAGAGGGAGTGAATGATATCTTTAACTCCCCTAATATTCATCAATTCTTCACTCCAATGGCTGTAAGAAGTTATGAAGATCAAGAAACCAAAATTCTGAAAATTCACTATGCTACAATAAAATTAGATCGGTGAATAGTAAAAACAACACTATTTTATACCAAAAATACATGTAATTTTTTATCCATAGATCCAAAAGACTCGAAATTTATATGAAGTTTAGATCATAACCTTAAAAACTTATCTTATCTAAATATCTTGAAAAAACTTAAGTGAATTGGGATATTTTGGTTCGTAAAGCTCTGCTACACTAAAATTGGGCTAAAACCACAAATTGTGCAAACTCTTAAACCAAGACTCCAAATTACTTAAAATTTGGTATGAACCTTTTTTAGTATGTCGGGAACTTATTCCAATCAACGATCAAGAAAATCATTAACAAAGTTTTGACCTTTTTTCGTTTGTAAGAAGGTAATTAGCAAGATTAAGAAAGGGGCGAGGCAAAATTAAAATCAACCAAAACAAGAGTAAGTCAATTAAACAAAGAGGATCCATGATAGATGAACAAAGTTGATATACTACTACTTAAGAATGAAGATTTTATAGTCACTCTACGTGTAGTATAGGAAAGCACACTATAAAACTCACTCATGTCAGTAGAATACTTGATTTGAATGAGTAAAATTAGAATAGTTGGATGGCTAACTTGCATAGACGCATGCTTCTTCAGACTTCTCAGAGCCTGTGACGTATGCTGTCTGCAGCTCTTCCTTGAAGCGATGGTCCTGGAAGACGGCGTGGCGCGACTCGACACGTGCATACGTGTGGAGTAGACTGATTTGCATAGCATGTCTACGTGGACGTTCCGGCCGTGCCAGTTCTTTTGGGCCGTGAGATCATCGCTCGCCGGCGTCCGGATCCGGCGATTGGTCAGCCGTCCGCCGGCCTTTTGGTGCGCACTGGAGGGCCAGACTTTTCTGTTCTATTGGTTGGGCTAGCTTTTGGGCTGCGATGGCCAGAGGCCGGTGCAGTCCATCTGTCGTTTCTCGATTTGTTGATTTATCAGCGCTGTTTCATGTAACTGACACTTTGGTTTGGTGATTTATTATCAGGGCTGTTTGATGTAGCTGACACACTCGTTTTGGCAGGCGCGGGCGTGTTCGGCCACCTCTCCGACTCGTTCCTCGGTCGGAAGGGCTCCCTCCAGGTGGTCTGCGTCCTCAACGCCGTCTTCGGCCTCCTCACCGCGCTGTCCCCCAACTACTGGGTCTACGCCGCGCTGCGCCTCCTCACCGGCTTCAGCACTGGCAGCGTCGGCCTCTGCTCCTTCGTACTCGCCACCGAGCCAATCGGCCCCTCCCGCCGCGGCCGCGCCGGCATGTCCACATTCTACTTCTTCTCCGGCGGCATCGCTGCGCTCGCCGGCGTCGCCGCGCTCTTCCCGTCCTCCTGGCGCCTGCTCTACGTCGTCACCTCCGTCCCGTCCCTCGTCTTCGTCGTCGCCGTCATGCCGCTCGTCTCCGAGTCCCCACGGTGGTACCTCGTGCGCCGCCGGGTCGACGACGCCATGCGCAGCATGCGCGCCATCGCGTCCACCAACGGCAGGCACATCCCGGAGGACGTTACCCTCAAGCTCGACGACGAGGGCGACGACGACAAGGACGTCGGCAAGAACGTCGAGGAGTCGTCGCCGCCGTCGGGCTCCATCTTGGACGTGTTCCGGTCGAGGACGACGCGGGTCCGGCTCGTCCTCTCGGTGCTCATCAACCTCCTGTCTTCGGTGGTGTACTACGGACTGAGCCTTAACGTGGTCAACCTCAAGACCAACCTTTACGTCAGTGTCCTCGTCAACGCGCTCGCCGAGATGCCCGCCTACCTTCTCACCGCGCTGCTCCTCGACCATTTCGGCCGGAAGCCGCTCGGCATTGGCACGATGCTGCTCAGTGGCATCTTCTGCACCGCCGGCAGTCTCATGGCCGGCGTCGGTGTCATGAGGTAATCAAGATTTATCTTCGATTCTTGCACTAGCATGTCAAGTCAGGCCAATCCTTCTCGATCATATAAATGAGCTTGGGCACTCGAATGTACTTGGACTGCAGGGTGGTGAGGATGGCTTGCGGGGTCGTGGGGATCTTCGGCATGGCGGCGACGTACAACCTGCTGTTTATATACACGGCGGAGCTGTTCCCGACGGTGGTGCGTAACGCGGCGCTGGGTTGCACGTCGCAGGCGGCGCAGATGGGCGCCATACTTGCGCCTCTGGTGGTGGTACTCGGAGAAAGGGTGCCGTTCGCGGTGTTCGGCGCGTCGGGCATCATAGGCGGACTGCTGGTCTCCTACCTGCCGGAGACGATGAACAAGCCCATGTATGACACCATGGCTGGCCTGGAGGAAGGGGAGAAGAGCCTTTTGAAGTGAAAGGAGAAGCATATTTATGATCGTCTTTTGTCTGTCTGCATAGTGAATCGCACAAGCTGGCTCGTCTGTAGATTGTGCAATGTAGTCATGTAGATGTCAACAGTCAAAAATCAAAATTCCCGTGTAGCCTAAAATAAAATTTGAACATTTGCTGTGCATGTTTGTGAGTGCAATGCGCAACTTGAACACGATTTGACCCGTTTACTGAATTCGACTTACGAGCATTTGAGGGGATAAGAAGCAAGGCAAGGCCTCTGGACCGGGCTCTCTCGGCCTGCTTCACCACGACCAAAACGGGCTGAACACATGCAGCGGCGAGAGCCGGACGTGGATGAACGCAGACTGCAGTGCAAGCCAGCACCGAGACGGCACGAGGAGTGTTAGCCTGCACGGCATGCACGTTCGCCATCCACGCATGAGTGCGCTCCCTGATGCCGTGCAATCCCAGGAAATACAAGTAAGGTCTTGACGCCCGAAGTCGCCCTATGCAGGTACGCTCTTGACGATCACATCAAGGAGCCGTCTACATCCTTGCCTGGCGCCTGGTGGACGCGCCCCGACGCCCTCGCCCGCTCCTAGCTCTATACTGCCATTTCCGCCGACCTCGTCATGATCATGGACCCACATGCTTCTCTATGGCACCGTTTCCACCGGCCTCCTCGCCATGGTCAAGGACCCTGATGCCAAGACAAGTGCCATCTACCTGGAGCAAGAGTTTCGACTTTCGAGGACTCACACAAGGGGTCTTATCCGTCGCCAACTACTACCGCAAGCAAAAATCTCTGGCTGATGATCTTGGCACCGTGGACAACAAGATTAGCGACAAGATGCTTGTCCTCAACACCCTGCGGGGACTGAGCTCGTGCTTCGCTTACGTGCGGACCCTCCACTCCATGAAAGTACGCTCTGCTCTCCTGCTCAAGGAACTCACGTTTAGTTTAGAGTCTCCCTACATAGCTTTCGTCACCACCAACACTGTCGGCAGTGGCGACGGCCATTCCAGAGGCAACTCCTCCACAGGCGGCAGCACCTACTCTCATGGTAGCAACACCCACGGCCTCCCTCAACCCGCAGCAATGGCAACGACAACAACCGACGATGTAGATGTGGCAACAACAAAGGCACTGGTCATGACGGCAGCCAGGGATCTGCCCCTGGCCCTCATTTCAAAACCCATGGTCCTGCTCCATTCACATGTGGCCTAGGCAAGGAGCACCAATTCCCGACACCGATCTCCTTGGCTCGTGCCCCACAACTTCTCCAGATCAAGCATTTGCCACAGTGCATCAACCCAACTCCTATGTCCCATGGTATTAGCTGCCATGGCAATAGACCATGCCGCCCTCCTATGTGTCGACGTCATGGATGACGGGACCAACAATCCCTCATCAACAACTTCAACACCATGACGTTAACACCTCCACCTGGGGACAACTAGTACATGGACTAGGTGCATCTTCACACATGATGCCAGAGCATGGTAAACTTTCCCTTGCTTCCGTTTTTCCTCCCACCTCTCCATTTTTGTCCCTGACAACTAGAACATGGACTCAGGTGCATCTTCACACACGAGACATTTAAGAAGAGTTAGTTTGATTAAAATAAGACCTAATGGTCAACTTTAACAATAAACAGACGTACAAGCCCTAAAGTACTTACATACAGAAGAGCCGCAGAAAGCACTATAGGAAAAGCCTGAGTGCGGTCGCAACCCTAACACGAAATCTTGAACCACCTTCTTAACTTCGGGTATCTGTTGGGGGGAAAACATTTACGCAAGACTGAGTACCAACCACTGTACTCAGCAAGTCACAAGG
The DNA here is from genome assembly GCA_017311315.1 of Dendrocalamus latiflorus. Classification (NCBI taxonomy): domain Eukaryota; kingdom Viridiplantae; phylum Streptophyta; class Magnoliopsida; order Poales; family Poaceae; genus Dendrocalamus; species Dendrocalamus latiflorus. The sequence goes on from CM029637.1 coordinate 33,767,629, forward strand.
GAAACTCTAACTTTAGCTATTTGCACGGATCACCAAAGGATGGGAGTATACTTGTTTTATTAATTTAAGTGGACGCACTTTTGTTTGTAAACATTTATGAAAACCCAAAACCAAAAACTACTCCTTAAGATCAAGTGGGTTTTCTTTCAAAGTTGATTAACCAACTAAACCATTTTAAAACACTTGTAAAAACTACTTATGCCTCGCTGCTGGAATCACCCAATAGACACAGCTCCATTAACCGGGAGCACAGCGTGTTCGAACACCATTTAATTGACTCTACAGAGTTGCCCAACTTTACCCACAAGCATTCTTAACCCTCATGACTGAGTTAAGGAACCGGGTCGTTTCATTGCTCAATCCTTTGCTTACACTCTACCCGATAGGTTAGGGAACCCGCACAACCTCGGGTATCCGTAGGCCTACACGGAACGCTAGGCCCGAGTTGAGGGGACCTATCGTTGCTGTGTACGGGTTTCCGTCCCACATACTAACTCCCAATGTAGGGTTTCACACGAGCTTGAGCAGCTACTGAACCAGGGTTGACGAGTCAACACCTGTGGTTGAGCGATCACTATGTCACATTGCTTGGCGTAAGGGTTTAGTCCTTACATTTTCACGAGGCCTCAGCCTCCACTCTAGGGTAGGCGGTGGGCGAAGACCGTCTCGCGGTGTCCCACAGTTAGAATTTAAATTTTTAAGCTATAAGCTATAAGCCACAGCTTAAAAGAACCAACGCATAAGCAAGGATGGTGATGCAGAAATGCAAAATCTATCCTTTCCTAATCAGCTTAGCATGAGACATGTTGATACATCCTCTCTTTCTCTCTTCGCGCGTAGCCGCGCACGCGCTTGATGTTGACGAGCATAGACTTTCTATGCAGGTTTACATAAAAAAGCATTATTCTTCTTAGGGTCTTCTTAGACTTTCTATGCAGCTTACCACTGTTCGATTGCTTTGAGATTTGTGCGTAACACCTAACTCTAACCCCCTCCAACCCTGCCTCATCTCACTCTGACCTCGCCGCCTCCCACCACACGCAGCCCCCTCATCGTCGCCCTCCTCGTTGCTGGCGTCGTCCCTCCTCTCGTTGAAGTAGCTCCACGCGCCTCCCCCCGCCACCCCCACCCTCTCCTCCACCACCCACGGCCAGCAGCGCCCCTGCCGCCTCGCTACACCGTCCCTACCCTTCCCCGCCATGCCACCCCCGTCTAACCTAATAGTCAATGCCTTCCGCCGCCACCACCCTCCGACACCATCCACCCCTTTCCTATCCTACCCATCATCCCCCACCACCGCCCACTGCCTCCCTCTATGCCTGGGGCGATGAGGCGCAGCTCGACCTCCTGAAAGGCTTGTAGGCGGTCTATAGTTCCGTGCCGATTCGTCGCCGAGAACGAGTCTTCGTCAGGGAGGTACACCTGTTGCAGTCACAACACCACCATCGTGCAGCTCGCCCGTTTCCTGGCAGAAAAGTACCCAGAGTACAATGTGGAAACCCACTGGTACGAATCGGGCACCTAAACTCCTTGACATGCGTGCATGCTCGTCGTGAGTTTTGACGCTCGTGCACTCACGAGCAAGTTTATGTATGTTTGCAGCTTTGGCGAGTGCCCTGATCAGAAGCCTAGAGTCAGAAGCTCGTCAGGGAAGGGTTCGAGGTCAAGAACCTGGATGAGATATTCGACGACGTCGTCGAGTACGGCAAGGCCTTGGGAATTCTACCGTACTGATTTTCATCTCATCATCTGCTATCGATGGGTGATTAAAACAAATCAATGTACCTGCAAATGAGTCTACGCTAATAAATATACTAATATGCCGCTCTCTATGGTTTGTGTGTGTGTGTATATATATATATATATATATATATATATTAGAAAATGGTTTCGAGTTTCTGACAAATCAAAATGTTCAGAAACCAAAATGGTCTTAATACTAAGGGTATAAGTGTTTTCCCCTATTATCCTAGGGTTTTAGGGTGTATCTCTTGTAGTATATATTGCCCATGGGGGCTATGCAATACACAAGTGAACATTCATACATTCGTCTATTCTTACATCCACAACATGGTCGCCCCTACTGGGCCGCTGCCTCAGAACTGGGAGTCTGAGATGAACAAGCTGGAAGATTTTCTTTTGAAACACGGAACAAGCCGGAAGACTGGAAAGCTGTGTTTACCTCTAGGGTCTAGCAGTCGAGCGCCTCTATGTTGTAGCCCAAACACTGTAGCCTGCGAAAGGCCCAGCAGCCTACTCGCGCTTCTCAGCGTGCTTCCGCGCGGGCCATCTCACCGTGCGCCGTTCTCAGCGCGGCTCATCACACGCGACGGCCTAGTTTTCTTGGTTCTTCCGGGCCGTATAGCTTTTAATTTATAATTTATAATTTTAGTTATTCACAAGAGTGATTATAAAAAAGAAGACAGTTGCATGTGATTTTAGTCGGTACTACTGAAGTCGATTCAGTATGTACTACAATTGACTAGTAGACATCGTCTTTAAAAAATACAACATGTAAAAGTTAGTCACTGTAATACCGTGTATAAGTCATAAGCCATAAGTGGAAAAAACCCACCTCTCATACACGGCTTAGGTCGTTGTGTGCCAAGCTACGGCGGTCACCACCGCACCACGGCTCGCTTAGCTACTGTCTAGCAGCGCCCGCCACGTCCACGCCACGATGGGAGGAAAGAAAGTGTGATAGGACTAAAATTTATGATATTTTATTTAGTTATGATCTTGTCTTTAAGACAGAAGGTGGTGCTAAATATAGAAGAGAAAAGGCAAATCTAGTACCTATGGATGTGATAATGGAGAAATTTCGATATTTGACACTGAATACGTGCGCCTCTTAACTTTTAACCCCCTATTCGCACGCCTTTGGAAATTTAACCCTGTCACTGCGAATTCTTTTGATTCAAGGAATTCTCCTCATTTTCTCTCCTTTTCTATTTTGACACTTGTCACTGCGAAAATGAAGAGAATCCCTTGAATCAAAAGAATTCGCAGTGACAGGGTTAAATTTCCAAAGGCGTACGAATTGGGAGTTAAAAGTTGAGAGGCGCACGTATTCAGTGTCAAATATCGAAATTTCTCGTGATAATGAGGTGAAAAATCGGATACCGGCTATGTTATGAATGACCTTAGTACTTCATTCTCTCTTCGAAGCGAACCCATTACTAAATAAAAATATCATCTTTTTTTCTTCCACCCTATTCTCCCCACCTCCCCCCATTTCATTTACAAGTGGGTCCAAGGGCGGATCTAGACCTAAGACTGCCAGGGCTTCAACTTTGAACCTAAGATCAAAAGCCTATTGTAAAATTCGGAAGAATACCATATATACAATAAGTACCACCTATGACGCATTGCTCCCTGCTCCACCCATAGTGGGTCCAATATTTTTTTCTTGGCTTGGTACCGGAGCAAAACTTAGGCCCTGATCAACTCGGTTTCGGCTTCTGGCTTATTTTTCACTATTCATAAGTTTCGTCTTTTTCTGAACTTTTGGCTTTTTGTTGAGCTTTTTTGCCGGTTCTTTTTTTTCCCGTATTTGTTTGTATTATATGTAATAGGCTAACATATTTTTTATATTTTTAAATTTTTTTAAATTTAATTATACCAAATAAGTCTCTGTCAGCTACAATGCTTTTTTAGCCAACTACAGTGTTTTCAGCTATAAACCATGGGCTTTTCAGCCGAACCGATCACCACCTAAATACCGGTCCTAGCCTTCTTATTTCAAATACCTTCACCTCCTAGTGTCTTAGTACCGGCACCACAAGATCATGTTATGCTTAGGACCGGCTAAAAAGTCACACACCAGAGATGGCCTTACGGACGCGGCCGAGGACGAATGGAGCGAACGCTGATGCCATATTGACATCGCAATACTGTAGCAGCCGAATGAAAAACTGAGCAGTTGTTTTCTTCGATTACACGCCTGGACAAGTCACCTCCGCCCGTTGTTTTCTTTCCACGCGCGTACTCTTTTCCTCGATCGCTGCACCATAGGCTCCTGTTTTCTTTCCACGCATGTATCGAGGATCGCTAGTAGGCGCTCCCAATCAGTGCGTCATGCACCTGCTGGTTCACGCGAAAAAAAGAGCGTTGGTGCGCACACGGACCGAGGCGAAGAAGCAATGCGCTCAATCTGGACATGCAAAGACAAAAAATATTTTTTTCGGCACAAATTTATCCCAACTTGACCAATATCAGTCCACACACACGCCACACACCTCCAGTAACAGTAAGCAGCATCATCAGTTATTCATCATAAATTTACTATTGTCAATTATTTATCACCAAAATATTATAAACTATGCCATATGGTCTAATAATCCCCTCCTTAATAAATACATTAACAACACCTTAAATAATAATAATTCTAAGTAATATTGTCAATTATTTATCCACACAAAAATACTAGACCAAGATGGTCTAACACATCATGTCACATAAGCTGATCGCGTGAAAGCAACATATTTTATTTTCTTATGCGCACGAGGAACAATTCGAGTCCCTTTTTTTATTCTCATACAGTACCAATCAGTGCTATAGTACCGAAAGCGACGTCTCGTTTTTTTTATTTACTGCTAAGTAGTTGCTACTGTATCGACAAAAAAATATTTTTTTTGTTTTTTTGTTCTTGCTCTATTAGTAAGTGGGACCATCAGTAGATAGTAAATTTGAAATGAAGCTCTTACTAGAGATTATAATTATCTAACCTGTTTTTATTAGCATCAACGATCCTGCAATGTTATATATATGTCTAAAACTAAACTTGCTTCTATGCTACTCTTAAATCAGTGGCGGATCCAGGGAAATTTTTTGGAGGGGCTGAAGTACCTTCAGCTCGACCTCAGCCCCTTCTACATTATACATCCATGGCTAAAAATTTAGGGGGGCTCCAAGGGTCCAGTAGTGGTAGGGGGGCTCGAGCCCCCCCCCCCCCCCCCCGCCCCACCGCTGGATCCGCCCCTGTCTTAAATGTACATTTCACTGAAATCATTAGTTCTAAAAAAAGTCACTGAAATTGTTCAGGCAAAGAGAGCAGCTAGCTGGCTTTGCCTCACCATGGACTGAGCAAGGGTTGTCACGCAGAATCTGTAGTTTTTAATATTCCTTCTTCTGATCAGCTTAGTATGAAAATTGCACACACTTGATGTTGATGCGCTTATACTTTTTCAGCAGGCTTACATTAAAACAAAGCTTGCGAAAGAAATTGCTCTCGGTTGAGCTCGTGGAGTGGACAATCGACACGAACCTAGTGATACTGATGAGCCACCGGGTACTACATCATTTTCTGAAGTATGAATTAAGCGTCTAATGCAGGTCACTTTCAGTCCTTAACAGATCCTTTATCATTTCATAAAGTATGGTACATTGATTTTTGCGAATTTTTTAATAATTAATTTTTAATTCCAAATTACATTAATATACCCATATTTTTTTCATTTTTGACCATATGTCGCTCCACGGTTGAGCGACTTAGACTAGTCGCTCAACCGTTGAGCAATACGTGGCCAAATCACTCAACTATTGGGCGACTTTCCCATGCCGTCCAACCGTGGAGCGACAAGACACAAAGTTGCTTAACGGTTGGGCAACTTGGCCACGTATCACCTAATCGTTGGGCGATTTTAAAAAAATAATATAATATTTTATTAATCTGATAGAAATAATTGTAGGGGTAAATGGCAATTGTTGTAGGTAATACATTTAGCAAATGTAAGTTATTTCTTTTTAAAATAAAAGGGCAGATAATATCGGTTCATCCGTTTGTGATTTTCGTAGATTGTGAATGGTACGCCATCTGTTAGACACGCAATAACATTTTTGCTATCGTCATATATTGTTGTAATGCAATAAATTTTCTGAAGAATTTTATAAGGACGATTAAGGTAGCAACGATTAGTAAGTAGAAAGGTAAGTGATGTTGCGGTATAATAGAGAATTCGTAAATGGAGAAAGACAAAGCAAAATACGTACACAACGAAAAAACACAAAGCAGGAGGAAGACCCACTACTCACCACCAGCCACACCACCCGTAGCACCTCCTCCGTCGTCACCACGTCCCATCCCCGGTCGGCGCCTGCCCGTACGGCCCTGCTTGGGCTTCCTCGATGTGGGGTGTCGACGCCCCGACAGGGTAAGGCGGTCAGGAGCCCTGGTGACCCGTACTCCCAACGCCTCGGGGGTGGACTACACCTATGGCTATATGGAATCTGGCGCACTGCTGAGCTGTGACCCGGAAAGGATTTCTGTTGGGTTGTCCGTGAGGCAGTCACTCACATCCACCGGGCGATCCTCGTGAGGGGATAGCCGAACTCTTGGTCAGTGCATCATACCAGTTGGACAGGTATTATTTATCCATGCAATATATCGATGCAAAAAACCTTAAAAGACGAAACATACCTTCCTCGTGAGCCATGGCCTGCAGCCAATTGTCGTAACCACTGGACCGGCCCTGGCCGAGCAACATGTGCTGCCCTGTCGATGCCAGGTACGAGTCCACAAATGATGATAGCGACAGTGTGCAGGTACATGCTCAAGCTGACCCTCCCGCCCGGTTCGATGGTGGGGGGCCTGGTACATGTATTTTGTTGGTTTTGTACTCCATCGTGAGATGTCCCACCATCAGCACCATCATCAGACGGCGAAAAGGTACTTTCATCAGACTCTTCATTAGATGTTGGAGCTTCTGTCTCTTCATCGCTTCCCACAATATTCTCGTCAATGTCTTTTTTCTTCTTCTTAGCATGCACTTGTTTCCTTGTTTGCATAAGTGAGGCAATGTCTCGAGCCAATTTTCCAGTTGGTTGGCTACAAGTTTTTCTTTTTATAATATAAGTCTTGCCAATAGTTTTTTAGTCCATTTCTTCAATGGTTGATCATCTAGTGCTTTATCGAGTTCATTCTCAGAGATGGCATTAACTACAATTGTAGATGGCATAGGGAGCTCACCTTCCTTATCTAACAGAGACTCTAAGTGGCTCATGGAGCTGTCATTCCACTCATAGATTAGGTTTGCTCTGTCGTACATAGTGGCATTAATGAGATCTTCAAAAAGATTTACATCCCTATCTTCATTCCTAATCTCATGCTCTTGCAATCATAGACTTAGATTGTAGTAGACACATACGAGCTTACGCAATTTCTTGTATCCAAGACGGTTTCTCAATTGGGTATGCACTAAAGCAAATGTGCTCTAATTACGTTCACATCCACTGGAGGAAATACATTGTGTGACAATCCGTAAGGCACTTCCACCGCCACCACCATGTTCAAACGTCGCATCCCGGGCTCTTGCCCTCTGCTTGAGCTTGTGCAACTCCAACAACTCTCGACGAGCCTATTCCATCTAGTTTTCCTCATCATCATCGATGACATCTTCATGTGATGAACCACGAGCTACAGGCTCTGAAGCAACTTTCTCCATTCACAGTTGCTCATCTTTAATAGATTTCTTCTTGGACTTTGTTTCTTTTATGCTTGCTAGCATGAGCCTTCGCACTTCCGTCGGAACCCCACTGCAAGGAATAACATCCCTGTGCTTCCCAACAAGATGTTCTTTCAGGCATATAACACCTCTGCCTGATTTGGTAAGGTTACAATATCTGCATTTCCACCCAACACCTCCTAATCTCTCTCCATGGTCCTAAATATTAATACTTTTAGCAGCCATGACCTACAATATCTTGCAGTGGCATTAGCTATGTCTTACATTATAGAAGAGTCCAAAAGTAATATTTACTCATGTCTTCTGTCTAACTTGTTTAGTATAGAAACCAAAACATGTATATTTCCTATTATGGTAGCATTATATACAAGAACAGCAAGAGTAAAGGAGTTAAAGAATTTGTAAGTTTGTTAACTGAAGAAACAAATTGGTAAAAGAATTCAAGAACTACTTGATGCTGTAACAAAATGACTATTTATGTGGAGTATGGACATGGACTCACTTAACTAGATGCTGGCTTGTTGCTGCTGCTCCTCTCCCCTCCTGTGCTGCTCCTCCTCCTCTCCCTCCTGTGCTCTGCTGCAGCTTCTCCTCTCCCTCCTAAGCTGCTGCTACTGCTTTTCCTCTCCACTCCCGTGCTGTAGCTACTCCTTTTTGTCCCCCCTACAGCACTTTCCTCCCCTTCACATGCAGCAACTACTGTCAGCATGTCCCCTGGGCCCAGGCTGCTCTCAAGTGCCAACATGAAGCATCCAATGTTTCTTTTGCAGCACATGCTGCCCAATCTTCCCATACACGGCCTACAAATTCAAAATTTTATTTTACAAATTTCGACTGGTATTTGCTGTTACGACTGTCCTGAAATTCTTCACTGTCACCTCGTCGTTCGTTCTGCAGACCCGCTGATCCTCACGACGTAATCTGCCTGATGGAAACGGAGCTTCGCCTTCTCCCGTGCGAAGGACACGACGTGACGAGCCGCTGTCGTTTCCCGTACACGAAAAACGCAACTCAAACCATGCAATCACACGAGCAGTTTCCTCTCTCTTTCTTTATTGCTTTTCTTCTCACAGCTTGCCTTACAATCTGGGGTAGATGAGAGTCAAGCTAATAGTCCTGGAGTCATATGGGGTAGATGAGAGTCTGTCTGAGCCATAGTTGTCTCTATATCTTATCTATGCTTTAAGAACTGCCTGTTTGGTTTTCCTTGCCAGCTTTTCGTTTTTATTGCTTTGGTTCAGTGGGAGTTCATTTGGGAGCTTCTGGAGCTTAATATTGACTTAACTCAACTTGAACTAAAAGTTGCATCTTATGTTGAGGAGGAGCTGGATTTTCTTGCACTTTAGCATTTCGCATTGTATCATGATCGTCCCTTTACCCTTTATCTCCGTTCCTGTATTGCATCATCATCGTCCCTTTACCTTTTATCTCCACCGTGGAGCCGTCGCCGAACTTGACCTTGCACCAAACCTTCTCGTCGAGCTTGTGGAACATGGAGCGATCTCTCGTCATGTGGTTGCTTGCTTCATTATCTAAGTACCATTGATCCGTGTGATCATGACTTCCTTCCTTCGTGCATAGTTTTGGAACTACGTTCTCCTCATTCAGTTCCACCATGACCGACTTCTTTTCAACATATGAGGAGAGAAGTACTAGATCTCCGTCATCTTCTTCTTCGTCTTTGGTAAGGTTCACTTCCCCGTCCTTTTTCTTGCTCTTGCAATCCAAAGCAAAGTGCCCAAACTCGTTACAGTTGAAGCACTTTTTATTGCTGCGGCATCTTATCGCGTAGTGCCCGTATTCGCCACATCATAGCACTTGACACGTAACAATTCATAGGATCTCTCACCACCTCCTTGCCCAGCATTGTCTCCACGACCACCCCTGCCGCCTCGACCACTCTGGCCACCACGACCGCGCCACCTCCCGCGGTTGTATGAAGAGCCACGACCGTTTCTCTGATCTCCCCTTACTAGCAACGCCTGCTCATTGTGAGATTCTTGCTCCTTGCGCGATTGAAACCCCTTTAATAGCTCCTCATGTGCCGTGAGAGATCCGGTGATCTCCTCTATTTTCTTCTTGTCCAGATCGGGGGAGTACATAAGTGTTGTGATAACAGGTATGTACTTCTCCGGAAGCACACGCAGGTACTTCTTCACCGCCACAGATTCCTCCATCTTGTCACCAAGAGAGTTAATCTGATTAAACAACGAACTCAGCTTGCCGGCGAACTCGTCCACCGACTGGTTTTCTTCCATCTTCAAATTCTCAAACTCGCTCCGCAAATTCTGGAGCCGTACCTCCTTGACACGATCAACTCCTTTGTGCATCGTCTGAAGCGCCTCCTACGCTTCCCGTGCCGTCTCCTTGCCGATAAGTTGATGCATCATCGTGTCTGGCACCGCCTGGTAGATTAGGGCCAAGGCCGCCTAATCTACCTTGTCGTCCACCTCCTTGTCCTTCCCCTTCGGATCGACTGCGCACCAGACTCCCTGGCGCGTATATTCGCCTTCATCTTCAATATTGCCCACACCGGGTAGTTGTCGACTGTCAGGAGAGGGTACTGGAGGGAGATTAACCCACCCTGAGACTTCGTTTTGTCACCCATGCTCTGATACCACTTGTTACGACTGTCCCGAAATTCTTCACTGTCGCCTCGTCATTCAATCTACAGACCCGCTGATCCTCATGACGTAATCTGCCTGATGGAAATGGAGCTTCGCCTTCTCCCGTGCGAAGGACACGACGTGACGAGCCGCTGTCGTTTCCCGTACGCGAAAAACGCAACTCAAACCATGCAATCACACGAGCAGTTTCCTCTCTCTTTCTTTATTTCTTTTCTTCTCACAGCTTGCCTTACAATCTCACGTCTCCAGCACTCAATCTTCTTACATTGCATTGCCTTAACTACGTGACTTGCATGGACTTATAAAGGAACTACACAGTCCGACTCATACTCTAAAACGGAATCACTCTTCACACGGAAACATAAACGACACAGCGCAGACTCGTATACGTATTCGTATACTCGGACTTGTACTCGAATATGACAAGAAAACAAAAAACCAAGATTACTTCTAACATTTGCGCTACCGGACCTAGACGGTATTTCCGGTTACCGCCGGTAATTTGAACCCTGATCAGAACCAAATAAGTATGTGCTAGTAATATGCCGAACTCTAATATTTTTCTCCAAGAAAAAAAACTATATATACTGAGAGACCATGTGGTGGTGATCCCATGTGTATGATGAGTAATTGACATCAGTTTATGAGAGTCGAGTTTGGTTTGAGTGGTTCGGAGTCGAGTCGTTGCATGGTGCGACGGGCTCGGTCGGACTTGGTCATTCCTGGTCAAACGGGTTAGGATGCATATTCTGATATTTTGACAGGTTTGGACTTCAGTGTGTGTAAGTATGGTGTGTTTATACCATTTACGCTTTCATGTATCGAGCGGTGCTATTTGATGTGTTTCTTGTCTGTGTGGCTGCAGGACATCGGGCGGAGTCGTGGCGAGACACGGTGGACCGGACTAGGCGCAGATGGCGCTGAGGTCAGAACGGTCGAGGATGTGTCGAAGACGACGTGGACTCGAGGTGGTTGCGAGGCGTGCGAGACAAGGAGCGCGGAAGCTTCCCGGAAGGTGCAGGAGGGGCGAAACGGGAATTTCGCAAGGCTGCACAAGCGGGAGCGGGCTCCGTTGGATTTAGCGGGCGTAACGGGGCGGAGACCCGTTAGCCGTGGGCTATAAATAGGTTGGATGGGCTGCATGCCCACTTGAACACTTCAAGGGTTTTGGAGGGAATTAGGGTTAGCTCTAGTCAAAAGAGGCTTTGAGGGTTGTTTTCCCTTTTGCTCTTTAGTTGGTGAGTACAGGAGAGGAGACAGTGTGTGTCCCCTACGATGGTTTCTATGTGAGAGCTCTGTAGGTGTTCATCTACTCTAAGCTTGTATGGATACGTTCTTGAGTGATTGTGAGAGGGAGAGGATGGATTGAGTGGTTTGTAATCATTCCTCTTGTATCAATCATGTATCCCCTTTCCTCTCTAGCAATATGAGATAGATTTGGTTGAGTTTATTTGAGTTCCAGTCTCTCTGTTCAGTGTTTCCTTCGATGCTCTCTGTGTTGAATTTGTGAGTTTCTTGTTTTCTTTTTGTTTGATGCTTGGGAGTGCAAAAATGGGTTGCTCTGTGACGGGATAGTGCCACAAGATCATTTGATCGATTTCCCGAAGAGCAAACTTCATTTTAATCTCAGATTTGCATTTTGGGGTTTCTCTGTTCTTCACTGTCATTTCTAGGGTTTTGGTGCCCTCTGCGTTTCCCTTCTTGAGCTGTCCTGAAACTTGGCATGTAGATTCCTGAGGCTATTGGTTAGCTATCTACAAAATCTCATGGCCAAAGGTTCAAGGGTTTGATAGGAATTTAAGTTTCTGTGCTCTCTCTGTAGTTGTCAGGCTGATTCTAGGGTTTGGATAAATCCTTTGATTTCCATCATGGTTTGGCCTGATTTTTGGTCTAAGGAGTCCTCTTGATATTGCTAACATATCTGCAAAATTTCATGAGCAAAGGACTTGAGATCATGGAGTTATTTGAATTCTTGTGTGCTCCACTCTGAAGGTTTTCAGTTCCTTGATATTTCTAGGGTTTGGCTACTGTACTTGATTTCCTTCGTAAGAGTCTTTGAAATTTGGTCTGTTGGGTCTTATGGCTATTGTTAAAATGTCAGCAAAGTATCATGGCCATGGGATCAAGGACCTAATGGGAATCTAAGTCTTTGCAATGCTTCTGTAAGTTGTCAAGCTTTTTGTTCAAATCTGAATTTGGAGGTCTTGAGTTGAATTTCTTTGGTCCTCTAAGTCTCTCTGGCTTTTATGATCTTTTCTTAAGTTGTTCTGGACTAAAAGAATCAAGGAAGGCCCCTTAATTTCTCTAGAGATCAAAGTCTGCAAGTTGTGCATTTTCATTGTCTGACTTTCGGGTTTTAGAAGCATAGTTCTTCCACTTCATAGCTCATCATAGCTATTGGAGAGGAATCTCTTCGTGAGTACTTTTTTGGGGCAAGTTTTTTTTTAAAAAAAAGACGACATCCCCTCCTCTGTCGCCGTTCCGGTCCAACATATACAACGCCCAAACAGGACATAAATGTTGGACAATGGTTGTGTGTGCTGAGATTTTGAGGTCAAATAGTTCGGAAGGTGATCAGGTTAATATGTTCAAGTCGCCAAAGTCTACATGTCTGTAGAAAGAGAGAACTTATTTATGTCTAGAACTAAATTTGCTTCTATAATGCTCTTAAATGGACGTTTCACTGAAATTGTTAGTTAAAAAACACTGAAATTGTTGGGTTTCAGGCAAAGAAAGAAACAAAACTGGATTGGACTAAGCAAGGACGGTAAAGCTGTATTCCTTTTTGTGACTAACCAGCTTAGTATGAAACGGGTTGATCCGTCCCAGCTTGATGCTCACACGCACATGATGTTGATACACATAAACTATTGTTCTTATTTGTGCTTCATCGTCACCACAACCACAATATCCTAAAAACTTAAATTGTTTTCTGAAAGAGAAACTATGAAATGGTATATTGTTCCTTGTCTTTCCAATGGTACAGCTGCTTACCGTTCAATCCAACGCATCCATTGTGGGCAGAGGAGTTGCGGCTTGCCAAAGGAGCTTAGGTGCTGCCGCCGGGTTCATCACGCCCTCGGCTGGAGAGACAAGCCATGGAGGTAGTGGTCTGGTGGTGGGCTGCGATGGAGGGCATTGGATGGTGACGGAAGGAGACACGGTGAGATAGCGGTGCACTAAATATTAGTTTGGGTGGGATTGGAGCGACGGATGAGGAGAGACAGCGGCGTATCAAGATCACCGCTGGTCGCTAGTGGTAGAGGAGGGGGCGAGGGAAGACGGAGGAGAGGTGCGGCGAAGAGAAAAGCCAAGGAGAGCGGCCAGGGAGGGGAGGAGGAGTGGCGCGGAGGAGGCCGGAATGGCCACACAAGCGAGCGAGAACAAAGTGAGATATGGTTGGTTCCATCTTATCAGATGGGTAGTTCCTACCCCATCGGTTATAACCTAAAAGGATATTGTCCCATGGCAGCACTCTTTCTAAAATTCTTGCTTTCTAACGTGATCTTAGAACTAGACATATCAAGCACTCGTCTCTTATAAAGAAAACATCAATTAGTTTAGTCAAATTATAGCAAGTCAATCAAATAACAGTCGCGCTACCCACGAGGACGCGAGAGGAGGAGAGGAGCAGGCGAGATCCTAGGCTGGAGATGGGGAAGCGAGGTCGCTCGCCGTGGGGTCTCTAGCAACGGCGGCGGCGGGGCGACCTGAGGCGGGTCGTGTTCAAGCCTGGAAGGAACTTACAGTGTAACTCTAGCCTCTAGTTATAGCCCAAACACTACTGCATACGAGGGGCCTATCACAAAGAAGTAAAAAAATAAAATGGAAAAAAGGAAACAAAGTGTAGTAGGCCCAGTTTTCTACTCGGGTTAACGGTTGCGTCCTCCCGCACAACGGCTCGTACGAATAGTAACCTCATAATATGATACGATAGTATAGTAATACTACTTATGATTAATATTAAAATTACTTATATTAAAGTTACCATACTTTTCTGAGCGCGACGGATAACTTAACAGTAGAATTACTTACGACTCAATGACTAGTAATAAAATTACTTATAATTAGTAGTAAAATTACTTACGACTAGCAGTAAAATCAATAGGCAATCGGTAGTCCGTTTAGCTAAGTGTGTTTGGACTGGCCAGCGGTCGTACCGTATTATCCCCGTGCCACCGACGTACGTTTGGACCGTTGCGGCAACGCTGCCAAAACCTTGTGAGCGAACAGAACAATAGCAGCCACAGTATCAACTCTGATCTTTTTCAAGGGTACAAGGCAAGGCAGATGTATACACATAACTCATACTATCACAAGTACATATATACGTGCATATTTTCTAACACGTGTTTAGGAATTTTGCGAAAGCATCCTGATCTTATGGAGCACAGGTGTGTGTGTACACACATACATACAATCACACACTCTGTTCTAGTTATATACGTGAGATACGCGAGTACTCTGTTGGATGGAACCTAGAAGTGGTAAACAAATAACCTCGGAAGCCAACCACCGAGCTACGACTCGGTCCTCGAGTAGGTGATTATTTCGGCTTCAGTTTTTAGCTTTCGATTTATTTTTTACTATTTATAAATTTCATCTTTTTCTGAACTTTTAGCTTTTTATTGAGCTTTTTTGCCGGTTCTTTTTTCCTGTATTTGTTTGTATTATACGTAATGGGCTAACATATTTTTTATATTTTTTAATTTTTTAAATTTAATTATGCTAAATGAACTTCTGTCAGCTACAGTATTTTTTCAGTTATCTACAGTGCTTTTCAGCCATAAGTCACTCAAAATAAGTCTGATCCTGCCGCTACAGCTTTCGTGCGCGGATTGATCAAGGATCTGGCAGCAACCGGCAGGCTGGACAGCTGCAGATCGATCGACTCGTCAGAAAGAATGATAGTGCAAATGGTTAGAAAAACCCTGCTTTTCGGTGTGGTGCACCACAGATCAATTCTTATCAGTGTTCAGTAGTCCTACCTCGAGTTTCATGAGAGAATTATGAGAATACTTGTTAGAAACTCGTGGTACTTAAAAACTTGTTGTATGACACTAGTACACTAGAACATCGTGGTGTCCTTGTTTAATTTTGTTGTAAATCAAATGTGTGCAGGTATGGTCAATCTCACTTTCTCGCAGAAGGAGTCACGGCACAAGGGTTCGCGTGAGAAGAAGGCGGCGGTTGCGGGAGGTGGAGGTGGGGAGGTGGCAGCGGGCAGATGGGAAGAGGAGGCGACGGGCAAATGCGTTGGAAAGGCGGCAACGGGGGGATGCGACGCTGTTGGGGGGAGTTGGGAGGCTATGACCAGACGCTGCCGTACGGGGAAGGAATTGATGGCGACGCTGAGGAGGAGGAGGAGGCGTGGCACGAGGGTTCAGGAGAGAGGAGGTGACGGTTGCGGGAGGTAGAGTGTTTGCGGAAGGCGGAGGATGCAGGGAAGAGAAGAGGAGGAGCACGACCCACGTGTCGACCTGACATTTTCTTTTAGGAGCGAAAGAACTATCTACATACAAATCTGTATGGCAGATCTTTAATCCAACTGTTGAGAAAAGAGGAGGGAGAATGGACCGACGACTACTAACTCATATTTTTATAATAGTAAAGATATAGATTTTTGAGTGACGGTTGTGCACATTAGGTGCAACCGTCTATCACACTATCGTGAGTCGTGACGCCTGGTTCACCGTGCGGAGTTCAGAAATTCAAAACTAATGCTATGATCTTTGGGCATGTAAATGTTACAGAACCAACCTTTAGGCCCTGTTTGGCACAGCTTCATGAGCTGTTTTTTTTGCCAAACACCCTTTTTGCAAACAGCTTCATAGATGAAGCTCCTTAAATCATGCTCTCACAAGGGAATGGGGTGGGGTGAAGCTGAAAATAGTAGCTTTTCACAGCTCTCTCCCTTAGGCTCGCAGTTCTAGAAACCCACTGCCCTTGTAGTTAACAGAAATTACAGCACTTTGCCATTGGGTCCCCACGCATGTTTCCTCTCCTCCCGTTCGCACTTCTCTAATGATTTTAATTTTTTAATTCATACTCATTCAAATATATTATTTTTTAATTCATATGACCATATACAAATATACAACTCCAAATGTTAGAACAAGTCAGGTAGACAGGGGCATCTTGGACAATTGCCCTCTTTCAGCCATGCATGAAGCTGTTGGTGAAGCTGTTTTGCCAAACAGTTTTCCAAAACAGTTTTAGCTTCACTGGTGAAGCTGCTCGTGAAGCTGAAACAAAAAAAACAGCTTCATTAGTGAAGCTGAGCTGTGACAAACGGGGCCTTAATTTTGAAGCGATATGATTAGCTGTAGATGCAGCCATGCCAGCACAGAAATTAAAAGATGCCGTAAAATATAGGCAGGTAAAAAAACGTGCCGACGGTGCCGTGAATAGCTGCGTGCGCCAACAAATACCAGCGATTAAACGGATTGCCCCAGTACGCGCACCGGCACACCGCGAGAGAGCCGCACACACCCCGGATAATTTGCACACGCGCCCCGCGACGTGCGTGCGGCCGGCCATGTCGACGGAGGCGCTCCTCGCCGCCGGTGGAGGCGGAGGCGGTGGGGCGAGGCGGCGCTTGAGCATCGACGACGCGCTGACGTGGCACGCGGGCGAGTTCGGGCGGTGGCAGCTGCGGCACTTCGTGCTGGTCTCGGCGGCGTGGGCGCTGGAGGCGCTGCACACCATGGTCATCATCTTCGCGGACCGCGAGCCGGCCATGGTGTGCCCCGCGGGGGACGGCCGGTGTGGCGACCGCTGCGCCGGCGCCGCGGCCGGGTGGGAGTGGGCCGGCGGCAGCGCCTCGTCGACGGTGGCCGAATGGGGCCTCATCTGCGGCGAGCGGTACAAGGTCGGCCTCGTCCAGGCCATCTTCTTCGCCGGATGCATGATCGGTCAGTGCGCTAATTCTCGTGCAGATCCTTCTTCTTTCATACTATGTTCCGCACTGTTCGATTTCTTTTTAATTTGCCGTATCTTCAAATTTTTTTTCCCCGTGTCAATTAGGGGAGCTGCAGAATGCAGAGTCGAAATTGTGTTAGATTAGGATCAAACATGTGCCTTAATTGTAGCATTGGTTTGTAGAACTCACAGAGACTTATTAATTGGGTGGAAATTACGTAGCCTCTGAGATTTGTTGTGCACTTTTGGCCCAAACTTTCTGTGTATGAGCGGGACGTACGGATTAGCTCGGACAACAGCTGGCGTAATGCAACCTCAATTTTGAAGATCGATACGGTCTCCAGTACTCACTATTGATCGTTACTTTTTCTAAGTATATGTTAACAAAAAATTACTAAATATATAATAAGATAAAAGGATTTTTTTAATGATAAATCTAGTGATATCTTTTCAACGTGAAAAATCAAGTACTTTGGTGTATGTTAATAATCAAAGTTTGAAAAATATTAATTGCATATATTCTAGAGCGACATCTAAAACAAAAATAAGGCAGGAATGCACTCTCGGGTTCTAGCTTTCGATCGGTAGTAAATGCTTCGTCATGGCCAGGCTTGGATTGCGACGACTCGTTATCTGCTAGGGTTGTACTGTTCTGATATCTTCTGCTTGATCTTCTCCATTTGCTTTGCCATCTGAGTTTCTCGAGTAATGTATATATGCATGTTTCGTGTGTTTTGACACTTGCCTCCACAAAGCACTTGCAGGGTTTTATTGGTGGTTCTTTGCGTGCGCGTGTGTTGTATACGAAGTACAGTCTGTACATATACTGTGGAAAATGGTCTGGTTAATGTCTGTTAGACTGTTACAGAAATATATATTCCTGCGCTGGATAATCTTTGCGCAATATATATTTCCTTCCCAGATCCGTCTTATTATCTAGACGCTACATCACAAGCGCCGTATGATTGCTTATCTCACATGCAAAATTAGTAGCTGTGCACTGGGCTCATTACTAGTAGGGTAGAATAGTTTAGTGCAACCTTTGTTTAACTCTTCCTGTATCCTTTCTACTGGACACATATTCAGCTTGTTTGTTTACTTATCTCACATTGCTCGATGAAAAGCTTTGATTGGTCTGATCTAAAAAAGCACATGGCAAAAGCTAGTAATTTGGTCAGAAGAATTTTCGCTTGGTTTCGTACTTTTTTCCAGTGTCTGATCTAAAAAGCACATGGCAAAAGCTAGTAATTAGCTGCGCAGTCAATCGCCCTTTGTGTTTGTATACCTATACTAGTGCATGTGCCCGTACGTTGCAACGAAAAATCAAATTTTTACAACTAATTAATATCCATGCTATATACATTTATCATAGGTACACAAATATAACTTCAATGCAATGCTCTGATTCCTCAAAAACAATTCTAGAAACCTAAGGTTACTGCAACGTGTGTTAATACAATAATAACGGTGAAACAAATAAAGGTGGGAGATGGCAAATGCTGGTGGAAGTGGAGAGGAGGAG
The DNA here is from genome assembly GCA_017311315.1 of Dendrocalamus latiflorus. Taxonomy (NCBI): domain Eukaryota; kingdom Viridiplantae; phylum Streptophyta; class Magnoliopsida; order Poales; family Poaceae; genus Dendrocalamus; species Dendrocalamus latiflorus. The sequence goes on from CM029637.1 coordinate 33,786,162, forward strand.
CAGTTAGATGTGAGAGAGAGGGGAGGGATGTTAGATAGATGGTCAAGATTTCAATGTTTCGATCGGACCGTTGAGAAGAGAGAAAGGAGGATGAACCTACTATCACCAACTCAAACTTTTAAGTAGTAGAGATATCTTGGCTCATCTCTACAGTAAGTCCAAATTAACCTCGCTTAATCTGGCTAGTATCATGTAGATGTCTCACTCTGCTACACATTTTTCTAGCCTTTTTCTTTTCAGTTTTAAAAGCTACTTTTCGGCTTTTTTTACAGTAACTAACTTTTAAACGGAGTATTTTTTCAAGATAGAGTCTACTAGTTAATTGTATTACATACTTTATTGACTTCATTTATATTGGCAAAAACTGTACGTGAGTTTCTGTTACTCTGTAATCTCTCGTACAAACAGTCCAAAAGTCATAAACCGCAACCAAAAGCCACAAGCCGCAGCAAAAAAGAACATGCCCATACTTGGGAATCTTCTCACTGATCCAAGCTGATCCGGTAACTGTGGGTGTGGACTAGAATTAAGATCCTTTGTATTTGCTAGTGGATGCATACACACCAAAACTCAGCTGTCTGAAAGAGATGGTAAGCACGGTAGGAAGGAGTACCTTGCTGCACTAGTAGCTGTTAGATTGACTTCAGGCCATCTTCGATCTACTGTTACACTTTTATATCTCTTTTTATACGTAGCAGCTCTCATATCCAATCAGAATTTATAAAATACGGCATAAACGTGCATGATATCAAGAACAAAAAATAAATCTTGTAAAAAAGTACCAAAATAACAATGCTAAAGCAATTATGACAGAAAAAAGAATTTGCGAAGCCAACTGCAAAATCCTTAAATATAACCTCAAAAGAGTACAAACGATTGTTGCTTTCTCACAACTCTCTCCAATTTTTTAGGACCTTAAGATCATTGCGTTATATAAGAATCTAGTGCTAAAAAATTATCTAGGCTCTAATCATTTCATGCACCTCTACCTTTAGATGAATGGTTTCTTTACTTTATTACTTAGTTACTTGGATTCTCTATGATCACTTCTCATGACTTTATATAATTTTCCTAAGCCCTCCTCTAAAGTAGAGTAGAAAAATTATTCTAAAGGAATTATCTATGACTCCTTATAGCACACATTTTTAAATTCTAAAAAAACTATGATATGAGTCACCAAATCCGACACAATGTGTAGAATCGATATGGCAACAGAGGTGGTGAACAGTACCTTCAATCCCCCCAATATTCATCAATTCTTCACTCCAATGGCTATGATAAATTATGAAAATCAAGAAACCAAAATTCTGAAAACTCTGAAAACTCACTGTGCTATAATAAAATCAGATCAGTGAACAGTAAAAACAACACTATTTTAAACCAAAAAATACATGTAATTTTTCATCCATAGATCCAAAAGACTCAAAATTTATATCAAGATTAGACTCAAACTTTGGTTTGTTGATTTATCAGCGCTGTTTCATGTAGCTGACACTTTGGTTTGGTGATTTATCAGCGCTGTTTCATGTAGCTGACACACTCGTTTTGGCAGGCGCGGGCGTGTTCGGCCACCTCTCCGACTCGTTCCTCGGTCGGAAGGGCTCCCTCCAGGTGGTCTGCGTCCTCAACGCCGTCTTCGGCCTCCTCACCGCGCTGTCCCCCAACTACTGGGTTTATGCCGCGCTGCGCCTCCTCACCGGCTTCAGCACTGGCAGCGTCGGCCTCTGCTCCTTCGTACTCGCCACCGAGCCAATCGGCCCCTCCCGCCGCGGCCGCGCCGGCATGTCCACATTCTACTTCTTCTCCGGCGGCATCGCCGCGCTCGCCGGCGTCGCCGCGCTCTTCCCGTCCTCCTGGCGCCTGCTCTACGTCGTCACCTCCGTCCCGTCCCTCGTCTTCGTCGTCGCCGTCATGCCGCTCGTCTCCGAGTCCCCACGGTGGTACCTCGTGCGCCGCCGGGTCGACGACGCCATGCGCAGCATGCGCGCCATCGCGACCACCAACGGCAGGCACATCCCGGAGGACGTTACCCTCAAGCTCGACGACGAGGGCGACGACGACAAGGACGTCGGCAAGAACGTCGAGGAGTCGTCGCCGCCGTCGGGCTCCATCTTGGACGTGTTCCGGTCGAGGACGACGCGGGTCCGGCTCGTCCTCTCGGTGCTCATCAACCTCCTGTCTTCGGTGGTGTACTACGGACTGAGCCTTAACGTGGTCAACCTCAAGACCAACCTTTACGTCAGTGTCCTCGTCAACGCGCTCGCCGAGATGCCCGCCTACCTTCTCACCGCGCTGCTCCTCGACCATTTCGGCCGGAAGCCGCTCACCATTGGCACGATGCTGCTCAGTGGCATCTTCTGCACCGCCGGCAGTCTCATGGCCGGCGTCGGTGTCATGAGGTAATCAAGATTTATCTTCGATTCTTGCACTAGCATGTCAAGTCAGGCCAATCCTTCTCGATCATATAAATGAGCTTGGGCACTCGAATGTACTTGGACTGCAGGGCGGTGAGGATGGCTTGCGGGGTGGTGGGGATCTTCGGCATGGCGGCGACGTACAACCTGCTGTATATATACACGGCGGAGCTGTTCCCGACGGTGGTGCGTAACGCGGCGCTGGGTTGCACGTCGCTGGTGGCGCAGATGGGCGCCATACTTGCGCCTCTGGTGGTGGTACTCGGAGAAAGGGTGCCGTTCGCGGTGTTCGGCGCGTCGGGCATCATAGGCGGACTGCTGGTCTCCTACCTGCCGGAGACGATGAACAAGCCCATGTATGACACCATGGCTGGCCTGGAGGAAGGGGAGAAGAGCCTTTTGAAGTGAAAGGAGAAGCATATTTATGATCGTCTTTTGTCTGTCTGCATAGTGAATCGCACAAGCTGGCTCGTCTGTAGATTGTGCAATGTAGTCATGTAGATGTCAACAGTCAAAAATCAAAATTCCCGTGTAGCCTAAAATAAAATTTGAACATTTGCTGTGCATGTTTGTGAGTGCAATGCGCAACTTGAACACGATTTGACCCGTTTACTGAATTCGACTTACGAGCATTTGAGGGGATAAGAAGCAAGGCAAGGCCTCTGGACCGGGCTCTCTCGGCCTGCTTCACCACGACCAAAACGGGCTGAACACATGCAGCGGCGAGCGAGACAGAGAAGAGCCGGACGTGGATGAATGCAGGGACGCGACGGCACGAGGAGTGTTAGCCTGCACGGCATGCACGTTCGCCATCCACGCATGAGTGCGCTCCCTGATGCCGTGCAATCCCAGGAAATACAAGAACGTCTTGACTAATGATCTTGGCACCGTGGACAACAAGATCAGCGACAAGATGCTTGTCCTCAACACCCTGCGGGGACTGAGCTCGTGCTTCGCTTACGTGCGGACCCTCCACTCCATGAAGAAGCCATTCCTGATGTTCCTCGAAGTGTGCTCCGCTCTCCTGCTCGAGTAACTCACGTCTGGTTTAGAGTCTCCCCCACATAGCTTTCGTCACCGCCAACACTGTCGGCAGTGGCGACGGCCATTCCAGAGGCAACTCCTACACAGGCGGCAGCACCTACTCTCACGGCAGCAACACCCACGGCCTTCCTCAACTCGCAGCAATGGCAACGGCAACAACCGATATCGTAGACGTGGCAGCAACAAAGGCACCGGTCATGACGGCAGCCGAGGATCTGCCCCTGGCCCTCATTTCAAAACCCATGGTCTTGCTCCATTCACATGTGGCCCAGGCAAGGAGCACCAATTCCCGGCACCAATCTGCTTGTCTCGTGCCCCACAACTTCTCCAGATCAAGCATTTGCCACAGTGCATCAACCCAACTCCTATGTCCCATGGTATTAGCCGCCATGGCAACAGACCATGCCGCCCTCTGCGTCGTCGTCATGGGTGACGGGACCAACAATCCCTCATCAACAACTTCAACACCATGACGTTAACACTTCCATCTGGGGACAACTGGTACATGGACTCAGGTGCATCTTCACACATGATGCCAGATCATGGTAAAAACTTTCCCTTGCTTCCGTTTTTCCTCCCACCTCTCCTAGTGGCGTCATTCTTAGCAACGGCTCACTTCTTCCTATCACTCACACCAACAACCCCTCCCTCTTGGTTCCCTCACATTATTTTCATTTGAACAACGTCCATGTCACTCCATATATACTAAAAAAATCTCATTTCACTTCAGTACTTCACTATTGATAAATCACGTTTCAATTGAATTTGATCCATTTGGTCTTTCTCTAAAGGATCTTCGAACCCGGAACGTGATCGTTAGGTGCAATAGCGAGGGCAACCTCTATCCTTTTCCATCACCCGTGTCCCCCTCCTCCTCTGCATTTGTCGCCACCACTGCTCCTTCCCTGGAGCTCTAGCATCGCCGCCTCGGTCACCTCCTCGATCGTCAAGCTCTTCAACATTTAGTTCACTCTTCTTTCCTCCTTGTAACAATGTACCTGAGTCTCTCTATTATGCCTATCAACTTGGCCGGCAGATTAGACTCACATTTACATCCTCCAACTCTCCAGCTAATAAACCATTTGATCTCATTCATTATGACATGTGGACATCCCTTATCGCTAGCGTCTCTGGTTATAAATACTACCTCACTGTACTTGACGACCACACTCACCACCTTTGGACATTTCCTCTACATCTTAAGTTTAAAGTATTCTCCACTCTCTCTCTCTCTCTCTTACTTTGTTTCTCGCGTCACCACTCAATTTGGTACTGCTCTCAAAAACATCCAATGCAACAACGACCACGAATTCGGTAACATCGCCACTCATCTCTTCTTCCTCGGTCATGGCATCTCTCTTCGTGTGTCCTATCCTCATACCTCTCAACAAAACGGCAAGGCTGATTGTGTGATTTGTTCCACAAATGATATCATGTGAACCCTTCTTTTCCAAGCAAGCATACCTCCTATCTATTGGACGAAGGCTCTTGATGCCGCTACCTATCTTCTTAATCGGCACCCCAATAAAACCCTACACCACCAACTCCTCATTTCATGCTCTATGGTACACCTCCTTCTTATGAGCATCTTCGCATTTTCGGTTGTCGAATTTATCCAAATCTCTCCACCACCACTCCTCATAAACTTGCCCCGTCACTCCACCTTGTGTGTCTTTCTCGGATATCTGTCTAATCACAAACGATATCGCTATCTAGACATCCACACAAATTGTACCATCCTATCCCATCATGCTATCTTCGACAATTATTGTTTTCCCTTTGCCTCCTCCCTGGTGCCCCCAACATCTGATGAATTCACCTTCCTAGACAATCTCACCCTCCCTGGTTGCTCCCTCCTTACGAGTTGCTTATGCTATCAACGAGCACCATATAGTAACTCATAGGAAGAATGACATTTGCAAATCAATTTATTGGCTTAATCTTCATGCCATCATCTCCCCAAGAGCTATTGTGGCACTCTCAATTATACCAATTGGCACTCCGCCATGATAGACGAATTTTTCACTCTCCAACCCAACCATACCTGGGACCTCATCCCTCATCCTCCTGGTTCCAATGTTGTGTCTGGCAAATGGGTATTTCATCACAAACTCAAGCCCAATGGTTCTCTTGACTGGTACAAAGCTCGCTGGTTGCTCTGTGACTTTTCTCAACAACCGGGCATCGATTATAGTGAAATCTTTAGCCTAGATGTTAAACCAACCACCATTCGCACTGTACTCTCGGCCGCTCTTTCCCATGACTGGCCGGTTCATTAGTTGGATGCCAACAATGCCTTCCTCCATGGCACCCTTTTTGAGACAATGTATTGTTAACAACCCTCCGGCTTCACTGATCTATCTAAACCCGACCATGCCTGTTGCCTCAACAAATCATTGTATGGCCTCAAGCAAGCAACGTGCGCTTGGTTCAGTCAATTTGCTTTGCATGTTCTCTTGCTTGGCTTTGTCGGCTCCAAAGCTGACCCTCCCTTTTTATTCTCTCCCGAGAATCACATGTTGCCTATATTTTACTCTACATTGACGACATCATCCTCATCGATTCCTCCACATATCTCCTCCGCTGGATCACCACTGCCCTACACTACAAGTTTTCGCCCAATGATCTTGGTGAACTCCATCACTTTCTTGGTATCTCGGCCACCATACTCCTCATGGGATGTTCATCACTCAACAGCAGTATATATTATTGATATTCTTGACCGTGTTGGTATGCGTACTTGCAACCCCTACAACACACCCATAACACCAGCTCCAAACTTTCGGTGTCAAGTAGCGCCCCGTCGCCAACCCTATTGAGTATTGTAGCTTGGTCGGTGCTTTGCAGTACATAACATTTACTTGTCTAGAAGTTACATATGCTGTTCAATAGGTATGTCTCCACATGCATGATCCACAGGAGCCATATCTCAACCTGATCAAACCGATTCTTCGTTACCTCAGTGGTACCATTGATCATAATCTACAGCTGCATCGGTCCTCGCATGACTCACTCACTGCCTATACCGACGTTGACTGGGTTGGCTGCCCAGACACCCGCAAGTCTACTTTTGGCTACGACACGTTCCTCGGCGGCAACCTCGTGTCCTAGTTCTCCAAATGCCAGAACACCGTCTCCCGATGCAGTGCAGAGGCGGAGTACCGTGCTGTCGCCAATGCTGTGGCTGAAGCATGCTGGCTCCACCAACTCCTCGTCGAGCTTCACCATCCTCTTCATTGAGCCATCGTCGTCTACTACGACAACATCAACGTCGTCTACCTCTCCACCAACCCCATCCAAGATCAGCGTATTAAGCATGTTGATACTTATCTCTACTTCGTGTGCGAACGGGTTGCTCTTGGCGGCATCCGTGTTTTGCATGTTCCGACATCTTCGCAGTACGCCGACATCTTCACCAAGAGACTACCAATGACTATTTACTCCGAGTTCTGCTCTAGTCTAAACGTCCACCCTGCTCTCGCTCCTACAGCAAGGGTGTTAGCCTAAATGATACGAGGCACGGCACGTGCATTTGCCATCCACACATGAGTGCCCTCCTGATGCCATGCAATCCCGAGAAATCCAACTTGCCATAGCTAGCTTGTCACTAATTAAGGCATGGATCTCCATCTTTGGTTAGTCAGAGCTGCTTGCTCATGTGAACGTTATTTCTTTTGAGTTTCTAAAAGTTATTTTTTGATTTTTCTATAGTAATTATATTTTAAATAGAGTATTTTTTTAAGCGGAATCCATAAGTTAATTATAGTACATACCGAAGTCATTCATTTATATTGGTCAAAACTACACGTGAGTTTCTGTCACTTCGTACTCTCTCACAAACATCTTAAAAGCCATAAGCCGTATCTAAAATCTATAAGCCAAAGTAAAAAAAAAAGGCCCGTATACTGATGGGTATCAATAGAAACTCTTGAAAGGTGAAATCATTCCGCTATCAAGGAACATCCTCCAACCCGTTCTTGCAAGCGGGCCAAGTACCATTATTACTGCTCTCGTATGTATGGTCGGGCTACGCTCCACGAGCTGCCAGCATCGTCTTGTACTAGTATTTGCCCGAGAATCAGATCTTACTGGAATGGTAATTACATGATGAGTTCACAAATCGATCTTAATTCGTTCATACAGAGACTGACAAGGTAATTAAGGAATCATGAATTGGAATAATTCACCACTGTAAAAAGAATACACTTCTTGTGATCTTTTTTCTTACTACTACTTTAAGAGCTTCACCCGTGAATCGAGCAGCCTCCATCTAATGGCCTGTTTGGAACAGAGGAATTTCACAGGAATTTTGCAGGAATTTTACAGGAAACAGTTCAATTCTCGCAGGAATCGGGAAAAATTCCCGCATTCCAAACAGGGCCTAAGAAAGCGAGTACTAACGTAAGTACCGCCGTACCGGCTCCAAATTCATTGACTTCTGTTCTTTTTGGCTGTGACTTGAGGTTTTTAGTGCGGTTTGTGACTTTTGGACTATTCGTGTGGAAAATTACAGAGTAACTAAAACTCACGTAGGGTTTTTACCGATATAAATAAAGTTGGCACAATGAGCAGTTTTTCTATCCTTGAGGAGGTACCAAGAGGTACCAAATTAGATCCAGCCGTTCAATCAGTGTGATCAACGGCTCAAAATTTGGTACCTCTTGGTACCTTTTACCTCTTGGTATCTCGCGTCCGGTACCACTAGGTACTGCCAAATCTCAGTCGTCCGATCAGTGTGATCAACGGCTCAAATTTGGTACCTCTTCCCCTTCAAGGATGGTAAAATTTCCCTGGCACAATATGTACTACAATTAACTGGTAGATCCGATCTTAAAAAGATATTCTGTTTAAAAGTTAGTTATAATAGAAAAATCAAAAGCTGACAGACAAGGCGCTGTTCTCTGCATCGCCATAAGGATACATTGAAGCACACCTCAAAGTTGTTATGAACATAACTTGAACTGCAACGGCAGTAGATTTATGTGACACAGGGGAATCCAAAGATGTTTGAGCGAGTACAGGCATGCAATGATACCGGCGCAGATAGCTGGCCTGGTCGTCACGAGGCAGGACAAAAGTTGCTTCTTTCACTGATGATGACTTCACCCACACCACCTCCCATGCCGGTACGATACTGAAGGCGTGAGAGGCGAGCGAAGGATCAGAAATGGAAGCATAAAATGGTAGTAACTTCTTGCTTCCTCCTCATCCTGCAATGCCTGACCTCTCCCTATTGCCATGGGTGTGAGTTACTGTGCTCGACGCGATGTGACACGAGCGAGCAATTATTTCGCACGCCTGACCGAATGGCTTCGCTCAGTGCACCACCTGACCCCGAGACATCATCTCGTCCCACATCATCGTATCATCACACGTGTCATGTCAATGCCACTGTCATCTGTCACGTGTGCTATTCGTGGCCTTCACATGCATGTTAAGTTGCTCATCATACGTACACTTAACTCCACTAAACACCCAGTACCAAGCCTAAAACAAGATATTTTTTTTTTGGGTAGAATTTAAGCCGAGTGAATCGGTGAAGTCGCACGTACTACTCATTAAACAAAGTTACTGGAGTGTGTTACAGCAGGTGCACGCACAGAGGGAAAACTCTTCTCACGGAAAGAGTTACAGCCACAGGTCGCTGTCGAGCGCGCACTCGTGTACTGAGAACGAATGCATCACGAGCCCAAGGGAGACGCTACCGACTCCTGTGAAGAGCACAACAGTGCGAGAGAGAGAGAGAGAGAGATTGAAACGAGCAGTTTTACCGTGGGAGGAGACGGTAAATGGTTAATGGTTTTCTCGCTGTTCTTTTAACCCTATGGTTAGTGTTTTTAGTTGTTACTGATAGCTTTTATTTATATTTTTAGATGACAGTGAACCACAAATACAGAACTGTACACAATTTTAAAATTAAAAAACCTATTAAAATTTTATTTTAATAAATCGTTCTATTTATTCTAACTCTCTAAGGAAAAAAAGCCGAAAGCGAAATGCGCAAAAAAAAGGCGCGTCGAATGCGCTCAAGGGCTCGAGAACTGCGGAGCCAGAGCTGGCGTTTGGGTCACGTCGATCGGGCGACTCTTGAAAAGCCCCTAAAATTTCAAACCAAAATTTTTCTGAATTTTTGCTGAATTTTTGAGTGTTTTCTGAGAACTTTCCCTTTTCGGGAAAGTTTTCCCCGCCGCCGCTTTCCCTTTTCGGCAGGGCACCTCCCCTCTTCGTTGGCGCCCCGCCGTTTTCCGCCTTCCTCTTTCCCCGGCGCTCGCGCCCCTCCCCGCTAGCGCCTCCCTGCCCCGCCTCCCGCTCGCTCCCGCCTTCTCCTCTCTGCAGTGCCGCCCCGCTCCCCTTCTCTCGCTGGCGCCCCACTCCCTCCCCACCTCCTCCCCGCGCACGCGCGCTAGCGCTGTGCGCTGCACCCGCGCCGCGCCTGGCCCGCGCCTGCGCCCCGGCCTCGGACAGCCTCCGCCGCCCCGACAGCCCCTGTCCGAAGTGCGCGGCCGTCTTCGCGCCACGTCGCCCCGCTCAGCTCCGGCCCCACCTGGCGGTCGCCGCCTCCTCCCTTCCCCGCGCGCGGACGCGCCTTCGCCCCTGCGCAGCTACCTGCTCCCGTCTTCTCGCCTTTACGCCGCTACAGCGCCGTGCGTCACCCCGATCACCGCCCGTCCTGCGGAGGAGACGCCCACCCACTCCCGTCACTCCCTGTCGCCCCGGAGCCCGAGCCCTTGCCTTCCTCTCCACGCCTCGCTCCCCCTCCGCTCGGGTATAAAAACCCCTCTCCCTCTCCCGCTCGCTCTCTTGGTTCCCCAGCTCCTCCACCCCTCCCATTTGCCTCCCACCACTCCCAGCCGCCTCCCAGAGCCGTCGATTGGAGCCTCGCTGCCCGTGGCTCCGCCTTCGCCGTCCCCTGCGCCGGTGGCCCCCGGGAGCCAATCTCCCTTTCCCCTCTCCCATTTCTCAATTGCTTTCGCCTGGAGCATCTCCACCCTCCCCTAACCCCTTTGCCGCCCTTCTCTGGACAGGTGAAACCTCGTGGAGCGCCGCCGTCGAGACCCCCTTCCGGCCGCAACCACCTCTCCGTGGCCAGCACGCTCCGGAGCTCCCTAGCACCCACCGTCGCCACCAATGTGAGCACCCGGTCCCTGTGAACGTGTAGCCGCGACCGATTGAACTCTCCCGCCGCCGGTGACTTCCCTCGCCACCGCAAACCCGAACCTCCCCCTTCTACCTTCCGTCCTCCCCGTTGATCCCCTCGCTTTCCAACCGCCCAAAATGGGCTCCCCTCTCGAAGCCGCGCCCGCCGGTGCCCTAGGTGGTCGCCGACGAGCCCCCTAGCACCCAGGCCGCCGTCGCCACCGTAACCTCGCCGCGGGGTTACTGTAGCAGCTGGAGGAGGAAAACGACTCCTCCCCCGCGACGTGGCCTCCCCTCCGCCGTCCATCTCCCCGCTGCCCTTTAATTTCGTCCGCCCGATCTCCCGTACCGTTTCGCCCGCCTTCCCCTCTTCATCGCCATCCGTTCCACCCGCAGCTCATCCCGTCCGTCCGCCCCGCCACATATCCGCCACCCGCCCGAGCCACGCGGCGGGCATCCGAGCCGCGTGAGCGCGCGTGCGAGTGGGCCGAGTCGGCCTGCTCCGTCGCCGAGCGCGCGCGCGAGCTGCGGGCCGCGCGTCGCCGCCGTGGGCCGCGCTGGCCTTTGGCCGCGCGGGCCGCACAGTGCCAGGCCGCGCTGTAGCGCTGGGCCGGCCCGAACACTGTTCATTTGAATTTCCAGTGATTTATCATTTTCAGAAATCCAAAAAACTCCAAATAAATCCTAGAAAATCACAGAAAATCCCAAAAATTCCCAAACTTCACCACTTTGCTCCAAATAATATCTTGGACCCATTTTTGGCCTCCACTTCCACAGAATCATCCCAGATAAATTCCTAAAATTCCATTTGAAGAGTTTATGCCTTTTATTCCTTTTTAATTAGTTTAATTTTTCCTCGCTTGATTAGTTGCAAGCTGGATTTACTTATTTTATGTGTTTTGCGCTAGTGTCAGAGATTCAAGAAGTTCAAGAGCAAGTTCAGGATACAGACGTTTCATCGTTCGAGCTAGCTGAAATCGTCCGGATTGACGGTAAGTCCCAAATGCTTTGATCATATTGCAACCCATGTGATTTAATTTTGTTAATATGCTATTTGCATTATGCTAATTATGAAATGTAGTGTAAAGTAAAATAAAATGTTTAGAATGACATGTTATGTAGTTAAACCTACCACTGTTAAATGCCCTGTTAAATTTGTTGCCATGTCATTGAAACCCTAGAAATAATTATCTGTTAACCTAGATAACTGTAGGTTATTATTATCATGCAAAAGTCTTACACTGATAAGGTTGTGGCTGTGGGCCAATAGAATTTGGAAAACACGACTCTAAGGTAGGGTGGTATGGGACACCGTGCCTTAGAGCGGAGAGTGTCGCTGTGCACAAGGTAGGGTAAGGGTTGGGGAGAGCCGTGAGACGGTCTTTGCCCATCTTGTTACCCTAGGTTTGGAGTAGGGTAAGGGTGAGTGGGAAACCGCGAGACGGTCTACGCCCACCGCTTACCTTAGGTTGGGTTGCGGGCCTGGCGAGGTTGCGGACCATGTGAAAATATAAGGACTGAAACCCTTGCGCTGAGTAAATGTCACAGTGATCGCTCAACCACAGGAGTTGACTTGTCAACACTGGTCTAGTAGCTGCTCAACTCGATTGAAACTCTACAGGTGTGGCGGTGGAGGAGGTTAAGCAGTGAGGTTAGGTAGTCCGTGCTGCGGATGCCTAAACAACGGTAGAGTTCACTCGAAGCGGATGTTGTTTTGTGGGTGTGCGTGTGTGAGCCAGACCCGAGTGGATTCTACCGGGTAGAGTCTATATAAAGAATTGAGCAGTGAAACGACCTGACTTTTTTAACTCTTTAGCGGGAGTTAAGGGATCGTGTGGGTAAAGCTGAGCAAACTCTGCAGAGTCAAATAAATGGTATTCGAATACGCCGTGCTCCCGGTTATTGGAGCTGTGTCACTTGGGTGATTCCAGTTGCGAAGCATAAGTAGTTTTGTACATGCTTTAACTTGATTAGTTGGTTAATGAACTCTTTATGAAAACCCCTGAGATCTTAAGAAATAGTTTTGAGTCCGTCTTATCAAAATGATTGCAAATGAAACTGCATCCACTCAAAGTTAATAAACCAAGTATATTCCCTTCCTTTGATGTTCCGTGCATGTAGTAAGATAGAGTCCCTTTGGGACTTGCTGAGCCGGTTGTTGGCTCATGGCTTGCTTAATTCATTCTTTAGAGGATCAAGACTTTGGTGAAGGTCTCCCCGTCGAGGACGTCCCGGAGGATTTCTTCGTCGACGAGGACCCGTGGCTTTAGGTCTTCGCCGCGCTCGAAGCGGATTCTGGAAGTCTTTTGTGATGTAAATATACTTTGGGCTTGCACGCCCCGCTGTCAAAAACCTGGATAGTAATCCTTATGTGAAATATATGCTGGACTTTTGTTGTAAGCATGCAATGGTATACTCTTGCGCGACACTCCATAACTGTTCATACGTGAATAGTTACGGAATGCCGTGTTCGTACGCGCCCCTGGAAACGGGTGCGTTACAACTCTTCATAGTTCATACACGCCCGTACGGGCATACATGACAGTGGCAGAGCTGCATATTTACGACGGAGGAAATCGTCGTGTGCGGACTGCTATGTACTGTGGAAATCATTGCAAAAAAAACTTCGTAACGTACGTACGAGCAAGAAGGCACACTCATGTACATGTCACACCAGTAACCTACTAGCTACTATACCACTCTGCTATGAGCGCACCCTTTCTGGTGTTTGGATGGGTGAACCATGTGGACTGGAATGGGATGGTACAGGGTAGATAAAATGATCCTCAATGAGATGATACATAAGTAGTCTGTTTAGTGAGATTGAATGGTGCACTATTTTGTTTGGTTGATTGGATGAAATTGTCTTGAATGGTTCAAGATGATGTTTGGCTTGAGGGATGAAGTTGAATAAGTTGTGTTTGGTAACCTCTGCATATTAGGTGGTGAGATTACCTCCTCTTTTATTTTGACGTTGGTTTTGAAATGCCAGTTCATATATGGGGCACGTCCACATTCTAGACGTTGTCATTGCAATATAGATCGTTTTATGCTCAACTGCAAATGCTGTATCCAAATTACAGTCTCTACTCAATTTATAACGGAAATATAGTTCTTACAAAGCAGAGAAAGAGTTGGAAATAACTAGCAACGTCCGATTAACAGACACTAGACTTCATAGCACCTGACTCACCGTAATGCTACTAGAGCTAACAGAGGACATAAAAGTTCAAACTTACTATAGACTGAAGAGGAAGTAAACAGCTTTTGCAATAACTCATTACATCCATTCAGACACATCAATCACCAGTAGGAATTACATCTTCCGCAGACTGGACATGAAGATTCTCTTGAGCTTGAACCTCGCGTGCCAATTGAAGCTTTGTCCGAAGCAGATGATCAGCACCAACACCAATGGTTCTTGCCCAAACCACATGAATCAATAGTGTAATAACCAGCAAATGATAGCCCATCGCAATACCTTATGACACCTTTGTTCCAGTCGTAGAAATCTAATCACGCACAGATTGAAAATTAGTGAAAAGACACTGGGAGCAAGTAGAAGCATCAAAACTCACCAACCTGCTACCTCACGCAGTCACGCATCTCCACTTGTACTGTACAGCAAGATCATCATATCATACAAGAACCCATTTGCATACCCCCAATCTCTTTACAAGGGAAACTCCAACCGACCCCAAACAAATATTGGAAACACAAATATTTACCTCAGAAATTCCACAGAAATGTATCGTATGATACGTACGTAATCAAACAATTAGAAACTAATTTCTGTTGACGACAACAATTTCACTAATGACAACAAACCCAAAATTGCATAGCTATCCACAATGTCACTGATGACAACAGACCCACATGACTTTTTGTGTTTATTTGTTGCGGAAGATTGTTAATTCTGAATGTAGAGTTGAAACCGCTTTCATAATGAACACACCACAAAGTTAATGCACGCAAGATCATGTCAGACTAGCATTACAATCTACGAGTTGAAACTAGAATATCGATCCGTCGAGTTGAGATTACTGAATAGATTATGAAATGCTCACAATTCGGAACATGCCCTACATAATCAATGCATGCTAACAAAAAATCTCACTGCACATGAATGTTTCACTTCAACAGTTGGATATCCATGCATCCAACATTGAGTAGCAACCAACATAATCAATGAACACAACTGCTCACCAAATATTAACACTAATAACTGACAACAAACCCAACATTGAATAGCACTACTGACAACAAACCCAAGATTTAATAGATGATCAGATGCTCACAATTTCGAGCATGCCTGCAATAGTCCATACCTTCAGTTCCCGTTGATAGTTACCCCTAGGTGAGGGAGGAGAGGAAGAGGAACATGAGGGAGCGACAGATTTAGTCACCACCGGCGTCAATAGAGAATGCGGCACCTTGGATCCGGTCACCACTAGCGTCAATAGAGGATACGTCTAGGGGTGCAATCGGTTCGGATAGTTCCCGACCGACTGCCCGACCGAGTCAGTTCGAATGGTATTTCGGAAAAATAGTCGGTAACTGGATGGTTTTACCGGATATGGTATCAGAATCGGATAATGGTTGCCGGAATCGGAATCAGAAGAGTAGTTTCCGTCGAATAGGAGAATATCCAGATATATAATCGGTAATATCCGGTGCTAGTTATTCGGTAATATCCGAATTGGCAAAGGATTTAAATTTTTATTTTGGGTTTTGATTCTCAGAAAATCCTAGAAATTAAAATAAAAGCTAGAAAATAGTAGAAAACTCCAAATAAATCCCAGAAAATTCCCATAAATTCAAAACAAGCAAGGAACCTAAATAAAATAAGTTCAACTTGTTTTAGTCACAATTACTCAACTAAATTAATAACTTGCTCTCTAGGCTTTAATTAAAGGATTTAAGAAAAAGGAAATTAATTTCTAGAGAAAATCCAATTAAACCAATTAAATAAATAAGTAAAAAGGCAACATTTTGGGATGCCATAGTAATACTTCTCAGGAAGTGGTTCCAAATGACTATTCTGTTTATTATTATTGGTATGTATACAAGTTACTCTCTGTACTCAACTTTCAAATGCATGACATTTCTATATTATATTTAATTTTTTATACTAATATGCATGATCTATATTTAATTATTTAGAATCTTTGTTTTTGCGTATTATCCGATGAAATATAGTTACCGTATCGAATCCGCTCCGTATTCATGATCGATACTATCCGTGTTCATATTCGTATCCAGCACTATCCGTGTCTGACTTCGACTCCGAGAAAAAAAATGATATAAGATATATGATAAGCAATTACCGACCGTATCCGTTTTGATTGCACCCTTGATCCGGTCGTCGCCGGTTCAAACACTAGAATGACCTTATACCTATCCATGTAACCCGTGGTTGCCGCAACCAAACGGCCCCTTACAAAACATTTAGCAGAGGTGTTGCTGTTCGCAAGTACTTCGTCCAATCGCTCTCTGGACAGGCGCAGCTATCTGTACACATCGACCGATCAACGGCACTATTTTAAAATTCGAAAACAAAATATACACAACCTGACAGCAAATTGAATGGTATGGTATGGTAGCAGGACTAGTAGTTGTTTTCGCTTCAGAAAGTTTTGGACTGAAAAGATGAGTCCAAACTCCAAAACCTTTTCGTTTTTACTTTTCCCCGGACTAGATTAGCTTTTACGCCACTGTAGGAAAAAGAAGCAGGCGCCATCGTTATTACAGCAGCTGAGTGTGACGTCACTGTTCTCCGCTGTAAAGGGCTGTGACCCCACGTATCAGTGACACGGAATGGCCCTCGTGTGAGTGGATTGATGTTATAATGTATTAACTTTTCTGGAGTTGCTTTGCTATTTGGGCTAAATAAGTCTGACTTATGGCTAATTTTTTTACTATAGTTAGCTTATTTTGCACTGTAGCTGATAGTGGTTTATTTAGTATAATTAAATTTAGAAAAATTTAAAAATAGCAATAAGCATGTTAGCCCATTATGTATAACACAAACAAATACGGGAAAAAAGAATCAGCTAAAAAGCTAAAAAAATAAAAAAATCAGGAAAAATAAAATTTATGAATAATAAAAAAATAAACCAGAAGTTTAGACCGAAATAATCAGGCGAAAGATGGGGTGACGCATTGGGCTACCCACCTGGCAGGTATCCATTGCCTGTCGGAGTTGTCAGGAGCTTTGCACGGCACAGGGACTGCCCAGTGCACACCACCAGGGCTCGATGTAGGGATGCTAACGGGGTTTGGATGGGTCCAGTCTTTTAGATCAGGTCGGTCTAAAATTACGTATAGACTGAATTATTTTGGACATATAATGTTTTGATTATTCGACTGAATTATTTTGGACATATAATGTTTTGATTATTCTGTACAAAACTCTGAGTCGTAGACTCAATAACACGTGAGACCTCATCGGCTCACTTTTACGCCATGCGTGAATCCTCGACGACCGGTTTGTCGCCATGCGTCATGGTCTCCTCACGTGCGTGGAGGCCATGACAAGCATGGTGATGGTGGGCATGGATTCTAGTTGCGCACTGTCGTCGTGGCCGTAGAGGTGGCCCTTGTAGATGATGCCGGTGAAGTCATGGAGTTGATAAAAAGTAGAGTAGTTATTGCTAATTGTGTAGCAGTAATTTGGCATTCCATCTCACAGTAACAATCACCTACAAAAAGAGGTAAAAGAAAAAAGAAGCAAGAACCAGAACAAGAAGATAGGAACAACGAAGCAAAGCAAGGAATGAATCCAGGACCTGTTTGGCTACGGTTGTGACTTATAGAGTTATAGTGTTTGGTTAAATTTTTTAAATTTTGACTGTTTACGATACAGATTACAGGGAGACAGATACCCACTTGCGATTTTTACTGGTGCAGATGTTGAGCTTTTAACATACAGATCGTTTAACTTATAGACCTCGTATTGAGAAAATACCCCATTTAAAAGTTAGATATTGTAGTAAAAATCAAAAGCAACTAACTTCGAAGAAAAAGAACAGGCCTCCAGTTCCAATCCATGTCTGCGTTCGCTTGGGATTCTTGATTTATTTGTGAGCATCTGCATCTGAGCTCGATATTACGCTCGCCCTCCGAGATTGCCAGCAGCATCAGTTGCCAGCTTCACCGCGTCCCCGAATCTCCTCCCTTCATCGCAGCTGCAGGCTCCGTACCAGATGCCCGCTAGGAGTTGGCACCCGTCCGGCTCGCAACAGAGCACCTCCTAGCGTGCCAGCTCTGGATCGATGGTAGAGCAGACACGAACGACGTCGGCGACGACCCATCTCTCTTTTATAAATGCTTTAATCTGGATGGGTCACAAGGCTTGTGAATGGTTTGGCTTGGATCTAGGGCCAGCTTTTTTGGTGTTTGGATTGGATCTAGGCTTGTTTTTTTGGCACGGACCGGTTGGATCAAAGCAAAACAATTTGCAGACTTGTGCTGGGCTTTGGCTCATTAGCAGTATCTCTTACTTTCCTACTCCCCGTTATCATCTTTTTGCTTTGACATTTGCTTCTTCAATTTGACCCCTTCCGCATTTACACAGCTTTTGTGCTTAGTATTGTAACACTCTGGAGGGTCCAAACCGGCTTAGACCTAACATCATTCTAGATAGACCACACACACGTAGCAATCTGCTTGCACTTTCATCCTCGTTTCGCGCAAAACGGTTAACCGGGGGTGCTACCATTAGAACTTCTAGACTTATATGTAAGTGCTTCTCAAATTAAGCTAGCAAGGTAGGACTAACCCACATCCTCATGTGCACACACATATATGAGCCATCATGGGTCGGGGTGTCACATACACCCCCTCAAAGGACCCGACGTCTTTGTCGGACCAACATACCACACTGGGGCAAATGATAAGGATCTCCCCTTTTGGCACATGTCCATGCATTCAGTGCCAGCACATATGCCATGTTGTGTGTCCACTCCAGGCTCACATGCGCCATATGCCCGCGCCCCTAACTCGCACGCACCCATGTAACCGCGAGAGTCGGCTCTGATACCATTGTAACACCCTAGGGTCCAAACCGGCTTAGACCTAACCCCATTCTGGATAGGCCACACACACACGTAGCAACCCGCTTGCACTTTTGTTCTTGCTTCACGCAAAACGGTTAACCGGAGGTGTTACCATTGGAACTCCTAAGATTATGTAAGTGCTTTTCAAGTTAAGCTAGCTAAGTGGGACTAACCCACAGCCTCATGTGCACACACATATATGGGCCGGGGTGTCACAGGTACTAACTAAAATAACTGACCTCGTATATATTTTTTTAGTGTATATGTTATGGTTACAAACTAAATAGTAAATAGTAGTGCAACGAGGTCATTAAGGAGTTGCCTGTAACCTTATAAACCACAAAGATGGTGTGTGGGAGGCACAAACATTACATAGGTTTGTATCTAGAAAAAATGAGTTCTCCCTCCTCATGTCGCCTTAAGACACATATTTATGTCTATAAGGAGGGTTACTTGCATAAATGTTAATACCTAAATATACAATTGTAGAGGCAATCTCATCATTTCTATTAAGATAATCCTCTTAGGCCAGTCATGTGAATGTCTGATTATTGGATCTCTTGGTACAATAGGTCTCTTGGACTGGGGCCATTCCTCAACAATATCCGTGTTACAGTTTTGAGCGCGTGTGAGAGCTGGTCCTATGAGAATGGTGGAGTACAAGCAAGGTGACACAATCATGGAACTGCTGGCCAGTTTGATATGGCTGTGGTTTTTGGTTTTTGGCTGAAATTTTTCAATTTTAGCTGTTTGCGATAGAAATTACGAAGAGAGATACTCTCTTACGATTTTGGTTGATACAGATGTTAGGCTTTTAACGTATACTTCAATTAAATTGTAGACCCCATCTTGAGAAAATATTTCGTTTAAAAACTAGATACTGTAGCAAAAGTCAAAAACTATTTTTAGAAGCCGTTAAAGAATATACCCTGTATCGTCACATGTGCATCATAGCCGTACATGATTCTGGCTGGGGATATTGATGCGCAGTCGTGATGCAGGTGCTGTTCAATTCGGCTACAATGTATGTCTCTTGGTTTTTAATTATAATTACATTGCAGCAGCTATTTATTTTTGGCTAAGATATTTAAATAAAGAAAAATAAAAAAGTGAGAAAAAAAGAGAAAAGTTGCATCTCTAAAGATAATACAAAGAAAAAATATAAAAATAAAGCGTTAAAAATCAACACGTTTAAGACGATTTCTAACTTCTAAAATGTTGAAGCCCAAAGGCAAAAGATGTTTGGATTGGGCCTAAAGCTAGCGTACAGTTAACACATCACGGGTGCGTACTTAAACCAACAATGGAGGGGTTAAATGAACCTTCAGCGTACGATCATTACCTATTCATTTGACTTTTTAGTTATTTTTTAAACTTTAACTCCCATCAATTGGTAGGAGTTATCAAAATTAAATTTACTAATTATAGGCAAAAGCTATGGAAAGCAGCCCCAATAAAGGTCACCTATTTTCCCATGCTTCGGTAAAATGAATTTAATACTAGCGTGGGTGTGCGCGCGCGGCTCCGACAAATACACAGATGAGCCTCGGTCTGTGAGTCCCGAATTGATGTCTCGTGCGTTTTGTTCGTTCCAGTAGAGGACAACCGCCCATGTGTATCTGTATACATGCCATCATCGTGCGCTGCACAAAAAATGTGAGCACCAGTTGTTGGCCCGGAACTTTATTGACTTTTGTAGCTTTTTTCTTTAATTTTTTAGAAACTAAAATAAATAAAATAGTTTCTCTATAAAACTTCGAAAAACTATTTTTCGAAACGACTTTCTAATGTTAAATCTATGTGCACCATCCGCTTCCTTTTCTTTACTGTTTGTCATCTTTTTTAAAAAAACGTAGATGAAAATCATTAGGTACACAGCTGCCGTTATCTTTTTCTGACATTGCGCCCCTCTTTTGGTAGAGGAGAGATGGCGTCCCAGTCATTCACAGCTGGAGCCTACACCCCGCGGCCCCCTCCTGGGGAACTGTTCCTATGAAGTGGCTAATAACTCGAAGCTTATAACTTATTTTGTGTTGTAGTTATTGTTGATTTATTCTCCATAATTACATAAAAATAAAATAGTTATATCAGCACAGGCAATATAAAGGAATAAAAATAAAAAACTAGAAAAAAATGAAAAATCATAAGTCATAAATCAGAAATTAAAACCGTTTAGACTGGAGCCATTATGCAAAATGTATTAGCGCGATTTTTTTTATTACTCCTACCCAAATGGGCGACGTATTAGTAGCTCTTGACGTCACTGCTGAGATTACCTATCTTTCTGCTCTGAGACTGTGATAAAACAATTAGCACTGTATTAGTATGTTCGCTTAGTTACGGACTACGATGACCAGAGTATCTTTGCTTGGGCAATGGGGCCAGGCCAGGTTAGGCAAGCATTCCATATTTTTACACGGATATCAGATATTCAGATGCGCATTTCATGTTTCTACATAGTGACCAGAGTTGTGCGTGAGGTTTTTTAATGCTCCTGCGCGTCACGGTACAGCCAGTCTAGCTAGGATCGAACGATCGATGAAGACAGAGAAACACGGTGGCAAATACTGACCATTATTCATTGCTCACGAACAACTATTTACGGGTGTAGGTCATGGCCTCCTGCTAGCTTCCCCATCAAGCCGTGCTGTGCCTGGCAGCAGCACAGCCACAGTACGCGACGTACTCGATGGGAACCAGGCCATGAGCCCATGAGTTCCTATGGACTTTTCCTGGTAAAAATGTTGGCTGTCGTTCCTCTTTTTTTTTACCAAAAATAAATAGTAATATTTAAAAGAAAAGTAGTTTAGAAGAAGAGGGGAGCGGCAGAAGAAAAATAAAAGGTGGATTTTTAGAGTTATGGCTGTGACTTTAGCCATATAGTTTTTGAATTCTCCCTGTTCACGAGAGACTATGCAGAGAAAAACAGTCGTATGTGATTTTGGTCGGTATAACTGAACTTGGTATAATGTCTACTACAATCTACTTAAAACTCTACATTTAAAAGACGTACCGTTTAAAAGGTAGTTACTGTAGCAAGAAGTGATAAGTCAGAACCCAACCGAACTCACTCAAGCGAGATGAATGGGCATATGATGAGAGCGAAAGGAGAGAAGTGCGTTCTGCACTCATGACCTCCGACTTATCCTCGGAGCGAAACGGTATTGAGGGAAATAGAGAAGTCGGGTATTCACATTGGTTTTTCTAAGCAAAAGATAATAGGAACATAGCCTTACACACATCTTTACTCTATATTAATTGAATGCGTCGGCTAAAAACAAACAGCAATATCTATTTCAGTTAAAAGATAACAAACCATAACAAGAAAAAAATGATCAGTCAAAGCCGTTTTAGTCTCCGCTCATTTAGGTTTGAGTTTATGACTTATTTTTGACTATTCCTAAAATTTATCTTTTTCTGCCTTTTTGATTTTTTGAGTTTTTTGATCATCATCAGTTACAATATAATTTTAATCAACTATAATATAATTTCACAAATAAGACACTTACTTCAGCCTAACAGACAGGCACCTTAGACGGGTTATGTGTACAGCCGCTGTGCTCGTCCTGGAACAGAGAGTTACTACGGATCATTACACGCTGTTGTTATTTTTACTCTTTCTCACTTTTCCCTTTACCGTGTCACGTACGCCCCCGCGCGCAGGCCAGCTGGGACCAACTTGGAACGTACCGATGCGTTGCGTACCATCGAGCGAGGCAGAAACAACTCTTTTCGGCGCCGGAGCCAGAGCCAGCAGCAGCAGCAGCAGGAAAGGTTGCAAATAAACCACAGCGCTGTGCAGAGACCAACGGCTACCTTGGCTTCCTACGTGGCGCCCCGTGTCACGTGCCAAGCCCCTCGTCTGCCTACATAACGCTCGCCAAGCCCCCCGCCGAGTCGACCACGCAGCGAGCGAGCTCAATCAGTGCAGAGCAAGCAGGCAAGCAGTAGCAAGAAGCATTTTCGAGCTTGGAACAATGGTGTCGTGGAACGCCGGCTTTGCCGCGGTGGCCGTGGCCGCCTTGCTCTGCGCCGGGGCGGCGAAGGCGGCGTCGGGCAAGTTCGACGACGTGGTGCAGCCGAGCTGGGCCAACGACCACGTCGTGTACGAGGGCGACCTCCTCAAGCTCCGCCTCGACAGCTCCTCAGGTATGAGCGGCGCGGTTGCTTCCGTCATGTTCAGAGCCGCACTGGTTGGTTCAGTGCTGGAGTTCTCTTTGGCTGATGCGTTGTTCTTTCGGCATTTGGGAACCAATGCATACAGGCGGGGGCTTCGCGTCGAAGAACAAATTTCTGTACGGCAAGGCGAGCGCCGATCTGAAGCTCGTGCCGGGGGACTCTGCTGGAGTGGTCACTGCTTTTTATGTGAGTGAGTGCACGCTTTCATGTCACCCGTCGTAAAATTAAAGATGATATTTTCAGTTGCTCCCGAGATCGGCCAGGAGAACAACTGCATTCATGCTGCGTTAGGAAAGAAACATTACTACTGAATACTGAGCACTTTGTTCTTTGCCTCTGGATGGAAGTTGCATCTGTGTTTCCATTTAGAATAAATGAGACTAGAATGGGGAAATCAGTCAATGACACCAGTAAATAAGTATAAACAAAGTTATCGAAAGCCAATGCTGGGGACATGCTTGTCATGTCTGTCGGGAAGCTGCCAAGAACCAATTTACAAACAGCGGCAGCACGTGAACAAGTGCAGCAACAGCTCAACTTTCTTAAAGAAGCCACTTTTCACAAATCACCCCATGAAGAGTTTACTCCATTATGCATCTCCAGCCTCGAGTAAAATACTGAAATTAACTTTGCCCGGTATGACTGCAGTTGTCGTCCGAGGGGGACAAGCACAACGAGTTCGACTTCGAGTTCCTGGGCAACGTCACCGGCGAGCCGTACCTGGTGCAGACCAACCTCTACATCGACGGCGTCGGCAACCGGGAGCAGCGCGTCGACCTGTGGTTCGATCCCACCGCCGACTTCCACACCTACGCCATTCTCTGGAATCCCAGCCAGGTGGCCTTCCTCGTCGACGACACCCCGATCCGCGTCTACGAGAACAAGAACGCCACCGCGGCCGCCACCAAAGGCCACCACCGCCACCCCAACGGCACGAACACCACGGCCTCCGTGCCACCGTTCCCGTCGCCGCAGCCAATGGCGGTGTACAGCTCCATCTGGAACGCGGACGACTGGGCGACGCAGGGCGGGCGCGTCAAAACGGACTGGTCGCACGCGCCGTTCGTGGCCACGTACCGGGACGTGCGGGTGGACGGGTGCGCGTGGGCGGCCAACGCCAGCGACTGGGACGACGGGGAGGTGAGGCGGTGTAGCGAGAGCTCGTCGGGCAAGGAGGGCAGGTACTGGTGGAAGGAGAAGGACATGGAGGAGCTCACCGTGCACCAGAGCCACCAGCTCTTCTGGGCCCGCGCGCACCACCTCGTCTACGACTACTGCGTCGACACCGACCGCTTCCCCGTCCAGCCGCCGGAGTGCGCCGGCCGGTGATCGATCGCATGGATCGACTGGTTGATGGAACCGCTGGTTTCTTGGTTGCAAGTGGTGTTTGCTGTTTAGGACTGTGTGGTGGAGTCCGTGGTGGCTGTGCTGTGTAACTCTCGGGGTACTCAGGTACTGTGGGTGTGTGTAAAAATCGTGAATGGAAATGATGGTGTTCTCTGTTTCAGAAATTTAGGCCCCGCACGTTTAGATTTGACTTTCTGATTTATTTTTCACTATTTTCAAATTTTATCTTTTTTTATTTTTCAGACTTTTTGATCTTTTTACCGGTTCTTTATTTTCCGTATTCGTTTGCATTATACGTGCTTGGGTAACATGTTTTTTCTATTTTTAAAATTTTTAAATTTAATTATGCCAAATAAGATATTATCAGATACAGCGTAATTTTAGTCAGCTACAGTAAAAATTCAGCCATAAGTCACAGAAGATAAGTCCAACTAAGCACACCATTAGTTTCTCCTATGGCATTTGTTAAGCCTTCAGAGCACAATGCTCCAATTAAACCCTATCTGATATTTTTTTTGTCAAGGAGTAGAAATATCTTACCCCCTTCAACTTTTGTTCGGTTCTAAAAATCAACCATCAACTCTAAAACAAGGTATTTAACACCTTTAAATTCTCAAAACCGTGCAAAACACTCTTCCTATTCAAAACCACCATGGTTTTAGCTAATGTGTCTAATTTTAGCCGGCGTAGCACCGATGTGTCTAATTTTCGTCGATGTGGCATACAAGAAGTGATTTTACTAAATCAATAGATGAAATTAAGGGGAAAAAAGAGACCCATAGGTTAGCCTCTAATATCTCTTCTTCTACCTCTCCTACAGCCCTCCCTTAGCTCAATGCTAAGCTTCCTCTACGATTCAACCGGGTAGGCTATGAGCACCTTTCGTCCAATTCCTTTGAACCCATGGATGGTTCTTGGTAGTGGTTCTTGGGGCAGGCATTCACGGCAAGCTCGCTAGATCTCTCCCTCGTTGGATTGAAACTCGGAAGCTGATGGCTCTGTGGAAGAAGAAGAATAGGATGAGTCCATAAGGCCCAAGTAGTAGCTAATCCTCACATCCATTTACCCCATGGTCCCCTACCCACCAATAGCAAAATTAAATGAGGATGGAGTGAGTGGAGAGTGCGCACCTAAAGGCTGAGGTGTAGGGAACCCGAGGCAACATCTGACGGCACGAGGCTTGAGCCTAGGGCAGGGATGGTGGCTGGGGCCCAGAAGGCAGATCTGATCGGTCGCCTGGTTGAGGCCTCGAGGTCGAGGCCGAGCAGCAAAGGAGAGGTCGAGAGGAGGTTAGGAGGATTTGTGGGCTAGGGTGAATTGAATTTAAGCATGAGGGGGACTGGGGAGGAGCTGCACAACAATATCTCAGTCTCTTACTGACCGATTGAGGATTGGCCAAATGAGGTGAGGTTGGGGGGGGGGGTATTTCTCATGAATTGAATTCGTTATTCTTTCTTGTTTATTCTTGTTGTCTTGTTGATACTTAATGTTGTATTACATATTTGCATAGACAAGTAGAGTATTAGGTAGTAAAATGTAGACTATCCAGTTCTATTTTATAATTTGTGTAGTGGTGTATTTTACAATTTATTCGTAGATTTATAATAATGAAGAAATGAACTTAACAATTGGTGACTCTCTTAGCCTCCTACTTGTCCTAGACATAGAGGCAGATGTAGAGCACACACACATATGGAGAGAGAGAGAGAGAGGGCAAAGCTTGACGACGTAGCTAGGTGATCAGGGGTGCTCGATGCACGTCGCGATGAGTCGGCGCTTGCAGGGGCATGGCGAGGATATCATATCCTTGCGAGGATGCCGGGGAGTCGGTGAGGGCACGAGCGGTGCGGCATGGGTCAATAAGCCTTATGAGCTCATCCTTTATTTTCATTTCAGTTTCGCCACTGTCATTGCTGATCAACCTTGAGCTCACAAATCAATAGGACAAAGACGAGCCAATGGTTTGGAGTTTGCAGGCGTCACTTTGAGTTAACCTAGTCACGAGCTCGACCCTACCCCTCTTTTACCTTCTAGCTTTTGTCAGAAGGGACCGGCATTTTTCTTGCTTTTGGACAGCCCGGTTGCGATGGGCGCAGCTAAGCCATAGCTCGACTTGTCTTTCTTTTTGTCTACTTGACAACTTTGCAGTGTCTCCACTGCTGAGTGGTGAGTGCAGATTCCTTCCAGAGATCAGCCTCGGCTTTGCCCAACAACACCAGTCCAAAGAACGTTTCATCTTTGTTCTTCAGGGACTAGTACTACGTCCGTAGACGACCGTGGAGCAAGCATGCGATGCGATTGATTGCCACGCTCTGCGAAATAAAGTGACGTGTGTAACACTGAAAGAATTAGACGTCTGGGCCCTAGCAGCTTGCAAGGGCGAGTACTGTGAGCACTAGCAATAAACAGAGGTACAGCCATACTCTTATCCAGGAGCTGTTTCGCTCCGGCCGTTCTTTTCAGCTTATATGTCCTACATCTTCTCTTAAATAAACAGATAAGATAATTTCTAAACCGTCATTTCAAAACAACTTACCGAGATAGTGTTTTCGAAGAGGCATATCGACTTATCAACATTCGATTCGTTCGCGTAAACGCTCACATAAGACTAAAAATTATCAACTGCAGTCATAAACCATAGCTACAGCCGAAAAGAATGCATCAATGAGTCCGATGACATTGGGGGTGCTACCTGCTGCACAGGCGACGCGTAGCAGGCTGCCGCCAGAGTAGGGCGGATGGGCCTTATACGGGCCACACGCCCTTTTCATTAGCTCTTCTTTTTATATTTCAAAAATTCAAAAGCTTGTATCTTTTGAACCGAGTATCGATTTTATGATCCGTTTGAACTATCACAATCCTTACAAGGAATTTTAGAAAATAATGCCAATGTTACATATATTTGTCTCCATGATCATAACATATGTCACGGAACAAACAAACAAAATTAGTGATGCAAACTAAACGTGATGGTGGAACATCCATTGGACTGTCAACTTCGGATATTCCACTAGGTACAATGAAATATTTCACAGATTACTTTCAAATGTTCCAGTATTACGTGGATGATGATGATGTTCTAGTGCATTTTTTTTTTGAATTGGTTAGGACAAACGAACTAATTTATAATGTTTCAGTAGTTCGTAGGAAAATCTAGATTATTAGTGGAATAAACCAAACCGAATAATTAATACTAGTAGTTAAACAAATCAAAACCTTTATGGAAACATTTGCCATAATCTCTAACAAAA
The DNA here is from genome assembly GCA_017311315.1 of Dendrocalamus latiflorus. Taxonomy (NCBI): domain Eukaryota; kingdom Viridiplantae; phylum Streptophyta; class Magnoliopsida; order Poales; family Poaceae; genus Dendrocalamus; species Dendrocalamus latiflorus. The sequence continues at coordinate 33,813,591 of CM029637.1, forward strand.
ATGATGCTAAAATATATGTAAATGGGCTTGTTTTGAACATCTCGTAGTAAAAAAACACGATAGTTGAACAGATTGGGAATTGGACACTTGGCTTAAAAGCATTATGGAGTTTCGAAATCACTTTTTTTTTTGATCAATGGCGTCAGCAATTTCGTCAATTATTTGTAACGTTCACATGTGTTAGCTTGGTGCAGTCGAACGACTCGGAACGCAATTATTTTCCGCTCTGCTTTCGGCCGATCTGGGCTCTCTCTTGCGTGGGCCACCTGGGCTTCGGGGAGGGCGGCACGACGCTACAGCATATATTTCCGGGTGACGCTTGCGCCCGCGCTGGGCAGATCATACGAGAGAAGTGCACCCTAAAGCTTGGGCCTTTTGTAAGAGGAAAAGCCCGGCCCAACATAGAAAGCGGTTAAAGCGCGGAGTTGCCAAAGCAAAAACATCAAAACCCCCGGAAGGCCGAGTGCTCGGCGAAACAAAGTACCACCTCGGATTAGGGCTGTAAACGAGCCGAGCTCGAGCGAGCTTGACCTAGCAAGCTCGAGCTCGGTAGAAACTCGAGCCGAGCTCGAGCGAGCCTAAGATCGACATCGACCTTTAAACTGGGCTCGAGCTCGGCTCGGACCAAACTCGAGCTCGCCCGAGCTCGGGCTCGTGTAGGCTCGTGTAGAACAAAACTCGAGAGGGACTGAGGGAGTACCTGCAGGGCGCCGGGGGGAGGAGAGGCGGCGGCGGCCGGATCCGGGTCGAGGAGGGGCGGCGCCGGCAGGGGAGAGGAGGGGCGCCGGGGGGAGGAGAGGCGGCGGCGGCCGGATCCGTGTCGAGCAGGGGCGGCGCCGGCAGGGGAGAGGAGGGGCGCCGGGGGGGAGGAGAGGCGGCGGCGGCGGGGGAGAGGAGGGGCGCCGGGGGGACGAGAGGCGGCGGCGGGGGCCGGGGGGCGAGGGGCGGCGGCGGGGGGCGAGGAGGGGGACGGGGGCGGCGGCGGGGGAGGAGGGGCGGGGGCCGGGGGGCGAGGGGCGGCGGCGGGGGGCGAGGAGGGGGACGGGGGCGGCGGCGGGGGAGGAGGGGCGGGGGGGGGGGGGGGGGGGGGGGGCGACGAGGGGGACGGGGGGAGGGGGCGACGAGGGGGACGAGGGTGGGGGGCGGCCGGCGGCGGGGGCGAGGAGGGGGACGGCGGCGGGGGAGGAGGCGTGGGGGGCGAGGAGGGGGCCTGGCGTGGGGGGCGAGGGGGGGCCTGGCGTGGCCCGCGCGCTGGGATGGAGTGGGGGATTTGGAGAGGAGAGGCGGGAGTAGCGGAGGGGGTGTGGGGGAATTGGGGAGGGTAAAAAAATTTTAAAGCTCGCGAGCTATTCGAGTTCGGCTCGTTAAAGCTCGCGAGCTTAAGATGAAGCTCGAATTCGGTTCGTTTGGAGCTCGAGCCAAGCTCGAATCGAGTCTAAAGCGAGCCAAGCTCGAGCAGCTCGCGAGCCTCGAGCTTTTTTTACAGCCCTACCTCGGATGTCCAGAAAAGACAGCACCAGTTTAAAAGGAGGAACCCTGCGCTGTCCGGCACGACCTTACTTGAACAGGATCTGTTCTATAGGATCGTACCGCTGCATCCTTCACTAATAAGGAGGCAAGCACTAAAGCTTGGTTGATGACTCGAGACCTGTGGGCTAGAGCGTGATTAACGGCTCGGATCGTGCCCCCCCTTGTGGTCCGAACCAACGGCTGTAGAGGATCGTTCCTGATCAGCTCGTCTGGCCAGGGTGGCCCACAGGTTGTCTGACAAGCACCAATATCTTTTTTTATTTTGAAACTCACCTCCGAACAAAGTGAATCTCTCTCTCTCGATAGACGTATCATCTGCGGATGCCTTCACAACTCACAAGCACCAATTTCTTTTTTTATTTTGAAACTCACCTCCGAAAGGTAAAGTTTGCATAAATCGACCTCCCGAACAAAGTGAATCTCTCTCTCTCTCTCTCTCTCTCTCTCTCTCTCGATAGACGTATCATCTGCGGATGCCTTCACAACTCACAAGCGTCTTCAGTTTTCCTCGGGAAGAGTCTGAACTAGCTCTTGTGTTACAGCAGATAGCAACACGGTAAGCTAATATCTAAGAACAGTGCAACTGTGAGTGATACAGGAGGCTACTGAAGTAGCACTTTGCTGGTGAGTTGCAAAACTCGAACCTTCTCGTTTTCCAAGATTGCCTCCCCAGACATTTTTGTCGGACATGAGAGATTCAACAACACACTGTAGAGAGATAATCAGGCATATGGGTCTGTTCACGGATTACATAATCACTCACAATTTTGCGACCAATGAAAAGAATAGAGCAGAGGCCATTGTTAGCTGAAACTCATATGGTCACCTAAGAATTATGGAACGCTGAGGTGTTGCGGGGACGAAAATTTACTGCAAATTACTCCAAAGATTAATACCATTTCTGCGCGCTTTTCTTTAGTTTCAAGAACGGAAAAAAAACATAATTTACTACCAACACGCAAACTGTACTACATAACTTGAAGCTTGGCCAAACTAAAAGATAGGCCAGTGTTTCCCTATGTACATGTGACAACAAAACTTGAGAAACTTGTCTTAAGAGGCCTTGTACAAACTAAAATAGCACCCTCAAGTTTTTTTTTAAAAAAGAACCCTCAAGCTTAGTTTAACAGGTTTGGTAAATGATGGCCCATGGGGCATCTTGGATATGAGTGCAAACAATACTCTTCATCAGCGTAATGTTGTAATGGCCAGGTGATGGATCTTGTTTTTTTGTCAATACTATTCGAATTGATGACGATACACTTCGATGGTATGCCTGAAGCCAACTGAAAAGCCAGTATTAATATGTTAAAATTGATTGGCACTATATCTGACAAAAACCAATAGAGTAAAAACTGATTCAGCCTTTTGTTAGAACTTAGATCCTCCAAATAGCTTGCTAATGCATTGAGCCAAGTTATTCATCACTCTCTTTCTTTCATTAGTCTGAAAAACAGATGTATAACATATATATTCCTTGACTGTGAGTTTAGAATGTTGCAAAAGCACGGGTTACATCAACCAATGCAAAAAGCAATTAAAAGAAATGAACAATGGACTTACAAACCAAGTGATGAATGAACGATTTCAGAAGGCAGACGTCCACTGAAATTGTTTTCACCTAGATATCTAATGGAATGAAAATTCATTAGTGTAGTGGAACAAAAAAGTGATAAAATTCCCTAAAAAATATCATGGAATTTGAAATTGAATAAACAAGAACAATAAGATTACAAATGAAGTGTTAACAGATTAACTGCATTGTATAGCTTAGCTAAACATTCTTCTAGCTTAACAGTTCCTAGCTTGATTTTCAGAAGTGCCAAATGCTACTGAACCATTCACAAAACTTAGATCCTCAAGCAATTGCCACAATCAGGACTCAAAAGAGTTCACATCAAATCTATAATTTCAGAGAGAGAGAGAGAGAGAGAGAGAGAGTGTACCAAACAATATCCACCATAAGTAAACAATGCTGCAAGCAGGCTTCGTCCAGCTAGTAGCCAACACAAAATCATATTCCGTGACGTGCAAGAATAAAATGAATAAATTTGTTAGACAATCTTCCATGACGTGGGGATCCAGAGTAAAATGCTATCAAGGTATAAGATAGTAGCAGAACTGCATAAGCATAAGACCAATCTTCCATGACGTGCAAGAATAAAATGAATAAACTTGTTAATGTTTGCCATTCTAAACCACTCTCACTTAAACAACCTTGGCGCTCTCGCTGTGTCCTCCGCCACCGACGCCAACGCCGGCCTCCTCTTCCGTCCATAGGATCTCGTCGTCAGCCGGCTCCACCGACCCAATCAGCCCCTTTATCTACGGGCCCCTCGAGTTGCGCTTTGGATCAGGCTTTTTCGACGATGCCTTGTCAGACTCAGACTCCGATGACTCGCCCCCCTCCTCCTCTTCCTCCTCTTCAGAGGTCTCTGATTCCTCGGAGGTGGGAGCAAGCGACGCGGAGGCGACCTCCTCATCCAGTGAAAGCGGCGGCAGGACAGGGATGGGGAGGAGGAGGCAATGTGGGGTGGGGAGGGAAAAAGGAGGCGGTGCTGCGGGATGGCAGGGCAGGGGAGGAGGAGGCGATGCAGGGTGGGGTGGGAAGGAGGAGGAGACGGCGTGTGGGGATGGAAGGAAAAGGAGGAAGGAGGAGGCGTTGGCACGTGTGTGGGGGGGGGGCAGAAGAGGAGGCGGTGTGGAATGGGGAGAAGGCGATGCGAGGTGGGGAGGGAAGGAGGCGGCGGTGACGGGTGGGGAGGCAAGGGAGCTCGCGAATTTTGAGGGAGGAGTGGAAGAAACAATGTACGTGGGGAGAGAGTGGGGGCAGTGGCGGACCCAGAGAATTTGACGAGCCTGGGCGAAGAACAGAGTCTAAATAACAAGCGCAGCTGGTTCTGGGGATTGATATGTGCTACCAACAGATGAAAATTTTACCAAACGGTAGACTTACAAAATTCATAGCTTGAAATCAATTCATCCGATTAACATGAATAAAGCAAGATATCAGAACTTCAAACTTTTTGTAGCATAGACACATGGTGTGTCACGTCTATCAGTTTTAATGTGATCATCGTTCATTAGTTGGATCAGCATATAAAGACCTTCCCTCCCTGAGAGGCTAAGAGGTTAAAAGGTTCCAACTTCAGGAGCAAATACAATGAATGAAAAAAAAGGATCAGCCTATCGTGATGTTGATCACACAAAGCTTGGTATGGAAAGGAGCCTACAAATGTCACGGAACAGAGCTTGCATATCTAATAAATTCGGATGAAGCTGACATCACATGCAAATTCATAGAAAGCAAATTAAAGAGCTAGTTGATCAAAGTATCCAACCCTACCAACATGACGCAAAATGGCCCCATAATGTTAACTGTGCAATCATCAAATTACTCAGGCAACCCAAACAAGATCAACCAATTCAGGGATAAAACAGGGTCATCCCAACACAAGCAGCACCAGATATCAGGAAAACAAAAGGAAGAAAAATCAGGTCACCTCATTTAACTTATCCAGAGTGGCCAACGCATTTGCATTGGCGTGCTCCTTGGGCTTCCCAAATATCCTGTTGAACATGTCTGCCCTTCCAATAATATTCTCTCAAAACCTGCGAGGTGAAAGAACAGCACAAATCGTCATTCACAGGCCAATCAAAAAACTCAGAAACATCCAGAGCAGCAGCAGTGTAAATAGCCAAGAAACAACCACAGGATAACACGAACTTGCCACTCCCGAAACCGGCATCCGGATACAAGCAGACAGTTCAAATATGCAGCCAAGAATCAATGACCCACCTAGATATTACGCTGGCGATGGGAGCCCGGGCAGGGGCCCAGGGTCGCCGGGCCCTGGGTCCGCCAGTGAGTGGGGGAGGGGGTGGGAGCGGAAGTTGCTTCGCAGGGGAGTAGTTGGGTGAAGCTGTGCGTGTGGAGAGGATCATTGCGATCGGATGGCTGTAGATAGTCGAAGCCAAACGGATGGCTATGGAGAGTTAAAAGAATGGATAGACGACTACCAACTTAAACTTATCAAATAGTAAAGATATATGCAACAGGATAACTGCGCACCATGCCATCATTAAGTCTACCAGTTACGTTGTTTTTTTGAGTTTCGATCACCTTATGCAGCAGGTGCAATGTTGAGTTGGTTTCGTGTAGTAAAAAAAACACGATGGTTTGAACAGATCGGGAATTGGATACTCGGCTTAAAAGCGTTATGGAGTTTCGTAATCACTTTTGTAGGAGCAATGGCGTCAGCAATTTCGTCAATAATTTGTAACGTTCACATGTGTTAGCTTAGTGCAGTGGACCGACTCGGAACGCAATTCTTTTCCGCTCTGCTTTTGGGCGATCTGAGCAGATCATACGAGAGAAGTGCATTAAAGCTCTGGGCCGTTTGTAAGAAGAAAGCCCGGCCCAACAGAGAAAGCGGTTAAAGCGCGGAGTTGCCAAAGCAAAACATCAAAACCCCCGGAAGGCCGAGTGCTCGGCGAAACAAAGTACCACCTCGGATGTCCAGATAAGACAGCGCCAGCTTAAAAGGAGGAACCCAGCTCTACCTAGCACGACCTTACTTGAACAGGATCTGTTCTATAGGATCGTACCGCTGCATCCTTCACTAATAAGTTAGCAAGCACTAAAGCTTGGTTGATGACACGAGACCTGTGGGCTAGAGCGTGATTAACGGCTCGGATCGTGCCCCTTGTGGGCCGGACCAACGGCTGTAGAGGATCGTTCCTGACCAGCTCCGTCTGGCCAGGGTGGCCCACAGGTTGTCTGACAAGCTCCGTTTTCTTTTTTTATTTTTTTAGCCTCCGAAAGGTCGTTTGCATAAATCGACCTCCCGAATAAAGTGAATCTCGATCGATCTCTCTCGATATACGTATCATCTGCGGATGCATTCACAAGTCGTCTTCAGTTTTCCTCAGGAAGAGTCTGAACTAGCTCTTGTGTTACAGCAGATAGCAGCCCGGTAAGCTAACATCTAACAACAGTGCAACTATGAGTGATATAGGAGGCTACTGGAGTAGCACTTTGCTGGTGAGTTGACGAGGCGAGGGGCGACGTCGCGGCGGAGACTAGCTGAGGAGGCGAGAGGCGACGTTGCGCGGAGAGGAGGCGGGAGCGGTGCCGCGGTGAACTGGCGGAGAGGAGGCGGGGGCGGCGTCGTGGCGGAGAGGAGCTGAGGAGGCGAGGGGCGACGTCGCGGCGGAGAGGAGGTAGGGAGTGGTGCCGCGACGAACTGGCGGAGAGGAGGCGGGGGCGGCGTCGCGACGAAGAGGAGGCGTGGGGGCGGCGTCGTGGCGGAGAGGACGTGGTGGCCGGCAGGGGGGGTGACGTTGTGGAGGAGAGGAGGTGCGGGGTGGTGCCGCGACAGCGGAGAGGAGGCTAGGCCGCAGGGGGTGGTGTCGCAACAGAAAGGAGGCGGGGACGCGACAGAGAGGAGGCGGGGGCAGCGTCGCGGCGGAGAGGACGCGGTGGCCTGTGGGGGCGGTGTCATGGTGGAGAGGAGTTGAGGAGGTGGGGGAGGGGGCGACGTCGTGGAGGTAGGGGGTGGTGCTGTGGCGGAGAGGAGGCGGGGCCGCGGAGGGTGATGCCGCAACAGAGAGGAGGTGGGGCGTGGCAGAGAGGAGGCGGGGGGGAGGGGACTCGTGTGGGAGACAGTGGCGGAGGACGGGAAAAAATTGAGGTAGGGCGGATCGAAAGCAATACCGGCGGCCATGGGCACTCCTCCGGCGTGCGGCGGCGCAAACCGGCCGTGACGGGGCGGCACACCTCCAAAACCTCACATCAAGAAGAACAATCATTAGAAATCAAAGAAAATAGCAACCAATCCATAAGAAATCGGGAGGGCTTGAGGAAGAGAACACCAAATCCGGGCTCTAGGCCGCGGATCCGGGCGGCCGTGTCTCAGGCGTAGCCGCGCGGCGAGGAGAGGAAGGTCCAGGCGGCAAGGGCCGGCGCGGGAGAGTCGGCAGTGGGCGCATCGGTGAGACGGTGCAGAGGAGCCGAGACGACCGGGGCGATAGAGGGAGAGAGAGCCAGGCAGCGCCGAGGCGAGCGGGTGGAGAGACCGGGGCGAGAGAGAGAGACCCGAGAGAAGCCAAGGAGTAGGAAGACCAGGGCGAGGCGGAGAGGCAGAAGGCAGGAGTAAACGGAGAGGCAGAAGGCAGCGGTGAAAAAAAATCAAGGTATGGCTCAAGCCCTAGCTAGCCCTATCGGGTCCTCCGCCGCTGGTGGGAGATGAGGGCAGGAGGCGGTGCAGCGGTGGGCGGCTGGGGGCGGCGAAGTCGCGGAGAGGTCGGGAGAGTGGGGGGCGATGGGAGGCGCCAGGCGATGAATCGCCAGTGGCGAACGCGGCTAGGGTTAGGGTATGTGGCCGTAAGGCCGCTGCGGTGCTCGCTCCGTTTCCATTGGGCTGGGTCGCTATGCCGCTCTGACTCCGCTGATCCGCTTATCTGGGCCGTCTGGATAACTTCGAGCCCGCTAAGAAGACTCAGGCTTGACTACCGTGTATTTTTTTTGCATATATTTACTAAAATTTTACACTAATATTTTCTCTAGGCCTCTGATCGTTTCCCAACCGTCCCGAGGCCCATCTCCCCGCCCCTTGAAAACCTCAAGCCTTTTTACGACGAAATGAGTATGCGTGATCCAGTGTGTGTCAGCGTTGTTACTGCGGGGGCAGAAGCTTGTTAGCGTAGCGTGGGCAAGAAGAAGAAGAAGTAGGAGAAGGACAAGATAGAATCGGTAAGGCAGGGGTTCAGAAAGTTGTTACAATCCTCATGCCCTCTCTTCCTCCCGAACTCTCTTAAGTATTCCCTATTACAGCCAATCTGGGCCGGTTACAAACGAGTTGGGCCGGCGCGCTCGCACGGGTCTGGGCGCTCGACTCTCAGCTTCAATACGCCCATCTTCTTCAGTCGCAACACTGGCGTCTTCTGCAGTTGGCGAAGTTGCCGGATCTGGAATAGTGCTAACATTCCCTCCCCCATGAGAACCGGCATGACCCCATGCCGGAGCGCGAGGGAACTGCTGACGAAGCTGCTCATAGGACTCCCAAGTAGCAAGGGAAGCCGGCATTAGAGACCACTTGATCAACACTTGCTCCACCGGGTGATCGCCAGACGTCCAGCGGCGCTGCAAAATCTGCTCCGGTACCTGAAACTCGACATCAGGAGAAGGCAATAGTTCTGTTACCGGTGCGGCGCCGTGTGACTTTTTGAGTTGTGACACATGGAATACGGGGTGCACAGCCGACGAAGGGGGCAGAGCTAACTTATATGCCACAGCACCAACACGATCAACAATCTTGTATGGACCAAAGAACCTGAATGCTAACTTCTGATGGGAGTGCCGAGCAACTGAAGCTTGTGCGTAGGGCTGTAATTTCAGGAAGACCCAATCGCCGATCTGAAATTGTCGATCAGTACGGTTTTTATCAGAATGGCGCTTCATACGTTCTTGCGCCCGGAGAAGGTGTTGCTTGACCAAATCTTGCATCAATGAACGCTCAGAAAGCCACTCATTCAGATCTGGAACTGTGGCGCCCACAAGGTCTGGAGACAGCCCAAAGTACCGAGGGGAGTAGCCATACAACACTTCAAACGGGGTGCGGCCGAGAGCTGAATGGAAGCTGGAGTTATACCAAAACTCAGCGAGAGGAATCCATTGCTTCCACTTAGTTGGACACGCATGAACAAAACAACGGAGATAAGTCTCAAGGCATTGGTTCAGGCGCTCTGTTTGGCCGTCAGTCTGAGGATGATAAGCGGTACTCATCCGAAGCTCCGTTCCCGCAAGCTTGAATAATTGTTTCCAAAAGGCACTAGTGAAAATTCGGTCTCTGTCAGAAACAATTGCCGTGGGCATTCCATGAAGACGATATACCTGATCCATAAACAGCCGAGCTACGGTATTGGCTGAAAAAGGATGATGCAACGACAGGAAATGACCGAATTTAGTGAATTTGTCAATAACCACCAAAATAGCATTAGCGGATCCAGATGAGGGCAACCCTTCGACAAAATCCATAGAAATGATGTCCCAGGCAGCGGAGGGGACTGGTAATGGTTGAAGGAGTCCGGGGTATTTGTTCCTGTCAGGCTTAGCTTGCTGGCAGATAGCGCAAGAATGAACCATGGACCAGATATCCGCCCGCATTGTAGGCCAATAGAAGAGTTGTTTGACTCTGTGGTAAGTAGCTGGAGCTCCAGAATGTCCTCCCAAAGCGCTAGAGTGTAATGCCGCGAATACTCTACTGTGGAGCTCTGCATTATCGCTCAACCAAATCTTACCATTATACTTGATAATACCATTGACTAAGGAGTAGTGGGGATCAGCTCCCGAACTGACTGAGAGTTGAGTCAGGAGTTGTTGGGCTGTTGGATCCGACTCATAACTCTGCTGAATGTCCTGGAGCCACTGTGGTTGCACTGAAGTCACCGCCAACAGCTGATCATAGGCTACACAACGAGAAAGGGCATCAGCAGCAGTGTTGTCTACTCCCTTTTTATATATTACCTTGTACTGAAGACCCAGTAATTTGGTAAACACCTTCTGTTGCCAAGGTGTGTGCAGCCTCTGTTCATTGAGGTGGATCAGACTCTTTTGATCAGTATGGATATAAAATTCTCCTTGTAATAAATAATGTCTCCATTGTTCCACAGCTACTAAAATAGCTAAGTACTCTTTCTCATAAGTTGATAACCCTTGATTCTTGGGACCCAGGGATTTGCTGATATAAGCCAAAGGGTGCCCATTCTGTAGAAGAACTGCCCCCACTCCAGTAGCACAAGCATCAGTCTCAATGTGAAATGGAAGAGTAAAATCAGGGAGAGCCAGGCAAGGAGAGGAACTGAGGGCTTGCTTCAGACGCTGAAAAGCCATGTCGTGCTCACTGTTCCATAAAAAAGGGGTATCCTTGCACAGAAGCTCGGTCAGTGGCTTTGCAATAATACCAAAGTGCTTGACAAACTTCCTGTAGTAGCCAGCTAAACCCAGGAAGCCTCTTACATCCTTTACACATCTGGGTGTGGGCCAATTTTGAATTGCTGACACCTTAGTGGGATCAGTAGAGATACCAGCACCGCTCACAATATGGCCTAGATAGGCAATTGATCTCTGGGCAAACTTACACTTAGGAAATTTTAATCTCCATTGGTCATTAGACAACCACTGGAATACCTGGGATAAGTGGGAGAGATGATCGTCAAACGTTTTGCTGTATACCAAGATATCATCAAAGAAGACGAGAACAAATCTTCTAAGTCCAAGTGCTAGTGTTGTATTCATAGCGCCTTGAAATGTTCCAGGGGCTCCTGTCAACCCAAAAGCCATTACCCGGAACTCATAGTGTCCCAAATGTGTTTGAAAAGCAGTCTTGTGTTCTTCTCCTGGTTGAAGCAATATCTGGTGGAAGCCAGCCCGAAGGTCCAAAGTAGAGAACCACTGCGACTGTGCTAACTCATCCATCAACTGATCAAAAATTGGAACAGGGAACTTGGACTTAAGAGTGATAGCATTCAGCTGCCTGAAATCCACGCAAAAGCGATACCCTCCATCCTTTTTGGGTACCAGCAGGATAGGAGAAGAAAAAAGGCTAGCACTTGGCTGTATGATGCCCTGCTGGAGCATATCTTGCACTTGTCGTTCGAGCTCATCCTTCAGTTTGGGTGGGTATCTATAAGGCCTGATGGCAACGGGCTTAGAGCCAGGAATCAATGGGATTGCATGATTACAGGCTCTGGTCGGGGGTAAACTTGAGGGTGGGTCAAAAAGGTGAGCAAAAGAGTGTAACAAAGGGTGAAGTTCATCAGGGATGATAGACAAATCCAAGGAAGATGTGTCCGAGGTAGTATACAAAATCTGCAACAGTAAGTTATCTGAAGATACAGGATGTAATCCTTGTAGAATAGCATGAGATCCTTCATAAGGAATGTAGAGCCATTTCTGCGCCCAATGAACTTGCATGGGGCTGTATTTCTCCAACCAATCCATGCCAATAATCAAATCATAATGAGTTAAGGACAATATCTTGAAATCTGATACAAATATGCAGTTATCAACACTCCACTTCAGGTTATGCAGAACACCTGGACTAACAAGTACACCACCGCCAGCAACATGGACTGAAGTCGGCTGAGGAATCAATGTCTGAGAACTCATCCGCTTAAGCACACAAGTACTGACAAACGAGGAAGAACTACCAGAATCTACTAGTACAGTCATAGGAATGCCTTCTAATGTGCCATAAAATTGGATAGTGCGCGGGGCAGGAGAACCAGAGACAGCTGCTTTGGAGACAGCTAAAAATATATGGTCAGAAGCCGAACCTGAAGGAGAATCAAACTGTGGTGATGACTCCTCAAGAGAAACCGACTCCCAAAGGTCTTGGACAGCATGTAAGACCTCGGGAGCACACTTGTGATCCTTAGACCATTTTGCAGAGCATTTGTAGCAGAGTCCCATAGCACGGCGGTAAGCTTTCAGGGCAGCCAATTTAGAATCCATCGCCGCACTGCTTGAGGAAGAATCATGAACTCCAGGACCCGACCTTTCAGACTTGGGCGGCAAGGGCAGTGGCATTGGTGACTTCGACAGGGGTTTAGCCACTGATGCCAATGGAATTCGAGGATGATCGCGAACACCTCCGGCTTCCTCCTGCAATAAGGCCAAGGAACAAGCAGCATCCAAATTCTTTGGTCTTTGAACAAGAATAATTGAACGGATATCAGCGCGTAGCCCATCTATGAACCTAGTAGTGAAATAGACGGGATCCATGCCTCCTGCATAAGCAGTTAGCTGATCCACCAGCTCTGTGAAACGTGTGACATAATCAGAAACGGTGGTGGTTTGCTTCATATGGAACAGTTGACGAATCAAGAGTTCGTGTTGGTCGCGATCAAAGCGATCCCTGAGCAAGCAACAAAACTGCGCCCACGTCGCCTGCTCAAGGTGTGGTTCTACAGACTGTAACCAACGCGCCGCGGATCCTTCTAAGTGCATCTCCGCCACGCGAACCCACATGTTTGGATCAACCCCATACATCTCAAAATACTTCTCACACCGAGAACGCCACAAACGAGGATTGTCGCCGTCAAACTTAGGAAATTGCAACTTCGGTAGACGACCCGTGGAAGGTGGCTGGTGTACTGGAGGTGGTGGACGCGGTTGCGAAAACAAGTGAGGAACGACATAAGGATGGGAACCAGTTGTCATACCATTGTCCGGGACGGAAGACTGAGTCTGAGATGACCCGAGCCCACCATCCCGTGTCAAGGTTGCAGCGCCGTGCCCCTTGGGCCCATCGGTGGTGATTCCGGCAGATTGGCGCGCGGCCACCGATGCTGGCGAAGAGAGAAGTCCCGGCCGGTGCGACGCGGTGTCGAACACGGCGCGGTCCCAGTTCTTCGCGACCTTCTGCACTTCGAGCTTCAAGTCGTCGACGACGCTCTCCAACTCCGGACGCCACGAGCTGAGGTTCGCCGCAGCAACCTCGAGAGCAATCACGCGTGCGTCGCGTTCGTCGGCGATGTGCGCCACGTGGATCGACTCGAGATCGGAGAGACGCTTGGAGACGACCACTTCATGATCAGAATGGGCGGTCTCCAGGGCGGCGAGGCGTCGATGGACAGCGACGTCGCGGTCCGCTCGCTCTCGTTCCAGGTCGGCGAAGCGCTTCTCCCAGCGGGCTTCGTGATCGTCGAATCGGCGACTAAATTCATCAAGGACAAGCTTTAAGTTAGGATCCATGGCTCCGAGTTGCCGTTGCCGGCGGGTGTAGTGGTGGTGACTGGCGACGGAAGCCGGATCCAGTGTGGATTCAAGGCCAAGTGGTAGGAATCGAGAAAGGCTCTGATACCAGTTTGTTAGCGTAGCGTGGGCAAGAAGAAGAAGAAGTAGGAGAAGGACAAGATAGAATCGGTAAGGCAGGGGTTCAGAAAGTTGTTACAATCCTCATGCCCTCTCTTCCTCCCAAACTCTCTTAAGTATTCCCTATTACAGCCAATCTGGGCCGGTTACAAACGAGTTGGGCCGGCGCGCTCGCACGGGTCTGGGCGCTCGACTCTCAGCTTCAATACACCCATCTTCTTCAGTCGCAACACTGGCGTCTTCTGCAGTTGGCGAAGTTGCCGGATCTGGAATAGTGCTAACAAAGCTAATGGAGCTGATTGAGCCATATGTTCGGCTGCTAAGCCTTTCGGTGGTAGCCCAGTACAGTACTCTCGCCCGCTATCGAGTCCTTTTCGATCTGCTAAATTACCAAAAGCTGCAGTGCACATGGCACAGTCCGGGCCAATTCGCCATGTTTCCAGGATTCCTCTGACACCGGCCATGCCATGAGATTCCTTGCAACAACACGGTCACTTCTGAAACAAGACTTCTCATATGATATTTCCCCTTCTTTTAGGGAGAAAAAGACTTCTCATTAGATCTTCCCCCTTTTTTGGGGAGAAAAAGACTTCTCATTTGATCTTACGAGCCCCTTGACTATTTGAATCCCACAATAATTCATAGTTTTCACACATGGGTCGCCGATGGCATCCAATTGGGTGGTCGCTGGTCGGTCCACGCGGGTGTGCTGCATGTTCCAAGCCTGGCCCGTATGAGCCCTTCGTCGAGAGTTAATTTTCAGATGGAAAGTCAATTAAGCTTACATATTACAGCTTAATGTCCATCAGGAAAACACTGCGGCTAGCATAAATATTTGAATTAAGAGAGGATCCGCCTTACTTAGATTGAGTCGATTGATTCGAATCTATGTCCCCTTACATAAAATTTTTTAGGCGGCTTACATAGTTTGGTTATCACAACAAGCTGGATGACGAGCAGTTCAAGCGGAGTATGATGGTATAATAGAATGTAAATCTGAAAATTGAATTAACAGCAGTAGCAAACAACACCAGGACTGGAATTAGCAGCCAAGCACAAGAGGGGCAAGACCCATACCGTAGCAGGTCATCGCAATCCAAGGATTGGGCTAGCAATCGGATAGAGAACCCCAATTCCCTCATCGTAAAAGGCAATAAGCATAGTAATTTAAGAACTAATTGCAGTAAAAATATCCAATTCCCTCATCACCAAAAAAAAAAGAAAAGAAAAAATCTCCAATTTCCAACATGGGCGGCGTGGTCTGTGAGTTACATCTACCATAGTTGGGACTTGGGAGGAGGGAATGTAAGACGAAATACCATGTCTACGTTGCTTGAGCTCATCACACAACGTCGCTGGTGCGACGTTCCTGTGTGTCGGCATCACAGCACGGCGTGGCGGCGACACCAACGAGTAGATCTAAGTTCACGTCTGGGATGGCGACCCGTTTAGTCCCCAACTTGCTAGTTGAGCAAGAGTTACACTAACATATAACCCATTGTCAATTGCAATTCAACCATTGGTTAAATTTTTTACACTAAGTGAGGATGAAAGTGTAAGCAGAAGTGGTGTGAGTGTATGGTTTGTCCGACGTGCGGGGTAGACCTGAGCCTGATAGGTGTTAGTCAGGGTTGCCGCAACCAAATACGCCTGTGCTCTTCTGACTTCTATGTTTGTGTCACCGAAGAATGGCAGTCCGTGTCCGGCGCTTGAGGTTAAGGAGTAATTGGCGGCTTGGCGCATCGTCTCTCTTCTTACCTTGGTTTTACAATTCAGACCTATCTAGTAGTAGCTAGCTTGGAGCAGCACAGATGCACAATGATGTGATGCAATTGTTTGTCCACACGTACGTACACCTTATGAGTCAACCAGCACTTCATGAAATGCGTGGATCAAATCAAACAGACGATACCTTGCATCATTTCAGGAATGATTTCATGTCCAAGGCTAGCTCCAACAACTGCCCTATGAAATGCACAGAAAACACCTAGCACCTCATCGTGGAGCAGCTCACGAAAGGCAATGGTACATGAACAATCGAAGTGTCCCTACTGTTCAGGCTGTGGGTACTTGGTAGTGCCTAATATGCTACTGTCTCCAGTGCTTTTGGGACGGGTAACATGCATCAGGTAGGGACATCCGATTCGCATGGTGCGGCGGGCATCACGGCCGGGATGATTCGGATGGGTCACCGGCACCGCCGTCGTAGCCGCTTCTTGCGCACATTTCAGTCTAGACGAAAGGGGTGCAACCTCGGACGGCGATGTACAGAAAGTCTCACTGATTGGAAATTGTCTAAGCCTTACATAATCTGATGATAACATTCATCGTGTTGCGATCTACGTAATGCTTCCGTCGGCAAAGAAGGAAGAATGCACACATGAACTGATGCAATCCGAAGGTGACTCTGCAAGAATTTCGAGACAAAGCTTTGCCCAATGAAACCAAAAAGAAAAGGGAAAGGGGAAAAAAAAGAAGTTAAAGAGGTCAAAAAGGTTTTGACCCATCCACCCAGGATGCGAATGCGGTAGACACTGGTTCGACAGGCCCATGAGGCCCAGTACACCTAACACAATCACGATGTGGTGGGCCCGAGCTGTCAGGGGGGCAGGGGGAATCTTTGGGCCTTTAGGCTGTCGTCAGAGCCCACCTGAACTGTTCGCATGTGCGGTCTGGGGTCCAGGAGTGTTGACCATGGAGGGGAAAGGGATCCAGATGGAGAGTTTTCCTCCGTTTCACACTAACAACATCATTAAAGTTCAGAGAATTCGCAAGACAGAAAAGCATTGTACTAGTATTATCCATTCATTCGAAAGAGATCTCCTGTTTGATTTCCGTTAATTAACGATGAGCAGCGTCTACTACTTTAATTTCTTTCTTTTTGTTTGTTTTGGTTATCGGTTCTACGAGTGTGCATGACGTAGTACACACTACACAGTGGATTTTTGGGTAACCAGAAGGCAGCCTCACCGTCAAGTGACATACCCAAACGTACCTGGTATTTATTTAATCTTGTGAGTAAGCACGTGGGAATGAGGTTTCAAACCCTCTGGATGGCTGACCTTTTGCTTGGAAGGATTCTCTGTCAGGATCACTCCCAAGTCCTAACAACATGTGTTAGGCGCACACACTAGCTGTAGTTACATTAATTATTACGCAACTAGTTACGCTGAAAACAAGAGATCGATGCAGCCAACGCTAGGCTCCAAATGAGTTAGGGCATCTCTAATAGTCCATCTAAGCTGTATCTAAAAATTGACATATAGGATTTTACGATGATATGAAAGAGAGAGATATAAGAGCAAGTTTAATAGTATAGGTAACTGCTACCTTCAATATATTTCCATGTCATCAAAAGGTAAGATGCAGCCAACTCATACAATAAGCTGGCTATAAGTTGTCTCTACAAAAGCTCTCAATCATTTAATACATACATGGGTATTGGTCATTTAATACATGCATGGGTATAACAGTTAGTTCTATTGGTACATGCATGGATAACGCCTCTTTTCCTGTGCTATAGCCTGACTCTTGCATGAGAGCCGGCTTGACTCTCTCTCTCCTTTTCTCTCCCCTCCACATAGGACTATGCTGACATGGATTCCCTTATAACTAGCACAGTCAGCCTTATTAAACTTGCTCTGAGAGAGAGAGCAGTTATCCGTTTGGCAAACGACCGACGCAACGCGAGAAACAAGATGGTAGTAACGATGCATCAGACTGTTGGAGATGTTCGTCGGTTGTTAACACGTTTTCTCGATCAGATGCGGGTGTCGGCCGACGGCGAGCGCGGGAGGAATTCCTTCGCCCGCCATTTCTTCCGCACGGGAAGTGGTTTTCGTCACCACAGTTCGCGCCAAGTCTTCCCCTTATCTCAAATTTGACGAGGCCAAGGTCGCGGTGAAGTTGCTGCTCGGGCCAAGGTGAAGCTGCTACTCAGGCCTCCTTCTCTCAGATGTCGTAACATGATTTGGGAAAACTGGAGCTCTGTTGCGCAAAATTTGGTTTGCTGCTGGACATGGATTGGAAGTGTGGACTGGTAAGTGTTGACTGGTCAAGTCTGGAGTAGTTGAGATTTGTCGAGCAAGATAGAGTATACACTAGTACAATCTCTGTAGTTTTCTTCGTACATCGGTGGAGTTATTTCTTCGCGCAAAGAGCGTTGAGGCCAAAAGTATAACACAAAGAGCCATAAAGATACAATTTAGTGTTGATTATCATATTTTATATATAAATGCAAGAATTAAAAACTTGTGTGCTCCCTTAAAGACAACTCAATAGACATATTAGGTTGTCTCTAGTACTATTTTTAGATGAGATTGAATTTTTAGAGATAACCTAAGAGACAAACTATTGGAGATGCCCTTAATGCTTATCTCGGTAGCTCTTCATGACAGAGATTACGAAGAGAGATACTTGTTTGCGATTTTAGCTGGTATAGATATTGGATTTTTAATATATACTATAATTAACTTATAGATCTTATCTTAAGAAAATATTTCGTTTAAAAGTTAGATACTATAAAAATTAAAAAAACCCACAATGAACAGACGTAGGCCAGAGTCGACCGAAAGTCAGGCGATGCTTTTGACCCATCGTGCCACGAAACAGCTAAAAAACTATTTATCTGAGCCCTATAAAGATGCTCTCAGCTCCAGCCCCGCGTGCCGTGTCAACGCCGAGCCTACCAGCGCAAAAGTCGCACCCCCCCCCCCCCCCCTGCATCGCGCCTCGGCATATCGTCCCAACACGTCGATTCCTCTGGCTTTTCCTGATGCGACGTCGT
Organism: Dendrocalamus latiflorus; assembly: GCA_017311315.1. Classification (NCBI taxonomy): domain Eukaryota; kingdom Viridiplantae; phylum Streptophyta; class Magnoliopsida; order Poales; family Poaceae; genus Dendrocalamus; species Dendrocalamus latiflorus. Next base: position 33,831,785 of record CM029637.1, read on the forward strand.
CGTCTCCTAACCCTCCGAAACCGACGCGCGGTCGGCCGGGTCAACGTCGTCGTCGGCGCGCGCATCTGAGGGCGCAGGCACGTGTTACAGGACGGGAGCTCTCGTGTACGTGCTGCCGCTGCTGCTACCGCGACGTGGCGTGCCGCGCGCACCAGATGCCCCCCGTGCCGCGCCGTGCCCGTGCCCGTGCGCGCGCGCGCCGCGGACGGGAACTCTCGTGTACGTGCTGCTGCTGCCGCAGCACGCCTGCGCCGCGCGCCGTGTCTCGCGCACTACCAAACCGGTGTCCTCCGTCTCAAGGCAGCAGGTCGGTCGATCGGGCTGGGCTGGGTTCCCTGCGTGGCACGGCAGGACGGACTGCCATCTACGACTTGACCCACCCAACAAATTAAGGTGTCACTTATTTGAATTGGGTGAGCTGAAAAATAGTAGCTTAGTATTAAAATTGTATGATATCTAATTGAAATTGTACTACAGCTGATGATAGTTTATTATCATAATTAAATTAAAAACTTAAAAAAATAAAAAAACATGTTAGCCGGATAATATAAACGAATACGGACAAAAGAACCCATAAAATACTCAAAATCTAAAAAACTTTAAAAATAAAATTCATAAATAATAAAAAATAATACAAAAGCCAGAAGTTATAATCGAAATGAGCGGGATCCAAGGATTGAATGAAAGTTTATTGATTCGTGGCTACCCGTGCACGATCGAGCGGCCTCTTATGCGAGTAAATTCATGTATGTTTGTGGCTAATATGGATCGACAAAGTTACTGCGTGCCAAGATGAACTTTCTTGCTCATGATTAGAGGAAATCGATTACACGCCACTAACACAACCCGGCCCAGCCGAATGGGCTAATCTACCATCCCACCAATGACCAATCCTTCAGCGTAAACACACCGGGGATCGTAGCCTAGGTCGTGATCCCCAGGTCTTCCAAATTGGTGGTGAAGGATCACGGAGGCGGCAGGGAAAGTGATCCGGATCGTATTCATTTCTGAAACTGCTGCACTGACTGGCTAGGAGAATGGGACGAGCAAAAAGTTGACCTCCCCAACCCATACGATTTCTCGCTTTGGTTCGGATGGTCAAAGCTTTGTCGATACGTGGCAGCGACGTTAGGACACGCGGTTTGTCGCAACCAAAAACGAGACGAGAGAAATAGAGCGAGCTTACCTGAACGCTGTCCTGTCCTTATCCGGCCTTTTGACTCGGCCTCCGTCTACTGGAGTGGATGGAGTGCATGTGGTGTGCGTGTTTTTCTTCTCTGAAATTATTTTTCATATGCAGACGTGAGATAGGAACTACGTTAGCTCACTGATGGGTTTGAGTGATTCGAACCCATCACTCTTGAGTTCGATCCTTGAATTAAAGGAATGGTTTTCTATTTATCTTTTCAGATTAGTTTTTGTAAAGATAGAGCACACATACATACAAGTACATTTAGTGGTTAAAATATTTATCTATATTATATAAGGTACAGTTCTCTACTCTAATTAGATATATACCAGTGAATGCACAAATGTATATGTGAGTTAGAGCGTAGGTATGAGATTAAAATGTATAAAGTTGTACTTAAAAAAAGGATGTGAGATGTGTGCGCGGTAGAGTAGGCCAGAGCCAGTGTGGTGTGGCCGTGGCGTGGCTGTGGGGTGCGTGTGGATGGGGTGAGTGGGCGGCGGGCACGCGTGCGACCCCCGTGGGGCCCGCGCTTTTGACGGGTTTGCTCGCGCTCTCTCGCTCTCCCTCCTCAGTCGGCGTAGTCATAAGCATGGTGTCAACGGGGTCTTCGCGCTAGCTCCTCTACCGCCGTGTAGCCCTAGGCCGGCCGCCGTCTTCGACCGGAAATTCTGGTACAGCAAAGAGAATGTAGGCCGAAAGAGCATGCCGTCTAGTCATCTACATCACTCTGCTAGTGCATACGTTCGTACCTTACTCATGTATTCTAATAATTTGTTTAGTAAAGTTTCATCGGTATTTTCATGAATATTGGTAGTATTGCACTTAATTAATTTGCAAATTAATTCTGTATGAACTAGCTTATTTTTTGCATTGGATCTGTTCTATGCTGCCCGTGGCTACGATGGTTTCCAGACCATAAGTAGCAAAAATTCGTGTTGACCATATGATGCGCAGTTCGCTGCACACTTTGGCCATATTGCACTGTGCTAGCTAGCTAGCTAGCATCATAATTGGAATTATTTGTGAGGAGAGAAACTAGAGAAGAAGAATGTAGGGCCGAAGATGGTAATAGAGAAAAGTGAATAGTGCTTTAAAATTTTTTTCCAAGTATTCATCAATCATTCACTTTAATAACTATAAAGTTATGAAGATTAGGATGGAAAGCCAACACAAACTTCAACAAATTAAGAAACTAAAATTTTGAGAAATAAATAGTAAAATCGGTATTACTGCTTCAGTTTGTGGTAGTACTTCAAATAAATAGTACCACTGCTGTAGTACCAGTAGTACCGTTGCTACAGTAAAAATCAGCGCATGAATAGTAAATTAGTGTGATTTCAAAACAAAGAATTCATGTAACTTTTGATCTGAGAGTTCAAAGCACTTAAAACTTGGTATGCATCTTCTCTAGGATGTTAGAAACCTATTTCAATCAACGATCAATAAAATCATTACTAAAGTTCTGGCCTTTTTGCGTTTAAAGGAAGAGTGCACTAAAACAGGGCAAAAACAAAAAAGGTGACTATGACTTGTTCGTGGGTGGATGGTGCCAAGATAGCTCTAGATGTATTTCTATATGTCACAGTATGCTAGAACACCGAAGAAATCAAGCCAAAAACTCTCGCATCACAAAATCACTCGTTGAGACCAAAATCAAGCAAAACTGGGTTTCTTAATGAACTTGCTATCAAATTGTTTAGATAGGTGGGGATTGATTTTCAGAGGTTATCTCCATCTCTTATATATCCTTGTCATAGCAATATCAAGAAGGGAAGATAGGAGATTAAAACCAACCAAATCAAGAGTAAATCAACCAAAACATGAAAGACTATGGAGATGAATAAAGATTAATATATTACTACTTGGGAAGAAAATTTTTACAACCACTCCACATTGGAGGACAGAAAGTACACCTCAAGTACTCTTCTCTCACATCCTAACACTAACACATAAACATTTGAGAGAAAGGTAATTAAGTCTCCACTCTAACCCTTTAAATAGATGGGCTAGCCAGCCACATTTAACAATTAGTAGATACTATCCACTTAGCATAACAGAGAAAACTCGATGGCCCCTCACATGGGTTTTAATCACACATGTTTACTTATACACACTTTTCAAAGCACATAAATCCGAATGCGTTAGCCTTGATCCATCTTGTCCAGCCAGCTTTTTCTTGACATAAACTGCTCTCTCAAGTGCTGTGGTTTTGATTCAAGATTGTTTCTGATATTTTAGCCAAACTACAAAAATACCCTTTGTTGACCCGGTTTTCATCTTTCATTGCAAGCAATCGCCATGCTTGCCATGTGTAAGTGCATCACTGGCTTGTTATGTGTCGGCAAGTCTCTTTTATTCCGGTTTCACCGGACCACGCCTCACTTGGACCGACTAAGCTACATGGTGCAACCCCACCATTCGAAGATCGACCAAGTTACATGGTGCAACCATGCCGTTCGAACATTCCTTCAGCATTTTTCATCTTTCTTGTGCCATGCTTGAGCTCACCACCTCACCCGACATCCTCGATCGTTCTGGGGCTCGGCTCTCCCATGAGCGTAGCCCCGATCCTCGCTGTTGACTGTGGTTTACTCCAAGCGACCTTGCACATCTAAAGATAAAGAAATCATTTTCAAGTATAAGTTCTTTACAACTTGACCCACGTTAGTCAAAATATGCTTCATACAACATTAATGCACTGACCTAGATCAACCCAACTAAATCCATGACTCAATTTTCTAAAATCCTTGAATTTTTACCACGACAGGTACTACCGCCCATCACAGATCGGTATTGCCGTACCTCGCAACTGAAGCTCTTTGGAAAATAGCTATCGCCAAGTAAAAATCGAAACTACCACTCAGCAGTATGATCAACACTACACTACGGTGCTACCGCACAGAGGTTTAACTGGCACCACACTGCGGTATTACCACACAACCGTATGACCGACACCATGTCGACGATCATACTGTTTTTTCTAGAAAAACTCAGAAAATGATCCAGACAAAATACAATACTAAGAAAGTCAAACAATCACTTTACAAAAATTACAATAACTTATCGTAACATTATCTTGAACCTTCTTATATAGTCTTTCAAAGAAAATTAATACGGCATGCAGTGGCTGCTCTGAACTCTGAAGGGAATATAAGTACACGGAGAAAAATCCAAAAAAGAACGGGAGAATCATAACGATCCAAGACAAATCACGGGGATGCCTAACACGATATGCATGAGGGGTTCTTCTGTCACATCAACTTTTACAAACGAAACTGATGTGTGTGTGAATTTTGAAGTTGCTTTGAACACAGGGTTGGTTTATTTGCAACTTAATTGTAAGGCTCAGATAGAGCAACTGCCTTTTCTTTTTCTAATTTCTTTGAGGGAAAAAGAGGTTAATTACTCCTAGAATTTAAGTGATAAGTTTATGTTGTAACGTGAAAAACTCGCAAAAATAAACTTTCTGGGTGCCTTCGAAATAAATATTCTCTTACGTACGCACAATTTATACAGATGAATGCTCTATTAGTCTTATAATAAATCAAACTTTATATGCATCATTCTGCCACTCAAATACTATATGATTTAGCTATAACTAAACATCATGCTACAATGATCGACAAGCAATGCTATATATAGAATACGATTTGTAGAGTTCAGGGGTATGCATGTAATTTGCATCAGATTGTGACGTTGAGTTTATCTTCTAGTGGTCGGAAATGCTGAACAATAATATAATGCCGATGGGAAGATTAAAAATAATTACCAGTGAGAAAGTAATTCCCTAGAATTAGATTAGATCAATTAGAGACGACTTATATAGCACGCACACATGACTTCTTGGTACAAGAATTAGGTGCAACAGTACTACTACCAGTTCATTGCCCCTTTTATGGTTAGGTTATATCATCAAATATTCCCTCTTATTGGTGTAATTTCTTTGCTTCTGTTGCCATCACCAAGACTTCCCTTTCGGAGGTCAATGCCTTTGATTGCTTGGAATTTATTCGCTAGTCTTTTATTCATTTGTTTTATTTGTAAAATAAAAGATATGTTTATACTGATTCGACACATTTATCTTGATTCTACTGTTAGAAACATGGCAGCATAAATCAATTATTGAAGTCCTATTTAGACCCAATATTAAATGGAAGAATCTCTAAATGGCTAACTCTATCTAGTGCTCCGACTGGAACACGAGAAAAGAGAAAGCGCATTACTAGTGGCCGTGTACTATTGGTTTTCTTTTTCATCGTACACTTTATTTGTCGTTGGATCTTACATTGTCAGATTTCCTTCACGATTGGTATAATAAAAAAAACCCCAATTACAACAAAGTGTACAGCGAAGTGCAATAAAAATACATTGGATTGTAATAAAAAAAATACTTAGGTGTTCCCCCACGGAGCAATTAAGATAGCTCATGAATATTTTAATTTTGAGCATGCAACATTATGCAATCATTGTTGCAACATTGAGAAAAAAATTGAAAAAAATCCATACTCTCAACAAAAACGTTAATGCATCAAAAAATAGTAATGGCAATATTTAGATAAGGAGGACGTAACATTTTCGATTGCGAAGTGCAACATCTCAAGAATCTGTAATGCAATATTCAAAAAATATAGTTCCAACATTTTAAATCACCTGCTGCAAAAAAAAAATCTTATAGATGCAACAAACACTTGACCCACTGGTTTTGGCCTCAACGACGGCAAAGGACAAGGGAGTAGCTAGCTTGGTGCCTCATCGCCGGTAGGCTCAGATCTGGTGAGGACGAGGGAACAACGCTTGCGTTTGCCAGAGTTAAGAAGGACAAACACCACGGCTAGGAGCTTATTGCCCTATGCCTCAACAGTATCAACACTTGGCGGTGGTGCTCACCGGTTAGAGGCAAAAAGAAGCAGCATCATGGGTCGAGAGAGTGAGTAGATCTGATATGGGTCTTCTAGATCTGGTGCCATGGATAGACTCTGTGGGGTTGACGCCACCGTTGATGTCGGTGAGAGTTGAGGGGCGTCAACATAACCAGCTACTAGATGATGATGTGGTGAACCCGACAGTCGACAGTGTCATCAAGGATTGAGGGGATGGGGCCATTTGAGGTGGGAGAAGAGAGATGTAGAAGAAGACATGATAATTTGTGGAAAACTCATTTGAGGTTTTAGAGTAGAAATTGGTGGCAAAAATGAAACCTATGCATCGAGGAGAGGCGGCTGGTGGCTTGCAACAATAAACCACCATCAACGATGGCACAATTGGCGACAAGGATAGCACAAACGACCAGAGAGAGAGGAAGGGAGGGAGGAGTAACAGCATCAGCAGCAGGAGGAGGTGGTGGTGGAGGCGAGCATAGGGTGGGAGTGCATAAGCTACTGGTGTGTGGGGAGGAAGGGCTGTCGGGTTGAGAACAAGCGTCAAATATCTGGGAGGATCAGATTGTCTCTATCATTTCCCAAAGAGAAAATGGATCAGAATTTCTAGAGAGTACAGCTAGATGTGACTTGTTAATTTGGAACAAACACAGTATTTTTTTTTGTCTGATCTTCTTCTATTTGCAAAGAAGTGCACATACATACATGCATGCATAATGTTTTTTTGGAAATGTTAGTTTCTCAGACTGTACCCTAAATTATCAAGATGATATGATGTACCTATAATAAAAGTACTAAATAAAGTTTTTTTTGGCAGTCTACAAGGGCATGGAAACATGCACGTCAAAACCCTAAGACCTAAGAGGTTACAAGACAAGAGAGTACCTGTTGAACATATATACATTCATGCATGCAGAGCTATGCAGCGCTCTACTAAATACTGATCTGGGCTGTTGAACAACCGATTGATCATGATCAGTTGCACCAGAATTACCTGACGCAATGCTGGAAGACCGCCAACGACTCGGCCGGTTAGCCTTCGGTCAGAAAGCCAAAATTATCCTCTCCCTCCTTTCCTTCCAAACAGTTTATATATGCACAGACCACACGTCCCCATATTTTCCACTACCATTCAGCTCCATCGTCTCCCTTCCCTTTCCCCTTCCTGCTTGCCCACCCAACAAGCACGCACTCACCACTCCCTCTCACCCCCCCCCCCCCTCTCTCTACCCCTCTCGCACATCAACCACACGAAGAAATCAGCCGAAAGAAATTAAACGGAGTATACAGATCAGTAGCTCGGCATGGGAGATCATGAGATGATGCATGCTGCTCCGGCCATGTACAACGGCGGCTGCGGCAGCGGCACTGCCTCTCACGGCATCTGGTGGAACACAGCGGTGCCCGCGGCGACGTGCTCGACGGAGCTCGCCGGGACGTTCAGCACCTGGCCGTCCGCCCTGGCTGCTAGCTATGACATGGCGGGCGATGGCGGCAAGGCGAAGAGCGCCACCACGGCCTCCTCGGAGTCTCCTGGAAACAACAGCTCAATAACCTTCCAAGAACCCAGCAGCATCCCCGATCCGGCTGGTGTCGCCGCCGTGCCGCAGCCGGCCCTGGCCGGTTTCACCGACTGGAGCCATCCTTTTATGTGAGTTGGATTCTCCTCTTGGTTCTATATATCAGCGCCATGAACCACTCATACTAGCATATGATGATATGTATACCAGTATCACATGACGCTGAAATCTCTATATATGCATGTGTGCGTGTTTTTACAGGAACAGTGGTGCTAGCTTGCATGGGTTTCTGCAAGATGGCCACCAGGACATGAGCTCAAGAACCGACCACAACCACATCAACGCATCAAGCTTGATGAATCCATCATCACATAACGGTAACCTACCGCTGCACGGCCACCAAGAGCAGGATCACCACCAGCTGCCGTCCAACCTCGGATCTGAGCTGCTCTTGTCGCCGACCTCACCGTACTGGTTCCAGTCGTCGTTGTTCCGAAGCCTCATGGAGCCAGCGGCCAAGCCGGCTTTGCACCAGTATCAGTACCAGCAGATGAGCCAAAGTACACCAACTGCGAGGTTTGCGCCGGCAGGGGTCAGGGAGACACTCCAGTTCACCAACGACGCACCGTTCTGGAACCCTTGTTCAGGGTTCGGCATGGCAGCGGTGGCGCCTGACCAAGCTAGCGTACGTGCTGCCAAACCGTCGCCGGCGCCGCGTGCGGCAAACCTTGCATTAAAGGTCGGTACTTACAATATACAAATATTTCACGGCAGCATGCATTGGATAATATATATGTATATGTAATATGTGGCTAGTTGTAATTAATGTTTGTTGTCTGCTACATGTGTAGACCGCGTTAGAAGGAGTAGGAAACTCTAGCTCAATCATCACCAAGAAGGCGAACGGCGAGCCGGCGTTCAAGAAGCCGAGACTCGAGACGCCCTCGCCATTGCCGACCTTCAAGGTAGACATACACATACCTAGCTATTATCTACGGTGAACTCAATTTGGTTTAGTTAAACTAGATATGCATTATTTGATGCAATTTGGATGAAAACCCGGATGCATCTTTCTTAAAGTTGTGCATGTGTGCAATATATTTCAGGTTAGGAAGGAGAAGCTAGGGGACAGGATCACAGCACTCCAACAACTAGTCTCTCCTTTTGGAAAGGTGAGGGAGCTGGCTTTTGATGACTAATGTGCACTATATTACAAACTAGCTAGCTAGTGCTTGGAACTATATATCAACATCTTCTCTGCAAAAGAGTTCTTACTTTTCTCTCCTCCTTTTGAGATCGAACACATATACAACGCAATCTTACTTCTCGGTATGCGCGCATGCAGACGGATACAGCATCGGTGCTCCATGAAACCATCGAGTACATCAAGTTCCTCCACGACCAAGTTGGTGTACGTGTGCAAGTACCATGATTCCCCACCTTTAATTATAGCATCTGGAGCACGAACTCCATCGACGTTTCTTCACATGAATCATCAGGAGACTCAGAGGCTGAACATTGTCTTGTGCTTGTTTTCTGCAGGCCCTTAGTGCTCCATACTTGAAGAACGGCCATCAAGTGCCCCACTTGAAGGTATAGCCAGTGTGCATGCTGCATGCTTGCTCTCCTTTTCATTGTGATGGATCATGGTACATGCATGATGTGTCATGCATCTCTGTTCAAGTGTGCTGATCGCTTTACATGCATGTGTGTATGGTTCATTTCAGAGCTCAAGTCCTGACAAGTCCAAGGACGGCGAGCTATCACTCAAGGGCCGGGGGCTGTGCCTGGTCCCGATATCGAGCACGTTCCCGATGGCCAGCGAGGTTCCCGTCGACTTCTGGATTCCATTTGGTGCCAACTTTAGGTAGAAGAAGGCTGGAACTCCGATCAGAAGCGTCAAACGAATAGCTAAATTAAAGCAGATCGATTCTGATGTTTCTTGATATCATCTAGTATTATATGATCGTAATTCGTAACTAGTATTACTGAGCTGTGGTAGTGACGAGCGTAGCGCTGAGCTAGCTAGATGAACCTTTGGAATGGGTGCTTGAAGACTTGGATTCATTCTCCAGGTTCATCAGAGAATAAGGAATCAACTAGTTGAGACTTGAGAGGACAGAATTATGTACTGATCGTCATCAGGTTCATATGATTGGTTGTTAGGTTGCATCATTGAGCAGTTGTGGAAGAATTTGTTAAAGAATCAATTGTTTAATTTAGTGATGGATCAAAGTATGTAGCAGGTTTCTCTATTGATTGTACCAAATAAAAGTAGCACCTCCCTCCTTGATTAATCAGCACTCACTTTTTGCTTGCTTCTCTTTTGAATGTAACCACATGTTTTCCTATTAAGTAGGGCTAGCTTCAAGAATTTATGCAGATGTCTTTGCTTTATTTCCAGAATCTTCCAGGTTAAATTATTCCATTTCTGTTGTGGATATCAGTGCATGCATAACTTTTGCATAGGTATATTCTCATTTCCATTTTTTCATTATGTGGACACGTAGACGAACGTAAATTGATATCGGGTGAGTTCTTTTCGGCTACGGTTGATGGTTTTTTTATTTTAATATGAGTGTTTGTGTAAATGAACCGAATACTAATAAGCTGCTTTAAAAAGACTGTTTCAATAAGTCGCTTCAAAAAGGCAACGAAGAAGCCATATTGTTTATTTGTTCGAAAGAAATTATAAATCATAAGAAATAAGCTGAAGAGAATTGGGCCACCAAAGAGTGTAAATCATGTATTGCGTTCCTTGTTTCTACAAATTAAAGCTGCTACCGCAATCTATTGATAAAATTAATGACATCAATCAAATTAGTAGTTTGCCGGGCCAATCAAAGTAGTCATTTCGGTTATGATGAGCTCAGCAAAGCTCTACAGATAACTGCATAAGAAGTACTACGTACATACTATTCTCCTCTAGACATAATTAATAAAATTGAAACGATACAAAAGAACTAATGCGCACTTCTAATCTCCAGATTATACAAATTCCGGCTTTTCTTCATAAATATATGTAGAAACTAAAACAAAATAATATTTATGCCCTCCGTCTTTTATTACGCACGTACAAATTCTACGGGAGTTTTACATACTGATACACAAATGACTGAAAGTCAACTACACAAGCTGACCGACACTCCACGCGTTGTGCGCTATTGAAACCTGACTGCAGTCTTGCCCTAGCATCCCTTTCGTTGCTTGTGACCGACTAGTCTATGTTTACGTTTTGGTAGCATTGCACTGTATCCAATACTTTGGATTGTACGATGTCTTCTTATCCTCAAAAGCTAGCTTACAATCCGACATCTTTGGCCCAACAGTCTCTTACCTCGTAAGCTAGTTTTTAGGGATGAAAAGGTCCTTATGATCTAACAAGTGGTATCGAGCTTAGTTCTAATATCTCTGTCTCAATTTACACTAGTATGTAAACATCCGATGGACTATAACCTTAAGAGACCATAAATATACAGTGAAGACCCTTACGATCTAACAAATACACTTTAGGTCTTGTTGAGTCTATATGCGTGGATGAGTGTTGAAATAGCATGAGTAAAACCGCACCATTTCAGGAACTTTTTTTTACTGAGATAGTTGGTATATATTCAAAACTCAATACCAATGCTCTTCAAAAGAAATTCAATGAAAGAAAGTGCTTGAGGTAGAACTATCAAATACTTACTTACTTACCCTGTAGGACCAGATAGGTAACAGAGGAAGTGAATGGTGCCTTGAAAATTTTCCCCTAAATATTCACCAATCCATTACTCCGATAGCTACAATGCTATGAAGATTAGGATATGAAGTCTTCTTAAAAAACAGAAGAACACAGATCTGAGCACGACCAGTTCAGAACACTACGTTGTCGGGTTACGATCACTGGTTGGAAATCAACGTAGTTGGTTACGACTATCGGATGGAAGCTAACGTTGTCGGAGTTCGGCTATCGGACGAAAATCACCGTGGTTGGAGGTCGACTACCAGTCGGATACCAATGACCAACGTGATCGAAACCAACGTGGTCGAAACAAATGTGGCCGAAATCAGTATGGCCAAAACCAATGTTGTCGAAAATCGACATGGTCGATGTCCAGTGTGTGGTCGAAAGACTAGCATGGTCGAGGACCAATGAGTGGTCGAAAACCAATGCAGACAGGACCGATGTGATCGTAACCTTTGTGGTCGATGCCCAGAAGCTGCGGCCGAAAAACCAATCGAGTAGTCGATGACCCGAGAAGTCATAACAGTTTGAAATATGACTAGAAGGGTCAACGATCAACCAGTGATCGTAACCAGAGTGGTTGAACCAATTCGAACTTCGACCAATGAGGTCGACTATCAACGAATGATCGAAAATCAAAGGGCGGTCGAAAGACCAGCACGGTCAAGAACCAATGAGCGGTCGTAACCAGACGCGGTTGAAACAACTCAAAAGAATAGAGCAATCGCAAAACTGCAAGATCTAAAATCCACATATCTTTTAATTAAAAGATCAAATGGCCGTGAAACTTTGTATGCAAAATTGCTTAAGGTGTCAAAATGCTATTCCATTCTTGAATAAAAAATCTATGATAAATTTGAGACCTTTTTGCAATTTGAGATTGTGCACATTAACCAAGAACTAAAAACCAAATCGATGATCAGATCTTCCTCATGGGTAGAAGATAGCCAAAATGGCTTTGTATACACTCCCACATGTCTGGGCAAACTAGATCATCAAAGAAATTAGATCAAAAGTCCTTGAATCAAGAAATCAACCGATTAGACCAAGAACTTGCAAAAATTGGGTTTCTTGAAAATCTTGCTATTGAAGTACTTAGATGATTGGAGATCGATCTAAAGAGATTATCTCCATCTCGTTCATGTCTTTGGCACATCAAGATCAAGATAAGGGCAAAAGAGAGATCAAACCAACTGAAACAAAAGCAACATGAAGATATTAAGAAAGGGTTGAGAGAAGAGATAAAAAAACCAACTCAAAATAGAGCAAACTCAATTAGATAAAAAGATACACAAGGTAGATTAAAGATTGATGTATATTGCTCACTTGAGATGATTGATTTTACAACCACTCTACTCAGGAGGACAAATCTCTACAGCTAGAGCACACGCACTCTCTAACCTATCTCCCATAGGAGGGAGGAGGAGCTAACCACCAAAAGGCTTAGCCAACCTTCTCAAAACCTAACACTTGCTTGTCATGCGTTTGAATCCCATCGAACCATCCTCGTTTGCAAACGGCTCAAGTCACTTAGCGCGCCACATACCTCTTCCCACACATGACATGTGACACCCCGGCCCATGTTGGCCTATGTGTGTGTGCACATGAATTTCTAGATTAGTCCCACCTTGCTAACTTAACTTGAATATCCCTTACATATAAGCCTAGGAGTTCCAATAGTAGCACCCCCGGTTAACCGTTTTGCGCGAAGCGAGGACGAAAGTGCAAGCGGGTTGCTACGTGTGCGTGGCCTATCCAGAACGTGGTTAGGTCTGAGCCGGTTTGGACCCTAGGACGTTACAAATGGTATCAGAGCCGACTCTCGCGGTTACATAGGCGTGTGCGAGTCAGGGACGCGGGCATATGGCGCATGGCGCGTGTGGGCCCGGAGTGGACACACGGCATGCCATATGTGCTGGCACTGAACGCACGGACATGTGCCAAGAGAGAAGATTCTTATCATTTGCCCCGGTGTGAGTATGTTGGTCCGACGAGGACGTCGGGTCCTTTGAGGGGGGTGTATGTGACACGCCGACCCATGTTGGCCCATGTGTGTGTGCACATGAATTTTTGGGTTAGTCCCACCTTGCTAGCTTAACTTGAGTATCCCTTACATATAAGCCTAGGAGTTCCAATAGTAGCACCCCCGGTTAACCGTTTTGCGCGAAGCGAGGACGAAAGTGCAAGCGGGTTGCTACATGTGCGTGGCCTATCCAGAATGTGGTTAGGTCTGAGCCGGTTTGGACCCTAGGGCGTTACATGACGACACTCGACTTCCTAGACCATCTGGACCTCAACTCCTCCTTGAGCCTAGTCCTGGTCCACCTTGCTGTTGCCCATCATGATCACCACCAGTAGCTCCCGCTCCGGTTCCTCGTCGTCCCTGCTTGCAACCATCTCGCAAGCCTTGGTCATCTTCAGCGTCTCCCTGACCGTTTTGGACCTCAGCATCATTCTATGCCTAGTTCCGGTCCTCCTACACCTTACCATGACAAAAATCTGAAATCCTGCAAGCAACACAAACAAGCAAACCGTCACGTAACACTTCACGATACACAAAGTTATCAATTGGCAAATTAATCCAAACAATGCTTAATGCAAAATGTATGCACCTAAATATTGATCCTAAACCTAGGACCAAACAATAAATACATGTGCACACTAGCTAGCAACAACACTTAGGTCAACCCATGAGTACTCGAATGCTCAAAGATCACAAAATATGAAATACTCGAAGCTTACAAGTAACGACCGAGTGGCCAACGACCAGCACAACAAATCGCTACGACCATCGATCACAAAGGCTACAACTACCACAACATATCATTACGACAATCGATTACAAGGGCTACGACCACCGATCGCCAAGGCTTATGACTACCGAACAGATCGCTACAACAACCGATCACAAAAGCTACGACTACCGATCACCAAGGCTTATGACTACCGAACAGATCGCTACAACAACCGATCACAAAAGCTACGATTAATGATCGCCAAGGCTTACGACTACCGAACAGATCGCTATGACGACCGATCACAAAAGCTATGACTATTGCTCACCAAGGCTTACGACTACCGAACATATCAATTGAACAACGACCACGTACTGAAGCATGACCATTCTGTGGTCGTTCTGCAATGCTTGACAAACTGTGGTCATTCTGCCGATCTCGCACAATTGCCGATCAGACCTTCCGATCGGACCATCCGACCACGAAGTCGTAAATTCCGAATACTCCAGTACTCGCAGTCAGACAAACTCGTAAACCACAAAGCCGTCAGACAAAAAACGATCTTTTGCAAAATTCTCAAAAACCAAACTCAACCTTCGTAGATACTCTAATCTAAAAGTCAATTACCCATCACAACCCTAGGGTGACCTCCACATGGTCTCACATCCCCTCTAATCCATTAATTTATACGGCATGCATATATTAATGGTAAACTTCTAACTGTTCTTTCCTTGGAACAAAACGAACTCATGTATCTGTCATAGAATTTAAAACTGTTTTCACTTCTATGAAAGCTACTATCAGGCAGTTCAACGCACTCTTTGTTAGTGAAATGGTAAACCAAATATGACGAACTCATAAGGCAAGCATGCAAGAAGAGTTTAATACATGCACTAAGGATCATCTGATCCTGTAGAGGCCATATGTCTGATACTCAGGATTTGGTACCTGAGTTGTGCCGCTCTTTGTCTGCTGGTTGACGAGCATCGGCGGGCCGGCACTTCTTCGTGCCATCAACATAACCCAAAAGCTGCTGACTCCTAAGGTAGGGCATGAATTGTGCTCTCCATTGCAGATAATTCTCACGAGTCAGCTTGATGTTGATTAGGTGGGCAATGGAAGGCGTCGGCAGAATGCCGGTGTTGGAGGAAAGGCTACTAGACGTAGAACTGGCAAAGGAAGAGCAGGTATACATGGCGATGGTGGTGTGTATCACAAGGCTCTGATACCATAAAATGAAATATCAGTAGTAGGAGAAAAGGATTGGAAGCCGTCAAAACAACCGAGGAGCATGGCATGTATTATATATGCCCAGTGCTGTACCGCTACATAGAACGATCGACAACAGTTTCGGTACAACAGAAGGAGATTAGGGTTACATGGTAAGTTGGATTCTAACCGATCCTATATATCTTCTATACATGGGAGGATCAAATCAGCTGTGATACAATTCTATCTGTTGTACACATACTTTAACGGGCGATCCACACATATGTTCGCTCAGGGATGTTGTGGTACCACATGCCGACATGCAAGCTCACAGTTGAGTTTGTGGGGGGAGAAGAAGCCGAGAGAAAATACACCGCCTTTCGAGATGAGCTCGTCGATCGCCAGGGGAGAGTGGCTTTGCAGGTGTTAGCTGGTCATCAGATTTGCAGAAACAAATCAAGAACAGGAGGATGAAAACGGGGAGGGAAGTCATATCCATTGGGCCTCCTTTTGCATGTGCTTCTGAAGAACAAAGCACGGAGTAGGAAATGGAGCAGCGTTCAGACTTTCTTGTCCCTCAAATTAAAATGTTGCGCTTTGTCACATTTGCATGTGGGAATCCAGCTCGCCGAGCAAAATATCAGAATACAGGATTGCACCCTTCCGTTGTCGTTTATGGAAGTTGTGATTTCAGCTACTGGGACGCGGTAAGTCAGGGAAAGTGACTATCAAATCGGCGCGTCATTAGAATTTTCTAAGGTGCAAGGGAATCCGGAATCGTGGCTATGAAATTTCCGGGAACTCGCACATCGACAGATGACGCATTGACAGTTGACACAAGACCACTACTACTAGGTGCAGGAGTTGATTATTCAGCATTGCTGCTGGTCTATCAGGAGAATTGTAGAAGTAGGAATTTCTATCAGCACAAGCTCGAGGCTGCGGCGACCTTACATGGGGGGTGGGTGTGGACCGGCGGTGGCCCGCGGCTTGGAGGCGAGACCTCCATGGCGCCGTCTGTCGCCGGTGGCGGCACTAGGGGCGGTGCTGATCGCAGTCCCAGTGCTAACTCCTAAGTGACGATGTGTGTTACTGAAGCATACCTCAATTGACAATTGTAACAAGTAACAGCTAGCGTCGGCCATGGCAGGCCAACTGATCAGCTGGTGGTTCGCGTGGGCATGCAGCAACTTTCCTCCGTGCCGCATGAGGCATAGAAGCTGCCCTATATCACTTTCTTAGCCAGGCCACGCATGTCATCAGGCTGTGTGTACTGAACTCACGTTACTCACCCTGGTTCATCAGGCTGCAGTACCAGAGGAAAGGGCATCTCATCTACATAACTAGGATTTACAACGTCAGCATTCACCAATATCAGGTAACTTTCTTCCACTTGGCAAGGGAACAACAGAAGGCGAAAACAACCACATATTGAATGCATTGTTTTGAATGGAACCGTATCGTCTACAAACATGAAGTCCAAATGTATCGTACAGATGCATAAAGTACTGAAATTTACAAAGAAAAATGAAGGCAAACATTTAACGCCCTTCTAGTGTTGTGATACTCATGCAGTTCGGGGATCTTCCCATGTTTTCTCTTGAGTCTTCAGTTTCATAATTCCTTAGCGTAAAATAAATAGGTTGTTTTGGGGTAGGAAGTGGGGCTGTTTCGTTCTCTAACATGAAAACAACGGATGACATAAGCGGCCTAGCATTTGGATGGTCTTGAACACACAGGAGTCCTAAATGAATACATCGTAAAACTTCTGGAAGTGGACAACTCTCCACAATGGATGAGTCCACCAATTCACTTGCATTGCCATCTTTCCATAAGCTCCATGCCTGAAACAGTTAAATCAAGTTCTGATTAGGTACTCGTCAAGTGTTTGAGTTGTCGAAAATTTGAGCTTTCAACGATACTTACATAGGCTATAAGGTTTGGAAAGTCCATTATGAGATGGGGTGAGCTGATCTTTAACCCGCTTACAATCTCCAACAGTAGAACACCCAAGCTATACGTGTCAGATTTGACAGAAAAGGAACCTTCCATCGCATATTCAGGAGACATGTAACCACTGCTTGAATTATTCAAAAATAATGTAATGTCCAGTTTGAATTAGTTAAGAAGTAAAATTTGACCATGCTAACCACTAGCTCGTGCATGAATTACTTACTATGTCCCAACAATCCGAGTAGTGTTTGCTTGTTGCTCGTTTCCTCCGAAGATCCTTGCCATACCGAAATCTGATATTTTGGGAGTCATTTCCGTGTCCAACAAGATGTTGCTTGCTTTGAGATCTCTATGAACTATCGTTAATCTTGAATCTTGGTGGAGATAAAGAAGTCCTCTTGCTATCCCTTTAATTATTTTGAATCGTGTTGGCCAATCAAGCACATATTTTCTTGTAGCATCTCCCAAGATCAGTGTGAAATGAAGTGTATTGTCAGTCATCATGAATATCTAAGAATGTTTTACTATATGTGATCATAATTCAGAACATACCAAAAAGGAAGGCATCCAAGCTTTTGTTAGGTAAGTATTCGTAGACTAGTAACTTCTCATCTTCATGAATGCAGTAACCAAGAAGTTGAACTAAGTTCCTATGCTGCAATTTGGCAATCAGAACTGCTTCATTTCTGAACTCCTCAACTCCTTGCCCAGAATTCTTACTGAGCCTTTTTACAGCAACTTCCTTGTCACCTTCCAACATTCCCTGCATGAGTGCACCGTTCTTCAATTGAACAAGATAAAAGCTACAATAGTTCTTCAATTGAACAAGATAAAAGCTACAATATTTCTTCTACTGAAATTATAAAGCTAAAACTTTTTGTTACCTTGTAAACTTTTCCAAAACCACCTTCTCCAAGCATGTTGTAATTGGAAAAATTGTTTGTTGCAGTGAGAATATCTTCGAAGCCAACAGATGGAAGTTCTATATTTTCATTCCCTATTTCATTGGAAGCGTTGAAGTGTTGTGGCGTATGTTTTTTCCGAGTTTTCCTGTTTCGGCGTTTGCCTGACAGGAACACATTCATATCAATATGTTTCCAATGAATACTTCATTAACATTGCATTCTGAAAAGTGAAGAAAGTCTTGCTCTACCTCTTGACTTGCATATCCAGACAAGGCATATGCATGTGAGTATCAGCAGACTAGCCATAGCCGGGAGTATAATCTTCAGTACATCACTCTTCTTGTTGTTAACTGCAGATTTGTAGTCTATCAAGAGAGAAACGCTATCATAATCTAACGTAATGCATTTCTTGCAAGTGTCACATTTACTGTGAATAATATGTTATTCTAACCACATCTAGCATTCCACATCAAGGGCATTGATCATACAGTACAATCAATAAGTGTGCAAGGAAAGGTAAATACCGGGTGAGCTGAGAAGACGGAGGTACAGGTTCTCACCGCCCTGACTGAACTTCTCTGTGTCGACAAGCTCCCCCAGCCAAATCAAGCACCTTGACTGATCCGTCGTCTTTCCGACATAATTCGGGTTAGCATAAGCGTACGCGGTGCATGAGCAATTGCGGTTGCACTCTGCTTCGCATTGGTCCAAGCTTCTGTTCCTGATGAACAAGAACTTGTCGGGAGTCTTCATGCCAGGCATGGTCAAGAAACTGTCTCCTCCACCACATTTCAACTCCTCCTTTTTCCGACACCCTCTGGAGTAGTTAAGACCATCGGGCTCAAACCCACTGAGGCACTTGCACATCGGAACTGCTTCAGTGGCATCGCAGTAGCCAAACGGGCCGCATGAGGCATAGCTGTCACAGCTAGGACTGGGGCGCTCCCAGAAAGGTACCCAAGACGATAACGTGCTGTTCCATGCCAGGAACTGCACCATGCCTGTGTAGTTCAACATCATGCGAATGTATGGCGAGCCATCAGAGACGGTGTATGTCAAGTAGTACACGCCCCCTATGTTTTCAATTGTTTGGGACAAGATGGAGCCGGTGTTGCTCTGATACAGCGTGGAGACCAAATCACCATCCCACGCAGCTCTGCGCCAGTACCGTCTCGTTCCATTCCAGATGACGATCTGGAGATCCGAGGTGGAGTCACCGCCCATGGAGTAGTCACCGGTGGATGGGTCATCAGGGCCCCTCCAAGCAAATAGGCGCTTGAAGAGGTCAGTGTTGTTGCTCACCGGTAAAGGCATGTTGGGGAGGATGGTGTCGGTTGGGCTGCGGAAGCTCTCCCATATGTTCGTGCCGTTTGGCGACTGGACGACCAAGTTGCCGGAGTCAAGCAGTATAGCAGCAGCTCCCACGTCTCCGGTGGCGATCTTCTTCCTGGTTGTCCACACAATGCGGCCTTTGGAGTCTGACAAGACAAGGCCAGAGCTATTGCTCACAACCAGCTTCCCGGACGAATTGGTGGTGATTGGGTTGTTGCGGTTGGCGACCCACACGTATGTGCGCTCGGAGATGTTGTGGTACCATATGCCAAGGTATGCGTTTGTTGGGGAGAAGAAGCCGAGAGCAAAGATGCCACCTTTCGAGACGAGCGTGTCGCCGGGGGAGAGTGGCTTTGCAGGTGTTAGGCGGTCATCGGATTTGCAGAAACAAATCAAGAACAGTAGGATAACAACGGGGATGGAAGCCATGCCCATTAGGCCTTGTTTGGCATATGCTTGTGAAGAGCACATGGAGGAAGATGGTATGAAGTAATGACGATGCGTACGATTATATGCCTCGCATTGAAATGTGGCTCGCCACATTTGCATGGGTGGAATATCCAGCTGTGCTGGACATAATTCCAGGTTGCCTCGAGTGAAGAATGATGTGAGTTCGATGCTACGGGACAAATGGCAATGGCTCGCAGGTTGGCGCTTCCGGCAATTTTCCAAGGTGTGCCGTGTGCGTATGAACCGTTGCAGACATGGCACTCGATGGAAAAGCATAGCCACATATGTACACTCGACATCAAATTCGTTACGGCAACAAACGCGCGATGGTGGTGTGGGAACGTCGAGCTCGCAACACAGGACTACAAGAAAAATCAAGATTTTCAGCATCGCTGCAGGCCTATCAAAGGAATTGTGGGTTTGGAAGTATTACACAGGCACACGAAAACGAAGGTGCTAAGAAACAGGTACCGTCAGGTGGAGCTCCGACGGGGGCTGCCCGACGGCGTGGGTGGCACCGGCACACCAACCCCTTCCTTATTAAGGGTTCACTTTGTTTCCGACCTTGCAGCAGGTGGAGGCGGCGGGCGGCGGCATGATTGGCGGGCCGTGCAGGCGCCGGCGGTGGGACAGGGGCGAGCAGGCGGCGGGCGAGTACGATGAAATGGAAGTGTGGGACCGCGCGGCCCGCGCACGCGTTGGCAGTTGCCACTGTTCGACCCCGTGCCAGTCGCCGTGCGCCGCGCCGGAGATCACGTGAGCCGCAGGTGCCTCTGGGCTGGGCAACTTCCGCCGTTCCGCGTGTGGCGCGATGGAGTTCAGGGCCCGCGGCCTGCCCCGCTTCGCTACCCTCTTTTAGCCGGGCTTGCATAACCAACGGTGGGCTGCCACCGGTTCAGGATCTTTTTGCTGCGCATTACCCTTTCTGGGCTGCACGGCCCGAAACATTTGGGTCATATTGGGTTGGTGCCGCCGAAGTTTGTTATGCCGATGAGTCAATTCACGGTGGGCCAGGTGAATATTCGGCCTTCTGTCGAGCAAGTAGACAGAGAGCGCCCATCAAGAGAGAACAGATGAACAAGTTCAGCATCGTCTCATGGAAACAGTCGACCATCTGCTGCTGCTGCACTGTGTCTCCGCTAAGTTGGTTTGGTGAATGTTCCAACGGCATCACTGCTTCCCGTCCGACTTCTTCAACACCACCAGCAGCCTGTGTGATTGCTGATTGCAATCCGCAGATCAGTATGGAAGGATTTCAGAAAAAAAAGATTAGATAGTTTGTCCTTGCTTATCTTAGATGATTTGGAAAGACCATAATGATATATGGTTCAGAGGTAAGTCCTTCCAAATAGCTGATCTGCTTACCTCGATTAAGCAGGAATATCTCAGTTGGGTAAAACTGGGAGCTACCAATTTAGATTTTATTTTGTCGAATAATTTGCCTCAGTCGTCATCGTTGTCGAATAATCTCCCCTCCCTCCCTCCCTGTATTCGATGCCCATTTTGGGCAAACTAAACTCTGTATTTCGTTTTCCCCCCTTATTTGAATGAAACGCTCGTAGCGTTTTCGAGAAGAAAGGAACGGTATTACACTTTGTAGGATAATTAAATAAGGAGCCACCACAAGATCGGCAGCCCTCTTGCATTTGGCATCGGATCCATTGAAGATGAAAAGCACAGCGCCAAATGAATTAATACATACATGCCTACAATCTAGTTCCAAGTGTATTATACAACTGCACACAACTACTGAAATTTGCACAGTACATAACAGTGGTTGATCCAGGATTTTCGGATGGGTGTTCAGAGGTAGCAAATATTATTTAATGGAAAAGAAAGATCCACAATAGGAAAAAAAATGCTCATCCTAGAGAACATCTCAAAATAATTTAAAGAAATTATAAAACAATTAAGAGAGATACCTTCCATAGCATTAGAGATGGCAACGGGCATAAACCCGCTGGGTTTTGCTATCTCAAACCCGTGCCCATGAAAGTTGGACGTGCCCGCTAAAAAACCCGTGCCCGTGACGGGTGCAGATTTTTGCCCAAACCCATGCCCACTGGGTTAATGGGTACCCATGGGTCGCCCGTCGGGTCAGTAATGCGAGCTGCAACAATGGTTAATGGAGAGGAGGAAGAAGTTCACCGGCCATCTTCGTTGGAGCCGGAGGGCAGCGCCATGGCCAAGGGCCTACTGCTGTGATGCGCGTTGGCTGCGGCGTGGGGGCGGCGGGCTGTCGCCGTGGGGGCGGCGGGCTGAACTGGAAGGCGAGGCGACGGCGAGGGCATGCGGGAGGACGAGCGTGCGGCGAGAGTGGCGGGAGCAGGAGCGGGAGCTGCGGGATGGAAGGGCGAGCGTGGAGACTACCGGAGACTAGATGCGCCGCCGCTACGGCGACTGTTGAATCAGGGTGGGGACTGGGGAGGAGTGAGTAGTGACCGTGGCGAGTGCTAGCTAGGGTTAGCCGTATGGGTAATGGGGCATTGCCGCATTGGATTTGGGGGCTTGGGGCTAAATGGCTAATGGGCTGGACTGGTTTGCCTGGAGGCTGGGAGCCTGGGTTTATAACTCCTATGGATCGGGTTTATATTACCCATGGGTTTACGGGTTTGGGTACTATATGAACGTACTCGAACCCGGCAGACCCGATGGGTTGGGCTTTTTGCCCATTAAGAGACCCATGGGTTATGAAATTGATTCAGACCCATACCCTAATAGAGTAAAAACCCACTGGGTATTGGGTTTCGGGTACCCATTGCCATCTCTACATAGCATATTTGGGAGACATGTAACCACTGTTTGAATCATTTCAAAAGTGAGTACGCCAAATTTAGTGAGTTCAAGCATGCAAAAAATAGTTTAAGCATATAGAGTCCAATGCAGGAGTTGCCCAGTATGTCCCAACAACATGTCTAGTATTTGCTTTGTTGCTGATTGTCACCAAAGATCCGACATACCAAAATCTGGTATTTTGGGTCTCATCTCCTCATCAAACAAGATGTTACTTGCTTTGAGATCTCTATGAATTATTGCCATTATCGAATCTTGGTGGAGATAAAGGAGTCCTCTAGCTACCCCTTTGATTATGCTAAACCGTGTTGGCCAATCAAGTATAGACTTTTTTTTTAATATCATCTGCAAGCCAAGAACGGAGTATGTGAAGCCATGTTAGTCTTTCGATTAGGCATGTTCCTTTGGTTAGCGCAAGAACCATTATATGTGATTAGAACATACCAAGTAGGAAGTAATCTAAGCTTTTGTTGGGTAAGTATTCGTTCCTAAGCAGCTTCTCATCTCCACAAATGGGAAAATTTATGTTTTTGCCACCCTTATGAGGTGAGGGGCAACAGATTTGCCACCCTGGCCCGTTGTCAGTGACTCAGGCGGTCCCACATGCAAGTGACAGAGGTAATTGGCCAATCTTAAGAGTGGCAAAAACATGAATCTCCCCAAATGCAGTAACCAAGAAGTCTGACTAAGTTTCTGTGCTGTAATTTGGCAATAAGAGAGTTCACTGTTTGGCGAGAGCCACAAAAGTCTGTTTGGAAAATTGAAACGCTCTTGCAAGATATTCTCCTCTGGCCCCTTCGCCTCCCCTTCGCCCCTTCGCCTTGCCGCCGCTGGAGCACGCCGCCGGGGGCATGTGCGAGTGCTAGGAAGGCGGCGGCGGGGCTGTCTCTCCGGGATCTGGGCGGAGGCATCTGATTCTGGGTCGCAGTGCCGTCGCCTCGCCTCCCCTTCGCCCCTTCGCCTTGCCGCCGGTGGATCTCACCGCCGGAGGCCTGTGCGGGTGCTAGGAAGGCGGCGGCGGGGCTGTCTCACGGGGATCTGGGCGGAGGCTAAATCTGGGCCGCAACTGGATCTGGACGTCGGGCTTGCGGCGGCCGGGTCCCTGAGGAGGTCGCCGGCGGCGATAGCGTGACGTGAGCGGCGGCCGGGGCCAGTTCGTATGCGCCCTGATGGGCGTTCGTCGATGGCAGCGATAGCCTCCTCACGCTCCCCGAGTCCTCCGTAGGCTTCGTCTTCGCCGGCCGCGCCCTGGACTTCTCCAAGCGGCCAGCCGCCCTCGCCGGCGAGGCGGTACGGATCTTGGAGCCAGACGGGCACCTCGTGGTCCTCGCATCCGGCGCCGGCGACGCCTACAGCCTCCGGTCCCTCCAAGCTCTCTTCCCATCCCTCCAGAGTGAGGGAGGATCATGGTTTTGGCTGTCAATGGATGGCGAGAGCTCTGTCGAGAAAGAGGGTGGGTTGGTCCGGAGTTCTGCCATTTCAACTGAGGAGTTCGTGCATGATGCGCTGAGGGCGGGTTTCACCGTCGACGATCTGGTTCGTCATCCTCGAAACCTGGCAGCAGGTTTACTGATGCAGTGGCGCTATTGCATTTGTCGCCAGTAGTCAAGCCTTGGAAGGGTCATCTTCTTAAACCGAAGTCGCCTCGGGAGTTTTCCATTGGTGATGTTCGGGTGAAGGATGTAAGGTTTGGTAGAAAATCAAAGGGGGAGAGAAGCTTGAAGGGCTTCTGCAGCATGAAGAAGGTGGTTGTTCTGGGTGCCAGGGAGAGTGCGTCGCGCTCGAGTCCGATGATGTCGGTGCATTCAGTGGAACAGTTGGGGGTTGTAATTCAAAATGAAGTGCCAATTCAGTTTCCACTGCCGTGCAGCCGGACCAATCAGTTCTTGGGCCGGATACAAGTTGGGCCCATCTTGAGTTTCGGTGCTCAAAAGGTTTGGGTCTTTTTGTCCAGGAAGGGATTCCCAAGGGGTTTCTCAGGGAGGCCAAAAGCAGTGCCGCCAAGAAGCCCTTTCATCTTCACTTCTTGTTTTCGGTCATACGCCGAAGTTGTGAGGACTGTGGGGAAGCAACTCAGAAGGAAATTCGGGTGGCTCATGTCCCTGGATCTGCTCAGTGGTGGCGTATAGGCGTCGCTTTGTGGTTTCTTCAGTGGCGGACATTGCAGGAAGCGGCTCATCATGGAGTTCAAGGGTGGCTATGCCATGGCCTTGAGGCGTGCAAGACCCTGGTGTGTTGGTGGCGGTCTATTTTGTGTGTGGGTAGTGCGTGGGGTGCTGTGGAGGTGTTGGCGAAAGCTTTACCGGTGACCTTACCGGTCTCGACATCGATGACGCCTTCGGGCGCCATTTCCCCTCCTGGAGGGTTGTCATGGTACTCCATAGCCCTCATATTTACTGATCTCCAGGTGAAAACCTTGCCTCGGTGAGGCGGGCGGCGTCGGCGACTCTTCACGCAAAGTAGACCGAAGGTTGGAAGGCACGGTTGGTTGAGGATAGGGACTTGGTTGAAAGTAAGGACGGAAAAGAAGTTCTAAAGCTTAGTCTTTCTAGCTTTTTTCTTAATCCTTAAGCTCTATTTCTTGTTGTTTTTGCTCCTCAATTTTGAGGATTTAAGCTTAAGAGCTCGTGTAACTTTTGGCTGTATATATCCCTCGTGGATATAGAGGCCGGATTTTATATCCTTTATCTAAAAAAAATTTGGCAATAAGAACTACTTCACTTCTAAAATGATCTATTCCTAGGTCAGAACACTCAGTAAGCCTTTTAACAGCAATTTCCTTGCCACCTTCCAGTGTTCCCTATGTGGTTGCATTATTCAAATAAAACATGATGTTACAAATAATCTTAACTTAGAGTTCAAAACGTAGTAGTGTCCGTCTCCATGTGTAACTTAAGCTGAAGTTATGTTCAACTTGAAGTCCGAACATGCATGCAAGTAGGAGATTATTATCCTATATATCGAGAAGGCTTGTACCTAGTTTTATAAGAAAAAAAAGTAAGGAAAAAAAGGAGCAAGTAAGAGAATAGAGAAATTCAAAAATTCTTCTGTGTTCTCTCAGTTTATTTGCAAGGTGTATGTAACTGCCAAAGTTAAATTTTATACACTGCCGAACCCTCCTTTTCCAAGTACATTGGATCCACAGAAATCGTTCGTAGCAACGGTGATGTCTTTGAAGCTAGTACATGGAAATTCTGAATTTTGATCGCATGGTTCATGAAAATTGCCCAATTGCTCTTGCATCGGAATCTTGGAGGTTCCCTTGTAAAATCCTAATACATTAACACTGCATAGTTGGCTCCTGTCCAACCTCTTGACTTGCATATCCAGACTAGGTATATGCATCGGCTACAGGGCATCTGATGGTAAACACTAGTTGTGATCGAAGAGCGCAGCGGCAAGTTGTGAATTTGTTACAGACAAGTCGAACTTCCAACGTCGACGAGGTGATCGAGACTGCATCCGTTGAGCTCGCATCCAGCACCGTGCCGTGCATCGCACGCCAGCCAGCCAAGCTGCAGAACGAACTTGGTCCGCGACAACTCCTGGGCCGAAGCTACCTCGCTCGCGTGGCCGACGGACAAGCCGATCGATCCCTAATTGGCCAAGCCCGACTCACACGCGACAACTCCGCCCTGCTCCCTCGCCGGCTCCCCCGCGCCGCCCTACTCGCTGCGCGCCCAGCATCGCCGCCTCCCTCCCCCGCGCGCCGCACCTCACTGCTTGGTCTTGGGCTGCTCGCCCGCTTTCTCGGCCTCGGGTCGGGGACGGCGGGGTTTCGTCAGATCGACCTTCCTGGCCATACTCAAGTGAGTGTTCCTAACCTAATAATAGATGTTAAAGGAAGGAAGGAATTTTGCTCTCTTGATTCACTTGTTCGTCACATCTCCTGTCAATACCATGGATGTCTGTTCCTTGCGCTTATGCAAATGTAAACTTGTAGGCGTGCTGCGATGGCGTTCATGGGGCGGAGAGAAGCTACATGTAATACCCGAGAGAGATGGAGGCAAAACCCTAATTTTCTTCCCCTTTGCTACAGTAACCGCCAGCTCCACCCCATCTAGAAGGAGTTTTTTGCTATTATAGTACTCCTCAAATGCGGCTTCGACGAAACGGTATCTACGTCGTGGACTTCTCTAAAATAGTATCTATTTCGTGTACTCCTCTCTATAATAGTATTTTCAGAGATTTAAAGTCATTTGAATTTGATTTTCGAATTTAATCTTCCTCATATGACTAAAATGCCCCTTGGTTTTTTCAGCAGACCCAATCTCCTATTCCAGTTCTTTTTCCTCCCAGGCGACGAGTACGCCATGGTTTTTGACGCGTCTATTTTCCCGAGCTTTTTGCGATGCTGGATTCGAGGGATTCAAGGGCTTTTCTTGGAGGAGAGGTTGGGATTTGATTCCACCTCTAATCACATAATCTCCCATGATGTTTTGCCCATCTTCGATGGGGATTTGGAGCATCCTTATTAGATGACTCGATTCGGTTGTTGGTTTGGCGAGTTCTGAGAGGAGCCGCCACCATGGCGTACTCGTCGCCTGGGAGGAAAAAGAACTGGAATAGGAGAGTGCGATTGGGTCTGCTGAAAAAACCAAGGGGCATTTTAGTTATATGAGGAAGATTAAATTCGAAAATCAAATTCAAATGACTTTAAATCTCTGAAAATACTATTATAGAGAGGAGTACACGAAATAGATACTATTTTAGAGAAGCCCACGACGTAGATACCGTTTCGTCGAAGCCGCATTTGAGGAGTACTATAATAGCAAAAAACTCATCTAGAAGCCAGCGCATGCTCTCTTTGGGGGTATAAGAGGGAGAGAGCCAGGGGGAGAAAGCAAAAACTCACTTTCGTTTCTTCCCCGAGCTCACCTGTGCTGCTGCTGCTCCCCATCGCGCCGCTCGCCAGCCCCGGCGCCGCCGCCGCCCGCGCACGCGCCGCGTGCCGTCGCCGCTCGGGTGCGCCGTCCCTGCCCCGCTCGCTGTCGCCGCCGTCCCGTTCGCCTAGCGCTCCACCGCCGCCCTCAGCTCGTCGCCTACGCCGTCCTCTAGCTGCCGCGCGTGCCCGCGCGCGTTGCCGCCGTTGCCGCTCCCCGGCTCCGCCTGCTGCGCGCCGAGCAAGGGGGCAAGGGGGAGGGCCAGGATTCGGCGGAGGGGGAGGACAGGGTGCCGCGCCGGCCGACTGGAGAGAGGAAAATAAGAGGCGCCGGCCGTGGGAGTGAAAAGGAAGGAGGAGCTGTGAGCCGGCCGATTGGAAACGAGGAGCTGTGGGCGTGGGAAGAAAAAGAGAGAGGGAGGGCAGGCGTGAAAAGAAGAGAGCCGGCCGGAGGAAAAGGAAAAAAGAAAAGAAAAGGGGAGAGAGAGGGAAAGAGAAGAGAGAGAGAAAAGGGGAAGTTGACCTGTTGCCAGATCTGCTTGATCCGGCCGAGAAAAAGGAAGCACTGTCCCGATCCGATCGCTCGGGGCCAGGGTAATGCCTCGAAAACCTTCTTCCTATTTATTTACCGAGTCGAGTATAAGTTAATATATCGATAATTAGAGTTGATGCATGTAACCCTTTAATTATCGTTATTAATATGAATACCTGATCGGTGTAGTTGGTACGGCCACTGTAGTTCGGATCTGGTCGATCCGTGGCAAAAGAGGGAGGAGGAGAGCATAATTTGAGGTTAAACAGTGTAGTCGATTAAAGCGAGATTAAGCGTATAGAATTCGATTGGCGAGTATAAATAGTGAAATCGCTGATTTTACATATTTGGTTAAGCACCGGGACAATGGGATGTTGCCTGGTGGGACAGGAATGGGTTATGGCGAATTGAGCATTAGAGTGATGTTATTTGCTCGTACATGAATGTATTGCATGAGTGATGATTGAGATAGTTAATGCTTGTTCAGGTGGCGGTTCGAGTCTGGTGCCGTCCACGCTCCGTCCGCTAGGTTAACAGGCAAGTGCATGGTAGAAAAATAAATTGTGATGAATGCTATTCGTGTCCCATGCTATGATTTACAGTATTTATGAGATGGTGCATGTGATTATGTGCTAATCATACCTTGATGAGTAATGTTTATGATTAGACATTCACATTTGAGGCATATTGCATCATGCAAAATGCATAAGAGCCAGGTCGGTGAGAAAGTCATGACTAGTCCGGAGTGCTCTTGAATAAGAGCCAGGTCGGTGAGAAAGTCATATGACTAGTCCGGAGTGCTCTGGAATAAGACCTACAGAGGTAGGCAAACGAGTGGTCCATCGACGGGTGGACGCTCCGCTATACCGGTATACGCTACAGTTACAGGACATACAGATGCATACAAATGCATTGCATGATATTGCATTGCATTACAGTGACAGAAAGTGATACAGTTACAGACAGAATTGATTTACAGTTTACAGTTACAATTGTGATTTACAGTTTACAATTACAGTTGAGATTTACAGTTTACAGTTACAGTTGTGATTTACAATTTACAGTTACAGAATTGATTTACAGTTTACAGACATAGGGTTGAATTATAGTTTACAGACACAGAATTGATTTACAGCATACAGTTACAGACTTAGCTTACAGTTTACAGTCATAGAGTGAAATTACAGCTTACAGTTCATGAAGTTGGTTGAAATTGCTAAAGTGATGTTACTGTTTTATCGTGTGCTTGCTGAGTCTTCGGACTCACCCTTACTTTGTCGTTGTTTTTAGGTGAAGAATGACGACATGCATGGAATGGGGATAGTCGTTTTGGCACTGCACATGTGAAATAACAGTTTAGACGTATACTGAGCTTGTATGGTGAATCTAGGGTTTAGTTTGCTAGCAATGGAACCCTGAGCTTGTTTATGTTATGGTTTGTGAAATACGAGGTTAGTTGTCTTTGCAACTATTTTACAGTTATTTGTAGTTTGATCCCTGTGGGTAATGGTATTAAAACAAAATAGAGATGCTGCTAAAAGTTAAATAGCAACACTTGTGAATTGGTAAGTGGATGATGGTAGCATCTTGGGCCCTTGGAGGGCCGGGGTGTTATACTACATTTGCTCGGAGTTGTGCTTCTCAGTTACGAGTCAGAGAGGCTGTACTCTTCGAGGGTGGATTGGAAGCAGCTGCGGCCAATTATCCAATCAAGCGCATCATCCCGGTGGCGGAGGAGGTGCTCTGGGCTAGAGAGATTGTTACGGGAGGCGTCTCCAGTCTCAACACTGTCGAAGTTGTTCATGTACACTCATGCAGGTAAGGGCAAGAGACGTAATATTATTATTTTCTTGTCTTATCAATTTGTGAATGAACGCAAACCTTGTATGTAAGACATTCTTTCGTATATCTACAGATTTCAGTTGCTAGTGATTTATACAATTACACAATTACTGAAATTTTCATACACTATAATAGCTTACGCTAAACGTAGTCAGACGCGTTATAAACACAGTCTTCTCTTGCTTCTTCGGTCGTGTCTCTTGTTCTTTTGATTATCTATTTTGCCCTGCGTTTTATAACAGATCGGATATCCTTCGTTTGTGTAGGTAAGCAACTGAATATAAAAGGCAAACATGTGGAACAGAAATACTTTGTTTGAAGCGAGACATCTTCAACATAAATCTCAATTCATAACGTATCATTCACAGCTTTTACCGATACAGACACTAAACTCCGTAGAGATTACAACCACCTATGCTGAAAGCCACAATCCATACACAGTAAATCAAAAAGTTTACTGAAATTCACATACAGTAAAGTTTCGCGTTCAAACGTCCCTCTTGTGTTGTGATACTCATGGTACAGGTATTCACAGAACTTATCCATACACAGTAAATCAAAAAGTTTACGACCACCTTTACTGAAATTCACATACAGTAAAAGTTCGCGTTCTAACGTCCCTCTAGTGTTGTGATACTCATGGTATTCACAGAACTTGCCATGTTTTCTCTTGTTTCTTCAGTTTCACAATTCCTCAGTGCAAAATATGCAGGTTCCTTTGGTGCTGGAAGCAAGGCACTTTCATTCTCTAACATAAACACAACCGATGACATGAGTGGCCTAGCATTCGGATGGTCTTGAACACACAAGAGTCCTACATGAATACACCGTAAAACTTCCTGAAGTGGACATCTCTCAACAACTGTTGAGTCAACCAATTTCCATGCATTTCCATCTTTCCATAATGTCCATGCCTGAGCCAATACAATCAAGTTCTCACCAAGCTGGCATATTTTGTTTGGGCTGTTGAAATTTTAAGCATTCCACGATACTTACATAAGCTGTAAGGCTAGAGAAGCTCATTATGAGTTGAGGTGAGTTGATCTTCAAGCCACTTACAATCTCCAAAAGAAGAACACCAAAGCTATAGGTGTCCGATTTGACGGAAAAGGCACCTCCCATCGCATACTCAGGAGACATGTAACCACTGTTTAAACCATTTCAATAGCAAGGAATGCACAATTTGAATTAAAATAACCATGAAAATTATTGGTTAAGCATTGACTAGTACATGGGTTACTTACTATGTTCCAACAACCCGGGTAGTGTTTGCTTGTTGCTGGTTTCCACCAAAGATCCTTGCCGTCCCAAAATCCGATATTTTGGGATTCATTTCTGTGTCCAACAAGATGTTGCTAGCTTTGAGATCCCTATGGATTATCCTTAACCTTGAATCTTGGTGGAGATAAAGAAGCCCTCTTGCTACCCCATTAATTATTTTGAACCGTGTCGGCCAATCCAGCACTGATATTCTTGTGGCGTCTTTGAAGATCAATATGAAACGAAGAGTATTGTTAGTCATCCATCATGAATATCCTTTTGATTGGTGATAAGAAGTCGGAACATACCAAAAAGAAAGGCATCCAAACTTCTATTAGGTAAGTATTCATAGATCAGCAACTTCTCATCTTCATGAGTGCAGCATCCAAGAAGTCTAACTAGGTTTCTGTGCTGCAATTTGGCCATTAGAACTACTTCATTTTTGAACTCCTCTATACCTTGTCCAGAACCCTTAATAAGCCTTTTTATAGCAACTTCCCTGCCACCTTCCAATATTCCCTACATGATTGCATCGTTCAGAATTGGGAAAAGACCAAAGCCATAAAATTTTCCACTACTATCATTATTTTTTTTAAAAAATGTTATCCTGTAATAGTCAACTTGAAATTTTCTGTTACCTTGTAAACTTTGCCAAAACCTCCCCTTCCAAGAAGATTGGAGTCAGAGAAATTATCTGTTGCTGCAAGAATGTCTTCAAAGATAACAAATGGAAATTCTACATTTTCGCCTCCGAGTTCAGTGGAAGCGCTTAAGTTTCCTAGCTTCAGTCTCTTCTGGATTTCCTTCTTTTGTCGTTTGCCTGCTGGCAGGAAACTCAATATGTACGTTTTTTTCTTAACATTTATACAATATTACTGCATATTTTAAAAAAACAATGTCTCTTGTTCTTCTACCTCTGTATTTTTGTATCCAGACAAGGGCTATGCATGTGAGTAGCACCAGGCATGCTGTAATCGGGAGTAATATCTTTACTAAATTGCTCTTCTCCTGAACTGCACAAATGTATCACATTCCCATCAGAATTTACTACATCAAGTATTACATGCATATAATATCATCAACGATCTTAGAACCTAAGTACCTAGCTAGCTAGCAGTAACCCCTCCAGCATTACGGCTGGGCTTGTGGTAAATTGAGGTTGCATTATCGAGGGACTATGCAAGAAGGTCTAGAAATATGTGTGATGAACCATTGTCAATGTACGTTGAGATCAAATTTGAATTTATGAAAGTTTGCAAGTTTTTAAATTTACTGTCAAACTAAGACGGTCTGACCGGCCATGGGGGTGGTCTAACCACAAGTCCGGTGTGACCAGATTTTGGGGGTGGTCGGACCTCCGGTGCGGTGTGATTAGTTTTTAGTTGATGGCTGTTTTTTTCCCAAAGAGGTGCTCACTTGTGTGTGCGAGAGAAATTATGAGCGGTCTAACCGACCACGAGTTTGGCCGAACGGCCAGACCGGCATGATTGTCACTGTCTGATCGGCTCTCCAGTTACCAGGATTTGACCAGATTGACTGACGCGGTCAAACCGGCCACTCAATGGCGGTCAGATCCATTTTGTATGAAAGTATCCAAGAGGTTTTAGATATTTGTAAAAATGGTCATGGGTTGAGTTTGAGTCCTATGTCATTGCATTCATGTTGTATTAAATATGTTTGGGCTAATGTTAGTAAAGTTGTGAAGAACTTGTGGCCGAAAATGATTTTTTGGTCTTCGGATGTGCAGAGAAGTTTGGAGTCAACTACGGTTAACAGCGAGGATCGGGACTAGGCTCGTGGAGGAGCCGAGGTCCAAAACGGTTAAGAATATTGGGTGAGATGGTTGAGTAATAGCATGTCACAGAAAAGACAAGAAATGTTGAATGGTCGAGCGATAGGTTGCACCAAGTGGTTTAGTCAGTCATAGTGAGGTATGATCCAGTGGAAACTGAAGCGGGAGACACTTACCGATCATAGCAAGCATGATAATTGCTTATAAGAGAAGGAGAAGATCGGGTCAGTGATTGACTATTGTCAACGAACAGGATTGTTTTTTAGACTAAAGAAAGGCTAATGGTATATTGACACGTCCAGAGGGATTGTTATTTCTAGACGTCCCTTGTGTCCGTTTTGGGAGATGCTTTTATTGTTCCTCACTAACGATTTACATAATTATTAAAGTATAATAAATAGTAGATAAATGTTATTTATTTCTTTATATGCTTTGATATTAATGCTATTCTTGTTAGAGAGAAAAGTATAGAATCACTATATATATATATATATATATATATATATATATATATATATATATATATATATATATATATATTAAAAAATAACCTGATAGCTTAAAAAAGGCTGGTATGTGTAATTTCAAGAGACATGCTTTTTAGGTCCCGTTTGGCACAGGTCCACCACCGGCTCCTGGAGCTGTTTGGAGCCGTTTTGTGCCAAACGGGGTACAACAAAATAGCTCCACCTAAGGAGTCCCTTAAAACCTGCTGAGACAAAAGTAGCTCCTTGGGTGGAGCTGAAAAAAGTAGTTTCACCCAGCTCCACTTGTGAAGTTAAAAAAAACAGCTCCACTTGTGAAGTGGAGCTGTGTCAAACGGGGCCTTAATTTACGGAATTGATTTGAGGGTGGTAACATTAACGGCAATAATGCCACAGCCGAATAAACATGGCGGGCATGGGATGGTGCATACCAGGAGAGTCGGCAAGCCGGAGGTACAGGTTCTCACCATACTCGCCGTACTTCGACATGTCGACAAGCCCCACAGTCCAAACCAAGCACCTTGACTGGTCGGTCATCACGCCGCCAGTGTTCAAGCTGGCGTAAGCATAAGCCGTGCACGAGCAGTTGCGGCTGCACTCAGCCGCGCATTGATCGAAGCTTCTGTTGCTGACACGCAAGAACTTGTCGGGCATCTTCATCCTAGGCAAGGTCACGAAACGGTTTTCCTTGTCGCATTTCAATGCTTCCTTTCTCCGACATCCTCTGGGAAAGTTAAGAATATCAGGCTCGAACCCATCGAGGCACCGGCACGTCGGGGCAGCCCTCGTTAAGTCGCAGTAGCTGAACGGGCCACAAGAAGCATAAAGCTCACAAGCAGCTGCGGGATACTTAAAGATGACTGTCCACGACGATGTGTTGCTGTTCCAGCTAAGGAACGAGTACACGCCCGTGTAGTCAAGGATCCAGCGAGTGCACGGTGAGCCATCGGGTGTTTTGTACGTCGTGTAGAACTCGTCTCCTGTGTTGATAGTCGTTTGGTA
Source organism: Dendrocalamus latiflorus (assembly GCA_017311315.1). NCBI lineage: Eukaryota > Viridiplantae > Streptophyta > Magnoliopsida > Poales > Poaceae > Dendrocalamus > Dendrocalamus latiflorus. The sequence continues at coordinate 33,866,273 of CM029637.1, forward strand.
CATGAAGGAGCTTATGTTGCTGGGATCTGTGAGGCCATTCACCGAAACCCCGGTCCACACACCACCACGCCAGTATGGATTGGTCCCATTCCAGATGAGGCTCTGGAGGTCCGAGCTGGGGTCAAGGCTGAAAGAGAGGTCTCCGGTGGATGGGTCATCAGGGCCCTTCCAAGCAACAAGGCGCCCGACGACGTGGCCCTTGTAGCTCATCAAGAACCTCATGCCTGGGAGGATGGTGTCAGTCGGGTGATCGAAGCTCTGCCATATGTCCGTGCCGCTTGGCAACCGGAGGACCAAATTCCCTGTGTTGAGCAGCACCGCAGTAGCCCCCGCGACTTCAGCGGTGATGTTGTTCTTCGTCGTCCAAAGAGTGCGGCCTGAATCTGACAACTCAATATCAGAATTGTTGCTGATGGCGAGCATCGCAGATGTAGACGTGGTGATTGGGTTGTCACGATTGGCGACCCACACGACGGTGCGCTTAGGGATGTTGTGGTACCAAATTCCAACGTATAAGCTCTTGTTGGAGTTGGTCCAGAAGAAACCAAGAGCAAAGACACCACCCTTTGAGATGAGCATTTCTCCAGGGGAGAGTGGCCTTCCATGTGTCAGCTGGTCATCGGATTTGCAGAAAGAACCCAACAATAGGAGGATGATAACGGGAAGGTAGGCCATGCCCATTAGGCCTTCTTCGTTTGCCAATGAAGAGTGAAGAAAATAGCATATGGATGTAGGTACTAATGAACTGAGGTGCATCGTTCTTTATAACAGTTGGACCGCAGGGAGTGGAGGTATTATTGGGAATTTCTGACCATCCAATCAAAATGTGTCTCTCACCACTTTTGAATGGTAGAAACGCAGGACAGCAAAGACTAGCGGAGAAGGAGTCAAGACAGCGAGGATCTTGACCAAGAGCACAAGAGGAGACGCTCTTAAATGCTGCTCCAAAGTCACCTACACTGTCACCTTGACAGGTCGGACACAGTGCCGGCACTGCTCATGTTGGCGTAAGAGCAGGTACAATAAGGCTTAGTCAGCAGGCTATAACAAATATAATATTAACCAAATCTTACGTGGCAGAGAGAGAAAAGAAGAGAGAGAAGGAAGCTGGCTACTAAATTACAGCTAGCTATAGCACGTAAAAATATGCATTTCACTCTCTTACATGTGGGGCCAAATAGTTATTATAATAGCTACCTTATTGTATGAACTATTTTTTTGAAAGCTATAGATGAAATAGACAAGTGTTATAGCCACTAGTTGGCTATACTATTGTACTTGCTCTAAGCGTACGCCGTACACGAACAGCTGCTGCTGCAATCGGCCGCGCATTGGTCGAAGCTTCTGTTCCGGGTAAGCAAGAACCTGTCGGGAACCATTGCCACAGCCAACAACACGAAATGATTTTCCTTTCCGCATTTCAGAATTTCATTTCTCCGACATCCTCTCGAAGAGTTGACTCCACTGATTTTGGGTTGAGTTTTTGACTTTTGATTTTTTTTTACTATATCTAAATTCTAGTTTTTTTCTAATCTTTTGTTTTTTTAGCTTTTTTGCCGATTTTTTCCCGTATTCATTTGTATTGTTCATGATAGGGTAACCTGTTTTTTTTATTTTTAAATTTTAGTTACACCAAATAAGCTAGCATCAACTATAGTATAATTTTAACCAGCTACAGTATAATTTCAACTATCAAACAGAGCGGAACATAAGACCATCAGGCTCGAACCTGTCGATGCACTGGCACAACGGGACGGCCCCTGCCAAGTCGCAGTAGCCGAACGGGCCACAGGAGGCGTAGAGGTCGCACCTGCCAGTGGGACGCTTAGAAGTAACAGTCCACGACAACGAGGAACTGTTCCAGATAGGGCTGGACGAAAAACTCGAAGCTCGTTAGCTCGCTCGGCTCGTGGCTGGCTCGGCTCGGCTCGGCTCGTTAGGATAACGAGCCGAGCCGAGCCAAGATTTTAGCTCGTTAGCTATAACGAGCCAACTCGAGCCAGCTCGCGAGCCGCTCACGAGCCAAACGAGCCATGCTTCCAGGAATTTAGATATGCATATGCTGCTTCCATGGACCTAATTTGTACTCTATTGCATGTGTTAATGTGTAAATTTGTACTCTATTGTACCCAAACGAGCCATGCATGTATTAATTTGTACTCTATTGTACCCAAACGAGCCAAACGAGCCTAACGAGCCAAACGAGCCTAACGAGCCAAACTTCCATGGATGAATATATGATGGAGATATTTTTTTGCCCTGGCTCACGAGCCAAACGAGCTAACTCGAGCTTTTTGTCGAGCCGAGCCGAGCTGGCTTTTTAGCTCGTTAGTTATAACGAGCCAGCTCGAGCCAGCTCGTTATCTACCGAGCCAGATCGAGCCGAGCCGAGCCGAGCCGAGCCAGCTCGTTATCCAGCCCTAGTTCCAGATCAGGAGCATCAACGTGCCCGTGTAGTCAATTGTCATGCGTGCGTACGCCGAACCGTCAGAGATTGTGTACGTATAGTAGAAGTCACCCCCTGTGTTGACAATCGTTTCGTACAGAATGGAGGTGGGTGGGTTCGTTTTGGTTTATTTGTAGCTTATACTTGTATTGTTTACAGTAATTAGTTTTTAAATGGTGTATTTTTTAAGGCAGAGTCAATAAGAAGATTGTAATAAAAAGTGTACTGAGTTCAGCCGTATCGGCAAAAATCTCATGCGACTATTTTTCTGTGCGTACTATCTCTTAGAACAGCCAAAATTCAAATATTTAAGTTATAAGCCATAAGATATCAATTAAAAAACCACTCAGTGTCTTTCCGGTATGTGCCGCCGTACACTGTCACACTGTTAAACACCAAGAGGCGGCACTGCGGCCTGGGCCCGTGCCAAATGACCAACTGAAGGTTCGAATTGGGGTCCCAGCTGCAGGAGAAGTCCTCGGAGGATGGGTCATCAGGGCCCTTCCAAGCAACAAGACACGTGATGACGTGGCCCTTATAGCTCACCAAAAGCTTCATGGTTGGAAGCACGGTGTCGGTTGGGTGCTCGAAGCTCTGCCATATGTCTGTGCCGTTGGGCAACCGCACAACCAAGTTCCCCGAGTTGAGTAGCACAGCAGCTACTCCGGTGCCTCTGACCGTGGTGTTGTTCTTCGTTGTCCAAGGAGTACGGCCATAGGAGTCTGACAACACCAGGTCAGAACTGTTTGTGATGAAGAGCATAGCCGATGTAGGGGACGGTGATTGGGTTATCACGGTTAGCGGTCCACACGACGGTGCGTCCCGAGATGTTGTGGTACCATATACCAAGGTATAAGGTCCTATTGGAGCTGGTCGGGGAGAAGAAGCCGAGAGCAAAGACGCCATCCTTGGAGATGAGCATGTCGTCGAGGGAGAGCGGCTTTGCATGCGTCAGCTGGTCATCGGATTTGCAGAAGCAAATCAAGAGCAAGAGGATGAAAACTCGAAGGTAGGCCATATCCACAAGGCCTTACGCTTCGTTTGCGTGCGACGAGTGAAGAAAATATTATACAGATATAGTGGGTAGCTGAGTTGCATGCTCTTTCATAACAGTTGGGCTGCAGGGGGTGAACGTATAATTGGGTCCTTTTCTGTCTGTCAACTCGAAATTCCACTCACGTTAGAATAACTGAATGAATGCAGGATGGCAAAGTTGTAAAGTTTGGATTCAAACTATAATAATAATGGGTAAAGACAGCAAGGACCTAGACTTAGCATAGCTGGCCTGACGAACGGATAAAGGCTGTGATGTTTTGGCTTCAGCTTTTAGCTTCCGGCTTATTTTTCACTATTTATAAATTTCGTCTTTTTCTGAACTTTTGACTTTTTGTTGAGCTTTTTTGCCGGTTCTTTTTTTTCCCGTATTTGTTTGTATTATACGTAATGGGCTAACATAATTTTTATATATTTTTTTAATTTTTTAATTTTAATTACGCCAAATAAACTATCATCAGTTACAGTGCAATTTCAGTTAGTTACAGTGCTTTTCAGCCATAAGCCGTCTAAAGAAAGCTATTTTGAGCACCCCTTAGGAAAAACTGATTCTTGCGCAGAATTGCTTGGCCAAACCGATAGGCGTCATTGCATGTTTTGTTTGTACAAATTTTTTGTAAGGGGACTACTCTGCATGCTAAGTATGTGAGCAATTTACATGCCCGTCAAAAAATGGCATCGTGTTTACGTGTAGGCAGCTTATGCGCATACTTTATATGGTTATCTATGCTAGGATTGACTGGCCGAGTCCGTGGATAAGTTGCATGACGGTGCAAAGAAGACTGCTCATGGATGATACGTGGCTGCTCAGTGCTCACTAGAATGTCAAGGAAAGTCGCATGACTCACATCCATTGGCCCTTCTTTTTTCGTCACGCTAGCAAAGAGCATCTACATGCATGGTCAAGACATCAAGAGAGATGATCGAGGCTGTTGCCTTGACCCCACGAAATGGAAACTATACAGGACTGCATCTCTGTCTATTCTCTATGCATGACAGGAATTGCAATTCAAGGTACTTGGCCTCGGTCTTCTTTTGTTTTGATCTCTGACCATAGCTTATACGCTCCAATAGCTAGCTTAGCCTGTGGACCATAGCATTACCCTCATGAATATGCAAGACGAGAAAAAGTACTATACAACAGAAGAAAATTCGGTTGAAATCGTAGAAATGCGTATTTAATTTCTCAGTGGTTGGAATATGACTTTGCTCCTGAAGGACCATATGAGAATGTCTCTTTTCTTGATTTTGCTGTGCAAAGAATGTGATTAAGATGGAGATAACTTCTGGAAATCAATCTCCTATCATCTAGATACTTTGATAGCAAGTTTATGAAGAAACCTGGTTTTACTTGATTTTAGCCTCTTCGAGTGATTTCTTGTTTCAAGGGTTTTTGGATCATGTTCTTCGGTGTTCTAAGTTATTGTAACATGTGAGAATACATATAGACTTATCTTGGTCATCGTCTACCCACAAGCAAATTGTATTCATCGACTTTGGTTTTGGCTCGGTTTCGATGCACCTTTCCTTTGAACTGAAAAATGTTTTAATTTTGGCTATGATTTTCATGATCATTTGTTGAAATAGATTCTTGATAATCTAGAGAAGATCCCTACAAAATTTCATTTCATTGGATCTACGGAATAAAAGTTCCATCAATTTTCGGATTTGAAATAGCGTTGAAAATATTATTTATTTGTAAGTTTTGTTGACTTAATCTAGTTGGTTTGGATTTTCAACTGAGAATTCTATATTCTACACATCTATACGTGTTTAGAGATAAAATCTTAAATATTTGAAGAAAAATTTTAAATTGGCACCACTCACTCATCTGTTGCCATCCAGTCCGACAGCTCCTCCAAAATCATCGCTGTCGCCGTTTTACTCTTGAAAACAGCGTGAAAACGACATTGTCAAAAAGAAGAAGAAAAACAGCGTGAAAACGAAAACTATAAAAACTTCCATTGACTGAGTTAATCAGTACCCCTCTTATAACGCCTCGTCTATAATTGAGTGATTCAGAAGTAGTCCAGGGCATGGTACAGCGAAGGTTAGAAAATGACACGTCGAGCAGGAAGCCAACATCCATGATCAACGTACGAACAAAACAATCTTCCGAAAGAGATCACGGTGAGCGCATCAGTTATCTAACACGGCGGTAGCAGGCATTGACAGAAAGTAATGGCCGCCGAGCTCATCGCCACCGGGCACCGGGATTCTGGGATTTTCAGCCGTGAACTTGGGATTCTGGGATTTTCAGCCGTGAGCTTGCGTTGGGCCGGTACAGATGCCAAAAAGGCTCCATTCCGAAAGAGATCCCACGAATTATTTCTACCCTTCGAGCCCAATTCAGTGAAGCACGGAGTCTGGGACCCCCTGTCAGTTCCAAACATAGCACATCAGGTTTTGTTGCGGTAGCGAATTACGCATCATATTTCTACATATATTAATAAGTCGTGCACTAAAATAGGTACCACAAGGTAAATAATGAGAAAAATCGCGGCGAGGAAAGCTACGAGTACACTAGTAACCAGGGCAATGGGAAACTTCCGGTGCGGCGGTGGCCCGACTCCACCTGTTATATGTGACAATCCGTATCATTATTAGCTTAAGTAATGACGTCAGTCTACGGTTAGTATCTGATAAAACAAAATAAATTGTTGTTTTATCGAATAATAAGCCACATCAAACTATTGCAGTAGAACAATAGCTAGAGATGATACAACACTGTGTCAATACCATTGCCATACAGAGCTATAATCTTTAAAAGGACTATACCAGACTGTCCAAATATTATCAAAATTAAAAGCCGGAGTATTCACTACTTTTAAATATACAAGCACAAAATATAATAACTAAGAGTTCGCCAATATACTCTAGATTAGAGCAACAACTCATCCCATGCTTCGTATAAGACATCCAGATAGTATGCGTTGAACTCCATGTCCACTACATTTCTCCACTCAGCATAGTAGTTGTCCTCCACGGAGACTTTGTCAGAACCGAGTAAATCAGTGAACTGACTTATCCCTAAATAAGGAAGGTTAATAACAAACATGGGTACAAAGTACTTAGCAAGCATTAATAGCAACATGCAATTTCTGTGCCTATAATTCATTATATCAACAATCCTATCCTATAATTCATCATATCAACAATCCTATCTCATTCGTCATCATTCGGAAAGTAAGTTTTTATGTGGTAAAAGGTTTCAATTAGAGTTTATAAATATATTAAGCCCTCGAATTCAGAGATAAAGGCCACCGGTAGGCTTCCGTAGCCTCTAGTCTAGGAGACAATAGTGAATCACGTTTTAAACCCTACGTGGGTTGGTATCACTTTATCTATAACTACTCTGACTTTAATTGCAATAGGTTTTTTTGCATTCCCTTATATGCGATGCACAAATCAGAGTATAGAGTTATTTTCCCTATGTTCGCCCGTGGATGAGGGTGAGAGGCGGAGAGAGATTAGGTTAGGGTTTGGCATCATGGCCATGTCGGGTTGGGACAATTGGCCCGATTTGCTTATGGATGATGGCCTGTTTGAGGAGGTGGATGGTAAATGGGCTATTGGGTTGCACAACTAGAGTGTGAATTGGGGAAGGGAAGGTGTCAGATTTAACTGAAAAAGATACCTTCCATAGCATATTCGGGAGACATGTAACCACTGTTTGAATCATTTCAAAAGTGAGTATGCGAAATTTAGTGAGTTCAAGCATGCAAAAAAATATTTTAAGCATATAGAGTCCAACGTAGGAGCTACCCACTATGTCCCAACAACATGTCTAGTATTTGCTTGTTGCTGATTGTCACCAAAGATCCGACATACCAAAATCTGGTATTTTGGGTCTCATCTCCTCATCAAATAAGATGTTACTTGCTTCGAGATCTCTATGAGTTATTGCCATTCTCAAACAAGATGTTCTTCCTCGTTTCTCTTTCTTAGCCAGGCTGCAGAACGAACTTGGCCCGGACGTCCATCGGAAATAGTTACGTTCCTGCGCCGAAGCTACCTCGCTCGCGCGGCCGATCGATCCCTAATTGGCCAAGCCCAACTCACACGCGACAACTCCGCCCTGCTCCCTCGCCGGCTCCCCCTCGCCGCCCTACTCGCTGCGCGCCCAGCATCGCCGCCTCCCTCCCCCGCGCGCCGCACCTCACTGTTTGGTCTTGGGCTGCTCGCCCGCTTCCTCGGCCTCGGGTCGGGGACGGCGGGGTTTCGTCAGATCGACCTTCCTGGCCATACTCAAGTGAGTGTTCCTAACCTAATAATAGATGTTAAAGGAAGGAATTTTGCTCTCTTGATTCACTTGTTCGTCACATCTTCTGTCAATATACAATTACACAATTACTGAAATTTTCATGCACTATAATAGCCTACGCTAAACGTTAGGGGGCCATTTAGCGTAGTCAAACGCGTTATAAATAGAGTTTTCCAAGTGTTCTCTTGCTTCTTCGGTCGTGTCTCTTGTTCTTTTTGTCATCTATTTTGCCCTGCGTTTTATAACAGATCGGATATCCTTCGTTTGTGTATGTGAGCAACTGAATATAAAAGGCAAACATGTGGAACAAAAATACTTTGTTTGAAGCGAGACATTTTCGACATAAATCTCAATTCATAACGGATCATTCACAGCTTTTACCGATACAGACACTAAACTCCGTAGAGATTACAACCACCTATGCTGAAAGCCATAATCCATACACGGTAAATAAAAAAAATTTACGACCATCTTTACTGAAATTCACATACAGTAAAGTTTCGCGTTCTAACGTCCCTCTTGTGTAGTGATACTCATGGTATTCACAGAACTTATCCATACACAGTAAATCAAAAAGTTTACGACCACCTTTACTGAAATTCACATACAGTAAAAGTTCGCGTTCTAACGTCCCTCTAGTGTTGTGATACTCATGGTATTCACAGAACTTGCCATGTTTTCTCTTGTTTCTTCAGTTTCACAATTCCTAAGTGCAAAATATGCAGGTTCCTTTGGTGCTGGAAGCAAGGCAGTTTCATTCTCTAACATAAACACAATCGATGACATGAGTGGCCTAGCATTTGGATGGTCTTGAACACACAAGAGTCCTGCATGAATACACCGTAAAACTTCCTGAAGTGGACATCTCTGAACAACTGTTGAGTCAACCAATTTCCATGCATTTCCATCTTTCCATAATGTCCATGCCTGAGCCAATACAATCAAGTTCTCATCAAGCTGGCATATTTTGTTTGGGCTGTTGAAATTTTAAGCATTCCGAGTAAGCTTACATACATAAGCTGTAAGGCTGGAGAAGCTCATTACGAGTTGAGGTGAGTTGATCTTCAAGCCACTTACAATCTCCAAGAGAAGAACACCAAAGCTATAGGTGTCCGATTTGACGGAAAAGGCACCTCCCATCGCATACTCAGGAGACATGTAACCACTATTTAAACCATTTCAATAGCAAGGAATGCACAATTTGAATTAAAATAACCATGAAAATTACTGGTTAAGCATTGACTAGTACATGGATTACTTACTATGTTCCAACAACCCGGGTAGTGTTTGCTTGTTGCTGGTTTCCACCAAAGATCCTTGCAGTCCCAAAATCCGATATTTTGGGACTCATTTCTGTGTCCAACAAGATGTTGCTAGCTTTGAGATCCCTATGGATTATCCTTAACCTTGAATCTTGGTGGAGATAAAGAAGCCCTCTTGCTACCCCATTAATTATTTTGAACCGTGTCGGCCAATCCAGCACTGATATCCTTGTGGCGTCTTTGAAGATCAATATGAAACGAAGAGTATTGTTAGTCATCCATCATGAATATCCTTTTGATTGGTGATAAGAAGTCGGAACATACCAAAAAGAAAGGCATCCAAACTTCTATTAGGTAAGTATTCATAGATCAGTAACTTCTCATCTTCATGAGTGCAGCAACCAAGAAGTCTAACTAGGTTTCTGTGTTGCAATTTGGCCATTAGAACTACTTCATTTTTGAACTCCTCTATTCCTTGTCCAGAACCCTTAATAAGCCTTTTTATAGCAACTTCCCTGCCACCTTCCAATATTCCCTACATGATTGCATCGTTCAGAATTGGGAAGCGACCAAAGCCATAAAATTTTCCATTACTATCATTATTTTTTTAAAAAAAAATGTTGTCATGTTTTTTTTCGAAAAGGGAAGTTTTATTGATTTCAAGGTTGTTTAATCAAGGTGATACATCAACTTGAAATCCTCCCGGCCTCTGCCTGAACAGCACACAGCCTTACACAAAGGAGAACAAAAAAAGGGAAACACTAATGACTATCAATCCGAAGACTAGACCGCCACCCATGTGCCCGGGTAAAACACGCCTTGGCCACCTTCTCCAAGAACTGCGAGGCCGCTACAACCATACCCTGCGAAGCGGTCTTCTGGAGAATAGCCCAGGTACGGAGCCAATGCGAAATTGAGTAAATAACCTGCAAAAAAGACATATGTTTGTTTTGAAATACGATTGCGTTCCTGCATAACCACACAGCCCAACAAGTAGCAACGGCTCCAAGAAGTACTAAATACTTTAAATCATGTCGAATCCCTTGTAACCAAGAGCCAAACATATTAGACACACTACGTGGCTGAGAAAGACCACAAGCCGCATGGACCACCGCCCAAACCATACGAACTAACCGGCACTCAAAAAACAGATGTTGGATCGTTTCATCATTGTGACAGAAACAACACTGTTTGTTGCCTTGCCAATTGCGTTTCACTAAATTATCCTTTGTTAAAATAACGCCCCGTCGAAGATACCACAAAAAGATCTTGATCTTCAAAGGTACCTTTAATTTCCATAAGCGTTCATTAGAATTGGGCACATCCTGATGAATCAATGCCAGGTAATGAGATTTTACAGAAAATTCTCCACTCCGATGGAGGCTCCATCGGAATTCATCTTCCTCTTGGCTCAAAACAATGTTGGACAGGCGCGAAAGGAGATTATTCCACAACGCTAGTTTGTGACCACTAAGGTCTCTACGCCACGATATATTTGGTGGGTTTAAGCTCAACACTTCGGCCACTGTATCTTGTTTCTTGCGGGCTATACTGTACAGTTGAGGATATTGATCTCGTAAAGTTCTATTTCCTAGCCACTTATCCTCCCAGAATCGTACCTGCGATCCGTCTTTGATTAGAAAAGATCCGAACCGCAGAAAATCCCGTTTAATCTTCATCAAGCTACCCCAGAAATGAGAATCCCCACACTTCCACTGCACTTGGACAATTGGTTTTGTGGCCAAGTACTTATTACGTAATATTTGTTGCCAAGTACCATCCGATGTCAACAACCGATACAGCCATTTACTGAGTAGTGCTGTATTCTTGATCTCCAGGTTATGGATCCCTAGCCCTCCTTGCTCTTTTGGTTGGCAAAGGATATCCCATTTGGCTAGTCGATATTTCCGTTTATGTTCATCGCATTGCCAAAAGAAGCGAGACCGAAAATAGTCTAGCTTTTTAAGAACGCCCTTTGGTACCTTGAAGAAGGACATCATATACATGGGTAGACTACTAAGTACAGAATTTATTAAAGTCAGTCGTCCCCCTGTTGATAGATGCTTTCCTTTCCGACTACTGAGGCGTTTCTCGAAGCGTTCTTCTACTTTTCTCCAATCAGCATTAGTTAGTTTCCTATAATGAATAGGAATACCCAAATACCTCATTGGGAAAGTACCTGGATTACAACCAAAAAGATCTATGTATTGGGTCTCGTAGTCCTTAGCTTCACCAAAGCAGAAAATTTCGCTCTTATGGAAATTTATTTTCAAACCGGATAATTGCTCAAAAGCACAAAGTAACAACTTCATGTTATGTGCCTTTCCCAAGTCGTGCTCCAGGAAGAGGATCGTATCGTCAGCATATTGGAGTATGGATAAACCACCATCTACCAGATGTGGCACCACCCCACTAACTTGACCATCTGCTTTGGCTCTATTAACAATTATTGCAAGCATATCAGCAACGAGATTAAAGAGAATTGGTGATAAAGGGTCTCCTTGTTGAAGGCCTTTTTTTGTTTGAAAGTAAGTACCGATATCATCATTTACATTGATCGCCACACTTCCACCCGATATGAAAGAATTCACCCAAGAAATCCATTTAGGTGAGAAACCTTTCATCCGTAGTGTTTGCAAAAGGAACGACCATCGTACTTTATCGTAGGCCTTTTCAAAGTCGATTTTGAAAATTATACCACTTAGTTTCTTACGATGAAGTTCATGAATGGTTTCATGTAGAATGACTACCCCTTCGAGGATATTACGTCCTCTCATGAAAGCCGTTTGAGTCGGGCTGATAACGTGATCTGCTACTGAATTAATCCGTAACGTTGCGACTTTGGTGAAAATCTTGAAACTCACATTCAGTAAACAAATTGGTCTGTATAACTGAATTTTATTTGCGTCATGCACCTTTGGCAACAGGGTTATGACACCAAAATTAAGGCTGAACAGAGGAATATCACCTTTATGCAAATCATGGAACATCTGTATAAGGTCCTGTTTAATGATATCCCAACACTTCTGATAAAATTCAGCTGGGAATCCATCAGGTCCTGGTGCCTTGTTGTGTTCCATGCCGAAAACTGCTTCCCGAATCTCCTTTTCAGTGAAAGGAGCCGTTAGGAATGCGTTCTCGCTCTGACCAACCTGAGGGATATCCTCTATCCGGTGGTCCTCCAGCAGAAAAAAGTTCTCATCAGAAGGCCCAAACAATTCTTTGTAAAATTGGGTAATATAACTTTTAAGGTTGGCCTGTCCCTCAATTTTTCCATTGTCCTGCTCCAACGAGAATATTCGTTTCTTCCTGTGTTTACCATTAGCCACCATATGAAAGTACCTAGTATTATTATCCCCTAGAAGTACATCAGTAACCTTAGCTCGTTGATAAAATTTGATCTCCTCCTCCCGTAGGAGTTTAGCCAGATTATCACGAGCAGTTTGTAATTGTTGACACTCCCCGTCAGATAACACACAGCTCTCTGCGGCTATATCCAATGAGGAGATTATGGACTGAAGATGGATTTTTTGTTGTTTGTACTCTCCATGAGTATGGAGTGCCCATCCCCGAAGGTGTTTTCGTAATGCCCCCATTTTCCTATTCCATCTTTGGACCGAGTTTTGGCCATGAACCGGCTTGTTCCATATTTGTGCGACACGATCCAAAAAATCCTCTCGGGAAAACCAACTAAGTTCCATTTTGAACTGTTTTGCTATTCCCAAGTAGGAAGGTTCACCAGTGTCTAATAGCAATGGTGTATGATCCGAGATCCCTCTATCAAGGGCCTGTACTGTTACCATCGGATATTTAAATTCCCATTCAGCCGTGATTAACGCCCTATCCAGCTTCTCATAGGTAGGTTGTGGTAAAGAATTTGCCCAGGTAAATTGACGGCCTGTTAACTCAATTTCCCTAAGATCAAAGCTGTCTATGACTGCATTGAACAGGAAAGGCCATCTGCCGTTGAAACGGCTATTACTTTTCTCCTTGCTATTTCTCATAATATTGAAATCGCCTCCTATAAGTGTAGGCAATGGGTTCTGTTGGCATGCACGGACGAGTTCAGCCAAGAAAGGAGATTTGAACTCCTCTTGTGCTGGACCATATACAGCCATAAGTATCCAATTGAAGTCGTCGCTTTTATTGCGGATATGGAATTTGATAAAAAATTCCCCTTTCACAATTAAAGTTAAGTCAAGGACCGTTGTATTGACCCCAAGAAGTATACCGCCCGACCGACCCCTAGGGGGAAGAGTGTGCCAAACAAAATCGGCCCCTCCCGAAAGACGAGACATATTTGCTTTGGACATATCTTGTTTACCGGTTTCTATGATAGCCACAAAGTCAAGTCTTAGGTCCCTAATTGCGTCAGAAATGTATCGAAACTTAGCCAAGTCTGAAAGACCTCTGCTATTCCAAAAGATTCCCTTCATGGTAAAAATGATTTGTTAGATTTTTGTTCCTTTTTTCGTGCCTTATCTTTTTTGGACAATGACTTAGACTTACGACTGGATGCCTTAAGATCACAAATTCTTGTGGCCAGGTCCGAATCATCTAAACCTACGTCTGTAACTTCTTTGACCAAGTGAGTAAGAAGAGATGTTTCATCGGATTCTTCATCATCACTTGGTGCGAAAGGATTATTCTGACAATTGCTTCTAACCTGCGCATCTCCCTTAACTCTTGGCAAAACAGTAAACCTATCTACTGCCATTCTCTTTAGAGCGTTTAGAGATAGATTGATCTCATTAGTGCTATTACCCAGAGAGAGACCAATATTATTCAAATTCGAAATACATTTTTCTTTTGATAAATGTATATAAGAGTTTGGTATGGAGTTACCTGGTGACGAGAAATATGGTGAAATCCCGGATGGAAAAGTATCTCCCCCTTTGGCTTCACCCAGTTTGTCACTATCCAGGTTTCTCAGCGCTGCTCTCTTCATTGCTTTCTCCATAACATGCTCATCAGCTGCAGCAATACCCTCTGCAGAATACGAGAAATTTGAGCGAGCACTACGACGTTTGCCATCCAAAAATAACGACCCAGCACTAGACATACCTTTGTTGCTATTGCGGGTGGGTTTAATTGGAGTACTCAAATCATTATCAGTGCTCACTGCAGGAGATGTCAGAGCAGCTTCGCTTGTAGCTTTGCCCAGAACCTGCTTGCCGCAAGCCCCTTCCTGACCTCCACTCGTGATCAGGTCCTGAAAACATTGAGTTGTTACCGCATCAATCCCCAACTTAGGTGACAAAACATCCCCACCTCTGCTGCGAAGAGATACCAGAGACGGATCCGTCACAGCCTCATCTCCTTGTTGGTTCATACGTTTTTTTCTTCCAGGACTTGATGTGAAGCCTTGCCGAGGTCTTGTCACCAAAATAGGAGGCAAGGATGAGGATGTTTTCAGAGATACCGGCTTTGCTGGCGGACAAGAACGATTCTTCCCCAAAGGTGTCACCGCTATAAGAGTTTGCATTGGTGTCGGACCCGAGGAGATATCCTTAAACGCATTAGGAGCCTGACTTGGATTATTATCACTGGGACCACATTTTAATTTCTTGGATGCTGCTGAGTCTGGCCCCTGTTCGGAAAAGCCTCCCTTATCATCCCCTATGTCATCCCGGTCCATCGGGTCTTGGTCCTCAGGTGTTGGTGATGCTGGTTGAAACATGTCCTCTTCCAAAGAGAAAGTGATAAGATAGCCCTCTGTCCCAAAGACTAAGTCAGTGGTGAAAGGTAACTGTTTCTTATCCAACATGCCAACTCGAACACGAATAACTCCTTTTTTTCTATATGTCAACATGTCCACAGCGAGAGTCGCTCCAATGACGCTTCCCAACGCCCAGAATACCAAAAAATGCCTGAAGGCATGTGGTACCCCAGTAATGTGCACCCACACTTCCTCCAATTGATACGTAGGTATAATATCATTTGCACTTTGCCAAGGTGAGATAGTGAGAGTGACACCATGATTCTTAAGCTGATATCCGATGTCAGTCATCCTTTGCATCTCTTCTTCCGTCAGGAAGGCGACAAGGAACGAATCTTCACCATGAGGTAAAGCTTCCCACCGCCAATCAGCCCTGGATATTTTTGCCAACTCAGCCTGTACAACCTCTGGTGATAACTGTCCTCCCAAAACTCTGACCAAAGCAGTGGGTGCAGGGTTCGGTGCCTCAAGCTTATAATCAATATCTGAAATCCTAATGAAGCCAAACTCCTTTTTGCCAGCGCCGAAAAAGGCAGCAGTTGGTTTAGTCATTTTGAGGATAGGACACTTGGAAGACATATGAGAATTATTCTTGTTACATATGATGCAATCAAGATCGGCTTTACACTCCTCATTTAAGTGTCCTCCACTCTTGCATCTGAAACAAAAGGATCGTTTTTTCTTGGCAATACCTTGGTCAGCTTGCTGTTCTTCAGTGGCTCTGACCGCCCCTTGCTGGCTGGACACGGCCAAATCGCGACCACTGCTCTGAATGGGTTTGAAACGCTGTGGTTGGTGGCTCGCCCTCTGATCGGAAGAGCCCCGGCCCTGAGCACCACCACGGCCCTGAGCACCAGCATTACGGCCATACTGCTCATGACCAGCGTGGCTTTCGTTGCGATCAAATTGTCCGCCTCGACCATGCAATTGGCCATCCTGCCATCCAAAATCGTGCCCTTCTCCACGTACTCTGCCGCCACTACCTTCGCTGCGGCCCCCTCGGGCGTGTCCTTCACCACGGCCTCGTCCCCCATATCCCTCATTGCGCCCCCGACCTAGGCCACGCCGGTTCTCAAACGATCGAGGGTGGGGTGGCATGGCGACGACCTCAGCGAACGACGGCGCCCCTGGAGACCAAATCGATTTGTTGGTGGGAGCAGACCAGATCGATTTTTTGGTGGAAGCAGAGATGCGATCGTCAGAGGATGTCGGCGGCGAATAAACTGAGCTAGTCCTACCCACCGAAACCCTATTTTGGTCCCTGGGCCCAGTTGGCAATAAGGCCCACCAAGACCTTCCAAAGTCCCTGGCGCGTTCAATCAGCAGCGAGGTACAAGGCCTCTCCAAATGGGAGTTGGAAATTTGAATTCGTTCTTGATTGCCTAGATCAGCTGCTGATTTATCGCCCATGAAGCTCGCCGGCAAGAAGGCCTCAAGGGTTATCTCCGACGGCAGCCGGCGTTTTGGAAGAGGCCCTCTCCAGGGACGAACAGCAATTCCACGTTTAGGAATTGATCTGCCGTGCGGCCGAAGATGAGTGGAATTCCGGTTCATCGAGACTGAGACCGGCGATCGTTCCTGAATGTCGGCCGTCGGTAGTTCTGCATCCAAGTTGATAGGATGTTCCTGTTCATGATCAGGCAATTTGCCAGAACCCGACGCAGGCAGCCCCTGTTCCTGGTCTGACGCTAAATTAGCCTCCCACCATCTAGTTCCTTTGGGAAACCCCATGTCACACCAAAAGTTTTCCACCAAAAGCAAATCTGAAGGTATTGTATCCGCCGAATGATCCAAATTGCCTTTTAAGGTACTTTGGTCAGTTGCAAATTGAATCTCCTCCTCAGAAGAGAATCCTGCCATGAAAGCATCATGGTAGGCCACTTCGAACTGCGGATCAGATCCATTATGAAAATCAAGAGCAGCACAACAAAGAGGAGGTGCCGATACTCCAGCTTCCAAAATTGATTCAACACCAGCCCCTGCAGAAACACAGCGTACCTGAATTGCATTGTCGTCGGTAGAGAGATCGACTTCCCCGATCTTCTCAGATCCAGCATAGTCGGAATTGGATCCGGCCAGACGCTCCACTTGGACGTCCTTGCGATCCAATCCTGTAATAGTCAACTTGAAATTTTCTGTTACCTTGTAAACTTTGCCAAAACCTCCCCTTCCAAGAAGATTGGAGTCAGAGAAATTATCTGTTGCTGCAAGAATGTCTTCAAAGATAACAAATGGAAATTCTACATTTTCGCCTCCGAGTTCAGTGGAAGCGCTTAAGTTTCCTAGCTTCAGTCTTGTCTGGATTTCCTTCTTTTGCCGTTTGCCTGCTGGTAGGAAACTCAGTACGTACGTTTTTTTTATTCTTAACATTTATACAATATTACTGCATTTTTTTAAAAAAAACAATGTCTCTTGTTCTTCTACCTCTGTATTTCTGTATCCAGACAAGGGCTATGCATGTGAGTAGCACCAGGCATGCTGTAATCGGGAGTAATATCATTACTAAATTGCTCTTCTCCTGAACTGCACAAATGTATCACATACTACATCAAGTATTACATGCATGTAATATCATCAACGATCTTTGAACCTAAGTACCTATTTAGCTAGCAGTAACCCCTCCAGCATTACGGCTGGGCTTGTGGTAAGTTGAGGTTGCATTATCGAGGGACTATGCGAGAAGGTCTAGAAAAAACGCTGGCTTTTTAATTTACGGAATTGATTTGAGGGTATTCACATTAACGGCAATAATGCCACAGCAGAATAAACAAGGCGGGCATGGGATGGTGCATACCAGGAGAGTCGGCAAGCCGGAGGTACAGGTTCTCCCCACCATAGTCGCCATACTTCGACATGTCGACAAGCCCCCCAGTCCAAACCAAGCACCTTGACTGGTCGGTCATCACGCCGCCATTGCTCAAGTTGGCGTAAGCATAAGCCGTGCACGAGCAGTTGCGGCTGCACTCAGCGGCGCACTGATCGAAGCTTCTGTTGCTGACACGCAAGAAATTGTCGGGAATCTTCATCCCAGGCAAGGTCACGAAACGGTTTTCCTTGTCGCATTTCAATGCTTTCTTTCTCCGACATCCTCTGGGGAAGTTAAGAATATCAGGCTCGAACCCATCGAGGCACTGGCACGTTGGGGCAGCCCTTGTTAAATCGCAGTAGCTGAACGGGCCACAAGAGGCATAAAGCTCACAAGCAGCTGTGGGATACTTAGAGATGGCTGTCCACGACGATGTGTTGCTGTTCCAGCTAAGGAACGAGTACACGCCCGTGTAGTCAAGGATCGCGCGCGTGCACGGTGAGCCATCGGGTGTTTTGTACATCATGTAGAACTCGTCTCCTGTGCTGATAGTCGTTCCGTACATGACGGAGCTTGTGTTGCTGGGATATGTGAGGCCAGTCACCGAAACCCCGGTCCACACAAAACCACGGCAGTACGGATTGGTCCCATTCCAGATGAGGCTCTGGAGCTCCGAGCTGGGGTCAAGGCTGACAGAGAGGTCTCCGGTGGATGGGTCATCAGGGCCCTTCCAAGCAACAAGGCGCCCGGCGACGCGGCTCTTGTAGCTCATCAAGAACTTCATGCCTGGGAGGATGGTGTCAGTCGGGTGATCGAAGCTCTGCCATATGTCCGTGCCGCTTGGCAACCGGAGGACCAAATTCCCCGTGTTGAGCAGCACTGCAGTAGCCCCGGCGCCTTTAGCCTTGATGTTGTTCTTCGTCGTCCAAAGAGTGCGGCCTTCGGAATCTGACAACTCAATATCAGAATTGTTGCTGATGGCGAGCATCGCAGATGTAGACGTGGTGATTGGGTTGTCGCGATTGGCGACTCACACGACGGTGCGCTCAGGGATGTTGTGGTACCAAATTCCAACGTATAAGCTCTTGTTGGAGTTGGTACGGGAGAAGAAACCGAGAGCAAAGACACCATCCTTTGAGATGAGCATTTCTCCGGGGGAGAGTGGCCTTCCATGTGTCAGCTGGTCATCGGATTGGCAGAAAGAGCTCAACAATAGGAGGATGACAACGGGAAGGTAGGCCATGCCGATTAGGCCTTCTTCGTTTGCCAATGAAGAGTGAAGAAAATAGCATATGGATGTAGGTACTAATGAACAGAGGTGCATCGTTCTTTACAAACAGTTGGACCGCAGGGAGTGGACGTATTATTGGGAATTTCCGGCCATCCAGTCAAAATGTCTCTCTCACCACTTTTGAATGGTAGAAAATGCAGGACAGCAAAGACTAGCGGAGCAAGAGTCTTTTAAGACAGCGAGGATCTTGACCAAAAGCACAAGAGGAGACGCGCTTAGATGCTACTCCAAAGTCTCCTACAGTGCTGCACGCGCAAAGAAAAGCTGTTACAAAATCGAACTGGACTTGACTTTGGAGAGAGATGGCAAGAGTGAAACCTCACGGTACGCGTGTGTCTGCTTGTCGTGACAGAGCGCGCGGCGACGGATGTCCCCGGCACATCTTCAGAGAAAGGTAAGCCGCGTGGTGGCATGGACTCCGGCTGGGACGCCTTGGAACGCTTTCGTCCATCTCATGGCTGCAATGGAGCGGGGAACGGCTAATGAGTTCACCGAGCAGGAGCTCTGGCAGGGTATCGGATGTAGCTCTGGCAGGAGCGTTCAACAATGGGTGGGAGCCGAGAAGATGGGCTTAATTGTAGACTACTGGGCTTAATGCCCATCGATTCACACGCACGTTCTATCGGCTTAGGCTGGAGGCCCAACATATGGCATAAAAAACGCGGCTGTTAGCACCCGGTCCGCCTGCCCTTCCTTGGACGAGACGACACTTCTGTTTGTTGCTTCTAGGCTGTAGCAGGCCAGAAGCGGCTTCTAGGCCGCGAGTGGGAAGGAACTGCTTGAAGGATGCGACCAACCTTGCTAAATACTATGAAGTGGTTAAGTGATTTATAAAATCATATTTTATTTAGACTGTTTTCTGAATTCTTTAGAGAAATCGGTCATTACCAACGTTATGTCAGCGATCATACCGTAGGGTGGTAGTACCGGTTTTGGGTTTTGGTCATATTGTAGGTCGGTAGTACAGGTTTTAGGTTCCGACCATATCGCAGGTCGGTAACTCCGATTTTTAGTTGGCGATATGTTATTTCTAGAGAGGTTCAGTGCGAGGTGCGAAGGTGTGGTAGTATTGATTTGAAAAACGGTAGTACCGTAGTGCAGTGCTACCGATTTAGGTAGAAAAACAGGATTGTGAGAAATTGAGTCATGGATTGAGTTGGCTTGATCAAGGTTAGTGGATATATTGCATGATGCATGTTTTGACTAACGTAGTCGAGTTGTGAAGAACTTATGCCCAGAAACGATTTCTTTGTCTTGGATATGTAGGGTCGCTTAAAGTCAGCCATGGTCAACAGCGAAGATTGGGGTTATACTCATGAAGAAGCTAAAACTTAGAACGATCAAGAATACCGGGTGGGATGGTGAGCTCAAGCATGGAACAAGAAAGACGAAAAATGTTGAAAACGAATTCGAACGGCGGGATTGCACCATGTGGTTTGGACGGTCCAAGTAAGTCGTAGTTCAGTGGAACCAGAATGAGAGAGACTTGAATACACGTAGTAAGCTAGTGGTGCACATACACGTGGCAAGCATGGTCATTTCTTGCAAAGGATGGTGATGACCGGGTCAACAAATGGTATTTTGGTAGTTTGGTTAACATGTCGAAAACTATATTGGATCAAAATCGCAGCGTATGAGTAGCGCTTGGGAGAGCGGTTTAGGTCAAGATGTAGCTGATTTGATCAAGATGGATCAAGGTTAAGGATTTAACGCATTCAGACTTATGCGCTTTGAAAAAGGTGCATAATTGACTATGTGTGAGTAAAAACCATGTGGAGGGTTAACAGGTTTCCCCATTATGCTAAGTGGAAAGTATCCACTAAGAGATGGATGTGGCTGGCTAGCTCATTTATAAAAGGGAGTCGGGATGAGACACGTGGTTAACCATCCAATCCATATCTCTTGTGCTTTCATGTTTAGGGTTAGGGTTTGAGAGTTGAGCGTCCTGTGTACTCTTTGTCCTCTAAGGTAGAGTGATTGTAAAACCTACATTTTTAAGTAAGCAATACATCAATCGTTGTGCATCTCCTTGAGTCTCTTGTATTTTGATTGATGTGCTCTTGTTTCGGTTGGTTTTGATCTCTTATATTTTCTCTTCTTGATTTTACTGTGCCAAGGATGTATAAGAGATGGGGATAATCTGTGGGAATCATTCTCTATCCATCTATGTACTTTGGTAGCAAGTTCATCAGGGACCTTGATTTTGCTTGTTTTTGGCCTCATCAAGTGATTTCTTGTTTAATGGTTTTTTTGATCGTGTTCTTTGGTGTTCTAGTTTGCTGTGACATGTAAGAATACATCTAGAGCCATCTTGACTATCATCTACCCACGAGCAAGTTGTATTCACCGTTTGGGGTTTTGGTGCACTCTTCCTTCAATTGCAAAATGTTAGAACTTTGGTAACGATTCTCTTGATCGTTAATTGGACTAGGTTCCTGACATCCTAGAGAAGATGCATGCTAAGTTTAATGTCATTTGAATTAATAGATCAAAAGTTATATGAATTTTTAGTTTTGAACTCGAGCTGAAATCACTGTTCATCCTGATTTTATTGCATCAACGGTAGTACCGCGATTGCTGTAGTGGCAGGGGTGGGCTGAAAAGGTGGGCGAGGTGGGGCTCATAGGTTGGCCCTACTTGTAAGTCTATCTAACAGGTGGGATCTGCTATGTCCTATTAGGTGGACAAGATAGGGCAAACTTAAGGTTTTCTGAAACATTTTGTTCAAGAATATGTGGTTCCTTAAAAACAATATGGGGTTTGATGTTGTGTACTGCTCGTACAAAATAGTTGCAGATTTACTGATTCTACTAACACGAAAGTCTAACGATTCAAGTACTAAGTACGACCCCTTTGAATGTTTCGTTTAGACGAGCTTTGAAGGAGGAGAAACTGGGAGCTTGGCTTGAGTTGGTCTCTTTGATAGTGCCGATTGCCTTGAATGAAAATGAGGATGTCTTTGTTTGGAATTTACATAAGAGTGGTTCTTTTTCCGTTCAATCTTTATACAAAGATATTATGAAAAGAGAAGGAATACCTGAAAAAATGTCTTTTGGAAGTCTAAGTTACCTCTCAAGATTAAAGTTTTTCTTTGGTATTTGAAGAAGGGAGTGATTTTAACTAAGGACAATTTGGTTAAAAGGCGTTGGGATAGATGCACTAAATGTTGTTTTTGTAACTCTGAGGAGACAATTCAACACCTATTTTTTGACTGCCATGTGGCAAGGTCCATTTGGAATTCAGTCATGATTGTTTTTAGCTTTCAACCACCTAGTAGTGTATCCCATTTGTTTGGTTCTTGGCTTGGAAATTTTTCTTTTAAGCTGAGAGAACAGGTTTTAATTGGGGTCGCGGCTCTATGTTGGGCTGTGTGGTTGAGTAGAAATGACACTGTTTTCAAAAGGACTACATCCCTCTCATTCCTGCAGGTCATTTTCAGGGGGACTTACTGGATCAAGCAATGGTCGCAGCTATCTAAAGAGAAAGAGGGAGACTCATTAAAGGAGGGATGTCGATTGATGGAGATCATGATGCTGGACCTCTTCAACAAGTTTGGTTGGGGAAATAGAAATAGGATAGAAGCTTGAGTTCCTTCGTTGAGTAGTATTCTGAACTTATGTATCACCATGTGGTGAGGTGTGGTCTAAGTGCTACAAGTGTGTTTGTTGAACGGCTGTACTCATTCGCGTGTGAATGCTGGAGGCCGGAATATCGAGTATTCCTTAATCTAAAAAACTAACACGAAAGTCATCGGTTATTACATAATGGCAATAACCAAGTAGCTAAAATGATACCGAATTAGTAATTTAGTAATGTTCTGTTAATTTGATGCGCAGGCTATTTAAGTTTTAAAAAATCAATTAAACATGGTGACACGGAACATTAAGGGCACTAAGAAAATAAGGCTAGAGCGGAATGGTGCACACTGCGTACCAGGAGAGTCGGCAAGCCGGAGGTACAGATTCTCGACGACGTGGTCGAAAGCACGGTGTCGGTTGGGTGCTCGAAGCTCTACCATATGTCCGTGCCGTTGGGCAACCGAACAACCAAGTTCCCCGAGTTGAGTAGCACAGCAGCAACTCCGGTGTCTCCGGTGGTGGTGTTGTTCTTCGTTGTCCAAGGAGTACGGCCATGGGAGTCTGACAACACCAGGTTAGAACTGTTGGTGACGATGAAGGGGAGACGATTGGGTTATCGCGGTTAGCGGTCCACACGACGGTGCATCCCGGGATGTTGTGGTACCATATACCAAGGTATGAAGTCCTGTTGGAGCTGGTCGGGCAGAAGAAGCCGAGAGCAAAGACGCCAACCTTGGAGATGACCATGTAGTCGGGGGAGAGCGCGCGGCTTTGCATGTGTCAGCTGGCCATCGGATTTGCAGAAGCAAATCAAGAGCAAGAGGATGAAAACTCGAAGGTAGGCCATATCCACTAGGCCTTACGCTTCGTTTGCGTGCGACAAGTGAAGAAAATAGCATATAGTGGATAGCTGAGTTGGATGTTCTTTCATAACAGTTGGGCTACAGGATGTGAACGTATAATTGGGTCTTTTTTGTCCGTCAAATCACCCACATTAGAATAACTGAATAAATGCAGGATGGCGAAGTGGTAAAGCTTGGATTCAAACTATAGTAATAATGGATAAAGACAGCAAGGACCTAGACTTAGCATAGCTGACCTGACGAACGGCACCAGAGCACAGTCCAAGTCTCCAAAATGCTGCACGCGCAAAGAAAAACTGGTACCGCGGGTTCAGATTGGACTTTGGAGCGTTACTGAGATTGCTCCTGAGGTTCCTAACGAAGTAATGATAAGAAAGATAAGGGTTCAGATGATAAGGAATTAGGAATTTGTTATTGCTGTAGTAATAAGGGTCATAAGGTTTCAGAATGTACAAAACCTGTTAAATGTGACAGACGTGGTCTAGAAGGACATGTGGCTAGAAGGTGTCC
This sequence comes from Dendrocalamus latiflorus, assembly GCA_017311315.1. Taxonomy (NCBI): domain Eukaryota; kingdom Viridiplantae; phylum Streptophyta; class Magnoliopsida; order Poales; family Poaceae; genus Dendrocalamus; species Dendrocalamus latiflorus. The sequence goes on from CM029637.1 coordinate 33,890,065, forward strand.
TGAGAAGAAACCCTGGGAATATATTGCTCCTTTTTGTGGTCACGCCATGCAAGGTCAGGGTTTTTACTTCATTGAAGGGATGGAAAGTGATCAGGTAGTACAGAAACGACTAGTTCTGTTGTGATTACAGTAATGGAGGCTAGTGTAACAGCTAGACAAGTGGAGTAGGAATTCAAACTTTTGGCAGGTCCTGAGTCAACTTGGAGGTGGTATGCAAGACAAACTTCAGATAAGCAATTCATAATGAGGTTCCCAAATGCTAGACAGGTAGAATACTGGCCCCATTTTACAGAACTAGGGATGAGATCGGTACCAAAAGCCAAGATAAATGTGAAGCCTTGGAAACCTTCAGTAGGCTCAAAAGGAGTTCTGCCAAAAACTTGGTTGAGAGTGTCTGGTATTCCTCCAGATCAGAGAAATGAAGCTGTACTCAGTTATGTGTGATCTCTTGTTGGAGTCACTTTGGGAGTTGACAAAGGGAGCATGTTCAGGACTGATTCTGTCAGGATCAGAATTGCATGCAAGAACGTAGAACAAATACCTGCAAAAGTGGAAGGAGCTCTTAAAACGAAAAGGAGAGGATGCAGAACTGTATATGTATGACTTCTTCTACAGAAGGGAATTGCCTCAGACAGGGACAAGTAAGCAAGCTGGGAATCAATGGAATAGGAACACAGATCCTGTGGAAAAGGGCCAGCCGGTTCAACAGACACCCAAGAAGCTGAAGTTAGATGAAGGAAAGCTTAATCCTATAAATCAGGGGGGGGGGGGGGGGGGGTCAGGAGGTGACAGAGATCATTCAAAATCTTCCCCCAGCAAATTTGCGGCTGATGCTCAAAAAACATACAAACCAAATACAATTAAGAAAATTGTGGTATCAAAAAATGGAAAGTAGATTGGAGGCACAAACTACATTGATAACTACTCAGAAGAGTTTAGGCATACTTCGGGTGTGTTTGGTTGAGCTGTGACTTCTGAAAAAGCTGCTGTGAGCTGTGGGCTGTGAAAAAGCTGCTGTAGGTTGTAGGCTGTGGAAAAGCTGTAAACTGTTTGGTCAAACAAGTATAAAACTTACCTCCTATCTCTATTTTCCTTGAAACAACTGTGAAACAGCTCTCTATTTTCACCATTTCAAAAAGCAGAAAGCCAAAAGCAGGGTCCAAGGTGCTTTCAAAACTGTACTACCCAAAAGTAGCTGCTTCTGGTTTCCACCCCTTTGGTTGGCTTTTGGCTTTTTGGAAGCAAAAGCAGCTCCCAAAAGTTCAACCAAACGCACCCTTCATCAATCACAAGTCAGATGTGTTCAAAACGTTCAAAGAGTGGAAGATTATGATAGAGCAATAGACCATCGAGTATATCAAGAAACTCCGAACAAATAATGGTTTGGAGTTTTGTTCGGGAGAATTTGAAGCATTGTGCTGATCGGAAGGTTTCATGAGGAACTATACTATTCTAGGTACACCATAGCAGAATGGTGTGGCCGGGCACATAAATAAAACTATTATGAAAAACATGCACTGTACGATATCGATATCAAGTTTGTTAAGGAGTTTTTGAACTGAAGCCGCTCCCATTGCATGTTATTTGATCAATTAATCACCGAACACTGCCATAGAAAGTATATGACTATTTCAGAAGCCTGTAAAGAAGATGTTTGGCTACGGGGTCTCTACACTGAGTTTTGTGGTAGTACATCTTGCACTAATGGGCCTTTTCTTTTCAGCTTCTGAAATTGCTTTTCGGCTTGTCTACAGTAGGTAGCTTTAAAACAGAATGTTTTTTCAAGGCGAGATTTACAAGTTAATTGTAGTACACAGTATAGTAGCTTCATTTATATTTGTCAAAACCACACCTCGTGCCCTCTCTTACGAACAATCCAAAAGTCATAAGCCGCAGCCAAAACCTATAAGCCGAAACCAAAAGAACAGACTCTCTATGATAGTTTGAGTGCTATTTATCTTACAAAAGACCAAATGTTCCATAAGAACATAAAACACATTGAAGTTAGATATCACTTTGTTCGAGGAGTTATTACACAAAATGATATCAAAGTTTTTAAAATTAGTACTCATGAGAATCCGGTTGATACGACGACAAAGCTAATTTCTATTACTAAGTTTGAGCTTTGCTCAGACTTGATCGGTATTACTCGTTAGTCCTTTTGAACGTTTGATGCACAAAGAGGTATTGTACAATTTCATTGAGAAGTTCTTTGGTTCTTTTAGAAATTCGGTTTAAGGTGGAGATTGTTGTATTTTGTAATCCGAATTTAGTCGAGTCTGACCACTACTAGTTATTTCTGATCGCTTGAAGAGTTTAATCAGGAAGCAATGCGAACTGATTAGAGGTTGTAATTAGGATTATCTTCGTGTCCTCAATGGACTCTGCACCAACCTGCAACAGACATGTGTCCTAAGGTCTGTTCGTCGACTGGAGTCAAACGTGGCTACTCGAGGCGTCTTCCGACTACAACTCTTCACCGTTATCTTCTGAAACTCTTCAAGCGAAGTGTTGTTCCTGTCTCCGAGAAGGTTACTATTCTAGTTTTCGAGTAGATCTCTGTTTCATTGTTGATTAGGACTATGTTCCTTGTTTTGTCTGGGACTCTTGTTCTTAAGACTATTTATATCATTTGTAAGCTGCCTAGTAGAGATGTAGAATCACATATACATTAATAATGTTCTGTAACTTCTTCTCATATGGTGATTTTAGCGATTGTACGCCATGATTTTTCACCTAAAAGGGTTTTTGACGTTAAATCCCTGTCTTATGTTTTTTATTATTCTTTACTGGTTTTATGCTTTGTCTAGTCAATTTCATAACACTATAACAGTACTAATGAACAGAGGTGCATCGTTCTTTACAAACAGTTGGACCGCAGGGAGTGGACGTATTATTGGGATTTTCTGGCCATCCAATCAAAATGTCTCTCACCACTTTTGAATGGTAGAAAATGCAGGGCAGCAAAGACTAGCGGAGCAAGAGTCTAAGACAGCGAGGATCTTGACCAAAAGCACAAGAGGAGACGCTCTTAAAATGCTACTCCAAGTCTCCTACAGTGCTGCACGCGCAAAGAAAAAACTGTTACAAAATCGAACTGGACTTGACTTTGGAGAGAGATGGCAAGAGTGAAACCTCACGGTACGCTTATGTTAACTTGTCGTGACAGAGCGCGCGGCGTCGGATGTCCCGTACATCTTCAGAGAAAGGTAAGCGCGTGGTGGCATGGACTCCGGCTGGGCCGCCTTGGAACGCTTTCGTCGATCTCATGGCCGCAAGGGAGCCGCGGTGAGCGGGGAACGGCTAATGAGTTCACCGAGTAGGTGCTGCTAGGGAAGGGGCTGATCAAGTCCTAAAAACCTGGATGGTTCACTGCCCTGACATGTCTCACATTCATAAGCAAAATTTAAACGATGTTAAGGAAAGCAAAAATGGTGATAAAGCTTTAGAGGGTGTGGCAACAGATGAGAGAATGTTGCAGAAGTCTGTCATCATGTCTATATGTAAGAGGAATAACACAATTCATGTTGATCAGTTCAGAAGATTCCATTGGAAGAGTTTATGAGTGCAGTTCTAGAAGAAAGCAAGGAGGATGTGATAGAACAGACAACTGCCAAAGATTAAGACAGAATTGTATCTCTCAGTCTGGAAGCAAAAGAGGTGGATAATGATATTGGGAATCAGAAGCAAAAGGGAGCAGATGGTGAACAGGCAGTACAAGAGAGTCAGGGGCGTGGAGTCTCGAAAGGCAAGTAGAAAGACAAGGGTCCAATAAGACGTAACCGGTAAAAAATGGGTACCGGTCAAATAATTTAGGCCAAATTTGAATTAAAGCCAATTTGCAGCTAATTTGGGCCAATTTGAATTCAACTGATAATTGCCAATTATCAGACGATGTTTTTTAAATTTGAATTCTAATTTGAAAATTTCAGCCTAAATCTTCCGAAAATTTTCGGTTATCGGCAAAATCCGCTGTGCCTGAAACGAGAGCAGTGGTCCATGGTAAGAGATTAAGCTGTAGAACCCGGTGCAAGTGTCGCCGGATGACCCGAAAATAACTGAGAACAAAGACAGCGCTCCAAGGGTCGTCGTGGCCTGTGAGTATGTGACCCATGCAGCCACTCCATCGTGCCGCGCCGGTCGTGCAGCCGTGCAACGGCCACCAGAGACCACAGTGCGGCGGCGACATGGCACGCACGACGAGGCGGCCGAGGGATGGAGGTGGTTGACAGCCAAAAACCGATAAAATCTCAGTTCCTGATGTATTATACACACGAGGAGCGGTGATGCCATATTAGAATATCAGGTATAAATCTCAATTCTCGGTGTCTGCTGTATAGCTGCCTAATAGCAGAAATTCAAAGTTGCCATTCAACGAGTCACGTCCCTCTAGGCTCGAGCCCTGTGAGACTCCTGTTACTCAAAGAGCTTTCTTCCCTTCCCTCCTCGGTTCGATGTTGCTTCGGTGTTGGAAGTGGAACGGCTCCGTTCTCCAGCGTGAATGCAATTGATGGCATAAGTGGCCTTGCATCCGGGTTGTGTTGAACACGCCGGGCAACTGCGCTCTGTTGCTGCTCCATTTTCCGAAAGTGTGCAGCCCCTGCACCTGCCAGTTTCCAAGATGCAAATTCTTTGAAAGATATCCAAGATGCAAGTTCATCCTCTATTGCCCGGATCAGGTGGGGGTGAGGGTGTTTCCACCCACCGAATTCCATCCCCAGCACATGTGGGAGGGTGGAACTGCGGCCCGCCGGGGCCTGGTTTGGCGTGGCCGAGCGGGAGGCAACAAGCCAGCAGGATGGGCCGAGTTGCTAGGCTATGTGCCCTTTTATATTAGATTTTACCGATAACTTTTGACTTTATCTTATAAGTAGTAACGGTTTATAAAGAGTCGTATGGAGAGAGAAACTCATGTGAGATTTTGACTGATATAAATAAATTTTTTTATAGAACTCATTTTAGAATATGTTATATTCATTATTAGATTATACTCAAGAGGATAAAGAGGTATAATATTATTTAAGTGGTATATGAGAAGTAGAAGTACGCACTCTCTAGAGTATAGAATCATTTTCATATATATATATATATATATATATATATATATATATATATATATATATATATATATATATATATATATATATATATATATATATATCTAGATTTTTTTGCACCTATTATATGCTAGATTTTTGCTAAAAACAATGTAGGTGTTCAGCTGAACACCTATGAATCTAGGTGATCAGTCCATCCCTGTGTGTGTGACACATCATACTGGAACCAGCTACACTTGAGATTTTTTTTTGAGACTTCGAGATTAACAGAGGAATTTCTACTATTTTTACATGTCAAAATGCGGCATTCGAAAGTTGCTTATTGTTACAAAAAGGAATCTTGAGTTGTGTTTTCCATCGGAGTGATTTAGCTTGCTTCTACTTCACATAAAAAAAACACCGATATCAAGTACAAAATGGTCATCGTTTCCTGATAAGATAGGGTGCGTGCGGCATGCTAATTGCCAGTTACTAGACAAAATTGGCAAATCTACTAGTAGCGTTCTTATCAAAGAAAACTAAAGGCAGATTCAGAACAAGTTGACAGCAAAGAAGACCCGGTATCCGGGTGCAGAACAAATTTAAATTGAAGCATCTTATCTCAATTGTGGCAGCAAAGGTAACCTTAGTAATATTACTTTAACACTAAAAATAGATTACATGAATTCCCAAAAAAGAGAAATGATTTACATATAGAAATATATGTAACCAAAACATCTATCGTCCCTCTAACACCGTGAGACTCATGTTATTCATTGAGCTGGTAGTATTTTCTCCTGTTTCTTTGGCTTCGGAGTTCGTTTGTGCAAAATATACAGGTTGTTTTGGTGTTGAAAGTGCTGTAGTTTCGTTCTCCAGCATGAACACAACTGAAGACATGAGTGGCCTATTATTTGGATTGTCTTGCACACACAAGAGTGCTATATGGATACATCGTAGAACTTCAACTGGTGAACAACTCGCAACAATGGACGAGTCCATTAAATCCATCGCCTTACCATCTTTCCATAAGCTCCATGCCTGAACCAATGTAATCGAGTTCATAGAAAATTAATATGTTTCATTTGAATTATGGGAAAATTATTGAGCATTGATTCTACCATACTTACATAAGCTAACAGGTTGGGGAAGTCCGTGAGGCGAGGTAAGCTAACCTTCAAACCACTTACGATCTCCAATAATATAACACCAAAGCTATAGGTATCGGACTTGACAGAAAAGGCGCCATCCATTGCATATTCAGGAGACATGTAACCGCTGCTTAAACATTTTTTAGCAATAAGTAAAACAGAATATTTCAACAAATAAATGCCATTTTAAGCACCAATGCATAGTTACTCACTATGTCCCAACAACTCGGTTAGTATTTGCTTCTAGCTGGTTGCCACCAAAGATTCTTGCCATACCAAAATCCGATATCTTAGGGCTCATATCGGCATCCAACAAAATGTTGCTTGATTTCAGATCTCTATGAATTATAGTCAACCTTGAGTCTTGGTGGAGATAAAGAAGTCCTCTAGCTACTCCTTTAATTATCTTGAACCTTGTTGGCCAATCAAGAACATATTTACTTGCAGCATCTATTAAGAACAACAGGATGTTATAAGTATTCAGCCAAGTTCATTTGGACAAGTTGGTAACTTTTCAACATGTAAATCTGAAAATACCAAAAATCAAGGCGTCCAAGCTTTTGTTTGGTAAGTATTCGTAAATCAACAGCTTCTCGTTTCCATGAATGCAACAACCAAGAAGTCTAACGAGGTTCCTATGCTGCAATTTGGCAATTAGAACAACTTCATTTCTGAACTCCTCCACTCCTTGTCCAGAACCCTTGCTGAGCCTTTTTATTGCGACTTCTTTGTCGTTATCCAGCATTCCCTAAATGATGTTACCATTCTTAAATTGAACAAGACAGTGTGATGATTTTCGTACTACTATTCAAAGGTAAATGTTTTGTTACCTTATAAACCTTCCCAAAGCCTCCTTGTCCGAGCATGTTGTCGTCGGAGAAATTGTTTGTTGCAGCAACAATGTCTCCAAAGCTTACAAATGGAAGTTCTATATTTTCATCACCAAGTTCATGTGATGCGCTCAAGTAGATATCCTTGTCTCCACGTTTGCCTAACAGGAATATCAATATTGCTTATTAAGTAGTACAAGAAGATTGCATTCTGAGTGGTGAGGTGTCTCTGTTTTTACCTCTGAACATGCATATCCAAACAACGAATATGCACACGAGTACAAGCAGACATGCCGTAACTGGGAGCAAAATCTTTACCAGGCTCCTCTTCGTATTAACTGCTGAAATGTTTTCCACGAAGAGAATAAAACGGTTACGATCGTATAGCATGAACTGTTAGTCATAGCTAAATCCATCAGATAAGATGAAGAAAATCGCTTCCAAACCATCCACGCAAATTGGGACAATTTTGTTTTGGGTACGTACCTAATTCAGACTTCGCCAACCTCACGTAGAGATCCTGCCCTTTGTCCACATACCGGACATCGACAACGTCACCAATCCACATGACACAACCACTGCCTCCGCCGCCTCCTCGGATATCCGCGGCGGCAAAGGCCACGCACGAGCAGTTAGCGAAGCACCTCGCCCTGCACACCTCCAGTGTAGCGCTCATGTCCACCGACGCGTTGTCCGTGTCGGGGAGCTTCACGCCCCGCACCACCGTGAACCCGTCCGTGGTGCTGCCGTTGCCGCACTCCAACGGCACGTTCCTCCGGCATCCGGCCAAGGCCTCCCTCATGGACCACTGAGAGGGAGAGACGGGGCTGAACCCTTTCAAGCAGCTGCAGAACAGCGTCGACGCGGTGTTCACGTTGCACAGGCCGAAGGCGCCGCACTTGGCGTAGTCGTCGCAGACGTCCCTCGGTGCCTGCGCGAAGACGTTCCACACCCGGCTGTTCGGGTCCCACGCTAGCCGCTGGAGCACGCCGACCTCGTTCAACACGAGGCGGGAGAAGGGAGCGCCGGCCCTGGCGTTGAAAACGTAGGCGATCTCGTCGGGCTCGACTACCACTTGGTTCGTGAACATGTCGGAGTAGGACGCCATCTCCGGGACGCCGCTGAACCACAGCCCGTTCCACGGCCCCGTGCGGTACTTCTTGACGTTGCCGTGCCACGAGACGCAGTCCGGTAGCCCCTTCGTGTCCATCGCACGGCGGCAGTCCCCCGTCGTCGGGTCGTTGGGCGCGCGCCATGACGTGAGGGACCACTCGGCGCCGGTCCGTGGATTCTTGCCAAGCCTCATGCCGGCGAGCAAGGTGTTCGACGGGTGGTCGAACGACTGCCAAATGATGGCACCGCCGCTCTGCTCGCGCACGACAAGGTTGCCGGACTCAAGCAGTTGCGCCACTGCAGATGCAACACCAGTCGTGTTTGAAGACCACGCGGGATGGCCGGAGCCGTCGAGCAGGACAAGGCTGCCCTCGCCGTTGATCACCAGTACGCCGGTGGTGTCGTTGAGTGGGCTGTCACGGTTGGCCACCCAGACAGCATCCGTGGACGCGGAGAACCATATACCGAGGTATCTCCTGCTTGGCTCACCGAGTGACAAGAAACCCAGTGTGAAGGTCCCACCGGCCGAGACGAGCGTATGGCCGTCGGTGATGTTGCGGCCATCGTTCAGCGTGTCAGGTGCAATGCCGGCGGCGGCCGAGGTTCCGAGCGAAAGGAAGAGCACGGAGAAGAGGATGATAGGAAGGTCAAGATATTTGGTGGTTGCTGCCTCCATAATGGACGATGTTCCTTCACTTCTTGCGCTTGAACAGATCGAAAGGTTCACGGCGCCACTGCTATAAACGAGATCGTTGGTGCTGTCCAAGTGTCCAATATTGATTGCACATTTAGCGCTAGCTACGCTATTACAGCCACACGATTCTGGCGCAGAATTGCTTGGCCAAACCGATAGGCGTCGTTGCATGTTTTGTTTGTACAAAATTTTTCTAAGGGGACTACGCTGCATGCTAAGTATGTGGGCAATTTACACGCCCGTCAAAAAATGGCATCGTGTTCACGTGTAGGCAGCATGCGCATACTTTATATGGTATTGACTGACCGAGTCCGTGGATAAGTTGCATGACGGTGCAAAGAAGATGCGAGTGTCTATACAATATTTGACTATTTTTGAGAATAAAAACAGTCAGATTTTAAACCGTTAGATGAAGATCCAACGACCTAGATCATTTTTTTAAGGGGGTCATTTTTTTTTGGAGGGGGCTTGTATGGGTGGATCCGTTGGATGGAGATCTAATGCCCCAGATCAATCTGAGTCGAATGTTGTATAGACATTCCTAAGAAGATTGCTTATGGATGATGCATGCGTGGCTGCTCAGTGCTCACTAGTATGTCAAGGAAAGTCACATGACTCACATCCATTAGCCCTTTTTTTCCCGTCACGCTAGAAAAGAGCATCTACATGCATGGTCAAGACATCAAGAGAGATGATCGAGGCTGTTGCCTCGACCCCACGAAATGGAAATTATACAGGAGTGCATCTCTGCCTGTTCTCTATACATGACAGGAATTGCAAATCAAAATACTTGGCCTCGCTCTTCATTTGCTTTGATCTCTGACCGTAGCTTACACGCTCCAAAAGCAAGAGTAGCCTGTGGACCATAGCATTACCCTCATGAATATGCAAGACGAGAAAAAGTACTATACAACAGAAGAAAATTCGGTTGAAATAATAGAAATGCATAGTTTCTCAGTGGTTGGAATTATGACTTTGCTCCTCCAAAATCATCGCTGTCACAGTTTTACTTTTGAAATCAGCGTGAAGAAAAAACAGCGTGAAACGACAAGTACTTTATTAAACTTCCATTGACCGAGCTAATCAGTACCCCTCTTATGACGTTTCGTCTATAATTGAGTGCTTTAGAAGTAGTCCAGGTCATGGTACAGCGACAGTTAGAAAATGACACGTCGAGCAGAAAGCCGACATCCATGGTCAATGTATGAAGAAAACCAAGGATCGAAGATGGTGAGTAAGATGAATAGAAGTCAATAAAGTTACAAATCTTTTCTTAAAGCAGAAATATGACTTCAAGTTTTTTACTCCAACAACTATGAAAAGTTATGAAGTTCAGAGAACAATCATCTACACGAAAAGATCCAAACGAAATTATGCAAAATCAGTAGTACTGCTATATGAACATGGTAATACCACTACAGTAACTTACCGCACCACCACAGTTCTGTAGTAAAATCGGTAGTATCATTGCAGCGTCGGTAGTACCGTGCTAAAGTAATCAGTACAAGGATAGTAAACTAATGTAACTTTTGATCCGTTTGTCTAAATTACTTGAAACTTGGCATGCACCTTCATTAGGATGTTAGGAATCTATTCCAATCAACGATTGAGAGAATCATTGCTAAAGTTCTGATATTTTTCTATTTGAGTGAAGGGTGCATCAAAACCGGACAAAAAAGAGAAATCTTAATTTTCTCTTATTCGTGAGTCCTAGATGATCTAGGTGACTTTGGATAGTTTCTCACATATCATAATAAGCTATATCACAACACAAATTTAAGCCAAAACTTCCACAACATCAAAACCCTAAAATTGTCCCTTTCTTGAACAAAACCCAGTGGACACCCCCAATGTTCCAACGACATCGGTGGAGGTGAGTGCTCCAAGGGTCGAGGAAACTCACCCCTTCAAAGGGGTGTAGGAGATTGGAGAAATAGATCCTGATCGCCCTGAGGAAGAACAGACTAACGATGAAGGCATACTATTAGAAAATACAAAGGGTCTGACCAACCCTACCAGTATTATACTGGTAAAATCAGTCCGGAAGAAGAAAGGGAAGGCGAGCAATCTGGATTATGCTCAAGGGTGTTTTAACATCAAAACAAAGAAAACAAGGTATGTACTAGTTGTAACAAATTGCATAGAGTCATACCTTTTTTATTTCTTGGTGTCTTGAAGTTATTACTTCTTTTCCTAGTTTTGTAGTGCTTCTATCACTCCGATTAGTTTTCCTCCGAGCGCCTCTGTTGAAAAGGCATCAAAGGAAAAAGTGGTCATAGCAGCTGTAAGACCGAAGAGACCGACTAGAGGGAAGTGAATAGTCATTTCTAAAAAAATTCTCTTCTTAATTAATTTTATTTAAGTTATTTGGCTAAAACTAAGAATATAATACGGAAGCTTAAATTAAATTGGTTTAAGCACAAACAAAACCTAAATCAACTAGGTTCACCTAAGTGCAACAACAACCTAAGTCTATGTCAAAGGTTTGCAATCCTAGGATGACAAACAATCAATTTAATTCTATGAATGTAAATTGCTTGAAAGTAAATTAAACACAAGAAAACAAATCATAATTGATATGGTTTCTTTTTACCGTGGTGTTCAGAGACCTGCCGGTCTCCCCTAGTCCACGTTGAGGTTAGCCCAGATAAATTGGATCGGCTCCATAGATTAAGCCAAAACATTACAATTCACTAGTGGTAACTCTTTTCCGCTTCAGGTAGGTGAGCTCCAACCTTCACAACTTCGCTGGGTCTTATCACAACCTTCTTTGAGAAGATCACCGCTCATGACGCCTCTAACGCCGTCTAGGAGTAGGCAAACTCCTAGAATAATAAGTCAATACCCTCACTTGACTCTCGCCATATGCAATGAATGCACAAACTCAAATGGACACTAAGTCTAACTCTAGATGTGGCTTGACTCTCACCACATGTAACGAATGCACAAGCTTAAATGGACATTAAATCTAACTCTAGATGCACATCTAGAGTATCCATTTAAACTTGTGCATTCGTTGCACGTGACGAGAGTCAAGTGAGGGTCTTGACTTATTACTCTTCGAGTTTGCCGATTCCTAGACAGCGTTGGAGGTGTCGTGCGCGGTGATCTTCTTAAAGAAGGATGTGAGAAGACCCGGCAAAGTTGTGAAGGTTGGAGCTCACCTACTCTAAGCGGGAAAGACCTACCACTAGTGGATTGCGATGTTTTGGCTTAATTCATAGAGTTGGTCCAATTCATTTGTGCTAACCTCAATGTGGACTAGGGGGACCGACAAGTCTTTGAACACCACGGTAAAAATATACCGTGTCTTTGTGGTTTGTTTACTTGTGCACAATTTACTTTCAAGCAATTTATATTCATAGAATTAAATTGATTGCTTGTCATTCTAGGATTGCAAACCATATACTTAGGTTGTTGGTGCACTTAGGTAAATCTAGTTGATTTATGTTTTGTTTGTGCTAAACCAATTGATTTAAGCTTCCGCATTATATTCTTAGTTTTAGCCAAATATTTTAAATAGAATTAATTAAGAAGATAATTTTTAGAAACGACTGTTCACCCCCTCTAGTCGGTCTCCTCAATCTTCCACACGCTGGTTTCGATTACACAGATCTTCGACCACGTCAATTCGACTATGTTGGTTTTGATCACACAGATATTCGACCACGCTAGTTTCGATCACAGATCTTCGACCACCAACGCATGCGGCAGTTCCGTGATTACAACGCTGGTAGTTCCAGTCAGCGGTACTACCGCAGACTACACTGCGGTAGTTCTGATTTCCCTGAGAAGTGCAAACTTCAACAGATTTTGCAAAACACATTTGCAAACAACAGTATCATGCTCACAAGGATTATCCATAATTCCCAACAAGTTACAAAATATATTTGCACACTTTTAGAATCATAACACAAGGATTATATATATGAGTTTCAGCCATTTGTAAAACACATTTGCAAATGTAAATCTCATACTACAAAGAATGAAAACATGGACTTCAAATACTTGCAAAATATATTTGCAATGTATAGTCCAATGTTACAAGGGTTCAACATATGAGTCACAACTATTTACAAAACACAATCGCAAATACAAGTTTCATGCCAAAGAGAGCTAGAGCAAGTGAGGTTGAGCTATCAATACATGATAAGACTCAAGCTACTAGATATGACTCCTCTTAATAGTACGACAACCTATATTAGCAATCCGATCTTTCAACTAAACACCAAGACCGGTAAAAGACCAGGACACATATTCTTAGCCATACCTTTGCCTTGAGTCATAGTCTTGACATACATCAACTCGTGATGCATCCATTACTTCAGCTCCATCAACTCATGATGGGTCTTCACGTGACTTGATGATCAACACATGATTATCTCCTCTTGGACATGCATCAATTCATGATGCATCCACCACTTGACTTGATGATCTTTAACACATGAAGTCATCCCAAGTGTTCTTTATTTGTGGAACCTAACATATTCATCAAACTCATGAAAAATGTTAGTCCAAAAAATAATTGCCATCAATTACCAAACTTCACCATTAATACATAATAGAGGGACTAGATTCTACAATCTTCTCTTTTTGGTAATTCATGATAATCTCAACAAATAATGAGATAAAGATTGTATTTCGAGTATATAACATGCACAACAGTTGTATAATCTAAGATAAGTTTTCAAAATAAAGCTTACTTATGCAATTATTATTAATCATCAACTATTAACACATAATGGAGAAGTTAGATGACAGCCCGATTGCAAATGAGTATATATAAACTACACATGCTATATATACTCAAAGGATGTGTTGCAAAGTAAAGATCTTAAATATGTGTATTAAAGGAAACATGGATCAATACTTATGAAATCTCAAACATAGAATGAACTCCCCCTAAATGTGTGCATACAAGTATGTGTAATAAAGATATATGCACATATTCATTTTGGACTATTTGTAGAGTTCAATCTATATTTTAGATCCAAGTAACGCACTAATATATAAGAATGCGATTTCGAATGCATACGTCTTTGATTTCACCTTTTCATCCAAATGAGACTAAGCAATAATATACTTAAATAAACATATTAGTCTCACACATAGATTTGTTATTTAATCATATATTTGGATGTGAGGAATGCAACAAGATTATAAGAAAATTATCGAATACATACCTTAATGATTTCACCTTTTTCATCCATATGAGACTAAGTAATATCATAATCAATAAACAAAATTAGTCTCACAAATGTATTTATCATTATCACTAAAACTAACTTAAATGGAGCTTGATCTTTCAGCAACCCTTTAGCCGACAGTGATGCCAATAGAGGGAACTGAGGTGGCTATAACCAGGGATCCTTCGGCATCTCCAACACCATCGAATGACTCAGAACTGGAGATGAAGTCTCAGTAAATTCCTCCTAGTGCTGGTAAGGGAGTGGTCTAGGAGGGGGAAGTAGAAATACTTCATTCTTTCTTTGGAGGATGGGTGGTCGAGAGTTCGTCCATGATAAGGAAATCTCCTCATCTAAGAGATATTACCGATTGAGAACGCATATTTAACAACAAAAGATTCGAGGATCTTTGGTGGAGGAAGGTGCTAGACTATGAATTGAAGACTGGCACTGAAGAGCTATGCTCCATGTTGCTAGTAAAGCAGTCTCAGGAAGTTCTCAAGACTACCCTTAATACATTTATCTAAACTTCTTCTGAGTTTCTACTTTTATTTTTCTCCACTTTTCTAGCACTTGGTGGTGGGAATGGCTCAAGTCGAAGAGATGACCAAGTGTTCATTGGCTCTCGAGAATGCAAGAGCTATCCTCCATCGACAAGCTGACAACTGGTAATGAGCTTTCTCTTCTCAATAAATTCTAGTCGTGAAGTATTTTCCCCCTTGTAGTCACTTCAGGTCAGGAAGCATCATTAAGGTGCTTTAGGATATCCTCAAGAAAGAGAGAAAACTGTTTAGGTCAACTTTGACCGAAAACAAACAACTCCTCAAGACCCTTTGGAGAAGAGCTTTCAACTAAGAAGTTTCTTCTTAATGTTTCTCTAATTGACCCCCTAGACTTTGCTTCAAAGTTTGTCGAGCATCCCGAACTATGAAACCAGATATTTGACCCCTCCCTCGAACTTTGCAATTCGGTTCAAATAATATCCTGACCCGGTTTCGCATGGTGGTATTGCCCATGTGACGCGATGAGTAAGCGGTTTTGTCACGTAGGACAACACGCTGGCCAAGTTTGATAAGTGACATGTGGGACCATAAGGGCTTATCTCCCATTGAGCTCTCAACCGTGCTTCCATGACCTCCGCCCCCTTAGTTCCCCTCTCTGTTTCAATTAAGGAGAGAAGGTTCTATGTATCCCACCTATCATTTACCTAAACTTGACCAGCGTATCATCCTATATGGCAAAATCTGGTCAAGGTGTTATTTGAATTGGATTGCAAAGTTTGGAGGACCAAATGTCCGATTTCATAGCTCGAGGTGCTGGACGAACTTTTGAGTAAAGTTCGAGGTGTTATATAAACTTTCAATAGAAATATCATTACATGTTCAAGATGGAGAGGTCAATTGGGGTGTAGAGATAAGTATATGTCTTGTTCGTTGGTTTTTAGATTTGTCATTTTTCAGTAATTACTATTTATTGTATTAGCCAACCACAGCAAAAAAGAAAAAATCAGGGCCATATAAAAGCACAATCATAGATGTTTCTGGATGGGCTATTTGAAACATTCTCAATCGCAATCGGTGGTAGCTAGTACTTTTCTGTTTGGTTTCTCTCCCTAGAGACGCGATTTCGTAAGCTTCCATTCCGTGATCGGAGGAACGCGCAGCCGGAGTTTAACGCGCCTAAGCATCCTTGCACTACTACTTACGTAGTCAGTAGTCACCGTGCCACACTGCCACCTACTCCACCATTCGATGGCGCTATACGCTTGTACGCGTGCGTCGCGTCAACGAGTGGAAATAGACCGGGAATGGGAAAACGAAGGCGAGAAACGGGCGAGGCAAACGCTCGGAAAATTCGAGCTGCATCGGTCGCAATTCCACGCGAACGAACATACCGAAAAAAATTATGTGCTCGGTTGGGCTGAAAAACTGTGACTTATAATTGAAATTACATTGTAGCTGGTTGAAATTATACTGTAGCTGAATGTGGCTTATTTGGCATAATTAAATTTAAAAAATGTATAAATAAAAAATATTAGCTCATTATGTACAACGCAAACGAATACGAGGAAAAAGAACCGGCAAAAAAAGCTAAAAAAATCAAAAAAAATTTTAAAAAATAAAATTTATAAAAAATAAAAAACCAGAAGTTTAAACCAAAGTGAGCGGGCTCGTCTCTGTTTCATGGCGTCTGGATGTCATGCAAGCGGGCGCGCGCCACCAACCGTCCGTGATCCGTCCACTTCCCTTTGCACGAGCTTAATCTATGTTCCTTTAGGTTCTAACGGCTGGGCATCGCTGACGTTGGACTTGGATTTATGTGGACTACTCGTGGATTTCAACGTGTGTAAACCGTCATTGTATCATGTATAGCATCGACCATGGTTGAGTAGTATTAGTTGGGCTTCTTTACGGGAATGAAACAAATATGGAATATATAATAAACAAAGTAAATTCAATTATTTGACATTTGCCTTTGACGAATAGATTGTACGGCTAAAGAAACCAAAAATAGGGGGAGATTAATCATAGCATGCGAATCATACTTTTCAGCCGGATATTGTTTTGTAGTTAAAACGCAACTTTGACTACTAATATATATTATAATATATTTATGAAATTCAATAAAATTGTGAGATTATAAAAGTAATTTTCGTGACAAACATATATGCATGTTTTTCATGTATTTGATCTAAATATTAAAAAATATTAATAGTCAAAGTTTTAAATTTTAACTATATTCGTTCCAAAATAGCATATATTCGTGAGCTGAAGAGTGCGTCAAATACCGTAATTTGTACTGCATATGCACGCACGAGCTTAATTTATGTTCCTTTTGGTTCTAGACAGCTGGTATCTCTGAGACTCTGACGTTGGACTTGGATTTACGTGGACTAGTAGATTTGAACGTGTATAATCCGTCATTGTCGCATACATAGAATCGATCATGGAAATATATAATAAACATGGTAAGTTTAATTATTGATTTGCATGCCCGCCTTCATCGAAGCTTTGTACGGCCAGAGAAACCAAAAACAGGGGAAGATTAACCATAGCATCCAAATCATACTTTTCAGTTGGATATTGCTTCGCACTACATAAATACCATAAAGCTATAATTTCAGTACTACTAAATTCTGATTGCATCTTAGTTACAGTTATTTGCCATGTAAATGCTTGCAAGTTAATAATATAGCCCGCAGTAGTATACCACACAAGGTTATACGTGTTCTAAGTTCTAGCCCTCGTGTGATAAGTCAAAAGAAGTTTGGGTTAAAGACTTAACAGTACCGTATTTCTTTATAAAATGCCCTATATATGATCATTTTTCAAATAGGTTGGGTTAATGTTTTTTATATGGTTTATTTATTACAGTAACTTTAGTATGGTTTAAGCAGCACAAAAGGAAAAAAAGAAAAAAAGAGTCAAAAGGTTAACGATAATAATCCTCCTGGATGCCACGTGTAAGGCACTGGACAATAATCCTCCGATCCAAACCCCATGACGCAGGCAGTTCAAATGGGAGTCGCTTTCTCTGCCAGAAAATTGATACTTTGCCATCCTATTCAGTGGGCTTCGATAAAATACCACTCCCTAGAATGACCACTATAAAATGCCACTCTTAACATTGACACTTTGATTATTTGCCATTTTGAGAGTTTTTTAGGATTCTTAATTATTTTTTAACTATTTTTAGATTATTTGCCATGGGAAAAGACACATTTACCCTTGAGCCATTTGCTTGTTCTCCGGCCCACAACCCAGACGAGACATTTGGTCATTCCTTTGCACACGAGAGAGACCGAGGCGAGAGGGAGGAGGCCCTCCGGCCACCGCGACAGCGACGGCACCGCCTCTCCCCGGCCGGCCACGGTGCCCCTCCCCGGCTGCGGCGCCCCTCCCCGGGACAGTCTGGTTGCTACCACTGATTAAAGCCTGCCGGAAGGCGTCAGCCCCAGTAAAATGCCCCTGCATTGAGACAAGAAATTCTGATATTTCAAGCATCTAGATATTCTGATATTCAACAACGGCCTTAAGCAAGTTGCTCGAGTAGACTAGAAAAGCAAGGAGCTATAGATAATGACAGAAGAGAGGAGCTGAAAGCTTCATTCACACACTGAACGTATTTTCTCCAAGAGATAATTCACAATCCAATGCATCATCCATGAAACCAGAAGATTGACAAGGGTGCAGCAAATTATCAACTGAACAAACTGTGAGGCACCAGTATGATTGTATGCGAATAAACAAGCGATCCAAATCCTAATGAATGTGCAATCTTCTACGGATGAATACAGATATCGTTCAGCACTATATCCAAATCCTAATGAATGTGATATCTTCTACGGATGAAAACAGCAAATATCTCCTGATCCCACGAGGAACTCTGGAACTGACTGGGAAGGTATTAAAAGCTGATTAGGTCATCTTTCTTCTGATCCTGTTTTTGGGGCCCTTCCTGGGAACTGCTACCTCCCTTCTTGCCAAATATCATCTCATCCAGATCATCGAGGATATCATCATCTCCGCCTGATCTTGCTCGAGAACCAGCTGGTTTTCTGACTAGGGTCGCAGCCGGGGAGGAGCGCCGCAGCCGGGGAGGGGCGCTGCAGCCGGGGAGGGGCGGCGCCGTCGCCGGGGAGGGGCGCCACAGCCGGGGAGGGGCGCCGTGGCCGGCCGGGGAGGGGCGGCGCCGTCGCCGTCGCGGTGGCCGGAGGACCTCCTCCCTCTCGCCTCGGTCTCTCTCGTGCGCAAAGGAATGGCCAAATGTCTCGCCTGGGTTGTGGGCCAGACAACAAGCAAATGGCCCAAGGGCAAATGTGCCTTTTCCCATGGCAAATAATCTGAAAATGGTTAAGAAATAATTAAGAATCTTAAAAATCCCTCAAAATGGCAAATAATCAAAGTGTCAATGTTAAGAGTGTCATTTTATAGTGGTCATTCTAGGGAGTGGTATTTTATCGAAGCCCACCGAATAGGATGGCAAAGTATCAATTTTCTCTTTCTCTGCTCCTTCCTCGTCGTCCTCTCCACCATCTCCGTATTAATAATCCTCCGATCCAAACCTGAAGCCATCCAAATTCTAGTCCTCGGGGAGTCCAATCCACACGGAAGGACGCACGGGACGCCCAAACCTTGAGATTGCAGGTAAAAATCCATGGCACCGAGCTTCCCACTTCTCTTGTTAGGGGATCTTGTCTGGAGATTTCTTGCATCCTGGTCGCTGCATTTGAGTTATAATCTCCTTGCCGTTGATCGAAATTCGATCTTGGTAGCCGCTGCAAGATCCTGTATCGATCGATGCCTGTGGTCGGTGCCTCGGTGGTAGATTTTTTTTCTCTCCACGCTAGATCCGCAGGCCTTGGTTACATGGGCGGGTGATGGGTCCAAGAAGCGTGGTTCCCGTCTATGGAGTATGGATTGGGGATCTTCTTTTGTTTCTTTTCACAACTTTAGCCTAAGGCTGTTAATTTTGTTCTCCATGGCGTGTGTTATTACGCATTGTGCAGGTAAGCGTTAACAATTCATCATGGAAACTTGGAAGGTTGTGGCATTGTTTTTAATACCAAGAAACTGGTGGGATTGTGAATTTACTATACTATGCTTCTCATTACAATTAGTTTTGGGGGAAAGCGTCCGTTGGTGTTGTTTCTACGTTCTTTATTCGCTAAAGGCTACGCTTTTTGTGCGCATTGTCATCTTTTATTCTGCTTTCTGTTTCTTGTTACTCCATGATACTAACATACATTAGAGTGCCAATTGCCAAAGATGCTGAATTGTAAGAGGAAAATGGCAACGAAAATTTCGCAGTCGAAGGACGTAAAGAGGATAACATATATTTTTTACGTCTGCTCTTTGTGGTGTTGATAATGCGATATACTGTTTTGCTCCTTTTTCCATTCTAGTATTAATTCCTGTCGGACAATACTTATATTCTTTTTTTATTATTCATATTGCACTAGGAATCTTATAAACTGCTGATAGCACTTTTTTCTCTTTCAGAATGACTGAGATACTGAGAATGGATATGGTACAATCACTTAGTTTCTAAAAAACTTTTCAACAGTGCATAAATGAAGAATGTCTACCATTTTGCGCTCATAAAAATTCTTTTGCAGGATGGATGGGCATACAAATGGCACTAATGGTTCCTGCTCCAAGTCATGTGGGCCGCTAACGGACTACTACATTCCGGATTACATACTGAAGCCGGACTCTGAACAAGTCATTGTTGATCGTGCACCATGTTGCCCTGTGGTAGTCTTCATCAACTCTAGAAGCGGTGGCCAACTCGGAAGCAGTTTGATCAAAACATACCGTGAACTTCTCAATGAAGCACAGGTAACTAGCCTAGCAGTTTGAGAAAGACGGAATGCTGAAAATGTGCTTTCCCTTGAGCCTCCCTTGAGCCATAGTAGCACTTTAAACCATGCTCTCATGTTGGAGATGCTCTTTTTTTGACAGGTTTTTGATCTATCAGAAGAGGCTCCCGATAAAGTGCTGCACAGATTGTATGCCAACTTTGAAAGGCTCAAGTCTAACGGCGACGTTCTTGCTATTCAAATTCAGAGGAGCCTAAGACTAATTGTGAGTAACCTTGCTTTAAGGTTAGATATACAAAAAATGTATTTTTCTGACTGTCAATTTCTTTGTCCTAACCAAGAGCTTTGAAATAGGTCGCTGGTGGTGATGGCACAGCAAGTTGGCTGCTTGGAGTAGTTAGTGACCTTAAGCTTTCTCAACCACCTCCTGTTGCTACCGTGCCTCTGGGAACTGGAAACAACCTTCCCTTCTCATTTGGATGGGTAGGTTAATGGCTTTTTTAAAAATAATTATCATGTGTGAACAACTATCTTTATGTACTTCATGCTTGGCGTGCTTGAAAATTCATGTGTTTCGTACGAAGGAAGGAATATACAAGTTATTTTTCTTATTTCACTATAGTACATTTTTAATAGAGAGTGATCATAACATGCTTGCTACCTGCATTGTAATGTCTAATTTTTTTTATTTGGGTATACTGTGAGCCTATGAAGGAACAGATTTTACATTTCAATGAATTTTCCAAAGCTGCACTAAATGAGTATTTATTTTGGAATATTATATTCTTTAGTGTTTACAATTTATGTAGTAAAGGAGTATAAATTTTCATTTTTGTTTAGAAGATTTTTTAATGTGGAAATAACTTCGTATTATGATGTTTTGTTTGTATGAATGTATGTTATTTATTAGGTTCCCCGGTCACGTTCTTTTTACCTGTTCTGCATACTGTGCAAAACATGATTTTGTATACCTTCTCAATTTGCCAAGGAATTAAGTTTTCATACTAAATTCAACTTGACTGCAGGGAAAGAAGAATCCTTCTACTGACCAAGAGGCTGTTAAATCATTCCTTGGGCAAGTAAAAAAAGCACGAGAAATGAACATTGATAGGTACTGTCTCACATAGGAAGATAATGTTAGCTTTGTTTTTGACTATATCATGCTTCTGAAAGGAAAAAAAGTTCTATCTGTCCTCTCTATTCTTATTAAATTGTTCAATTCAGCGCAATAGTTCAGTCGTATATCTCATTTCAATGAAATATCGACTGCTATTTTCCAATTGTTGTTCCACTCAGTTAAGCATGACTACAATCAAATGCGTCCTCCCTTCTGCATATGAAAGAAAACACTCAATTTAGATGGATTTTTCTGTTTCAGTTGGCATATCATCATGAGGATGCGAGCTCCACAGGAAGTTCCATGTGATCCTATTGCTCCCTTGGAGCTGCCTCATTCATTGCATGCATTCCAACGTGTATCAAGTTGTGACTCCCTCAATGTGGTAAGACATATCTTTCTGTTGCTACTGTTTGTAGCCATTTTTTATTTACTAAAGCAAAACTTTCCATGGATCATCACTTTGAAGTGACATGTAGAGACTGAAATCTGCTATTGTTGTGAGAAGGGTTCCAAATCCCGCTACCAGGCTAAATCCCGATCAGGGGCAGGTACCGGTTACTGGCCAGTAACCGGAAAAATCAGAAAAAAAAAACTGGTCAAATTTTAAGTGCCAAAATTTGAATTTGAAATCGGTAACAGGAAAAACCGGCTGGTAACCGCTCAAAAAACCAGAGAAAAACCACTAAAAACTAGAAAACCCGCTAAAAACCAGTTTTCAAATTTGAAATTGGAAATTCCTGATACATTCATGGCAAAAAGTATAAACTCAAGCACGAGAGGTGTATGCATCTTCCTAATACATCCCATTAGTGTTAAACAATGTAAACATCATTAGAGAAATTAATTTTTACATTCAAAATTTTAAATTTGAATTAAATAAAAAACCGTCGGTCTAATACATTCCTGGCA
The DNA here is from genome assembly GCA_017311315.1 of Dendrocalamus latiflorus. Classification (NCBI taxonomy): domain Eukaryota; kingdom Viridiplantae; phylum Streptophyta; class Magnoliopsida; order Poales; family Poaceae; genus Dendrocalamus; species Dendrocalamus latiflorus. The sequence goes on from CM029637.1 coordinate 33,912,426, forward strand.
AAAACATGAAGTTAAGCACGGGAAGTGCATACATCTTTCTAATACATTCCATTAGTATTAAACAATGTAAACGTCATTAGAAAAATCAACTTTTACATTCGAATTTCCAAATTTGAATTAAATAAAAACCGCCTTTTTTTTCTTGGACACTACCGGTATAACCGGTTACCGGCGGTAACCGGCCTGATACCGCCTGGATTTGGAAGTTGGAACCCTGGTTGTGAGTTTACTTAATCATTTTTTATGTTTTGTTCAGGAGGGTTACCACACATTCCGGGGCGGATTTTGGAATTACTTTAGTATGGGTAAGAATTCCTCTGTTCACTCCCTGTTTATTTCAGAGAAGGCCTACCTACCGTATTGCACCATAACCATTTTTTTCATCACGATATTTGGTGGTGCATGCTAGTTCTTGCTACAGCACATACAAACTTTCACCATTGCTAATCGGAAACTTTTTGTCAGAACTCATTGCCATTAATATCATAGGCAATTGTCATGTCCCATTGTCCAATATCATGGGATGTTTTTCTAGTTAATTCTTAAACATATCTTTTAGAGACATGATCCTTGAGCATATCCTTAGTTGAATAATGCAAAAAGCTAAGAACATCATCATCATATCATCACGACTTTACACATCACAGGGATGGATGCACAAGTTTCTTATGAATTTCACTCTGAAAGGAAGAGAAATCCAGAGAAGTTCAAAAACCAGCTGACAAATCAGGTATGTTTGCTATGTTTTTTGTTTTGAAGACAATTTCTTCTATACCTTTTCTATTGGTTATCCAGAGTCAGGGCCTTTACTGTGTGTCGTGTGGTGAATTATGAGCCCTGCAATGCATATATTTGATGCAGGGTACATATGTTAAGCTTGGACTTAAACAAGGTTGGTTTGCTGCTCCTCTAACACATCCATCTTCAAGGTAGTTTGTCACCAACGTAACCAAGATGCTTCTTATCTTGATCATATTATCGTCATTTTTCACTAACAATACGTGTGGTTTTACACTTCAAAGTATCAACGAAATTAGATCTATAGGTAGAACTATTAGAATTGCGCCAGCAGATCTAAGATTAGAGCTCTTGTATGTCTTTGTTATGAATAGCGCTTGTATTCATATGAGGCCAATGGGCCGGTATATATACACAAAGTACAGGTGGTAAATATGCAAAGAACCCCTCATAACAATGGGGAATAACAAACTATACATATATCTCTAACACCCCCCCTCAAACTCATGGTGGATCAACAACACTGAGTTTGGAGAGGAAGAAGCTGTGCTGTGCTCGAGTCTGGGCCTTCGTGAAGAAATCCGCTATCTGAAGCTCTGAAGGCACATACTGAAGAGCAATCACCTGATCATGCACACAAGTCCTCATGAAAGAAGCATCAACTCCAATGTGCTTGGTGAGCTCATGCTTCACAGGATCACGAGCAATACTGATAGCACCTGTACTGTCTGACAAGAGAGGGGTCGGTGTAGTGACAGAAACACCAAAATCCTCAAGTAACCACCGTAGCCAAGTAATCTCTGCTGTCAAGAGAGCCATAGCTCGCAACTCAGCCTCTGCACTCGAACGGGACACTGCAGTCTGTTTCTTCGTCTTCCAGGCAATGAGAGAACCACCAAGAAAAACACAGTAAGCAGAGATAGACCGGCGATCAGAGGGATCGCTGGCCCAAGTAGCATCCGAATAGGCCTGAAGCTGTAACGAGCTGGAACGTGGAAAGAAGAGACGGCGAGAGATAGTCCCACGAAGGTATCGCAGAACTCGAAGAAGGTGGCTGTAGTGAACCTGAGTGGGAGCTGAAACAAACTGACTCAGAATATGAACTGGATAAGTGATATCTGGACGAGTAACAGCAAGGTAGACAAGACTCCCAACAAGATGACGATAGCGAGTCGGATCAGAAAGAGGCTCGCCATCAGAGAGTCGGAGGTGAACATTGAGCTCCATAGGAGTCTCAACAGTACGCTGATCAGTGAGAGAGGCGCGATCAAGAAGATCCTGAATATATTTCTCTTGGGACATAAAGAAACCATCTGGAGTGGAAGTAACCTCAATCCCAAGGAAATAACGAAGAGGACCAAGATCCGACATAAGGAACTGCTCACTAAGACGAGCCTTAACAAAGGCAATGTACTCAGAATCATCTCCCGTAATGATCATATCATCAACATACAGGAGAAGAAGAGTCCGACCACGAGACGAAGTGTGGACAAAGAGCGCAGGATCATGATCACTAGCTGAAAATCCAGCACCAGTAACCACAGAGGAGAAGCGCTCAAACCAAGCACGGGGGGCTTGCTTAAGGCCATAGAGAGAGCGACGAAGGCGACAGACCATGCCCTCAGGAACAGAATACCCAGGTGGCGGATGCATGTAGACCTCCTCACGCAACTCGCCATTAAGAAAGGCATTCTTGACATCAAGCTGAGAAACAGACCAGTGGCGAACAGACGCCACCGAAAGAAGAGTGCGAACAGTGGTCATGTGGGCCACAGGAGCAAAAGTCTCGTCGTAGTCAACACCATGCTGCTGCTGAAAACCACGAGCAACAAGACGCGCCTTATAGCGCTCAAGAGAGCCATCAGAGCGAGTCTTAATCTTATAGACCCACTTACATGTGATGGGATGAGAATGGGATGGAAAAGGAACAAGATCCCAAGTACCAGTACGCTCGAGGGCAGCAATCTCCTCGGTCATGGCAAGCTGCCACTCAGGGTGAGTAACAGCATCCCGGTAGGAGACAGGCTCACGAGTAGCTGCGCCAGCAAAGGCAAAGCGGGCAGGAGGCCGAATCGACTGGCGATCGCGGAGAGCGTAGCGAGGAGAAGATGACCCATTAGGGGAAGATGGAGCATCAAAAGAAGATGGAATATCAGAAGAAGATGACTCATCTGGAAGATCCTCAATACGAGGTCGACGAGTGTAGACGATAGTGGGAGGAGCCTGAGGAGTCGTAGGAGACGACACAGGCGGCGACAACGGCGGAGAGGCCACAGGGGAAATATGTGGAGACTCAGTAGGACAGGTGGACGAGGGCAAAACAGATATGGGAGTATCTGGAAAGGTCAAGAAAGACAGAGACTCCACAGAGGAAGCCGAAGGAGAGTCAGGACGTGGGTAGAATGGACGAGACTCGTCGAAAGTCACATCCCGAGAAACCCGTATCCGACGACCAACAGGATCCCAGCACCGATAGCCCTTGTGCTCGGCACTGTACCCCAGAAAGACACACTCAACAGACTGAGCGGTCAGTTTGGTACGTTCTCGAGGGGCGAGGAGAACATAGCAAACGCAGCCAAACATATGAAGGGCAGAGTAGTCAGGAAGAAGACCACAGAGACGCTCAACAGGGATCGCACCCTTAAGAGCAGAAGAGGGCTGGATGTTGACGAGATAGGTGGCAGTGGAAACAGCCTCGGCCCAAAAGTGAGGTGGAATAGAGGCGGCGATCATCAGAGCACGAGCCGTCTCAAGGAGGTGACGATGCTTGCGCTCAGCGACACCATTCTGAGCATGAGCACCAGGACAAGAAAACTGAGCGAGAGTGCCCTGCTCAGCAAGGAAACTGCGCAGGTGACGAGAGAGGTACTCGCCAGCAGAATCAGCACGAAAGACACGAATAGGAGTGGAGAACTGTGTGTGTATCATGGTGGCAAATTGTTTATAGATAGGCAAGGCCTCACTACGAGAAGACATGAAATATATCCAAGTGTGGCGAGAAAAATCATCTATAAAAATGATATAATAACGATGACCCCCTTTCGAAACGAAGGGAGCCGGACCCCAAACATCTGAATGAACAAGATCAAAAGGACGCTGAGACACAGTCTCACTATGAAGATAAGGAAGCTGAATCTGTTTACCTAACTTACAGCCCTGACAATCTAAAGACACGTCTCCTGAGACAGACCCCAGAAGACCACGACGAACTAAGGACGACAGGCGAGATCCACACAGATGGCCAAGACGATGATGCCACTGCTGGAAAGAGCCGGTAGACGAAGTGGCAAAAGCGGAGAGACTGGCGGCGGTGGTGGCAGCGGAAGGAAGATGAAGCCAGTCAAGCTCCCAGAGACGCTGTGAGTCACGGCGCCGAGGGCCAGAACCAACCAGAGCTCCCGTGTGGCAGTCCTGAACACAACAAGAGTCAGAATCGAGAATAACTCGATAACCAAGGTCAGTAATCTGCCCAGCAGAAAGAAGCTGCAAGGTAAGGCGAGGAACATGAGCAACAGAAGGAACATGAAAAGATGAGTTGCTAAGAGATCCTCGACCAGAGACAGAAAGAGATGTACCATCAGCAGTAAGAACACTGACAGGAGAAACAAGGGGTGTAATAGAAGACAGAGTGGAAGAATCAGGAGTCATGTGGAAAGATGCTCCAGAATCAAGAATCCACGGGGAGGTACCTGACTGTGTAGGAGGTGGTCTCTCAGTGCCTGAAGAGTCAGTAGCAGATCCTGCAGAACCTGTCGAGGGAGAACCTGAAGCGGCAAGTAGGCGTCGAAGTCTGGCTATCTCCTGCTCGGTGAGAGAAGCTGCTGAAGAAGTCGAGGCAGACGTCGTCGTAGAAGCACTAGTGCCAGTAGAAGAACGGCGTGAAAGATGCCGCTTCTTCTTGTAGCACTGGGACTCAGTGTGGCCATCCTTGTCGCAGTAGGAACAGTGAGGACGGCCACCTCCAGACTGAGGACGGCCACCACCACCTGTGGTAGCCGCTGGAGGAGGCAGTGTAGCAGGCGGACGAGCGGCGAGCACAGAGGGGAGTGGCATCAGACCAGCACCACTCAAACGAGTCTCCTCTGTGCGTATCTCAGTAAGAGCCTCCAGGAGAGTGACACGAGGGTGGCGTGCAAGGAGCTGAGCACGCCTTTGCTCGAACTCAGGACGAAGGCGAGTAAGGAACTCGTAAACCCGCTGAAACTGTAGATCAGCACGTACCTCCAGGCAGCACGGACAGGTACGACAGCCAGCAGTGCGAAGTGAGTCCAACTGACGCCAGACAGCAGAACTCTGAGCGTAAAAGGCGTCAACAGTAGCATCACCCTGCTGAAGAGAGTGCTCCTGGCGGACCACAGACAGGTACAGGGCATCACCAGAGGGCTCGTAGCGCTGACGAAGATGAGTCCACATCTGAAAAGCCGAAGGGAGTCCCACAACCTCAGAAGAAAACTGAGGCTGGACACTGGCGATGAAAACAGCAGCAGCCCGAGCGTCGTCATCGTACCACTGAGTGTAGACGGTCAGACGATCCGTGTAGGAATCCAGAGCCTCCTGGTAGGCAGAGGCAGCTTTATCATCAGCAGCAGCTTTATCATCAGCAGCAGCTTTATCGGCTGTCGGAGGCAATGCAACAGGCGTAGGCTCCGTCGGAGGAATAGGGCAAGGCGGGCAGGTGACATCGCCAGAGAGGACGCCCCAGAGACGAAGACCATGCATGTGAATGCGCATGTGAGACACGAAGTCGGTGTAATTAACACCATCAAAGATCACCGGGCAGCGAGGGAGAGCAACGGTGCCCATTGGTAGGCGGCGCTGGACGGCGCGGCGACCAAGGCAACGAAGTCTAACAGGCGGCGCTGGACGGCGCGGCGGTTAGAACGACGTTTTTTTTTTCTCTTTTTTTTTTTTGCTCTTTTTTTTTTCTTCTTGGCTTCGGCTAAAACCGAAAACCTAAAAAAAACGGGCCTTCGGCCCAAACACACGCACGCACGCCTTAGGGCTGGAGGCGGCGGCGGCGCTTAGGGCTAGAGGCGGCGGCGGCGCGACGGCGGCGCGACGACGGCGTGGCCCGGGCGGCGACGACGGATCGGCGACGTGGCCCGGGTGGCGTCGTCGGATCGGCGCGGCTGGACGGAGGGGTGGCCCAGACGGCGGTGGAGGCCGAGCAGGGAACGGCGGCGGTGAAGACCGAGCGGGGACGGCGGCGGCCGTCGATGGAGAGCGGAGGCGGAGGTGGCCCAGGCGGCGGTGGAGGCCGAGCAGGCACGGCGACGGAGGAGGCCGAGCGGGGACGGCGGCGGTGGAGGCACGACAGCGGCGACGACGACAGGGGAGTCGGCGGGGCCGACGGCGGCGAGCTCGAGCGGGCGTGCTCGGGCGGAGTCAGGCGAAGCCGACGGGAACTCGGGAGGCCGACAGGCGGCGGTGGAGGAGGCCGTGAAGACCGAGCGGGCGATGATGGCAGCGGAGGAGGCCGGGAGTCGGCGACGGCGGCGGCGGAGGCCGGGAGTCGGCGACGGCGGCGGCACACGGGCGCGCGGAACCCTAGGTAATCCAAAACCCTAGTTTTGGCTCTGATACCATGTTATGAATAGCGCTTGTATTCATATGAGGCCAATGGGCCGGTATATATACACAAAGTACAGGTGGTAAATATGCAAAGAACCCCTCATAACAATGGGGAATAACAAACTATACATATATCTCTAACAGTCTTGACCTCAGTCCTCGGGTGTGCGTATTACATGTAGAGTTTCCATTTTCAGGAACATTGCTCAACTTGCAAAGGTGAAGATCATGAAAAGATCTGGTGGACAATGGGAAGAGCTCAAGATTCCTCGCAGGTAAATGAATCTTTGCTGCCTTTTCAGTATTAGCAATATTCCTATACAGAGAACAGTTTGTATTTTGCACATGTCAAATGCTTTCCATTCCATGACTAAAATCAACAAATATTCTCCCTCCTGTTTCCGCATTTGATCAATTGTCTGTCTCAATTTGCTCCCCCTCTTGTTTCAGGATCCGATCAATTGTCTGTCTTAACTTGCCAAGTTTTTCGGGAGGATTGAATCCTTGGGGAACACCTGGCACAAGGAAAGTACAAGACGTAAGTTTTCCCTTCTTGAAACCAGTTGCAGAGTTTGTACAGTTTACCCCATTTCTTTCTTTTTCTTTCTTGTTTTTACTTGTTTAAGCTCTTTTAATGCCTTTGGCGTTGTAATACCCTTTGACAACCATTTCAATATAATGGTCATAAGGTAGAGAGTTCTCTACCTTCTACGTAAAAAAAACAGTTGCAGAGTTGCCTTGTCTGTTGCCGTGCTTAATGACTTGCTATGGGCAGAGATTCATAAGTTTTCATAGCAATATGCAGAGAGACCTGACTGCACCTTATGTTGACGATGGCCTTATCGAGGTTGTCGGCTTCCGAGATGCCTGGCACGGGCTCGTCTTGCTGGCCCCTAATGGACATGGGACTCGTCTGGCACAGGTGAAGTATTTCTGCTCTTTCACCATTCGGTACACTGTACAATTCAGGATTGCTGATAGCATTTTACCATCAGGCCCATCGAATCCGTTTTGAGTTCCACAAAGGAGCTGCCGAGCACACATTCATGAGGATTGATGGGGAGCCATGGAAGCAGCCCCTTCCCAAGGACGACGACACCGTCGTTGTCGAGATTTCCCTCCTCCGTCAGGTCACCATGCTGGCCAATGACCCGTGTAAATCGAAGAGCGTCAACGACCCCTCGTCCCCCTCATGTCACAGCCACGACGACGACGACGACGACGACGACCGCAACAGCTTGGAGGACGAGGATGAATGGGAGGAGGGGAGGAAGAAGTTCGGTGCAGCGGCTACCTTCAAAATCCCTGACGAAGTCGATATTGCTCATCTTAGCTGAGTTAGTCCAGCTTCTGCATTACTGCGACTTGTTGACGTCGTTCAGAGTTCAGAGTCCAGATTTCAGAATGTTCGCTACTACTGTTAGTGATACTGCCCAGTTTTCCTTTTCTTTTGGATGCTGTAACCTTGAAGTTTAGCAGCCATGTGTAGACCGGCTGTATTTACCAACTGCAAATTTCTGTCCGTGTTACGTCCGATGCAATGGTCCTCTTCCCGGACGCACATTTGCCTCTGTTTATTGTCCCGAATCATCTATTCTCAGCGAATTGATGGGTAATAGTATAAATTATTCCACTAATTACAAACTATTTACTACTTTTAAAATCCAGAATTTACTCCACTAATGAAGTACTCCCCATCCAGGAAAGGAAGAGCACGAATCTAGATCCTCGAGGGTCTGTTTGAAAATTGAAACACCGAAATGTTATGAAAAATTTACAAAGATTCGTAGAAACATCTAATCAGAAATATCTTCTCGTTGCTATTGTATAAACCACAAAGTAACAATGGGCTTGCTCCAAATGACTTCAACTTCTTATTTTTTAATTTCATCTTTTTTTCTTTTATTCTTTTGTATTGTTCGTAATAATATAATATTTTTTATTTTAATTACTTAAAAACTAATAATTACAGGTAGTTGCCTCGGCTTGCCCCTACAGTAGTTCCGCCAGTGCTTGGCCTCCTCCCTGTCTCTGTCTCTTCACTGTTCCCCTCCTGTTCTTCTTCCCACCCCTCTGATTCCTCTCTAGTTCCTAGTCTAATTCCTCATCTATGTATCCAATGACCTAAGTACTTGAGTTGATTGCATCTGGTCATCTGGAAGTGAAGGATCGTGACAAATGGTATCCAAGCCTCCCACTTCACGCTCTGCTACGCCACCGACTCCAAGCCATGGCCGACCTCTTCGCGGAACTGAGGGCGTGTAGGGAGCTGTGTGAGAAGATCTTGGCCTTGCGGGCAAGGCCTTTCCCAACATCAGCTACTAATGATGCCCTCGACGTCGTCACCGACAGCACTATTGCGACGCCTGCAAATGTGTTCGACAGGGGGTCTCGACCACAATACTTGTGCACTAACGGCAGTGTCCGCTCCATCGCCATGGCCACCCCAGCCGCAACGACGAGAGATGCGGACACCAGCAGCCTCGGTTCCGCGGCGCTCGCCATGTGTTCGATGCCGGGTTCAGCTCTCAAGGAGACATCGGACGAGCCATGGGAGTCAGCCCAGGAGTGACACGAGAGGATGCTCGTCATGTTGAACCACCTGGTCAAGGGCAGACGCAACACCAACCTTAACATCCAGCATGCGCAACCAACGCCACTCTGCTTCTGCGCCAACACCGTGTCGTGATGCGGTGGCTTTAGCATGCGCATCCAAGGTCGCCCTAGCGCTTGTGGAGCCCTTGTTGGGGTACACGCCGAAGTCATTCACGGAGATCAAGCTTGACACCATGATACCCACCAGGTGTTCGATGCCATGTCCTGGCCATGGCACCACAGTGCGGACATGAACTGTCATCCAAGATGCAGCTCCAACTTCAACTCCAATTCTTATGCAACCATGGCCACCACCAATTCGAGGGGATTAGAGCAGCAGAGCTGAGGTGAGGTTTTTGCAATCTTGGCCATTCTCTATGAACAGTGATAGTAGAATGAGGCTGCTACCACCCTCGCCACCAAATCAAGCTATTAGTGTGAAAAGTGTGCTAGTTGAGATGGGAAATGAGGGGCATGTTCCAGTTCCATTCAAGATGTTTGAACTAAAACCATGGCCGCCGACTGAATGTGAATATCTCATATGCAATCACACTGGAATTGTTACAAGAATGACATAAACAACTCTTTTGGTACAAGAAGTGTTACAAGATTAGGTAGTGCTGGTGATGCTAAGAAAGACTACCTTAGCTCCGCATGCAATTGCTGAAGTACAGACGCTAGGAGGAAAAGTGAGAGAGACGGTTGAAATGAAATAGTGAAGCTTGGCAGAAGAAAGTGAGAAAACTCTTGAAGCCCTGAAAGATAGGGAACGGTCATTGCAGGACCAACTAAGGCAAGCCACAAAAAATGTCAAAAATATGCAGAAGCTACATGAATCAACACAAAGCCAGTTATTTGAGCTTTGCACTCAATCAGAGGAGGATCGAGCTGCAAATGAAGCTGAAGCCAACCTTCTTACGGATGAAGTTGAACAGGCTCAAGCACGATTTATTAGTCTTGTGAGAGAAAAGGTGGATTTACAATCTCAGTTGCAGGCAACACAGGAAGATGCAAGCAATAATAGTGATTACGTTGCCTCAAGTGATATACTTGAGAGTTCCTTAAATGCCAAGGAGAAGATTATCTCAAAGTTGAATGCACAACTGCGTAATATCGAAAGTACTCTATCAAGTAAGCGAGAAATGCATGTGAATGAACTAAAGAAGTTGACTGCTTTACTCACTGAAAAGGAAAATGCTCTAACGAAGTTGAAGATAGAACTTCAAGAAAAACCTACAACAAAGCTAGTAGATGATCTCAAGAAAAAAGTTCAGGTTTTGCAGGTTGTTGGGTATAATTCCATTGAAGCTGAAGGCTGGGAGCTAGCAACCAACGTTGAGGAAATGAGCCAGCTGGAAGCTTTGCTTCTTGACAAGAATCGTAAAATGGAGCATGAATTAACACTACTGAAGGTTAAACAATCAGAGAAGTCAAGTCTTCTTGAGGAAGTTGGAAATATGATTGTTGAACTAACTTCAAAGGTTGAAGAGCAACAAAAGATGATTTTGAAACTTGAGGATGACATACTAAGGGCTACAGTTCAACTGATACTAAATGCATTTCTCAACATTTATCAGAAGCTCTATGAAGCCCCTGATCCGTATCAAACTCTTGCTTCTATGGCTAATCAAGACTAGAAACTATCTGAACTTAAGACTAAAGACTGGAAGACGAAACTTGAGCTTGAAGAATACCGGGCAGAAGCTGCCCACCTGAAGAACCAACAGGTGACAATTAGGTGACTTGGGGAGTGAAACCGTCAACTAGAATAGTAGATGGAAGGATAGCTTTGAAATTCTTTGCATCAGTTCGCCTAGAGATTCGACCAGAGATTGTAAGTGCCTTGGGACCCCGGTGCGGTGACATCAGCTTGGGGGCAAGCCGAACTTTAAGGAGGGGAGAGTGTCACGGACATGGACTGTGGAGCTGAGCTACTAGACTAGATGAGCTTTTGGGCTGGCCTTATGGCCCATGTGGCTGAGGAGCAACATCACATAAGCAGCAGCAGCTCATCCTTGTTAACTCATCTTCTATCTCATCCTTGTTTGTGTTGCATCTGCTCCCCTTTCCCCATGCATACAAGTTTTGATGTCACCATTTTGCTTCTATAATTAATTAATTATGGCCTCATGTGGAAAATTTATGCTGAAGATCCTCAAGGCGCATTCTTCTCTAGTATGAAAATTTTGTTTATTTCGTACGCTTAGACGACTACATTAAGTGTTTAATTAGAAGTTCCTATAAATGCTAAAAATTCCATGAAAGATCATACTACTCCATTGGGTTCTTATTTTGTAAGGATCTTGATTTTGAACATTTATTTCACCCTACTGTCCTAGATGCACATGTTTTCGAGAAAGCTGTTTGATGCAAACTAAGTTTTGTACCTTTGTGCAGAATCTTAATCACAAGAATATTGCGAAGTATCTTGGATCATTGAAGACAAGGAGCCGTCTCCATATCATTCTAGAGTAAGCAGTCTCCAGTCCTCGCTAACAATGTCTTGATATGAAGTAGAGTTATGCCTATTAGTAAAATTTGAGGATGGAAGTTCTAATACCCGTAGGATAAATGCAGGTATGTGGAGAATGGCTCACTTGCCAATATTATCAAGCCAAACAAATTCGGACCATTTCCTGAATCATTGGTGGCTGTCTACATTGCTCAGGTGAATATGGTGATTACTGCTACTTCACCCTTTTTGCTATGTCTGGTTTTTATTTTTATATATGTAACCAGGTGTTGGAAGGTCTTGTTTATCTGCATGAGCAAGATGTCATACATAGAGATTTCAAGGGTGCAAATATATTGACTAACAAAGAGGTGAAGTTGTTGTACCGTATGCATATTTGCCCATGGTTTTATCTTTCTTTTGACTTCTGATCACTGAAGTGGGAAAAAAATCTTGGAATAGCTAAAATGGAAAATTATTGTGGAAGGAAGATAAAGGTCTAAGGACACTAGTCTTGAAAAAGAAGTTTTGAATATCATGTTTAAAAGCTTCCTCTCGCATAAACTTTTTATTAATACGAAGAATATCAAAAAGAAGTTAAGAAAGGGCACCCTGAGATGAACTCATGGGCAAAAAGTAGTCTAGAAGAAATTGTGGGAGCAGAGAACTGTAAATGTGCAATCATCTAATATTAGCTGATAGTCTGCTACGATTATCCACACTTGATTTTTTTTGGAAAATAACACAAATGGATAAGTCCAACATCGATTACAAGCTGTTGATTCTCGGGCTGTGTGTTAGTATAACATAAACCTACCACATTTTTTGTTGGTGTGTAATGAATGCTATATACATAGTTACCTAATAATATTTTATATGTGAATATATAACATGATGCTGTAGCTCATGGCTAAACTTGAAATCTACACTTACAATAGACAACCAAGGCCTAAGGGCATTATGATATAGTCGGTGGATGGGTATGAGTCCGAGGATCGAGGGTACGACGCTCGTCTTCATCTAGCCACCGACAGAGCTCTTTCCTAACATGGTAGAGAGGCTTTAAGGTTTGACTTTAGAAGAAGGAAGAGAGTAGAAACTTGTTTGATTGTTTATTACTTGATAATAACGATACAATGATGTCCTTTTTATAAGGATAACTAGACTTGATCCTTAATAAACCTATCATATATTAAGGAAACTAATCTTAATAGTAAACTTACTCCTAATACATGGAATAAATTTAAAAAAATAAATATAAATAATAAAAAAACTAATTATTATATATTCTAATCCGTGATATGGTGCCAATGCTATGGCTTGTCACGCCATAACATTTCATCCCTCATGGCGAGACAGCTCGTCCTCGAGTTGTCAGGTGACGGCCACAAATGGAGACCTTCATATCCCATGTTGATAGGAATGACCAGTACCAACGTTGGATTGCTTGAGAGCATATCAGCGATACTCTAACATATGGAGCCTAAAAAAGAAGCGTCTTAACATGACATGGCCATAACTTTTACATATAAACTACAAATTTATTGATTTTTATCTCTAAATTTTTCTAAAATCATGCTTTATCCAAATATGCAAAAAAAACATTTAGATTTTGTCTCTGTTTAAATTTGGTTAGCTCTTTACTTGTATTTATTGAATTTTATCGAATCGACATCGTTGTGCTAGACAATTTCGAAAACGCTTCCAAACCATTCTTTGAGCAACAAGAGCAAGGTAAGTACCCCCTTTGATCATGTTAATCTCCCTATTTTAATTATTATATATTATTTGCAAAATATATTATTCATACGTGTATGTTTTATTAAAATTTCTGTACTGTGGGTAACGATAGTTATATCCGCTTGTATGCATTTCAATGCCCTTGTAAATTTGATATCCTCACTGTTGTAGCATTTAGGATATAGTTTAGACAATAGCTAATGACATTTTGAGTATATGACATTGATTATGTGGTGTAGATGCTTTGTCACGCACTAGTTTTTGCTAAATTTGATCATTTGGAAAATTTTGCGTGTGGATATAGGTGATTTTGAAATGTTGGACCAGAGGGGGAACCTCTGTTTGCTTAGTATAAAATAAAATAAAAAATCTAGTTTTTAGACATGGGCGAGCTATATGATAAACTGTAAAATGTGAAAGGGTATCTCATATATAGATAGGGAGAGATCCTCGCTCGGGTTAATTAAGGATCAAACGTTGTTGCCCACATCTAAGTATAAGCATATAACCACATATGCCATATGAGCTATGGCTTTAGCTGATTAAGTTATCTAGAACTAGTCTTACATTTTGGCAAGCTAAAGTAGTGAGAGCATTCTAGGTAGGTTTGCTCGTAAGGGTTCACTTCACCAAGGTGTTGGGACCAAAACTTACTAATACAATAGGAAATGTTCACTTGGGGGATGGACCTAAGTGAGGGTCTTCACTTAAGGGATGGACCTAAGTGAGGTCTGACATTCATCGGGCTAGTGCAAGGTTAGATCTAGGTAATGTAAAGACTATATGATAATCAATTTCGTCACACGCTTAAGGAAGTATGTAGTTGTTGATGGTATATTTGATTATCTCATATAGGTAAAATTGTACAATCTCTGAAGAGTATTAAAAGCTACTTGAATAATCACGCTTGTGGTCATGAGCATACTTGGATACAGCCACAATAGATATAGCTTTGTTTATACAAAACTGTTTCGATGGAAAAGTTAGGATGTCATGTCACGTGTGCCATATCCATGGTTGGGAATTATTCAATGTTCACAGTCAAGGAGGGTTGCAAATAGAAGTAATTTACTGTTATTAATGTTCTATAAATATTATTTCATTACATATCAAATGTTCTTTATAATTTTGTTTCAAATTACTACTTATCGACATAGCAAATAAAACTTGCTTCATGTTGAAAATAATTATAGTATAGAGCCTTAATTATTGTTAGCCTTGCATCTATTTATATGTTGCAATATACTACAAGTCTTGCTGAGGACACAATTACTCAAACTTGTTTAAATAATTGTTGTTCAGAGAATGAGAAAAATAATATGTCCGACGACGCGTATTTTGCCTCTGGCACCAGAAAATTTGACGATGAGTCTTTCTAGGGTCTAACTCTAGTCGATTGCCTATGGACTATGGTGGCACATCACTTGACGTTTTTGCTTATTTATTTGTCTTCCGTTGCACTTTACTCTTGATCAAGGTTATTATGGCGGTAAGGCGAGGTAAGGCGACCCACCCCCCTCACACCTTTTAAGCGGTAAGGCGCGAGGCGAGGCGACGCCTTATAAACATCATAAAGCGAAGAAAGAACGGAGTTTTGAAGACTAAATCAGAAGAAATCTAAAGAGATGAGGACCTAAAGGACCTAATTGTAATTTCGAAACCCTCAAGGGACTCAAGTGTAAACTAACCTAACCCTAATACCCCACCCCAGCCGCCGCCTCGTCTCTCCTCACTCATTCCAACTTCCAAGCCGGCGCCGCCTCCCTCCTCCCTCACTCCCGGCCGGCGCCGCCTCCCTCCCTCACCCCCGGCCGGCGCCGCCTCCCTCCCTCCTCCCTCACCCCCGGCCGCCGCCTCCCTCCTCCCTCACCCCCGGCCGCCGCCTCCCTCCTCCTCCCTCACCCCCGGCCGTCGCCTCCCTCCCTCCTCCCTCACCCCCGGCCGCCGCCACCCTCCTCCCTCCCAGCCGCCGCCACCCTCCTCCGGCCTTCTTCCTGCCTCTTCCGCCAGATCCGGCCAGATCCGGCAAGGTGGATGGTGAACGGCGGCGTCGGCGGCTCAACGGCGCCCTGGAGGCGGAGGCGGCTTGACGGTGCGAGGACATGCGGTAAACCTAGCCCACCTCTTCCGCCGCCTTCTTCCTGCCTTCTTCCTGCCTTCACTTAGACCTAAGGCGGACAAACGGCAAGGCGGGGGCGACGCCTTGACCCCCCGAGCCGCCTTACCGCTTAGGCGACGCTTAAGCGTCGCCTAAGCGACGCCTTAATAAGCATGCTCTTGATACTTATATTTATTTAGTCGATCGGCCCTATGTTGTAAACTTTAATTATGCATTGCTTATATATTGCTCCGTTGTTGTAAATTAATTGTATATGATGTATATGAATATGATTTCAATATTGTGAATGTGTGTATTAGCCACTAATCATAGGACTAGTACAAAACACATATCGTGATTTTGGATATTTAACGTCTGGTGTCTCCATAGCGTTGGTATCAGAGCCATACCGATTATAGGTTAAGCCCTATAACGAATGGCCGTTAGAGTAAGTAATTATTTTTCAAATAGAATTTAATTTGAAGCATAAAAATATTTGTGAAAATATAGGAATTCTTGCTATCCTTACCTCTCTTAGTTTTTTGATCTTATCTAAATTGCTTTTTTGGTTTTTTTTCACCTTAGTTCAAAATATTCCGTATTTTCAAAGAAAGGTGTATCCATCAAAGATGAAGGCCTGGCATTAAATGGAACCATAGGGGCTAACAAACATTTTGAAAATTTTAAAACAGCACACTGCTACACTATTTTTCTTTCTTAGCGTCATTCCTTATTCTTGTCTTTTATTATACTTTTCACAAATTGGTCATTATGTCTGGAGGTCAAATTTTTTTAAAGAAAAATCACTACAGTACCAAAAACGTGAAAAATTGTGTAACTGTTAAAGACACATCCGACCCGGATGGCGAGAAGCAATATTGTCGTTTAAAAAAGAACAAAGGAAGTAAGTTGTCGGTTGAAGCTGGCCGATTTGGTAATCAATTGGGCGTGTTTTTTTAATCACATTCGCATCTAACAAATCATACATTCGATGGACAAAGAATAATCTATTGTAGCTCCTGCAATTTACTCGGTCTAGTACACATATTTTCTGCAGGGCACATTCTACTTTAGGAGGACGTCCTCACTATTGCTTGTAGTTGTAGATGTATTCTCCCCTGCAGGCCCAGAAGATAAGTCAACCTGCACACCCTTGTAGCGGTAGAAGTAGGAGCATACGAGGAAGTAGACGAAGTTGACTGCCCCAAACACGACCATGGTATAGTAGAAGTTGTCCAGCCTCCCGGCGTTGATGTCGTCGCTGACCCAGCCGGACTCACCATGCCGATTGGTCCTCGCATTCACGGTGTTGACGACGAGCGTGGCCAGGTAGTTGCCGGCGCCCTGCGCGCAGTAGAACGCCGAGTTGCCGAGCGTGCGCATCTGGTCCGGGAACTGCGTGTTGTAGAACTCCGTCTGCCCGACCAAGCTGAAGGTGCCCGAGATGCCCATCACCGCGAGCTGCGGCGCGAGCAGGAACACCGATGTTGGCGAGATGCCTCCGCGGTCAAGCGCGGAGCGCCTCCGCCTTGGCTCCACGACGGCGGCGACCACGAACGCCAGCGCGCCGACCACGATCCCGACGCCCTGCCTCTGGAGCAAGGTGAGGCCGCCTTCCGCCTTGGTGAGCCGCTTCGCGACGCGGACGATGAGCAGGTCGTAGACGGGCACGAAGAGCGCCACGGAAAGGTAGAATATGGCGACGATCGAGAACGGCGGGATGGTGAAGCTCTTGCCCATGTGGAGGTCCATGGTTAAAGCCTGGATGAACGTGTAGTTGATCATCTCTATGCTCGCGATGAACCACATTACACCGGAGATCCATACGGGGATGATCTTTACGAGGCACTTGAGCTCCTCCACCTGCTGCACGCTGCACAGGTTCCACGGTCTCGTCGGGGAGCCGTCGGGCCGTATCTCGTCGGCGTCGGTCACAATGGCCGCCTTGTTCAGGAAGCTGAGTTGCAACGTGAGGGGGAGCTTGAAGATGCGGCCGTTCCCAGAGGCGGGAGTGCTGTACAAGACAGCCTCCTGCAGCCGCGCGTTGTCTGGGTGAGGCAGCCGGAGCCTCCACTTCCGGCACGACGCGGCTATCACCCGTGCGACGCTCGAGAAGATGCTGCCCTCAGGCGGCACGTAGATGTAGAACGGCGTGCCGACGAGGAACACGACGAAGGTGACGAGCATGAGCCCCGTGGGGATGGCGAAGCCGAGGCCCCAGCTGACCTTGTCTTCTATGTAGACGATGAAGGTGAGCGTCAGGAACGTGGCCATCATGGTGGTGGCGTAGTACCAGTTGTAGTAGCGCTTCATCCCTTCCTTGTGCCGCTCGTTGCTCTCGTCGAATTGGTCCGCGCCGAACGGCAGGCTAGTCGGGTTCGTGCCGCCCGCGGACACCACGAGCAGCCCCATGCCGATGTAGAGCACGGCACGGTGGAGGCCAGACGGGCCGGCGCACGCGCCGGCTTGCCGGGCCAGGTCGTCGCACGATGGCGGTTTGAGCTGACGGATTGTAGCCGACAGGGTGATGACCACCATTCCCTGCATCACAAGATGGGCAGCCGTTCTTCTAAGCATTTGCTCTCCTGTTGTATATACTGATTTATCTAACCAATGTCTGTCTAATGAAATGAAGAATTTAACAATTGGCAGATCGACGTGCTAATTGTTTCTCACTTACGATAAATCCGACCACAGTTCCGAACAACAGGGTTCGGAATCTGCCCCAGAGCGCATCGGCAATGAAGGCTCCAACCACAGGCGAGAAGCTGTACGTGCCAGAAAAGATGTTGCTCACGTTTGTCGCGGTGTTCTGTTTCATGTTGTAACGCTTTATCAGGTAATTCGCGAGGGGCGCGGCGAACGAATTGGACGCCATGGAAGTTGCCGCGTAGAGCCCTGCATCCATTCAAGAGTACTGCATCCATGAGGTGTTGTGGGTTGCCGTGTACTGATACTGTACTGTATAAAAGCTCAAGTTTGCTGATGTAAATAATGCTGAAAAATGATTTGAGTATTTGCAACATTGCAATCGATTGGTATATCAACTGACTAGTGAGAAAGACAAACTCGTATCTTTGTTCCTAAGCGTGTGCGGCTGTTCGAGTGTTCGTGCATATGCATGGAGAGGGGGAGAGAGAGAGAGAGAGAGAGAGAGACCGATGATGAAGGCGACGGCTGTCCATCCTCTCCGCTTCCACGTCGCCTCCCCTCCTCTCATGCCGGCCTCTTCCTCCGCGAGGCTACTCTCCGGCGGCCGTCGACGGCGCGGGACGCTCGTGGTGTGAGCCATGGAGGATGCTTCCCGCCCGCGCTCACACATGCCTGCTTCTTCTAATCCCTCTGCGTGAAGTGCTCTGATCCGAAACTAATCCTAGCTACGATCACTCGACAGCAGATGTATACTGTTGGTGATGGGTTTGTTGTCTTGAGTGCAAGTAGTGCAATGGTGGTATTTGTAGCGGCTTGCTCCGAGAAATGTAAGCAATGATGCCTCTCTCCTAAGTTTTAATGTTCTGGAGAGGGATTCACTGTGGTAGGCAATATATAGAACGTTCTTTGACGTTTCTCCTGTGTCACCTACCGCTGTTTCCACGTGTCTTGCAGATTAAATTACCATACTAGTTATACAGTATAGTATCTTTTTTTCCCAGGATGGCCATGGGTTGACCTGGTCTGCGAGCTATATAGTAGTACGTAGTAGTAGCTGCGATGGAGCTGAATGTTGGGTGAGTTCCGGTTGTGTTGGGTACGTTCTCACTGTAATTTATGATTTTTTTTGTTTAAATTTTGGAAACCTGTCTATTTGTAAAAAAAAAGTATTAAGAGATACTCGTATAATTTTAATCGATATAGATAAATTTGATACAATATCTATTATAATCAATTTATAAATTGTATCTTAAAAAGATACACCGTTCAAAAACTAATTATTATAGTATAAATCAATAGCCGTAAGTATAAAAGAACCTCGCCATTGTCAAACGTCATTGCACACTGGTCGGACGGCTCGATCCATTGCAATAGCAACCGTGATTGTTCGAGATGTGTATTGGGCTTGTTCTTTTCAGCTGCGGCTTATGGCTTTTGGTCAAAATTTTTGAATTTTGGCTGTTTACGGTACAGATTACGGAGAGACAGATACTCACTTGCGATTTTGGCTGGTACAGATATTGGGCTTTTAACGTGTAGATCGTTTAACTTGTAGATCCCGTCTTGAGAAAATACTCCGTTTGAAAGTTAGGTACTGTAACAAAAGCCAAAACTACCAGCTTTTGACTTAAAGAATAGGCCCATTGTTTAAAACATTTATATCATGCGTTCATCTCCTTGGACACAAACATTTTCTTATGATTAAGTACTGTATAACGCTGCATACACAGAACTATCGTTCGAGGAACGTGCAGTATGTAGAAGTAGAACGAGTCGCGGTCACAAGCCGTTAAGCATTCGGTTTCTTCAAATGTTTATATGTATGCTCAGGTGGTATCTGATCGAGAAGTTTGCAAGGTAAATTTAAATTCTTAAGCTCTTGTCCTTAACAAGCGATATAGACCCCACTTATTTTAGGTTGTATTTCTGACTTCTGACTTATTTTTTATTATTTATAAATTCCGTCCTTTTCTGATTTTTTTGATTTTTAAGCTTTTTTGTCTTTTTTTGTATTCGTTTGTATTGTTCGTGATGGGCTAATCTATTTTTTCTATTTAAAATTTTTAAATTTTAATTACGCCAAATAAGTCACCATCAGGTACAATACAATTTCAGCCAGTATAGTGTAATTTTAACCATAAACTACTATTTTTCAACCCAAATAAGCGGCACCATATACTTGTTCAAATCTTAGCAGCCATCCATATACTTATTCAAATCTTAGCAGCCATGTAGAGGTATAACTATGTGAAAAGCATAACAAACCTCGACGCTTTTGTCTTGCACGCCAACGCTGGCAGGGATGGGAGTGGTTCGGGCCTGTTCGGCCCGCCCCTATCCCTGTGGACCAAGCTAATTCCTGGAGGCAACGGGTTGATCCATCATACACATGGAATGGAACCCATGGCCCCATGGTTCATATGAATGGACCCTTTTTTTCTTTCTTTTTTCATTGTTAATACACAAAATACACAAGCATGTATCACGTAACATCAAAGTGATGGTATGATAGGTGAATTTCACCATACTACTCACACTCAGCCAATAAGACAAGAAACACTTGAACTAGAAGTAGCGTTTTGGCCGGAGAGTAGAGCCACACAACACAGCTCTGAGCTTAGGATTGGAGTACTTCCTAGAGAACACATTCTGCTTGCTCTCCGGTGCCGTCGAATGGAGGCTTATCAGGTGCCTCGCGTACTCCCTGTAATCCCAAACAACCGAGAGTTACTAATGTTTTGGTCATGAGCAAAAAAAACTCTGATGAAAGACTGTTGAAATGCAGATGCATTGAAATGGCTAGTATAACCAAAGGAAAACTTGTAATCAGGTAGCATCTGCTCGAGATGAATGTCAGGAGAGGAACCCAAAAAGTGCATCATGCATAGTAACAGCACAAAAGGAGAAGTTTTGTACCGAAATCAGGCAAAGAACAATGCACTATAACAAGATGATAACCTGGAGCTTAAAGGATATAATAGTTTTGCAAACGAACATTTCGGGGAGCCTACTAACATGATAGCTAAGAACAAGAATCCCAACTCAAATGGAACAAGGAACGCAATTGACAAGCCAAGAAACGCAATTGGATAGTGAAATCATAGAAGGATGTGCGTATCAACCAATTTTTCAAAATGTGCCATCTTTATTGCACAAAAGGGACAATAATCCAAACTAGAACTCAAATGCCATGCATAAAGGCGAACCAGAGCAACGATACTACAAGGAACAAAAATACTACAATAACAACGCAAGATACTATCGAACCCACAAGAACAATTGTCGTGGCAACCTAGACAAACAGTTGAAGAATACCAACGAACAACTAAAACTGCGTCTATTACATGCGCTTCAATCAAACTTGTGTGCAAAGAAATGCAATCCGACAGGTAGCGATGGAGGATGGCGACGACGTGTGGGGATGGAGAATGGCAACAGCGGCGCGTAGGGTGGAGGATGGAGGCGGTGGCGTATGGAAAGTGGCGAGTGGAGCAAGGGAACAAGGAGCCAAGGACGGGTGAGCGGCGCTTAGGAGTGAGGAGCCCAAGATAGGTGAGCAGCCATGACACATGGGAATGAGGAGCTGAGAAGGGGAAGACGTAACGTAAGGTTTGATCCACTAGAGCCCCTAGAACCAACAAGTTCTAAACCTATTGGACTGATTCTTCTGATGGGTTGAATCTCTAGCCCATATTACTATTTGTTTGGGCCGGATCGATGATCCATTGGATCAGGCCGAACCACTCCCACCCCTACCACGCCCAATCAAAACTGTGTATTCTTTTTTTTAGTCAGTCACGGCTACAAACCAATAACCAACCACCACAAAATATGTACCATGATCCACCACTCGAAGGGATAGACTATTGTACAGGCGACTGAAATTTTTTTATCTTTCAGTCACCTAAAGTTGCACTTTGAATCACCTGAAGTTGCACATATTTTTTTTTGAGGGGGCTGCAATTTTAGTTGATTGAGAGTGCAATTTCAGGTCACCTGAAGTTGCACTCTGAATCACCTAAAGTTACAGCTGTTTTTTTTTGGAGGGGGCTGCAATTTTAGTTCATTGAGAGTGCAATTTCAAGTGACTGAAACATAAAAAAAAATTCAGTTGCCTGTGCAATAGCAAAACTGCCACTCGAAACCCTAATACGACTCGTCCAACTGGGCCTAGACCTTTTATCTCAACTAGGCTTTTAGCCCATTATTATTCAAGGGACCCGAAACCTTTTCTAACATAGGTTTTCCAAAATTTCAACTCATCACATGTCGAAGCCTACAGGACCGCACCTCCCGTAATTTCTCTATCCATGCATCATCTACCGTAGTGGTTTAGATTGAGGGAATAGGGAGGGGAATAGGGAGAGGGGGATAGGGAAGCCCCATTCAACGCCCGGACGATTACCTTCCCAACCGGGAGAAACAAAACCGCTTGCCGCGCCCGCCAACCTGCAGATCTCCCGAAGTTGCTAATTAAAGTGTCACTTGATTAGACTAAAATAAATTAATTTATAACTAAAATTATATTGTGGTTGATTAAAATTATACTATAACTGATAATGACTTATTTGGTATAACTAAATTCAAAAAATTTAAAAATAGAAAAAACATATTAGCCCATCACGATCAACGCAAACAAATACAGGAAAAAAGAACTGGTAAAAAAGTTCAAAAACTAAAAAGTCAGAAAAAGATAAAATTTATAAATAGTAAAAAATAAACCAGAAATCAGAAGTTTAAGTTGAAATGAGCGGGGTCTACCTCAACCACATGAATTTGCTCAAATCTAAACCCTTCTTTCTTTCCTACGGCATGGATAATGCCATGTAACTGTTAGAGCACTCCTAATAGTTCTACATAAGTAGTGTCTATATTATTAATTAGCATACCATGTAGAATTAGTGCTGAGGTGGATGAAAAATTAATGAATAAAGGGATAGAAGCAGTGTCTCATGTAAGACATTGCTTGAGTACGCAATCCAATATGAAAACACTAGTTAAGACATCTATTGGGAATGTAAGTGATGTCTACTACATTACAAAGATATGCCACTGTATTAAACGGTGTATTGGAGAGGAAATTAAAAATAAATATTCAATTGGAGAGGGAATTAAAAATAAATATTAAAATACAATATTGATTAATAATAGGCATTGTGTATTAGAAAGATGATGTCTAGCCTGATATCTATATGAGGTGGCAATCTATCGACATTACTATGTAGTGTCACCGTTGGGAATACCCTTATATACATCTCTTTCATGAGAAAATTGGACCCTTCTTACGAGGTCAACAGGGTCTTTTCTTTTAAAACTTTAAAAGTTATTCTTTGGTCTTTTTTTTACAATAACTAGTTTTTAAACATAATGTCTTTTTAAGACGATGTCTATAAGTTGATTATAATATATATTGTAGTGATTTTATTTATATCAGTCAAAACCATATGTAGGTTTCTATTGCTCTATACTCTCTTATGAACAGTCTAAAATTATAAATTAAAATAAAAAAGAACATGTCCAACTTGCTGAGCTCACAGAGACTGGGATGATGGTCAAGTGACAGCCCGAAGAGCAAGGTCACCAAGCAGCCATCCGGGGAGCAACCAAGGGCATCCCATCCGTCGGCGCATGTGTACATTGAAGCCATTGGTGGAAGATGGTGAGAGCGCCCATCTCGCTCAACTTCACCTCTGGTTATCTCGCTATATCATCCAATTGGAAGTAGACAATTGTCGTGTTGTCTCCCGTTGCACCTTCGATTTCCCTTTTTTTTATTGTGTTTTGGTCTAGAAACATTTTTTTAGTTCATGAGTATGATAAAGACGTACTTACATATATAGGGCTTTTTCAGCTTTTGGTTTCAAACTTTATTTTTTTTACAGTAATTAATTTTTAAACGAAGTGTCTTTTTAAGATAGGGTTTACTAGTTAATTATAGTACATACTATACCGACTTCATTTATATCGGTAAAAACTGAACGTGGGTTTTAGTTACTCTGTAATCTCTCACACAAATAGCTCAAAAGGCATAAACTACAGCTAAAAATCATAAGCCGCAGCAAAAAAGAATAGACCTGTACACACACAACACCACACATATTTGTATCCGCATCGTTCATCTCTGACTCTTTTTTAACACGTGTGTTGCTTGCAATTGATTTGCCGGCGGGAATGAAATCCACGAAGTTTGGGGAAGAAAAGACTGTACTTCCAGTTATATTTTGTTCGTGGTTTTGGAGGGAACATCTAAAATGTAATTTATGTTCCACTCTTCATGACTTTATCTTTTAGTTTATTTTAGTTTTTAGATTATTTAAGTTAGAAGTCATTTGAAACGTATTGACTTCTAATTTTTAACATTTTTTTGTTTTTTTACCTTTTCTTCTTATTTTTTTGTATTATCCATAATGATATAACGTTTTTTTATTTTTTAAAAATCTAACAGTTGTTATAATATAATTTCAACAATAAGCTAAAAGGTTAAATTATAAGCTAATTAAAGCGGAGCTTTAATTTCTCTCCAAATCCATTTGGTGAGATAACTAATTAGTTCAGAATATCAGTGTGGCCTAATCCATATCATATGAAAAAAAGGAATGACTCCGATTTGGTTCTTTTTTTTTCAGCGGTTTTTTTCGAGCAAATAGGATAGCTTCTTCATTATCTTTTCAAAGCGATTTATCAGGACATTTTTTGAAATGATTTATCAACATTTAATTTATTCACATAAACACTTATTTTAAAATGAGTCGGTGAAGGACAAGGCGCAGTCGGTCCCGTCGTCCTCGTCGTCGATGGTGAGGAGCAGGGCGCCGGCTGCGGGGTCGGTGGACTCGGGCAGGATGAGCGCCACGGCGGCGAGGATGGCGGCGGAGGAGAAGCGGAGCAGTCGCTCCGCACCGTCATGTTCCTCTCCGTCTGGGGACCCAACACCTAGAAGATTAGTGGATGCGTGGTAGTATACGTGGAAGGTGTCATGCATGGTTTAAATTTGTGTAAATTTTATGTACGAGACGAAAGAAAAGATGTGAATGATACCATGGATAAATCGATGCTGTTTATTCTTGGAACCACGCTGTGTTGATCTACTGATTTGTTCCTGTGTGTGTGTGTGTACTATTTTCGGTGATTTTTGTGAGATGTTACGCCTTCAGTTTCTCCATCTCCTGAATCTATCTGATGGGAGTTGCGACCTGTGAGCACTGCATCTTCTTGTCGTTCATGTGAAAATTGCAGTATGGCTGCACACTTTCGTCCTCTGCACGATATGATTCAAACAGAGTGGTTCTAAAGTTAAATCTTGCAGTTGCAGCAAATCCGGCGGTCTTGTGATAAATTGTCCAAAAGAACATCTTAGCTCTGACGTGCAAAGAACAACTTACCCATGTATGATGTATTTCCACTGTAAAGTTCAGCAAAAGAACATATTTTGAACATCTTTTCGTCAAAAAAAAAACCGATCATCGTGCAAGTATAGATTATCCAATACTGTGACAATTTTACATCTTCTCTCCGCTTACATGGTGAAATTTAACAACCTACTACAGTAATCGTACATGTCTCACTGGTCAACTAATGCCAAAGCAGAGCAAGTAGTCCGGCTAATTGGGTCCCCAGCACACGAGGTGCATCACGGTCTCGGATTTCTCTGCTCTCCTCCTCTTCATCTTCTCCACGGCGATCGCATTCTCCGTCGACTCCGTCAGGCCACCAGAGCACTGCCTGGCCTGCGGCCGATGAGCTGCTCCTGACGTCGACGGCTTGACAGGGCCGGACATCGGCTTGGACACCGCCGGCTGCCTGGCCCTCGTCGCCTGCGCCGCTCTCAGCAACATCCTACTCGCGTACCTCAGGCTCATCGACGCTGATTGCTGCAACTTAACCTGTCAGGAAATATTACCAACTCTGAAATTTCTTGCCGAAGGAGGCTGATAGTGTGTATTTTATATACATGCAAGAAGAACATGGTGCTGTGCAGTTCAGTTCCAAAACCACCAAATTCATGAGCCTGGGTTGGTTCTGCAGCTGTTTCGATCGCTCCACGCTTTTCTTTTCCGGCGTGCGCAAATATGCGGGATGTGTCGTATTATTCCATGTACCGGCCGGATTTTCAGTAACTAGGGGACTGCAATTTGTCACCCGAGGACAAACGAAATGAAGTGGTGCATGCATACAGCTTGTGGGAAGGAGCAGCAAAGCGGGATGTGGCACACAGGGGAAGGAACCTGATACGCCGGGTAGATGGGGACACTTCAGTGCTGTCGGGTGTTTGTTGGACGAACTGAAATGTGGTGTATCATGTATGCTGCCTCTTTCTTCTGCCACTTGCAGGCTGCAGCACACAGAATCTGGTGGGTGGGATGGATAGGGACATTTCAGGTTATCTTATAAACTTCAGTTCCATCTAGTGTGAGATAAAGCGAAACAGTGGATGGATGTAACTGGAGTTGGATAAGAACAAAGCCATGTACAGTGTTAGTGAACAGTATAAGGATGCAAAGAAAAGGCACGGATCCATCAGGGGATGTCGTTTTGACTGCAGAATGGATTTTTTTTCTTCATTATTTGACTAACCGCAATGAATCATCTGAAGGTCTCACGCTGCGAATTCTTTACTCTGTTACTAACTGCACGCCTGGAGGCAGGAAAGAAGTCGGTTTCTGTTTCTGAATTCCTACCAGATGTATCAGGGGCTCCGGGCAACTTATGGCTCGTCTGAAAGTTCAAACACAGAGGACGGGGGATGCAATTGTGCGAAAACAAAGCTCCTAGTTGATGTATCGTATCTGTACATCTTACACAAGCTGTAGAATTCATCCGCTCACACAAACTCGTGCGACAAACCAATCTAAAGCATCTAATCTAAGTGATCTCTGCTAGCTAGTTGTTGGGGCCCCAGTTGGTGAGGTACATGACTGTCCGGAGCTCCTCCTGCTGCTGCTTCGCCTTCCTCCTCGCCGCCGCCGCCGCGGCGCCATCGGAGGTAGGCAGCGCATGCGCACCGCTCTTACCGCAGGCGCCGTTCCCGGCAGCCGCCCTACTGGCGCGCTGCTGGACTGACCGGAACGCGTGGTTCCAGCGGCACAGGCCAGCCTGGTCCTTGAGCGCCTCCACCGTGCCCACGCTCACCGCCGCCGCCCACGACGACGCCTTCGCCTTCCCGCTACCGCTCGCCATCGGATTAATGTGCCGGAGCCTTGCCGATACGGTGTCCTCGACTCGACTGCTCGGTTCGATCGGTGAAGTGTTGGGCTGCTGGGAGGAGGGAGTAGTGCAAGTGTGGTGGTTTTATAGGGAGAGAGCCGGCTCGCACGCTTCGATGTGAGTGCGCCGTCGCTGCCGTGTGCGTACGCACGGTTTCGGACTCGTTTTGTGCGGAAATCCGTGGGGAGCTCACAAAAACCGGGTGCAGATTGCGCGGTCGAGGTTGGCCGCGGAGGACGAGGCTTAGCTGTTTCTCCGGCTATTGGAAAATGCGGCGTGCTGCTTGTGTTGTTGCGGTCATGATTCGCAGTCTGTTGTGCTGTGCTTTCGGTGTTTGGTTCCTTTTGCTGCGTGTACTTGACGGGTACATGTTTTTTCTCTTGTCTCGTGCAGTGATACATGTTTTTTCTGTTGTCTTGTGCAGTGATCGCTGAACCTCGATCTCACTATTTGGTGTGCCTTTGACTATGGAGAAGGATATTGTATTTCTGTGAACTACACCAATCACACTGCGGCATAGCGGCAGCAATAGGTTTTCTTGGGAATTTGGATTGGATTTTGTGGAGGGATTGGCGTGAAGGGGCGGCTTGGTGTGGAACCAGGAAGCAAAGGGACGAGCGTTGCAAATGGGATACATATTTTTTGGAATTTCTTTTTTTCTTATCTTTTTGGGATTGTTCTTCTCAGATAAGCGTTGATTGTTCTTTGTATGAGCGTTCCAAATGCATGGTGACTTGTTGCTTGGATCTGGAGCAAAAGAGCATCACATGGTGGTTTTTTTTTTCTGGGATTTCCCTTTTATTTTTCTGGGTCTTTCTTTCAAATGAGACACTATGCTTTGTAGGCCGACGCACGAACTCCACGGAGCACAAGTACGCCGGCAAAACTGCTTGCGGCCTGTGCAGCGCATTTGTGGGCTGACCGCTAGCAGGCCCAGCTAGCGTCGCCCAACCTTGTGGAAGGCCCGTCTTGTCGAGCTTTTCCAGGACAGGACGTGCCAAATGGAACGTTATCCGCTCGAACCTGACACACACCCACACCTTCGGGCTTCGGCCATCTCTTCCTCCACCCTCTAACTCGCGTTTATCCATCACGCTCTGGACGAGAGGTCACCTCACCTGTACCGGAGAAGGGAGCGTGTACTTGGCCCTGAACCGAGGGGTTCCTCGGCCATGCAGCATATAATAATCAGCGCGTGCAAGCCCCATCGCTCGCAACCAGCAGCTGCGCTCCTACCGCCGACGCCATTGCCCGGGCGAGCTTTGACGTGTCTCCCAGTTCCAGGTTGATTCGTCATTCCCTGGCGATTGCATGAACTGCAACTAGCATTTGGATCTTGCTGAGTGCTGACGGCATGCATGAACGCGTGCAGCAAGAGCGGAAGGCGAGCACAGGAAGACGGGAGCAGCGTCGCGATTGGTGGTCAGGAGGAGATGCCAAGAAGAAGAGAAGCAGCAGCAAGGGGAGGAGGAAGAGCAGGGCAGTGGTGGTGGTGGGCAGCAGAGAACCTTTCTTAGCCTGGAAGAGGCTGGATTAGTGGAGATGTCCGGCCTCAGCACCCACGAGCGATTCCTCTGCCGCCTGACTGTAAGTGTGCATAAGTGCATTCATCTTAGCTGCAACTAAGATGTTTATTGATTATTAACATGTCACGTTGCTGCAATTTAGGCATAGTAATCATATGATTGTTCACCTCTTGTGTGTTTTTCTTCAGATATCATCGTTGAATCTCTTGAGAGTGATATCGGAGCAAGAAGGCGTTCCGATAGAGGAGCTCAACGCAGGCCGTGTTTGCGACTGGTTCTTGAAGGACAAGCTCAAGAGGGAGCAAAATGTGGGGTCTGCTGTCCTGCAGTGGGATGACCCTAGCTTCTAGCTCCATCCTCCTATGTTGTCCTTTCCGTCAGTTCCTCAAACACATAATTCACACATCAAATAGACCATGGGGGGATACACTATACATGGTTCATCCCTTTTTTTAGTGAGAACGAGAGCATGAAGCACAGTTGGTTTACGAGTATGTTCATACACGACACATCTGTCATATGTTCATATCAAAAATATGGCCCAAAAAAATTATGTTTCAGTTTCGAGAATGGATGGATCAATGATAAGATTATTTTTCTGCTATTCTACTATAACACAGGATCTAGTTGCAAATTGCAATGTTCTTACGGGATTTGATAATTTCCGGAAGTGTAGTAACAAGCGAACCGATAAAAGAATAAATCCCTTCTATTTGGCTTATGATTTCCCTCAAAAGACGCCTTCGCCAAATCTGGAGAAGCCACCCCCGACGCCGCCGGCCACGCGCGGCAACTCGTCGCCGAGCTGCGCGCGCACGGGGACACCGTGTCGCAGCACCTCACGCCGCCGTCCTCGGCGTTGCTGATCCGCAGCCTCTCGGCCTCGCCGAGGAGCTGCTATGGGCGTGTAAGGCCATGCGCCTCGCCGGCGTCGAGCCGTCCAGGCTGACATTCAACTGCCTTCTCGATGACCTTGTTAACGCCGGCCTCCTTGACACTGCCATCAGTGTGTTCGACGCAATGTCCACGGAAGATCAAGTGCGTCCCGACGTGGTTTCCCACAACATTCTCGTCGAGGGATACCGCCGTGCCGGGAGGGTGCAGGATGCAATGGCACGGCTCGCCGACATGCGGGAACAGGCGGAGCTCGCACCAGACAAGGTGACGTACCTTACGCTCATGCAGTGCCATTATATTGAGGGCACGTTTCCACAATGCATAGGATCGTTCCAAGAAATGGAGGAGAGGGGAATGGGAAGGACATACCGCAACATGCTCATGTGCTGGTGATTGGCGCGCTCTGCAAGGACGGGAAGCCATTTGAGGGAATGGTTGTGTTTGAGAGGATGCTGAAGCGAGGTAGTCCAGCCAATGCGGCCATGTACACCGCGCTCATTGACTCGATGGGTAAATTTGGTAGGGAGGAGGAGGCAATGGCGCTCTCTGAGAGCATGAAGGTTAGTGGGATTGAGCTTGATGCGGTCACATATGGAGTGATTGCTAACTGCTTGTGCCGGTTTGAGAAGCTGGATGAAGCGGTTGCATGCTTCAGGAACTGTGTGGAGAAGGGTGTTGCAGTGAACTGGTATGGCTTTGGGAAAGCTGGAATGGTCGACCAAGCACAGGAGCTCTTCGAGGAGATGATTGCAAAAGGTGTTGCGCCTGATGCATATTGCTACAATGTGCTGATCGATGGATTAGCCAAAGCAGGAAGGATGGATGATGCCTGCTTCTTGTACAAGAGAATGGAAGGCGATGGCTGTGATCAGTCAGTCTACACGTATACCATACTCATTGATGGTTTGTTCAAGGAATACACAAGAATGAGGAGGCGCTGAAGTTTAGGGACGCAATGATCCACAAGGGAATTACCCCTGCAGCTGCAGCTTTCAGGACACTTGCCAATGGGCTCTGTCTTTCTGGCAAATTCAGCCGGGCATGCAGGATATTGGATGAACTGGCTCCAACGGGGGTGATTCCTGAGACGGCCCGTGAGGATATGATCAATGTGCCGTGCAAGGCTGGCAGATTCAAGCAGGCCTGCAAATTGGCAGATGGCATTGTACAGAAGGGCTGTTAGATACCCGGGAGAGTTCGAACGATGATGATCGATTCGGAAAGCAGGAAATACTGATCTAGCTATCAAATTGGTGCATAGTAAGATTGGCATTGGATATGAAAGATCTGGCAGCATCAAACGAAGAGTGAAATTTCAGACCCTGTTTGAATGAGTTGCTGTCTTGCTGATGATTTTTCTCAAAAGTGAGAAGACATGCCATGGGGTACAGTTACACTGAGGTATCACGTCACATCGCAGCTGCGCCTCCTCTCTTCTCTCTCGAGCCGCATCCCACTGCCTACCTCCGCCGTGGCCGCCCAGTCCCGCCCCACCTCCCTGGCAGCCTCGTCCCCGTTCGCCTCGTCTGATTCCTCCTTTCCGCCTCCTGCCTGATCCCGCCGGCGTCCGCTGGCGCCCGGGGCCGTGGCCTCGCCAACTACCAGCGAGGAGCTCTGGGTGTCTCCGTCGGCCGGTTCCGCCAACCACCGCCGCTGCCGAGTGCGGCCGTGTCGGCGACCTGCGACGGCCGCGCAGACGGGCACGGCTTGAGGTGCGATTGTTGGCGGAGCAGCCGGCGGATTGTTGAATCCAGCCTTTTTCTTGATTGTTGCCTGAATACGTTTTTTTCTTCTTCGAATTGTTCGCTGTTGGTTCTTGTAATGGGCGACAGGGAAAGATAAAGATTATGGTGCCGCTGTGTTTGGCTAAAAAAAGCGGCTCATGATTGAAAATTTATTATAGCTGATTAAAATTACACTGTAATAGATGGTAGCTTATTTAACCTAACTAAATTTAAAAATAGAAAAATAATGAATACGGGAAAAAAGAACCGGCAAAAAAACTAAAAAATCAGAAAAAAGAGACAAAATTTATATAATAAAAAATAAATCAAAAATCAAAAAACTTAAGTAGAAATAAGAAAGACCTATATATAGCAAACCGGAATGGCCTACCGAATGGAAACAAAACATGCCAGTTGAAACAACCGAAGGGCTGTTACCCAGGTCTACTTGTGCAGTCTTCCATCCATAACCCAAGGAAAAGAAAATCACTCAGTCCATGAGTCCCCAAAACTATGAGAAATACCTATTTCATAGAAATAATGGTGAAACATTCAGACCAATCTGCATTGTCTTGGAAGAAAGAAAAAGAAAGGTGCCAACAGAGGCTGGACCATGCATGCGAACTTGCCAAAACGCCCAAAGAGCCACGGTCATCCTGACTAGCAGTCACAGGTCACAGCTGCCCTGCCCGCTATTGCTGTGGAGCAATAGACCTGTCCAATGAGCCGAGCCAGGCCGGCATGGCACGGACCCAGTTTAGACACGATCCATTTAGACTTGGCAAATAACCGATCATACCGTATCGGCTCATGGGCCGCGATCTGAGCCCAGACATGGCCCCTGGTCTTGCTATGCTGGCACGGACACGGTTAGGGCTTAACGGGCTGTGCCAGCACGGTTGGCCCGTTAAGCCGAGAAAAAGATAAAAAGTTCATAAAATTGTAGAAAATTACCTAAAGATTATAAAAAATTGTAGACATTGTTAATCATTAAGATAAATATTTTTAATAACATAATGAGTTTTATTAACTTGTTAAATTACATGGGATGATTGCCTCGTTAAGAACTTTACCAAGTAAAAACTCAACTTGAGAAAATCTTGGTAAAGAAAAAAGTACAGCCTATAAATCTCACTAGTGACTATATCTGAAGAAAAATATTGAAAATCCTATTCATTGCTATCTAGATATGAATTCTCAAAAGATTCTTCTAAGTCTCTACTCTCTGCAGTATATTGGAGTCTAGATTTAGTTTGTTCCCAGTCTTTGACGGTCAGAAGGATTTCGACCATCTCATTCGAGAGACTTGTTCGCCGCTCCTCGATTATTCTTCCAAATAGATTGAAGGCTGACTCCGAGGAGACCGTAGAGACAGGAACAGTCAACACATCTCACGCTAATATGAATAGCACTGGATATGTTACTTTCTGGGTTTGTTACCATGAGAGAATGTTCAACTCTTGCTCGAAGTTGATGCTATCACTGTTGAGATAGCTTGATAGGTCTCCAGTGCTTTGTCACCTTCCTCCTCCTAACTGATGTGTACTTGCAAGAGAATCTCTCGAGGAAGAACTAAAAATCTTGCCCCTTTGCATAATTCCCCTAGAGGTGCTAGGGGCTACCGGGGGTTTTTCCAAATGCACGGACCTAAACTTATTTTCTATTCCTCATATATCTTATATAATTTATCCTTAACTACTCTATAGTATGTACAATAATCTAAACCAGTAGCATCACTTAAAAGTTGTAATACATTTATAATTCCTTGGAGTTTGGCCCTAAAATCCAAAATAAAGACGAATGCATATAAAATAAAAATTTCCCTCCAATATTTTAAAAAATTAGTTTTCATGGCAACTACAGCATTTCGTAGTACAGGATCATTTTCAAAAGCGTTTAGGTGAGTGGCAATTTCACGAATGTCATGACCAATTAGAGTAGAGATTGGATAGTATACTTCAGAAAAACAAAGTGTAGTTTTATGAAAATGTTCTAAAAAAGAAAATATTTTTTCACCAACAACCCAATCATCCTCAATAAGTTCAGGGTCTCTAACTTGGATTCTACTGGAGGAGCTACGAGATTGGTGACTTGGGTGGAAGGAAAACAGATAAGGTGCTTTTATATGGCAATATATGTTTAAGCATAAAGTAAATAAAGCTTTATCTATCAGGCATGTCTAAGTCAAATTTTTTAGGACGGATGTTCATTGCTACACAAAAGCTTTTATATGCGACTGTTCGTTGGTTAGAACAATTAATATATAAAATTGCATCCCTAAAAGAATCAATGCATGCATTTAATATTTATAAACTAGATTTAACAATAATATTAATAATATGCCAAGCACAACGTTGATGCAGTAATAAAGTTTGTGCATAAGTATTAAACAAAGAGGTTAGAATTTTCATAGTCTTAATGTTTGCAGCTGTATTATCTAAAGTTATAGAAAAAATCTTATTCGTGAGACCAAAATCTTCTATAACTTTAATAATGCATTCTGCAATATTTTTTAGCAGTATGCGAAACATTAATTAATTTAAACCCTATAATTCTTTTTTCCATTATCTAGTCATCATTAACATAATGAGCAACAACACTAATATAATTCTCTCTAGCACTACCACTCTATATGCCTGATGTCAAAACAATAGAGAATGTACAGGTATGAAACATTTCTTTAATTTTTCACGACAATTGTTATAATATTTAATTAAATCTCTAGTTATGATTTGCTTAGATACAACACTAAATCAAGGGTTATGAGCAGTCTTAATGTATTTTTGAAAAGCATCAGACTCACTAAAATTTTAAAGTAAATCTTGAGAACGAATTAATCTACAAAGAGATTCCCGGGCTA
The DNA here is from genome assembly GCA_017311315.1 of Dendrocalamus latiflorus. Classification (NCBI taxonomy): domain Eukaryota; kingdom Viridiplantae; phylum Streptophyta; class Magnoliopsida; order Poales; family Poaceae; genus Dendrocalamus; species Dendrocalamus latiflorus. Next base: position 33,946,483 of record CM029637.1, read on the forward strand.
CCTCTGGGTTGTACTCCCAAGTACGTACTAAGCCACCGGGGTCATATTGCAGCTGCGTTTGGTGCATTTGTATTTCTTGTCTTCTTTTGCAGTTTGTAGCGTGCCGTTGCAAGTAACTCGTCCCACCTGAAGATTTTGCAGACAATTCATTACCACAAATTTTACAAACAGTATACCTCACTGAATTCCCATCATCGTCGATCTTGAATTTCTTATCAAAATCATTTCAGACTCCTGATGTAGTAGCTCTTGTTTTTTTGCACCCGTGCTATGGGTTGTGGATGCACTTGTTGAACCAGTAGAAGATGGATCGATTGGACCCTGCGCCGCCAGGGCCGTCACTTCTTCTGACTCTCTAGTTTGTCGTGGATGTGGACCTTCTGCGGATGGATATCCTTCTTGAAAAGAATGCATATCCTCCGCGGAGAGGCCGAATTCGGAGAGTTGAAAATCGTAGTTCAATCGAATCAACTGCAAATTGAAATAGTAAAGACCAATTAATTTACTATTGAATCAACAAATAATAGCAAAAAAATTAAAATAAGACAGCACTATTACCTCTTTTTGTAGGCATCAGAAAATTCTTTGAATATTTTTGAATTTTTTGAATTTCGCACGAATTTCTCACTAATTTTACCAAATTTGCGCAAACACTACTGGATTTTCATGGCTAACACAGAGAGATGAGAGTCAGATTTGAGGTGCGAAGAATGGAGGCCAGATGCCCCCTATTTATAGAAAAATTCCATATTTTTTCAATTTTCTATTATTTTTTAAATTTTTTTACACCCTAATGATAAAAAACAGCCAGAAAATAGCTATTTTCAACTAGCCGTGCCAAGCCGTACCGTACCGTACCATGCCATACCGTGCCATGACAGCCCGATGTGCCACCCTCTCGACCTAGGCACGGCATGGTCCACCAGGCTGTGTCGGCACGTCCCACGCGCTAAACGAGTTGTGCCATGCTTGAGTCGGATCAATAGTAGCAGGCCACAGACCGGCACAATAAAACCCGGCTCATTGGCCACCACTAATCAGCAAAACTTAGGCTCCGCTTTTAATGCACGAGAGGTTCAAGAGTGCTAGCTGGAGCATAAGCGTGGAAATCAGTTCCATGTATTTTCAGTTTGGTTCAGAGCATCTTCAACAGTATGAGCTAGTTACTAGCTCTAAGACAACTTCTCCAATAGTACTAACTTTTAGCACATAGCTCATAACATAAATAGCCTCACATGACACTCTCACATAATCTTGGAATGTGTGTATGAGACTAGCTCCTGATCAAGAGATAGCTTTTCTCTCTCTTCTATTAAAATATGAAATAATATGCTTAGAGCTAGCTCATAAGTCACTATTGAAGATGCTCTCATAACTTCATATGGGGTGTGTTTGGTTGCTTTTGGGTAGTGGGATCGTATACCCTGGATGAGGGGAAGCTGGATGAGGAGGGCCGTATTTTGAAAAAGAAGAGTGTCGTAGCTACAGGCTAAACAGGAAGAGAGGGGGGATCGGTAGAAGAGGGAGAGAGCTAGATCTGGAGAGGTGTGATAATGAGATGATGTTCCCCCCTTTGCCCCTCCTGGGGGTTTTTATATATATATATATATATATATATATATGAATGAGTGGGGTAGAATGGGAAATCCCCATTCTACCCCTTAGTGCTTACAACGGATGAGGGTACATTGGTATATTTAAACTGTTATAATCTTCTACACTATTGGGCCTATTACATGTTGGATTAGTTGCACGGCCCAGTCACGGGGGGTTGGGCCACCCCTACAACAAAGAGTGTTTGGTTCGATGTATCTGTGGATACAGGCTGAATGAGTATGTGATTGGTAGGCTGTATATGAGGCTGTATGAAGGTCTTGCTCGACTCCCTCGGTCCTGGACGGGCAGATTCGGTGGAAATGGCCTTCACTCCCGGTCCCGGATGAGACCGTATGTGGAGACGAGCGGATCCAAGCTTCCACAGTAAATTCGTCCAACCAAACACCCGAATTTTTCGCAATATACGGTGGAGCTAGGATCCGACCGTCCATATTCAGCAAACCAAACACAACCATGCGTAGCTGCTAAAATAGCCTTTTTCTTCTATGGGAAGAGTTGGGTAATAGCATGGGCGCAACACAGGAAGATATGCCCATCGAAAATAACTCACGATCAGGCAAGCGAAAACGAATTAGGAAAATAAGTAGACACCGAAACTGACATTATTTGGATCTACAGCAATTTCAGCTGCACATAATTTGCAAAGTGCTGCTGACAACGCATCAAACCCTTGCGCAGATACTACATGCACAACGACAATGCCAAGTAGTAAAAATATTTGCATGTCATTCTCACACAAGAATTACAGTGGACTCTGGCCAATGTCTGGAATCATCGATCAACAGACAAGGCTACAAACACACATAATCACAGTACATATCGTTTCCATTCTCTTTGGAAATAAAAGGCTACAATCTTTTATCAGAAAAAGGAGGACCATATGTGTCAAGTCCAATGGGCTCAGCAGCTCCTCCTGTGCCTACCTTCCCTTCTGCAATCAGGAAAAACCATACTTAGAAATCACAGCCATGCAAGGCTATATATACATGGCATATTGGCATGTAAAAAGAGCAAGAAACAGCACACATGAAGTGGGTGGCTCAAAACATAATTCATTTATTTCTGAGCAACAATCCTTAAATACCCCATAAGAAAAGGTACAAAAACCTGATTAATTGATCCAGAAAATAACCAACTGAAAAGGGCATGACCAAAGAGAGCACGGATGCAAATAAATCGTAGCAAGACCATCTCAGACACATGAGTTGATGTCATATTACATGACGTTTCACCAAGTTCTCCCTAAAGCAGGGACTTGGATCCACCACACATCCATTTTGCAGACAGAATCATCATAGATAGTACTTTTACTTGTTTTGAGTTTTGAAGGGGATCGCAACTTCACAAGTAACAGCTAACATAAGCCGTTCTAAAGTGAAGAAAACAAAATAAAGAAAAATGAAGACCAGCAAAGTGGCCAGGGTAACACAGAGAACTTCACCAAAATAATAATATTTTGGTTCTCCCCAAACTAAAACAAAAAAAGCATGTTGAATGGGTTCTCCCCAAAGCAGGGATTCAGAACTACTGTAAGTCGTTTATGCAGACAAATTATCATGGAAGCGCAATGAAGCTGACTGTGATAAACACTAACAAGAAAAAAATATATAAACAGAACAAAAATGGAAGAGAAGAGAAACATCGTCAAGCATTATGCAGAACTTCAGATTCAAAACAGAAGACAAGCTCAAGAAAATGAACTTCTCTATAATGCCTCAGATTTATCGGTTGATGTCATATTATGTACTGCTTCCTCAAGTAGGTTCTCCCTGAAACAGGGACTTGAGTCCAAAGTACATCCATTTTGCAGACAGAATCATCACGGGCAATTGTCCTAGTAATGAAGATAATTTCATTTCTTTGGCATGTCTTGCTATTGATGCACTGGAAAACAAGAATAAAATAACAAAACATGTCACTAACAAATCTAGTGGCCTGTTTCTTTTCCAAAACACCTTCCTGTGACAGAAACTAAATGAATATGAAATATCTGTAATGCATCAGATTTATCTGTTGATGTCATATTATGCACTGCTTCATCAAGTAGGTTCTCCCTGAAACAGGGACTTGAGTCCACAGGACATCCATTTTGCAGACAGTATCATCACATGAAAAAATGTACAAAAAAGGTCATTTCATTCGTCTGCCAAGTCTTAGAAAATCTTGCAGCCACAAACAGATAATAAAATAATAAATAAGGAACTACATGAGCTATAACTATAAACCTCAAAATCGATCAATGAGGAGCAACTTTACTGAACACTAATACATGCAACAACTTAGTCCAAAACTATTTATTTGATTTCAAAACCTCAGTAAATGCCCATCAATCTCATTACAGTGTAGGGACCCCAAGTAGGTTCTCCCTTGGAGCTACCTACATCTCACACAGTGGGCAACTCATCATAAGAATAAATTTCTTCAGATGGAACATAAACTCACTATATTGTTGAGTCAAAAGAATAACATGCAATTCAAAAAAAAAAAGAAACTTCATAACAAAATACATGCTAAGTTACTAAAAAAAAAAATAAGGTTGAAACTTCTGTAAATGCCCACAAATCTCATTACAATGTAGGACCCCAAGTAGGTTCTCCCTGAAGAACAGGGACTTGGAGCTACCTACATCTCACACATTGGGCAACACATCATAGGTCACATGCCATTGCTGAAATTACCAAATAAAATCACCCCAGATGAAACACATGCCAACCCATACGATTGTGTTAATGAATATTTTTTAGTTTGTAACATCAAGTTTTACATAAAAAGCACGCAAACACTTCCCAAAATCATAACATGTACTTGATTTCAAAACCTCAGTAAAAGCCCATACATCTCATGACAATATAGGACCCCAAGTAGGTTCTCCCTGAAGAACAGGGACATCTCACACACTGGGCAAATCATCATAGGTTAATAGAAAGAACTCAAAAAGAAATTTCTACAGATTTTCAACTCAAAATATTGTCTTACAGAATAGCATCTACCACAAAAAAGTTGTACTGTACTCTATACATTAGCATATCTCATTTGGATGCTACACAAGTAGCTCCAACAAGCAACAAAGACAGTTGGTGCTGTATGCAACTCAATTTATCATAAATATTAACTGGACAGCACATTCTCTATTCAGATGGTGGGCATAAGTTCAGAATGAGGAGTACAATGTATGCATGTAGGCAACAAAGGATAGCGTTGCACAATGGATACACAAAGTTTGGATCAAACACACCCCCTGGGCAAACAGTCACAACAGATGTGGTGAGAGATTTTGGAAGCACAACAACGAGACAAAACTGTTAGCTCCCACGTTAAACACACCAATAATCATTCTGCGCCTCCATGACTGGGCAACCTTAAGAAAGAACAATCTCAAGAAGCCAAAGGTGAGGAGAGGCACGAGCGCACACCAAATCCTACCGCAAGACTTAGTTTTGATCTTCCTAGCCAGATCACAGCTTAATGGTATGAAACACCTTCATCGCACAGCAATCTTCCAGCAAAAATTCTAGAGTTACCCAAGTCGAAAGTTAACTCGTCTATGGTAAGAACCAGTAAATGAAGAGCAAGTAACAACTCACCCTCTCAAGTGTCGGCTTTCTTCTCCGGCGAATTAGAAGATGGAGGAGACGAACCAGCCGCTGTAGGAGGAGCATCGTGAGAGCAGCAACCACCGGGCCCGTGGTGGTGATGATGGTGGTGGTGATGCTTCTTGGCTTGCGGCTGCCGCAGCGGCTTGCGCATGTCGAAGGCGTCCTCGCCGTCGGCGTAGTACTTGGCCTCGACGTCGTGGATCTGGTACCTGAGGGTGGAGGTGTAGAGGTTGAAGGCCGCGCGGTTGGACCGGCGGACGTGAAGCGAGACGTACTCGGCGCCGAAGACCTGGTCCATGGCGGCCTGGGCGGCGGACATGAGCTTGGTGGCGAGGCCGAGCTTGCGGTGGGAGCGGAGGACGGCGAGGGAAGTGATGTGGCCGTGGCAGGGCTCCGAGGGATCCTCCTCCATCTTGGCGAGCACGTAACCGACGATGCGGCCGCCGTAGTCCTCGGCGACGAACAGCAGCTGCGGCCACGAAAGCATATGGTAGAGGTAGTACTTCATCTGGTAGTTCTCCGGCAGGCACATCAGGTTGCACGCCTGCATCGCCAGCAGGTCGTCTATCGTCGCCTGCCGGATGCACACCATCTTCGCCGCCGCCGCTCTCTCTCCTCTCTCAGACTCGCTGGTTTGGTCTCTTCTCCGGCGAGATGAGGCGATGAGCCGATGACGATGATGCGGACGGCGGCGCCCGCTTGGTGCCTATTAATAGAGGTGAGGCAAGGGAGAGACCTTAACCTAGCCCGAGAAGGACGGCCCGAAATAGGACCATGGGCCGCAATAGCCTTCATGGGCCGACCATTAAAGAAAGGAGCAACAACTTCGTATAGTCCTTACCCATTATAGAAAGGAGCCACAACCTCGTAGCGTCCTTACCAATTATAGAAAGGAGCAACAACCTCATAGCGTCCTTACAGGCAAGTACAGCGTCAGTCATAGTAGCGCGAACATAATGAAGAAAAGCACAAGATGGAAGTATAGAACACAAGATACATGCGAACCATTTGCCTAAAAAAAAGATACATGCAACCATGAAAGGATCGATGTTTTTAAGTTGCTCAATAGTCGATACAAAGTTGATCAGCACATGTCAAATGTGGGTACAGTAATTCATGAGGCTGGACTTTTTTTTTCCATTGGAACAGAAGCACGTCCGAAACATGCTTGGATAACACAGTTCTTAACTAATGGACCACCGCGAGCTTATGACCTGTTCTTTTTAGTTGAGACTTATGACTTTTGGCTGTGATTTGTGGCTTTTGAGCTATTTATGCGAGATATTACAGAATAACAGAAACTCACATACGGTAAATGAAGCCAGTATAGTATATAGTACAATTAATTGTTAGAACTCATCTTAAAAAGACACCCCGTTTAAAAAGCTAGTTACTGTATAAAAATAAAAAACAGAAGCTAAAAAACTGAAAAAGAACAGTGCCTATGATGCCCCATCGGCTGTGAAGGGGTTGGCAATCTCATCAGTTCTATCAGTTGGTGACACCAGCATGACTGCTGTGCCTCTGCACACCTGCAATAAACAGTTTTAGTTGTGTGACGATCTCCTCACCAACTGCAAAAGCAGAACACATGAAAAGGAACAGGGAGGAAACAAGACATTATAGGTCCCAAAAAGTAGTCGATGAGTGGTTTACACCTAACAATTATGTAGTTTTCCTTTAGGAAAGCCACAAGGTACTCAGACTAGTTCTTGAGAAGATTAAATATGGCACAATTCAACATCAGCAAAACATGAAGGATAACATCAACTATCAAAAATTCAAAATAATACAGGAAGGATTGAATCCACAAGCTAAAACTCAACATTAAGAACAGTACTTACAATGAGGCCAAGTTGTCTGGTCTTCCCTCACAGTATCAATGGGTCATCTTGCTCTACAAAAGAAAATTGCAAGATTGAAGATTACACACAACATTGAAAATAAAGCATGGTTCCCTCCAAATGTGCAATATATTTCGACCATCTTCTGGTATTAATGAGCTTCAGAAATAAGCCATTACGATCATGATATTTACAGTATACAAAACTCGATCATTTGCTGTAATTTATCACTTCATGCCATGCGCTAATAAAAAGTTATCCTTGGTCAAATTTTAGTAGGACACGAGGTCCCACACTGAACAATTCCCACACTGAACAAACAAGCCAAGCACATAGGTAACAGGAATGCCAACTGTCTAAAAGTATTGAGGCAAAATGTGCTCGTGAATTACATCTGAAGTTCTAACTCTAGACACTTTCATTGATAAAAACAACAGACTAACCACAAAACGCAAAGGAAGGAATCCGAAGTACTTTTTTCATACTCAATTGCTTCATCCAGCACTAAGTTGAGCAATTGGTTATAGCCCTTTAAAGTTCCTGTGACTGCAGATGTGCTTATACAAGGTCAGTATTTCAGTTCTAGTAGAATAGAATTACAAGAACTCAAAAAGTTTCATGGATCTGGAGCCACTTTAATTAGTAGCTTAAATATTTTTCAACAGCTAAGGAATGAGACAATACATTAGAATCTATAGACAAACAAGCGGTCGCAAGCATGGGCTTGTAAATAATTTGCAATGAACAGTCCATATTATAACATTAACACGTGATGATGCTCATGATCCAAGCAAATTTTGATTTCCACCTTACCTGTTTGTTCACTATAGAAACATGTATGCGGGTACATATTTTGACTGCATAAACAACCCATATCAAGGCATATTATTAGAATAAAAACAACACGGCGATTCTACAGAAGCACAAAATGCACTCAGAAGAAGAAGAAGATTGATGATGTGTAAACAACCTTGCCGGCCGCCGGTGAGCTTGACCCGGACACCCTTGTCAACGAACTTAGCTAGGTCAAGGGCGGTCTCCTTGCGCCCCGCCGGAGCAAAAGCACGCAGATTTGCATCACGAGTCACACCACGCGAATCAGCAAACTACTTAGCGCAGCGCACCACAGAGAGAGAGGGTCAGGCAAGCTTACCATCCCCGAACCCGGCACCTGAATCCTTCGATCGGCCCTTCTAATCGGCCCAAGATCGACAAGCGAAATCTCGCCCTAGAGATCGGCCAGCCGCCGCAGCTCAGAGCAACTCCAGCAGTAGCCCTCAAAACCGGGCCCCTACTTTTTATTTGAGGGCTGCCCCTACTTTTGATGGCTCTGTTTTTTGGGCTGCACTCCAGTAGGAGCCCTCAAAACAGGACCCTCAAATTCATTCTTAGAGGGGATGACACATAGGACCCACTCCTGGGGGGTCTGGAGGGAGCCCCTACTTTTGAGGGCCGAGGAGCAAAAAACTCACTCCAGCAAGGCCCCTACTTGAGCCCTCAAAAGTAGGGGCTCCCTCCAGACCCCCCAGGAATGAGGGCTCGAGGGGGAGATTTGAGGGGCCCCTACTTTTGAGGGCTCAAGTAGGGGCCCTGCTGGAGTGAGTTTTTTTGCCCCTCGGCCCTCAAAAGTAGGATGAGGGCTCAAGTAGGGGGCCCTGCTGGAGTTGCTCTCAGGAACTCACCCTGGGGTTTTTTGCTTTGCTTTGGCATGTTCACGTTGTTTTTCAGTGTTTGACTTCTACTTTTTAGACTTTCTATGGTAACTAATTTTTAAATAAAATATTTTTTAAAAATAAAGTCTACTAATTAATTATAGTATATGCTGTATCGATTTTATTTATATTGGCAAAAATCATACATGAGTTTTTATTACTTTATAATCTCTTACACGAATAGTTCAAAAACCAAAACCATAGCTAAAAGCTAAAATCTTCTGCAAAAAAAGAACACGTTGCTTTGCTTGCCGTGGACGGAGCGAGGCAAGCCGAGGCGACGAACTGTATCTGTATGTATATGGGCTTTGGCTGGGGGAAGTTTTCCATACACGGCCCATGTGCAACGTGACCCGTACAACCTGTTTGTTACCGCGTACTGCCTTATGTGAAGGCTTTGAGTATAGGTCACAAGCTCGTCTCCCTTGCTAATAAAGCGTAGTCATCTTGAGTGCGCCTTTTGTGCGACACGGTGACGGCTTGTAGAAGTCTGTACTGTAGGGTTCTCCGTTCGAGGGTGCCGAGGTGAGGTGACCACTACTGCCTATCTAGGACACGGGCTTGGACTTCCCAGTTCCCACCAGGTCGCCACAGTTTCTTCCAACGGCGGCGGCGGCGATAGGATTCGTAGGTGATTTATTTCCCCGTTTTCTCGCCCTAGAATCGCGGGGCTTTCTTGTTGTGGGGGCGCTTGGGGCTTCGTCCAAACTTCAAAGTAGTTTTGATTTCAGCGAGTGAGGATCGCCGTTCTTGCGCCAAGCACTTGTTCGACGAAATGCCTCGACTCCTCCTTTCCGCTTTCGCTGCTCGTTTATTGGTCCCAGCGCTCTCCGCTAATCATGGTTGCATGTTTGTTGTCCAATGGCGGATTTAGGATTTATGAATGGGTGTTCGCTAATTACATTGTGTTACATTTTTTTAATATATACTTATATTGGTTTATAAAAACTGAAGATAAAAGCCACATTTCTAAGTCTATTGAAAGTCAATAACACTAAAAATTTGAAATAATAAACTAATACTAACACTTTATTTGGTGGCAACACAATCACAACTTGTCAGAGTAAAACTATTACAACTTTAGTTGACAACACAAGTGTGCACTTTGTTTTTAAATAGATATTAACTTTAACCCACTTCTCTTTTCTTATTTTCTATGTTAGCATATTAAATGATGTTTTTCACACACATAGAAAAAGGAGTAGTACATATTTTTGTTTTTGACATATGTTGTCTCTATTTATGATTACCCCTCTCTAAGAATAACAATTAACATGGACACTTTGACTAACATATTGCTTCCGAAAAATAAAATATAAATATTTATAAACCAAAACCAACTCTCCCAAGTGATGTATATTTTGGATTGAAAGGATTATATAGATTCTTGTACTAGATTTATGACAATTTGCACCATCAAATTCTTTTAAATAAAGCATCTAAAATATCTAGATATTTCTAAGAAACTATCTGGATTTAAGATCATGTTCATGGGATCTCTAGAACCCTTAATTATCTACATCTTTCATGTAGATAAATCATCCAATATTCCATCTAGTAATTTTAATCTACAGATTAATATATGGTACTAGAAGATGATAAATTTACCAGATAGCTGGATTACAAAATTCATAGCTTAAAACCTATTTATCTGATCAACATAAATAAATATTATACAGAAAACTATCGAATTTCTCTACAATTATCTAGTAGATGACATTTTAAATTACTCTTATACAGTACCTAAAATTACAGTAGAACAATATAGCAGATTAGTCGATATACTAGAATTTTGGACACTATTGGCACTGTTGCTGCCGACAATACCAAAAATAGCCCCCACGTAGCGAAATTCCGGATTTGACCCCCTGCCGACTCACCCGAGGTCGACGCGTGGCAATTATGCGGCCGGGGAGCGCACGACACGAAGATCGTGTGGTCCCCGACCGCACGACTACTGTGGGCTTTGATAGTGCGGTCGGCGACCGCACGACCACTGTAGCATGCAGGTGGTGCGGCACCCGACCGCACGATTAGGTTGTGTACAGTGTTAAGGTTTTTACTAGAGTTGCTGTTTTCGCAAAATGAGTTAAGTTTTGTTTTTATATTTTGATTAGACGCAATTTTTTTGTAATTATAAATACTACACATATTTACATGTAATATAATTTTTTGGAGTATGCAGCAATTTTATAATATAGAAGAGGAGATGCAAAAAAAATATGAAATATATTTTGAAAATGTGTTATGTATTGCAGATGATACATGTAGAAAATATTTTTTGTAGATTGTTATTTTTTGAAATATTTTTGTACGTTCTTAACGGTACGATCGCCGTGCCTTGTTATAGTGTGGTTAATTTTCGAAAGAATTTTGTAGGGACGATTGAGCCCGAAATAACTCGTACGTACAGAGGTAATTTGTAATGAGGTGTAATGGTTGATGCATTCTTGTTTTTTGCACATTGTGAATGGTAAAAATATGTTCGATTCGCCAAAACGTTTTGCAATCGTGGTACGTTGTTGTAGTGCAAGAAATTTGATGAAAACTTTTCTGTGCATGACTAGGATAGGAACGCCTGGTCTGTAGGAAGGAAGGTGATATGGAGCATGCGAAGAATTGAATGCAAAAGGACTACGCCATTTTATGTTGGTAGTTAAAATAGATTTCATAATAAACTTGGGAATAACACGACGCACAGGATTTGGTTACAACAAACTGAAGTAGTGCGAGTAGTGCCTTCTTGGAATTGAAACAAACTGAAGTAGTACGACATTTAGGCGAGTAGTGCGGAATGGCCCAACCTACTGCGTAGACCGGGGCCATTTTTCTTTCCTTGCGAGCTCGGCGTTGTAATCCTCATATTCCTGTTTGGCCTTGGCCGCCATTTCTCTTTTTTTTCTTGCACTCCCTCTCGCGAGCCCCGCGCTCCCTGCGCGTGCACGCCTCGAGATGAACTTGTGTCTCTCGACGTATACGTTCGGTTTGCTCGTCTTGGCGACGCTCCTCCTCGCGGATCTCGCGTGCCCTTTTGTCATTCCACTCGCCATAGTCTAGAGTCCACTGGTCGTATGGGTAGATCTCTAGGTCGATTCACTTGCGGTAGCCATATAGCGGCTCCAGGGACTGCGAGCAAATGAGAGAGTTTGTTATTACGTATTGTTAGTTAGAAATATTGGGGGAACACATTGTGAGTAGTGCTTATCGGCTGCCGATAGCTGATGGTGTCGAAACGGCGGTCAGGATAGTCAGATGAGTAGTTCCCACAACCCCAATAACGCATGCCAAGGCTAAGGCACTGCTTTGACTTGAAGAATTTACATGGGTCTCTGCACCAGCAGAGGGGCGGCGTCTCCCCCTCGGGGGGTGTTGTGGCGAACATTCAGTTGGACGTTTACTATGGATATGCTCCTACGGGGGGCGTCATTAGGTGGCTGTGACCTCGTGGCACTCTCCCCTTGTTTGGCCCTGGTCGCAGCAGCCCTTGCTTGTTCCTCGCGAGCCGCAACTGCCCTTGCTATCTTGCGGGTATCCTCCCATTGTGCGATCTTGCGGGTCTCCTCCCAATTCTTCTTCAATTTCTCCGATAGCTTGTTCTGGAATTTCTGGAATTCCTTTTTCTGCTTGTTATCCATCCCGACGTGGAGAAGGAAGGTATGATGTAGTGTTAGATTGTGTAGTATTCTCTCACAGATGCATTGCACCTCATTTTATAAGGCAAAGGGTATGCATGTGATTTAATTTTTGTCGCTGCGCAAAGCTACCCTCTTTTGTCATGTCATCTGCAAAGGTACTATGTTTTGTCATGTCTCTGCATAAAGCTATCCTCTTTTGTCACGTCACTGCGCAAAGCTGGCCACTTTTGTCATGTCTCTAGGCAAAGCTAGGCTCTTTTGTCATGTCACTGCGTAAAGCTGACCGCTTTTGTCATTCTCTATGCAAAGCTGCCCTCTTTTGTCATATCACTGCGCAAAGCTGACTGCTTTTGTCATGTCTCTGCGCAAAGCTACCATCTTTTGTCATGTCACTGTGCAAAACTGCCCACTTTTGTCATGTCTGTAGGCAAAACTGGCTTCTTTGGTCATGTCACTGCGCAAAGCTGACTGCTTTTGTCATGTCTCTGCGCAAAGCTGACCTCTTTTGTCAAATCACTGCGCAAAGCTGGCCTCTTTTGTCATGGCACTGCGCTGGCCACTTTTGTCATGTCACTGCGCAAAGCTGGCCTCTTTTGTCATTTCTCTGCGCAAAGTTGGCCTCTTTTGTCATGTCACTGTGCAAAACTAAACTCTTTTGTCATGTTACTGCGCAAAGCTGCCCTCTTTTGTCATGTCTCTGGGCACAACTGACCTCTTTTGTCATGTCACTGCACAAAGCTGCCCGCTTTGTCATTTCTCTCCGCAAAGCTGGCCTCTTTTGTCATGTCTCTAGGCAAAGCTGCCCTCTTTTGTTATGTCACTGCACAAAGCTGCCCACTTTTGTCATGTCACTGCGCAAAGCTGCCCCCTTTTGTCATGTCGCTACGCAAAGCTGCCCTCTTTCGTCATGTGGTCACTGGAGTAAGTTCTCTCGTTTGATATAAATAGCACGGATGAGGTCCCATGACATTGTACGCAGAGAACGCTGTAAATCGAACAAATAAGTACCTTCTCTTTTCGTTGTGAAACATACCATGTCGGAAGCCGAGGGGCCAGTCGGATATGGGTCACCGAAGGAAGACCTTCCCTTGCAAAGGAGGGAGATCTTCGGTCCACACTACCGCTTGATACCAAGCCAGCGTGCTCAACTAGCGTGGCCAAAATGCAAACACAATGAGGACGCGGTCGTGTAGGTCCTGAAAGGCCATTTTGATGGCGGACGACGTTTCTTCCGATGCCCACGCTCCGGGGTACAAATTGCTAATAGTACATTTTCTTGTTATTGCTTATGGAGCCTCAATATTTACCATCCTTCCCCGCAGATGGCAAAGTGCGACTTCTCCCGCTGGATCGACCCTCCTCATGAATTGTATATTGTCAATTATGTAGATACATTATGGGATCGAATATTTGAGTTGGAGGAGCGAATCGAGACTCTCAATGAGGAGAACAACGACCTTCGCCAACAGATACAACGCGAGAGGGGCAACGAGGAGGTCGTGAACATAGGAAGCTCGTATGATCCCACATGTTGCTGCGCGAACTCTAACTGCATATGTGCGTGCCACTACCACAACAGCCAGCCACGTCTGAGGCGGCCCCCTCAGCAATACTCTATGTGGGAGCCACGGGGCTCGTTTGGCATATAGACAACAAGGTGTATGGTTGTACCTTCTACCAGTACAACCATACACCAGTAATGTGTCATATTTTATTTCTTGTGTTCATTGTTGTGTTGATGGTGTGGCGCTGGCACTGTTGTTTTGATTTATTTTGTTGCGTGTAGTACTTTCTATATTTTCTGTACGTGCAACGTAGTGTTGTTTCGTGTTGTCATTGCGTGACGCCTTCTTATTCCGTGGTCTCTGTGCGTGAGGCTGCCCCCCACTGAGCCTATAAGAGGGAGCCATTCCTCACCTAGCCCCTTGCCTTGTTATCACTCACTTTCTGAATTAGTTGTTCCCAATCAGTGTACTTTTCTTTCGTGCTCACTCCACCGAACACCGATATGAGTCAACTTAGCACATCTTCATCGGCACCCACGGTGATTTGCCCAAAATACAACACGGTTGTTAGACGTAGGACCTCACACACAGCTGCGAATCCTGGACGTCACTACTACAAGTGCCCCTTTCACTCGGTGAGTAAGATTGTTTCGGGTTCATTTAAGTCGTGCAGTTATGTTACAAAACGTTCTTCTCATGGAATCGCAGGAAGCCCCCGACGGTTGCCGATTCTGGGTGTGAGAGGATGAAATGGGCACTAGGACGGACATTGTTCGGCACGAGAGAGTTGTCGTGGGGGGTATCGACCCCGTCGAGATGCTGCACCGTTTCGATAGACTGGAGTAGAAGATAAATTTAATGTTGTGTGCTATTTTCTTTCTTGTGTTTATTGTTATCGTGAAGTTGTAGTGCTGAAGGTTGTTCTCGTCTATGTTGGTAATGTTTTATGCTATGTTGTATCTTGTGTTTGTTGTTATCGTATCTTCTCCCGTTGGAGAGTTAATCTATGCATGTGTAATGCATGCTGTGAGCTACAGTGCCCACTTGCTTGCATACTTGTCATATTAGAATGATGCCTTAATTGTAGTTAAAATAATTTCAGAAGCACATCACAGTACGAACACAAGAATTGTCATAAAGGATTGCAGGAAAACCATGCGACGTTACAACAGCTCAATTACAAAAACTCATTGTGCATCTCGTCGTCGCCTCCTCGAACGGCGTATGTGATCCTCTGAGAAGGTGAACCTCCTAGGGGAGTGCGGTGCATGTCGAAGGTCGTACTGCGAGGGCTGCGTCGGAGGCGGTGGTGCGTACAACTCCGTGGAGGGTTGCGACGGATGGCCGAAAATAGAGCTCAACCATTCGGAGGAGGGGTCTACGTTCTGCTCAGATGGTACAGCTGAATTAGGCCATGGGAAATATAAAATGTTTATATTAGTAATATCAGAAGGCATTTACTTGGGAAGTCTGAAACGCAGATGACCCACCGTGAACTTTGCGGCCCTGTTGCTCCGTGACTGTCTGCAATTTTGTTGTGATGCGATTAGATGGCATTGGAATACACATGTTTTGTTTACTATGTTAGTACATACCGGTGCATGCGGCTGTCCGAATGATGATGACACACGGAAATCACGCATATACTCCCGCGTTGTGTAATCTTGGTAGGTCTGCCCGAACCACTTGTCCCGCGCCTGGAGGGTGACTGAGTGCCATGCGCGAATGTGGGCAACGTCACCTCCAATTGCTGCTGCGAGTCAGGTCGCTTTCTGCAGAGAGCTCCCGTCGCTCTGCAGAGAATGTTCGGTCCTGCGCCGCCCTTTGTGATGATGATGGCTATATCAACGTGCTATCCTATCGCAAGTGCTGGAGGAAAAAAATGTGGTTAGAGATAACTGGCAATCGAGTGGATGAACAAACTGTTGGCAAATGTCGTACCGCTGGTCCGAAGCGCTGGGAGGACGAGCGAGCACAGCTGGGACGACCGCTGGACTGCGATGGACGTGCTGACGGCGGTGCTGACGGGAGTGGTGCTGCCTGCTGTCCTCTGTGGAGGCGTCGTACATGTACATCATCCCTGTGCCGACTACAGCTGATCGTCCTGATCGCAAACCTCGCGTCATCGTAGATGTTACGCACCGAAGCTAGCAGCCGATCCATGGAGCTGCCCCTCCCACGCTAGAGAGTCTGAGCAGCCTCGTTCTGGATACGATGCAGGCGCTCGTACTGCAGGTAAACAAAGAATGAGTTAAAACGTCTTGCCGCACAGGGTACACTGAGAGTAGTCTCGTACCGTCTCGTCGTGTCGTGCTGCTCGATGACGGTCCGGCCCTGCCCGTATGGCAGCCTCGTGCGCGACCTCTGCAGGACGGTGTGGGGCAGACCCAGTAAGCCTCTTGCGGGTGCGTGGAACATACCACTCTAGGTACGTACTGTACGTGTCGAGGTCGTATGGCTGAGTCTCGTCCACAACCTTCATGCTCGTCGAGTCACGCTACAGGTCTGTCCACGGCCGCTGTGTGCCCCTCCAGTCGTCATCCCGGCACCCTCTTCTTGTTTGCCTGCAAGTTAGTACACACATTACACAATTAGTACTAACGACACATTACTACATTGCTACAGTCCCCGACCGCACGATCAGGCCACATGTCGCGCTCCGGTTAATTGTGCGGTTGGCGGGGGGCTAAAACAGAATTATTTTTCCGCAGGGGCTACATCTGGAATTCTTATGCTCTACAGTGCCAATTCGGTCCAAAATTCGATATACTAGTCTTTTCCCTAATGAGTATTTTTCACTTTCTCTCTAGTCTCAACTCTAATATCTAATTAAATTAACAAACGTAGAGAAAATCAAATCGTTACCCAAACAAGGAGCGAGAAAGCCACAATCTCCTTCTGCCTTTTTCCCGGCTCTTGTCCTGTTGCTACTCCTCCTTTTCTTCCCTTGATTGACATTGATTTTTCTCGGCCTGCTCGCTACTCACTTGCGCCAACAGTCAATAGCTGATCCTCATGGTTCGCGCGTGCGTGCACCGAGGTGAAATTGGTGAAGCCGATAGCCGAGCGATGTAGTGGCCACTGCCAGGTAACATGCATGACATGTGGGCATTGAGTTTCTTCTTATTCCACACGAACCCTAGAACAGATCCCTAATGTTCAGCGCAACAGAGGCCATCGTCAAGATTTCTATCCTCCTCCTCCCCAAATCCGCAATCCTCACAGCCCAATCCCAAACCTCTCTCGTCTCTAGTTCCAGGTTCCAGCCCATCCTCTTCCTTGAACTCTTCTCCATATCTCGTCGCGACGGCGGCGGCGGCTCGAGTCCAAGAGCTTAACCAGCAGCTCAGGCAATGTAAGTCCTCTTGCTCACGATAATATGTGCTGTTAGTGCCTTAGTGGGACACTGGAGCTGGATAAGTACGCCGATCCATATTGGTTGCTCCAAGTGCTTCTACTCGTTGCACAGAACGAACTACCTGGTTGCACGTAGCATTCAAATCACTGTGGTTATCTAATCTGTTAGCTGTTGAATGGCGTTGCAGGGAAGACGAAAGCAACACGCTCCGAATTCTTGTGGCGACCGATTGCCATCTAGGCTACATGGAGAAGGATGAGATACGCAGGTTCGATTCGTTTCAGGCGTTTGAGGAGATATGCTCGTTAGCAGAGCAGAAGAAGGTTGGTAGGAGCAATATTTTGTTTGTGTCTCTTCCACTCTTTGATCCTCTTGTTCATTATGTCGGGGACAACCCTTTGTCGGTGTATCATAATTGGGTTGAGACTGAATTGCAGGTGGATTTTGTGCTTCTTGGTGGTGACCTATTCCATGAGAACAAGCCTTCACGTTCAACCTTGGTTAAGACCATTGAGATTCTACGGCGCTACTGCCTAAATGACCAACCAGTAAAGTTCCAGGTTGTCAGCGATCAAACAATCAACTTCCCAAACAGGTTTAACAATGAATCTTATTGCTCAACTATTCCATTTCATCAGTGTGCTCATATTTTGGTGATCACTCAAAGTAAATGCAAGACAATCACACGAGTTTTCATGGGAAAGTTGCTTACTTTTGCTGAGATTCATTTGTCTGATATATCATATATGAAGACCTTAGGAGAAATGTGTGCAAATATATGTTTTTTCTTCTTTCTCTGACAGGAATTTTCCTATTGCCTTCATAGATTTGGCCAAGTAAATTATGAAGACCCAAACTTCAATGTTGGCTTGCCAGTGTTCACTATCCATGGAAACCATGATGATCCTGCTGGGGTGGTATGAACATCTTTTTTCTGACCTTTCTAGTTTTATGAATTTCAAGTGAAATTATGCTTATGATGGGATGTCACCTTTCTTTCATTCATTCATTCGTTTTCCCTCATTGTAGGATAACCTCTCTGCAATTGATATTCTTTCTGCTTGCAATCTTGTGAATTATTTTGGGAAGATGGATCTCGGTGGCTCTGGTGTTGGTCAAATAGCAGTTTATCCTGTACTCGTAAAAAAGGTGCACTA
Source organism: Dendrocalamus latiflorus (assembly GCA_017311315.1). Taxonomy (NCBI): domain Eukaryota; kingdom Viridiplantae; phylum Streptophyta; class Magnoliopsida; order Poales; family Poaceae; genus Dendrocalamus; species Dendrocalamus latiflorus. Next base: position 33,964,907 of record CM029637.1, read on the forward strand.
CTTTACCTACAGGCAATACCATGAGTTCTCAGATGCTAATTCTCTGATTTCCTATTATTTCAGGGTATGACTTCTGCTGCGATGTACGGCCTTGGGAACATTAGAGATGAACGACTAAACAGGATGTTTCAGGTGCTTTTCCATTTTTTTGTTTAGGATTTGGAGTTTTTTTTACACCTTGTCACTGGATCAAGAAACTTTTTCTCAATTACATGTACATTTATGAGGCAATTTTTCCCTTAGTGATGTCATATTCTGTATCTCAATACTTCAGACACCTCATTCAGTACAGTGGATGCGACCTGAAACTCAAGATGGAATGTCAGTGTCTGAATGGTTCAATATCCTCGTTCTTCATCAGAACAGGTATGCACAGCAAGTGAACAGCAACAAAGGAAACTAGTTTGTTCATTTATTTTGGTCCTTCATCCTGCTTACTGAAAAGCAAAGTTACACCTGAATTCATACAGGATAAAGACAAACCCTAAAAGCGCCATCAATGAACATTTCTTGCCACGTTTTCTGGACTTTGTAGTGTGGGGCCATGAGCATGAATGCCTTATTGATCCCCAGGTGATAATTTGAGCTTTCATTTTACAGTTCATGCTTTTTAAAAGGAAAAAACTAATTACGCACTTGCCTTCTGATCAATTGTTTATAGGAGGTCCCTGGGATGGGTTTCCACATCACACAACCAGGCTCATCAGTCGCAACATCCCTGATTGATGGTGAAGCAAAACCAAAGCATGTACTTTTGTTAGAAATCAAGGTCCTTTCTGAAAATTCTCTTCTTGATGTTGAACAGAAGTTCATTGCGGTGTTTTCTCATTCCTTATATATTTCTTAAATAGGGAAACCAGTATAGGCCAACCAAAATACCTTTGAGGTCTGTTAGACCTTTTGAGTATGCCGAGGTATGCCATTCCTTACTTCATGCTTGCTTCAGTAAGTGAATCTCACAATATGAAATGCATAGGTTGTGTTGAAAGATGAAGCTGATGTTGACCCCAATGATCAGGCCTCTGTTCTTGAACATTTGGATAAAACTGTGAGTTGTCAGTTTTCCATGCTGTGTTTAAATCTTGTTCATTTTCTTGAGAAGCATGGCGAGATGCTAGTCTGTATTTGGTACAAGAATGACCGCGAGTTCTTTTAGCCTGGTAAAGTCTTCTTTGTTAAATGGAAGTGGTTTGTCCTCAAATTCATATTGCTCGATTGCTTCAGGTAAGAAATCTGATTGAGAAGAGTAGCCAACCAACAGCCACTAGATCAGAGCACAAACTTCCATTAATTAGAATCAAGGTAAAAAAATTCCGAACAGAAGTAAAGTGCTCTGTGCAAAATGATCAAGATAGAGACAATTGAATTTGCTCATATTGTTCTGTAGGTAGATTACTCTGGGTTTTCAACAATAAACCCACAACGATTTGGTCAGAAGTATGTTGGCAAGGTACCTCAGACACTTGAGTGGCACTTACTGAAGTGTCCTTCTCAATCTTACCTGAATGAACTTATTTGTTTACTTCTTATTGTAAGGTTGCAAACCCCCAAGATATTCTCATTTTCTCAAAATCAGCAAAGAAGCGCCAGACTGCAGGAGGTATTTATTTATGTTTAAGAAAAAAACAGTGCATATGATATCTACTTAGTGAGAGAAATTACACTAAGCTATGAGAAACTTATTCAATGTTACTTGATCAGAAAAAAGGCATATTTTTAAGTAATCTGTTCCTTGACTATGTCTTTATATATTGTAGAACATATCGATGATTCTGAGAAACTTCGTCCCGAGGAACTAAACCAACAAACAATTGAAGCTTTGGTTGCAGAAAGTAACTTGGTACTTCTTAAAACTGCATGTACTGCATTCTTTTACTCTTCTTTCAGGAGGGGATACATGTTGGTATCGATTTTATTCTTGATGACATGCCCTCTAGTTGTATATACGATAATCATATCATGAAAAGCAAAGAATTAATCTTCTCCTTATTAACCCTTATGCATTAATTGGGTGTTGAAATGTAGTTTAGTAATTGCCAGAAATAGAGTTTTCAGAAATATAATGGCCAGAAAGGTACTTCTGGCTAGAACTATTGTGGTAGGCATTGAACAACTAATTAGTCAATAATACAATGAATTTACATGGCTACCCAGGTCCCATTAAACTTCACACATGAGCTTCGTACAGCCATGAGCTGAAGTTAATGATAGTGCTGTGAAACAAAGAGTATTTCATTGTGTAGTGTTTGCAGTTCTAGACTTCCTAAGTTTGTTCTATAGATCCATTGGATAATTTACAACTTCTTTTGTTTTTACAATGGTAAGATACAGTTAAAATGTAAGCTTCACAATGGTAAACCTTTCTTCTTGTTTTCAGAAAATGGAGATTCTTCCAGTTGATGACTTGGACATTGCATTGCATGATTTTGTGAACAAGGATGACAAGATGGCATTTTATGCCTGTTTGCAGCGAAATCTTGAACAAACCAGAGTATGATAGGCTTCCATTTTGTAGTGTTAGCTTTAGTTCCGAACTTGACTGCATGATGCCTGAGAGGATAACATGCATCTAAGCTCCAAACGCTTGATTGAAAATTGCAGAATAAATTGAATTCTGAAGCAGAGAAATTTAAAATCGAGGAAGAAGATATAATAGTCAAAGTTGGCGAGTGCATGCAGGTATTGAAGCCTTCTACTATAGCAATGGGGTTCTTACGAAAGGTTAATGGTTGACCATTTTTAACTCTCTAGGAACGTGTAAAGGAAAGATCCCTCCTCTCAAAGGAAGACACACGATTCACATCAAGCTCTCAAAACTTGGTGCTTAAAACACTTAAGCCCTTGTATCCTTCTTATGCTGTATGCCTTTCTTTTTTCTCGCTGACCTATTTATTGCTCTTGTGATACTTAACCAGGATACTGGAGGTAAATCTGTTACAGCTCAAAGCAGCCTGAACTCTTTTAGTGATGATGAAGACACCAGGGAGATGCTTCTTGGTGCAAGATCAACTAATGTTGGAAGGAAAGCATCAGGGTTTACTAGACCCTCTAAAGATGCGACTGATGTTGCTAAAAGTGGAACTTCCAGAAGAGGCAGGGGGAGAGGCAACAGCTCATTGAAGCAGACCACTCTTAGTTTCAGCCAATCAAGGTTGTTAAATTGCTTGCTTTTTTGTCTTTTCAGCATTGAACTATTCTAGTTTAATGTGAAGTTTGCACTACCATGGAGAAATTTATAGATTTATACCACAAGTATGCAGCTCACGGCCAAATGGAGTAGCCACATTATAGTCTAATTTTGCATTCGAATTGATTATCTTAAAGTGTTATGTTTGAAGTCTTCACTGCCCTGCTTTTCAGTCTGTGGTAAAACTTCAATACTAATTTGACCGCCCAACATTTGCAGGTCCACTGCTGCTATCCGCAGTGAGGAGGTGGACTCCTCAGATGAGGAAACAGAGACTAATGAAGCACACGAAGTTGTTGAAACTTCAGTATGTCCATTTCCTCTTGTACTGTTGCAATATTTATACGTCCAATGAAAATAATGTGGACTGCCTTTATTCTCCTGCCAAATGACTTCATGAACTGCTTTATTCTTTGAATGCTCACAGGAACCGGAGGAGAGTTTCCAACAAATTGGACGGAAAAGGGCAGCTCCTAGAGGTAGAGGTAGGCCTAGGGGTTCTACGTCTGCAAAAAGGGGGAGAAAAGCGGATATTGCTTCAATCCAAAGTATGCTGATGAGCAAGGATGATGACGAAGATGAAGATGACAAGATGAAGAAAGCTCAACCTCGGGTAAGCGAAGCGCTTATGTATTCTCTCAGTTTCACCTATTGTAGTTATTTCAATTGTCATGTGAAATTATTTTTGTGTTGTGTTACATTATATACATATTGAGTAAAACGAACAGAATTTTTAAGATTTTGTTATTTTGCAGGTCACCAGGAACTACGGGGCCGTCAGGAGGAGATGATTCTCAGGATGTACTTGCTCTGGAGAATTTAGTTGGCCTTGGAAGAACCGACCAACTTTTTCGTCAACATGGCCGTCTGTTTCTAGTGAACAACTGGAAGGCGAATACACGATCATATATACTGTTTTGGCTGTACCTTGTACATGTTCTGAGTGTGACGGATTATGCTTGTAGCTGCTAAATGCTAGTCGTTAGTTTGTACATAGCATGCATGTCGCATCATAGCATGCGTGTCGCATGCTAGTAGGAATTTTCAGCTTCATCTAGTAATATGCCGGTGCGTTGCAATGGTGTTTTAAAAGAAGGTAATACATATCATCAAGCATGATTCAAATCATACAATGAACATTAAAGAGTAGGACAGTATGAGACATGTGAAGGAAGTTCTCGATAAGCAGCTAGATTAATTCTTTTGTAAAACTTTGTAAAAAGAGATCATCTTTAGTATTTTAGCTATATATTCTTCTACAAAATGGCATGCAGTTGTCGGAATGAGCAGACGGAGAGAGACGGTGAGAGAATGAGGGGATGAGAGAGAAATCAGAGGGTGAGTGAGGGTAAATATAGGATGTAGACCTTACATGTATTTACTATAACCTTTTCTCTCTATTAGGGTATTTTGGAAAATGAAAAAAAATAGCATAGATCTCGGTAGAGCCGCTGAGCTGTAAAGATGGTTCATCTACACTGAAGTTCATGATTTTGATAAATACATTAAAGCAGGTATCTTGGGTGTTGCAACGGATTTAAAACAAAATGATATTACAAGTGTTTAACTGTGTCAATGTTGAGGTGTCATGGATGGGGAAGGAATCGCTAGATAGGAGGCATTTGCAAAGGGATCAGAGCACGGGTTGGTGGATGAATGGAGGACGTATTGCCACCAACTCGTATTTTTAAGTAGGGAAAATTTGTTCAGTAGCACTGAAAGCTCACCTCTTTCGGAAAATACCACTAAAAAAACGGGGTACCGGATATTACCACCAAAATATATATTTTTCTTCGGGATTTACCATTCTGGACAAATATACCCTTCTCCCTCCCCCTCCCTCACCTTCTCTCCTCTGTGCCGCCCCTTCCGCCTGCGTCTTCCCCCACCGCCGGCCTCCCCGCCTCCTCCTCCGCCCGCCGCTCGCCTCCCCGCCTCCTCCTCCGCCCGCCGCTCGCCTCCTCCCTCTCCGCGTGCCCCCTCCCCGCCGCCGTTGGCCTCCTCCTCGCCCCCTCCTCCGACTGCCGCCTCCCCGCCTCCTCCTCCGCCCGCCGCTCGCCTCCTCCCTCTCCGCGCGCAGCAAAACCGCCGCCGCCAGCGCCACCTCTTCGGCCGGACGCGGGGGAGCGGGGAAAGGAGGAGGAGGAGGCGCAGGGAGGTGGGGGCGGAGGTAGGCAACGGCGGCGGGGAGGGGGCGCACGGAGAGGGAGGAGGCGAGCGGCGGGCGGAGGAGGAGGAGGCGGGGAGGCGGCGGTCGGAGGAGGGGGCGAGGAGGAGGCCAACGGCGGCGGGGAGGGGGGGCGCGGAGAGGGAGGAGGCGAGCGGCGGGCGGAGGAGGAGGCGGGGAGGCCGGCGGTGGGGGAAGACGCAGGCGGAAGGGGCGGCGCAGAGGAGAGAAGGTGAGGGAGGGGGAGGGAGAGGGGTATTTTTGTCCAGAATGGTAAATCCCGAAGAAAAATGCATTTTTTGGTGGTAATATCCGGTACCCCATTTTTTTAGTGGTATTTTCCGAAAGAGGTGAGCTTTCAGTGCTACTGAACAAATTTTCCCTTTTAAGTAATAGTAACATGGGAGCCCATACATATACCTGATGTAACATAATCCAATGGTGGTGTTATCAATGTCACAGCAGTGTTTGCTATGGAAGGAGGAAAATATAACAGTAGGTAATTTAGAAAAAACATATTTGCTATTGTTTTCATTTTGTAAGATAGACTTATTTATCCACATCCTCCGGTATAAAAAGTACCTAATACTTGAAATGGAGATACTTATACGACAATTTAGAAAAACCTCACATAAGAGATGAGCCAAGATACAATTCTCCTATTTTCTTTTAGTATTACAGTATCACATAGCTTGATTACCAATCTAGACCTCTTTCTAGCCTACACCTCAAGACCTATCCCACATATATGGCACAAAGAGAAGCCAATAAGCATGAAGAGATGTAAATGCCTGAAATTTTGAGAGAGCAAGTTAACCGTTGTCATTATCGTTGTTAGGATAGGCTTTCAGAGAATCAAATTGAACTCCGTAGAGCTCTAAAGTGTTATCATATCAAAATCACGCACGCTATTTCTTCAGGCTATAACAATCAATGGAGACAATTTAGATGACATAAAAAAACTATGACATAGTAAAAAGAACACCATTGTTGAGGACTATTTACCAGAAGGAACACTTCTTGAAAGTGTATTGTTTCGGATGTCTAATGTAGCTAGCTATGGTATCTCGGCAAGCTTAGAAGGGATCGAGCCAAAGAGGTGATTGGAGCTCAAGTCCATCTGCATCAACTCTGACAAGTCCCCGAGAGACGCCAGTATTGCCCTAGTGAGTTGGTTAGACTGAAGGGTGAGAACAATGAGCTTCCTGAGCTGGCCCAAGCTGAATTGGGATGCTCCGTGAGAACTGGTTGTCGCCAAGCTACAGGACTGAACAAACATCACAACCTTTTCAGCCATTTACTATTTAGATGGGAACAATTATCATTGCAAATTAACTTCTGGTACGTTGATATAATCAACTTTTTGGCATGTTAATTTAAATCATGAGTGAACAAAGAAGTAATGGTCATTATGAGTAGTAGAATAGGGAAAAATATTGAAGGAAAAATTCAAGTACAGAACGTCATTGAGGAAGCAATGCCAGCATAGAGACCAATTCCTTGATGAGTAGAATCCAAACTTCTTTTGTTCCAGTATAGGGAATGAAAGATGAAACAACCAAAAAGCATAGGATAAGGGTCGGGTTTCAGAGGTAGAATACACACATCAAGATAGTCGTACAAGCGTATCCACATAGGCCAAATTGTATTGAGAAAATGTAAACTTTTTAACATTTCATAGGTGTAGGCAAGCGATCATCAACACTTCTTGGACAAAATAAGCACACGTGTTAGAACGAATATGATATGAACAGCAACAACACAGTAGAACATTTGAGAAGACAAGAATCTCTAATAAGCTTTTTTCTGTCAATTCAGATCTCTGAGCCAAAGAAGAACAGGAAGTTGAGACTGTGAGCCACTAGAAAGGCAAGAACAAGCCAAAATTCACTACGCAAAATCCCAATTTTGTTTAGTATAGATCTTAAATTAAAGTATGATCAAATGCAGACATCAAAAATAAGAATTTGATTACCTCCAAGACCAGCCAAGAACTCACTCACCTTAGAGGCCACCAAGGTGGCCAAGATCCACGGCGATGCTCCTGGGTAGGTTATTCACGTTGAGATAGAGCTCCGCGAGCTCATGGGGGATCACCCTGTCTAACTCGTTGTAGTGCAGGTATAGCCTAGTGCGGCCCAAAAGCATCGCCACCGCTGATGAGATGCTCCCCACAAACCTCTTCCCCTGTAGAGAGATGGTCACCACCCTTCCATGTGTGTCTCACACCACGCCCTCAAAGTAGTCCCCGTGGTCGCATGGGTCCCTGCCGAGCACCCACGACATCAGCACGCACCCTGTTGGGTCCAGTGCCACCTTGAGCTCCATGAGCATGCCCACCTTGGCAGTGAATATCCATGGTACCAAAGACACAAATTGGATATACATGCTACCAATTGTGAATCCATGGTTTCATTCACTCAGATATGAGGAGAAGAAATTATCTTAGGGTTGGAGGAGGAAGACATCGGGAACGGAGTGGTGGGGGAGGGATACGGTAGTTGTGGAGAGAGGGACGACCGAGAAGCGGAGCTAGCGAGGGTGGTGACCGGTGGGAGGCGTAGTTGGCGGCAACATCCAAGGGCTCAAGGCGGACCTGGTTAGGGTGTCCAAAAATCGAGCGAGAGAAGGAGCAGGAGGTGGAGTACCGACAGGAGGCAACGATGCCGGCACTATTGACCGGCTAGAGGACCTAGCATCAATGGGTAGGGCATCATGAGTGGCCTCCCTAAGAAATGTGCGACAGGCTAGGCGAATCAAGAGGGTCTCAATCGATTCAACTCAACACTGCCCCACCGCTCCACCTCGGCCTCCCCGGTGTGATGTGGTAGCGGCTTCGTCGTGCTAGCATGGATGTGAGGAGAGGCGGTAGACGAGAAGGGGGTAGGGCGGTGGTGGCATGATTTTGGGATAGAGGAAGAGACAGGGCGATGGTTGAGTACGATGGGGGGTGGCTATCGATCCGGTTTTTACCGAGGGAATCGTGCGGACATGAGCATGACGGGTACGTGCGATGTGGGGATGGAAGGAACACGTTGCATGAGTGTCTAAGCTAATTTTTCGAATCTACATTGAAGAAAAAATGAAACGGCTGGGACTACTGAAAAAATTGCATAGGAGAGAAGGGTCCTCATATGGAGGCTCGATTTTTTAGTGGTGGGAGAGTGAGGGTCAAACGTATTACTCATCAACTCTCTCTAGATGGTATTGCGAATAATTATTTTTAATTTTAAGATATACTTTTCTATAAAGAGAATAGACGACGACCACCAACTTCTATTTTTTAGGGTGTTATTCAAAGCTGACCAGCATGTACGTTTACATGTTAGACGTCTAGTTGGTCCGAGTGTCAAGCCGTCAAGTTCATATGACGTTCATAACATGCTATTAGGTACATTACACATCGTGTTGAACCGACCAAAGAATCAATTTTCCAAGCAATCAACGAAATACTGCTGCTAACCCTTGTAAGCATGACAGATTCATCAGACTTGCCTTCATTGATTCAGAGAGATAATCCAAAAGTGAAAATTTGGACATTATAATCCAGAAAATAGCTGATACGTGCATAAGTATACACAATGTCACAATCTAGAGACAAAGGTTCACGTGTATCTACTTTTCTTGGTCCCCTGTGATTGTCCGTCCAATGTTCCACTTCTCTCTACAAAAAACCATCATCTGCCTTGCTAGTTATACCAAGGGCTCGGTGGTGGATTCACGTGGTTTGGGGGCGGAAGAGCTGCGTGAGGAGGCCTGGGAACTGCAGCTGCATACTGCGAACCTGCACATCTGTCATTTGTTAAAGAAAAATGTGACTTAGATGTATTATAAAATGAACTAAAGCAAGAGCATGAGCTAATCATTTACCATGAGAATGCTGTCCATAGGGACTGTAATTGCCAGAACTCCATGAGGCAATATTACCATGATATGGCGTCTGCTGATCAACGCAACGTGAGCCGTACGTAGCCACAGTTGATGGATGCACATAGACTGGCCTTCCAGTGGAATTTGCAGCCACATAGCCAGGTGCCCCATAGGCTTCAGCAGACCCAAGCGTCGGGTGCAGGTTCGTGCCATCCATGGGAACTTGAATTCTTTGGTGCATATCTGTGTTGCAAGAATTAGGATTAGATGGTGATCTTGCGCTTCCATGGTAACCATATGTACTGTGTCCATATCCAGGAAGTGGGGTACTTGGGTAGTTTGGATGGATCTGTTGTTGGTTTAGGGTACTTGGGTAGCTTTGATGGATCTGTTGGTATGGGGTATTTGGGTAGCTTCACTGGATTTGATGCTGGTTCCCTGTTGTACTCTGGAAACCCTGAACACCCCCACGGAGCTTGTTGGTGTGTCATTCCCCCCCAGAGTATGCACACCTCTTCCATATGAATTGTGCATTGGTGGGCGAAAGACTGACAGAGATGACCTCGCCCCAAAAAAGCCCGGAGAAACATTCCCAGGATATGTTGAACCAACCTATAACTCTGTAAGCATATAAAATGTCAGAATATGCTATATTGTTTAGCACACATGAAGCATAAGATGTAATCCATGACGACAAAAAAGTGACCAATTTCAGAAATAACAACAATGGTAACATACGTTTTGATTATTGAAATTATCATAGCTGGGAGTCGAGGCTTTTGGCAGCAAGCGTGGCATCTGATCAAGGTTGAGCAACTTAGGCTAGTCGCTCCATGGTTGGGCGATACATGGTCAAGTTACCTAACGGTTGGATGACCTGTATTGATTGATGCTACAACGAATACTACTAGTTCATTAACGAGTAAATGCAACGCAGAGTGGCCAGCTTATTCACTCGTCGCCAATGGTCTAGTCATCTAACCGTTGAGTAACTAGGGACTAGTCGCTCCACGGTTGGCCACGTATCGCCTAATCGTTGGGTGACAGAGGTTCATTTCTGTAAAATAAAAAAACACAAGTATATTACTGCAATCCCGAATAAAAAATATATTATTTAAATTTTTTCGAAATGCGCATATATCATCTTCATGTAACCAACAGAGATATTGCTGTCAAAGTTAAAATGCACGCATTCTTGAGGGGAAAGTTTATTTGTTAGTTGAGTAGGACCCCATGTCAGCAAAAACCACACTGAAGTTGGTTGGAGGCTGTGTTTTAGACCATTTTGAAGTCGCGGATTGAAAAGTAGACTTAAATCATCGTTAAATGTTAAAAAAACTGGAGGGAGTAGTTGGCAAGCGTCAAGCATCATGCTAAGCATAGTTATGAGTTCTTTTTCTCATCATGCATATATCTGCATGTCCATAAATTGTAGCATGTTTTCCCTTTCAGCCAGATGGGGGATGACGTTAGAAATTCTTTGAAAACCCAGTTTGAGAAAAAAAAATTACTTCAAAGTGCAATGGGAAAGACTCTGTCAGGATACTCCCTCTGTTATATTTTACTCAGCGTTTTGAATATCAACACAACCTCTAATACATATTTTTGACCATTATTTTTTAATTATACGTTAGTAAAACATGTTGATAATATAATGATATGAGAGTATTTTTTTTGACAAATCTAGTGACATCATCTCCGTATGAAAAATCTAATACTTTTATATATATTAGCGATCAAAATCTAAAAGGTTGGCTCTAGGCATCTAAAATGACTTATGAAAAGGAACCGAGGGAGTACCAATCTTTAGCTATAGCACTCCATATGTCATAGGTGACTACCGTAAATTATACACAACTACCTAATAGGCCTGTTCTTTAATGTTTCTGTTTTTGGTTTTTATACAGAAATTAGCTTTTTAAATAGAGTATCATTTTAAAGCAAAGTCTATAAGTAAACTATAGTAGATACTATAGCAATATCATCTATATCATCTAAAATCATACGTATGTTTCTCTCTCGAATAGCCAAAAGCCACAACCCAAAAGTACAGACCCAATATGGCCGGGAAAACTAAACCACATCCCGTTCTATTTACACATTGATGCAGTGGTGAATCGAGAAAAGGTGGTTGCTGTGAAGTGTGAACGTGAATTGAAACTTACCGTATAGATCTGAACGATGAATTGGGTTCTTTTCGACTCTGACTGATAGTTTAAGACTATGACTGATGATTTTTTTATCTTAATGTGAGCACTTTATGTGAATAAACCGAATGCGACAAGCCAATAAGCCGCTTCAAAAAAGACTGAACCGATAAGTTATTTTGAAAACATAGCAAAAAAGTTATCTCATTTGTTTGTTCAGTGGGAAGTCATAAGTCTATGATCCTAGTTTTTTTGGCTATTGGCTTCAGCTTCTCCGAAAACTGAAACAAATGGGGTGGCTTCTCCAAATGGTTTTCTGAGTCACGTCATTCACTTCTGCATGTCCACTATCCGCCACTGTCTCAAAATAAAAAACATCCAAAAACCATTGGGTTGGCTCATTTCGGTTTGCGACTTATGATGACTTATAGGTTTTCATCCTAGCGCAAGCGCTTGTATGAACAAACCGAATGCCGATGAGCTATTTTAAAAAGGTTGTTATAATAAATCGCTTCAAAATGGTGGCAGATTAGCCGCCTTATTTATGTGTTTGAGGGAAGTCATAAATCATAAAGAGTGTTCTTTTGGACCGCGATTAATGGTTTTTGTTTCTGCTTTTGGATACTGCAGCGGATGGTGGAGACATCGATGCGGCTGACACACATAATTTTACTTAGAAAGCTATTTAAAGTATCTGTCTCAAGATATCATCCTGTTTTAATGTTTTTTTTTTGAGGAAATTAAAAACCCAAATGGACACACTACGAGCTGAAAAGAGCTCGGCCATTAGTCACGGCTCAAAAAGAACGGCCATGAACGGAAAAGAAGGGCCTGACTAGATCAGTCGCAGATCAGTCAAGCAAGGCACGGCAAGGAACACGAAGCTGCCTTCCTCCCTGCCGTCCCGTGCGACGGTGCGAGATCTGAAGGCGCAAGAAAAACGAAGGAAAGGAGAAAAAATTTCGGCGAAAGAAGCAGCGGTTGCCGCGTCCCAGATCTCGGCGCCCCCCGCCGCGCCGCCCTCTCAGCGAGCACGCTGCTAATAGCGCGGCCCGCCTCCGCGATCCGATGAGGCGGCGGCCGTTCCTGGACCAGCGGCGGCCGTCGTTCAAGCGGCGGTGGCAGCAGCGGCCGTGGTGGGTCCGCCTCGCGCTCTCCCTCCTCCTCGCCCTCGCCTGCCTCCTCCTGCTTCTCGTCCTCCGAGGCTCCCCCGACACCGGCTCCGGCTCCTCCCACTCCACCGCGTCCTCCAGATCCGCGGCCACCTCGTCCCCTCTCCTCCGTCAGGTAATCGCCTCGTGTCTCATCTCATGCAGCGCCGATTAATTGCAGTGTACTTGCCGCTTCGCATTTCGTAGATCATTCATTTCCTCATTTGAGTATTTGTCTTTGAGTGGATCAATTTTGGGTAGTAGCAGTTATGCCCTGCTAGATTTTCTAGTTGTCGGCTAACTGTTGTAGAAAGATCATGAATGCTTAGCTACTAGTGAGTAACGTCTGAAAGTTGTGGACTTTTTGTGTGCAGATATCTTACCTCGAGGGCATTACGGATGCGCTTAACATGACCGACGAGATGCTGAGTGCTCACTCGTTCTCGAGGCAGCTTATGGACCAGATTTCTCTTGCGAAGACTTACATCGTGGTCGCGAAAGAAGCCAATAACCCGCAGTTTGCGGTGGAGCTTAGTGTGCAGATACGGCAGGCACAGAGCATCCTCGTGCATGCTGCGGCCCACGGTGGCACGGTAATGGAGCAGGAGGCGGAGAAGGCCACTAGGGACATGTCTGTGCTGCTCGTCCAGGCACTGCAATTCCGGTATGATATCGCGGTCACAATCATGAAACTGAAGGGTCAGATTCAGTCTCTAGAGGAGAAGTCAAAAGCTGAGGCAGAGAAGAGCACAAAGTATGGGCAGATTGCTGCTGAGGAGCTCCCGAAAGGACTTTACTGCCTTGGTGTCCGGTTAACCATGGAATGGTTCAAGAGTACCGAGCTTCAGAGGAAGTTTTCAGATAGGAGTCCAGCAGTGCAGAGTAATCTGAGGGATAACAGCCTCTATCATTACTGTGTTTTCTCGGACAACATCCTTGCTGTCTCTGTTGTCGTCAATTCTACAACTCTAAATTCAAAGCACCCTGAAAAGATTGTTTTTCACTTAGTGACTGACGAGGTGAACTATGCTCCAATGAAGGCGTGGTTTGCCATGAATGATTACAGAGGGGCCACTGTGGAGATACAAAAGGTGGAGGACTTCACCTGGCTCAATGCGTCATATGTTCCTATTCTTAAACAGCTCCAGAATGCTGCCACCCAGAACTTCTACTTCTCTGGCAGTGGTAATCGCGGAACACCAATCAAGTTCAGGAATCCGAAGTACTTATCAATGCTCAACCACCTGAGATTTTACATCCCGGAAATCTATCCTGAATTGCATAAGGTGGTATTTCTTGATGATGACATTGTTGTTCAGAAGGACTTATCAGAATTGTTTACTATCAACCTCAATGGCAATGTTATGGGGGCTGTAGAGACTTGCATGGAGACGTTCCATAGGTTTCATAAGTATCTTAATCATTCCCATCCTCTAATCCGTGCTCATTTTGATCCTGATGCTTGTGGCTGGGCATTTGGTATGAATGTGCTTGATCTTGTGGAATGGAGGAAGAAGAATGTGACAGGTATATATCATTATTGGCAGGAGCGCAATGCTGATCATACCCTATGGAAACTTGGTTCTTTACCGCCTGGGCTTCTTGCTTTCTATGGCTTGGTTGAAGCATTGGACCCCAAATGGCATGTCTTGGGGCTGGGCTACACAACTGTGGATCCTGCTGCTATCAAGGAAGGTGCAGTATTGCATTACAATGGAAATATGAAGCCATGGCTGAAAATTGGCATGGAGAAGTACAAGGGTTTTTGGGATAACTATGTGGACTATTCACACCCTCTGCTTCAACGGTGTTTCATGCGCTGATTAATGTGTATCAACATTAGAAATTTTTTTGACCTTCCTGGTGGAAATGCTTTAAATGCCTTGCTCCAACAGTCGCATGTAACGTTGTAGTATAATTGATTGGGTTCGTTCTCAAATTACGTCCTCAGATTAAACATTATACTGGCATCTGTAATTGATGAAGTACAGCAATCACAGATATGACCGGCCACAGGTAAACAGCGGAAGGGCTAAGATTGCCATGCAATAGGCTGCTACTTGAACAACATCCCTTACTTACATTCATAACTAGCAACGGCCAATGTAATTTTTTCCATTTTGATTTTTTGGGTGAGACAGAAGGGAGAGCATAATTGTAGAATTGATTTAAAATTCTTGAGGTGTTACAACAAGTTATTGAGATGCATATTTATTGGATGTTCAGACAGCTCAACATTTTTCTGGTTATTTATACATCTTCAGAAGCAGAGTCATCTTGTATCATTTGCAGCTTTATCAGAAGTTATTTTGTATTCATAGCTGCTCAATGTTGTTTTTGCATCTTTTCCATGTGAGGCCAATAAAGTTTATTCGCAGATCCATGCCTGCTGTGAAAAAAAGGTTTGTCAGTACCATATTTCATATTCTTTAAGTTAGCGCATCCGTTGTATGGGGGGAGAACATGGCTTCATCACATGTAGTTACAGTAATCATACAGAAGATTTTTATGTTAAACCTTAAAGAGAAATTTAGTATGGAAATAATTTTCTAGCAAGCTACCATGCAGGCAGGTGTTTACAGGAAATAAAGTGTGAGCATAGTATATTACCAAGTTCACGGAAGAAATCCGTTTGTGATATTCAGAAAAAGAAATATTATTTATGCTGCCATAGTGCCATCAGCTACAATCTTATAACTGCAGCTGCGTAGCTGTTATTTTCCTTTTTTAGTTTTTTCTCTTTGGAGCTATTCAGCATATGACAATGATCTGGGTTTTGTCTCTTCTAAAATGCTTTTGCCGTTTTGCCTTTCTGTGCCTTCCATCATTGTATTGCAGTGAATTTTCAAATCCAAACAGTTCATTATGGGTTTGCTACTTTGCTGTGACATCTACCTCCCCTTGATGACTTCTCCATCAACATTGCTGACAGCAACATTGGTCCTCTTCTTCCTTCTGGATCTGAACTTTCTCCGCCTATGTCTCTTGCTTGTTTCTTTTGTTTCATCATTATTTGTGGACGTGCTGGGCTTTACATCTGCAGGATCAGCCGCAGGTTCCACAGCTTGCATTCTGTCTTCGCTGGCTTCACTCAAGCTATCTTTTGAGATCTCCAACTCACCCTCAGGGTTGATTTCCTTCTCTGGTTCTCTAACCACTTCTTTCCCGTCTTCCTTCTCCAGCAGTTTACTCTCTCTGCTATGGTAGCTGACCTCACTTTGGGGGTCCTCCAACTGTCTTGTGCCATCTAGTTCTTCTTTGCTGACTTCTTGGCTATCTGCCAATTTTTCGCTCCATTGAGGAAGTTCAGATTTCTCTGAATGACTTCCCTCTGGAGCATCACCTGAATCTTGATTGGCATCGCCTGTTTTCTCTTGTAACCCCTCATCCTCCATGTTAGTTGTAAACTTTATAAAATGTTCTTCTGAGGAAATATCTTCTTGTTGGTTGCTCTCAGATGCAGTGGTGTTATAGGAATGCAGTTTTTCTGCTGGAGCAGGTATGGAATCACTGGAGTTTGCATATTTCTCAAGTACCATATCGTCAAGAGTTGCATTTTCGTTGTTTGCGCCCACCACCATGCTCTGATCTTGGTGGTTGCTCTCTGATGCAGTGTTGCTGTAGGAATGATGTTCTGCTTCTGGAGCAGGTATGGAATCACCAGAGTTTGCAGAATTCTGAAGTACTACAGTGTCAGAATTTGCATTTTCGTTGTTTGTGCCCACCACATTGCTGTCCCTGGCTTCTGTGTCCGGTTTCTTGTAGTCCTGTAACTTGATCTTGATCTCTTCAAGTTCAGCTTCTTTTTGCTGCAGTAGTTGCTTTATAGCTGCCACCTGGTCAGGGCCAGAGTCAGCTGCATTCTCGTTCATTTGGTTGATATGGGTCTCTTTCTCCACAAGAGCTGCCTCCAATTCTTTCTGGGTGTTGGTAAGATATGTGGCGGTGGTTTCTGAACCCATGAGCTTATTTTTCAGTTCTGTCCTCTCAATACTTAGGACAGATGTTTTGGCTTCCAGTTCATCCACTTTTCTCCTCATCTGTTTACTTATTTCCCGTTCTTTCTGGCCAAAATGAAACAGCAATGTTTGGTTAATGAGATATTCTTGAATTTGAGAATAAGGTGTGCGAACAAACCAGAATAAATGATTTATGGAGCAAATAACGGAAAAGGCAGATAGTTTAAGCCCTACATGTGCAACTGTTCTAGTGTGTTACAATTATGGCAGTATTTACCATCGACGAATGAAAGTTATCTTTGTCATATCTAGTCTTAGGTTGTAATTTAGGAGGATGTTCAATTGAATATAACTACGCTTGCATTTCGAAGTAATATTCTGATACGATGCCTCCAGCTGCAAATGCTGTCAGTATGGAAGTCTTTTGCAGGGTTGATTTATATCAAGGCCTGGTTCCCGCTTCCACACCATGCACGTTGTTGGGTTATAGATAACTTTTGTGAGCGCACTCGTAAGTGGCGTTGTATTCGTACTCGGTACTCCTGTTAATTGGCACTGTTACAAATTGTGCACAAAGCCACATGCTATGACTCTATGAGAGTATAGCCTCTAGAGGGGCTTGAAGTTATTTGAGTACTTGACTACTTGTAATCTGCGACCATAATGTTGATTAAAAATCAAAGGTAAGAATCTTTTAGCTACAGACTGCAGGGTCGCTACTGTAACTTCTCTGTATTCATGTACTGAAGATGAGAACTCTAAACATTTGGAAGCACTTGAGAATGATAATTATCGTGTGATCCATTGTATCAGTATTTCACCATAATTGTCTTCAAAACAAGAGGAACCGAACATTATTGTTTAGAACTTTAAATGGACTGCTTTGAGCATCAATTTTCTGGTGGCTATGCATCAGTGAATAAAAGGAGTAAATTCATAGTTCATTGCTTAGAGCCTTAGACTACTTCAGAGTTGAGATGAAAAAACTGGGTTAGCCATAATCTACTGTCAGAGCCAACAAATACATTGCAACTGCTGCATTTCTTGAACGGTTGAACCAAACAAGCATAAAGAAGTAGCAAGGCGATTTGATACATGCCATTCCAGAAGTCATATCCATACCTCCAGGAGGACTTGGAGGGAGATGAGCTGCTGGTCGCGTTCCTGGAGGAGGATGGCGAAGACGCGGCGCTCCCTCATCTTGTGCAGGACGCCGACGCTCAGCGCGGCGGCGCCGAGGGCCAGCAGAAGTAGCAGCAGGTAGGGTGGCCTCTTGTTGCTGCTCATTGTGTAGCCTCTTGATCTGTGCTTGCTTGCATCCATCAACTATCTGTATGCACCCTCTTATTGACACCCTTCCAGGATCTTCAATCTTGTTCTGTTTACTGCAGAATGGGACAACTGTTGTGGCAGCAGTGTGAAGAAACTGGACCTTCCTTTTCGGTTGCTTGGACTCTGGAAAGAAAAGTTACTTGCTTAGAAATGGAGGTACAAGATACCGGGAGGTGCCGATTCAAAGGGCTAATGTATAATGCTATGCTTCACATACTTCGAAGTGATGCACATGCTCTTCATAGTTTGATTTTTTATTGGGCCGGTTAGGAGTATAACGTTTGGCTCTCTTTGACTTTTGTTAGTACCTCGTAAGACGCTAGCAATAACTAGGATACTTGCATTTGCATCTATCTTCCCGGTGAAGATTTCATTGATCAGAAATCTTTTCGTAGAGCATAAGAACAAAGCCACAGCTCTTATCATACAGCATCAAATGTTTACATTCATTGTCCACCAAACTCGATTATATGTGCACCAATGGATGATGACATCCATCTCTAACGAAACTAACCAGAGTGACAAAAAAAAGATATTTTACCTTTGACCAGGGAAGTCAAGTAATTCATGACTGGAGTTGTGAGAAATTAACTCTTTACCAGAAGAATGGCTCCATGAAATGTGAACTAAGGAAATCATCATCTTCATCAAATAACAAGAATATTCTGTGGAGAAATGTGTATAATAGTAGACTCTACAGGTTGAACTATCATCAAATGACAAAATTTGTAAAAAAAAAAAGGGCCTAGTTAGTTCCAAACCCTGGCGGTAATCGGCCGATTACTGTTGCCGGTTACCGCTGGTAACCGGTTTTAATGGTAGCAACAGGTAGAATAAAAACCGGTGATTTTTTATTTAATTTAAATTTAAAATTTTAAATGTAAAAATTAGTTTCTCTAATAATGTTTACATTATTTAACACTAATGGAATGTATTAGGAAGATGTATGCACCTTCCGTGTTTAACTTCATGTTTTTGCCATGAATATGTTAGCAATTTCCAATTTTTGAATGTAAAAGTTAGTTTCCCTAATGATGTTTATATTATTTAACACTAATAGAATATATTAGGAAGATACATACATCTCTCGTGCTTAACTTTATGCTTTTTTCCATTAATATGTTAGGAATTTCAAATTTGAAAAACCAATTTTTAACAGTTTTTCTTTGATTTTTTGGACGGTAACTGACCGGTTTTAAATTCGAATTTTAATGTTTAAAATTTGACTGGTTTTTTCTGGTTACTGACCGGTAACCATTACCGGCCGTCTGGCAATATTCCCTCCGGTTCCAGGTTTTGGAACCGTGGGTCTAACACCCGAAGCACACAGAAGAATCCTCCAAAATGATGCGTTGTGAGAGTCATCGTGGCCCTATCTCTTCTGGAAGTTGCAAGCTCATACAACCAGTTACCAGTACATCGCTTCCAAAGCTTCTAACTAATCCATACAGCAAAAAGTTCTATCCCTAATGAACTGGCAAGCTGATGGCAGAAGCTATCGAGTCTCCATGATGCTTTGGCTTGAAATTACTCTGGCAAATCAATCAATGCGGCCGGCTGAACTATTCACAACCTCGAAAATCTCTATTGCTCTAAATCACTCATCCATTCAACCAAAAGAATTTTGGGAACATCATGGTTCCTGCGTTAAGGGATTCCAATTGTGAGTTGATATCGTGTCAGATCTGACATCAATAACAATTAACAAGCGAAGTCATGGAGATTACCAGATGATTTTCACTTCAATCAACATCAAGTGCCCACTAATCAATTATAGTTAAGAAAGGGCCTATTCGTTCCCAAAATTGACAGTATTCTGGCAACAGACATCTATATGACCTTCAGAACTTCACTCAGGACAAGTGCCCACTGTGTCCAATGCGTTCCTCCCTGCAACGATACATTTCAGAGGAGAAGAGTCATCAGTGCAAGGGAGAAGAGGGTATACTTGCTGTCCCAGGTTCTCAGACCAAATTGGGTGCCCATTAGAGTCAGTTGTGCATTAGTACAAGTAACCAAAGTGCAAGGCTGTCAATTTTCAAATCTCAACTGACCTGACAGAAGACAGCGTATGGATCTCTTAAGGGCCCATCACACGATAACTCACTTGTGCTTCCATCTATAAATGTCCCATCAGCAAAAATTACCTGATTCAAGTGGATTAATCACTCTTGTATCATAGCACAACAAAGAAAGTATGCAGATAACATAATAGAGCAGCATGTAGTATTAGGGACAAAAGTCATTTCAGGGAGAATTAAATACATGAAATAAACTGCACTTAACTTTTTAATAAAAATTAATAACTAAAACAACAAGCACACCTCTGAAGCATAACCAGGAGTTTCCCCAGCAGTTGGTTTAACAAACGATCCTACTGGGCAAGTTTGTTGAACTACTTCACAGAAGGCTATGAGTCTCTCCCTGTTGCAAAGCTCTACTGCCTGAGAGAAAAAGAAAAGATCATGTTTTTGCCCCCGGCCTTAAAATGTTGGAAAACTTTGTATCACTGAAATGCATAGTCTGTTATGTTCAAAAGAGCTTGGTTGGCCTTCTGTCAAGATCAAACTTCCTATTAGATGGTTTCTTCAGCCATGCGTTCTCCGTGAAATTAAAACCTTGGAAGAGTGTCATCATTTTATCGATTCACTTATGCTTTTTTTCCTACATCAGCTTCCTGAATATGTGACAAATTGCAGTTAACTACGCAGCTTTTTTTTAAAAAAAAATCTCTAGACTGATCGCAATCATGTATGCAATTATATCAATTATCATGTTTGTCTGAATGTACTTGTGCCATTGAACTAAGGGTAAACATGTAAACTTAACCTGCACAATATCATGGCGTGGAACCCTTGGAAGTGGTTGAACTCTATAGCCCTTGGCTGACATGACTTCCGCAATCAGCAAACCTCCCTGTGGATAGTATAAGATTATGACTTGCATGCAGAGTTTTCCAAAAGAGGCGAGAATTAAGAAACAACCTACTTTTACTGCTTCTCCAACCATTTGCGGAGCAAGACACAAGCCTTGAAACACTGCTCGCATAACATGGCCGGGTGCTGACCCAAACTCCACCCCAAGGCCAGGTGCAGATAGGCGAGCTGCAGCTGCTGCAACCAAATATTTCTTCCCAGCAACATAACCACCACAAGGCGCAATGGTTCCACCGGGGTTCTTTATCAAACTACCGGCAATCAAATCTGCCCCCTGCCATGCAATTGCCCAATTAGGTAAAACTCTTTGTTATGAGATGGTGACAATCATGAACCTACCACCATTGGAGGCTCCAATGTCTCAACAAATTCACCATAGCAATTGTCAACCATGACCATGCAATTTGGGTTTTGCATCTGCAATGAGATCCAAACCATGAACGATGTCGTCCCATGCATGAGTTAATGTAGACACACAAGGTGGTGGCGCCTAAATACAGAATAATATTTACCTTGATCAAATCTATCGCTCTGCGAATATCAGCTATGCCTAGGCTCTTGCGCCACGAATAACCGCAAGATTTTTGTATGAAGGCGCATCCAGTTTCTGGTCTGACAGCATGCGCAAGAGCATCCCAATCAAGGTCACCATCTGCTGCAAGCTACAACTAAAGCCTCATCAATAACACATCAACATCACAAGTGTAACACACATTGGGTGTTTGTGAGGGGAGAAATTGACACACAGAAACTTCTCGGTATGCAACTCCAAAGTCCTTGAGTGATCCTACATTAGCCGACCCCCTGATCCCAATCACCTCCTCCAATGTGTCGTACGGAGGTCCAGCGACCGCCAAGAGCTGCAGAAGTTTCCATCAGCTCTGAATCTCTAGCAGAAGCAACGCCCAAATTTGTTGCTTTAGTTCATCCTGCTCCTTACCTCATGCCCAGGCCTCAGAAGCGCAAACAGAGCACAGGCAATGGCATGCGTGCCGGAGAAGAACTGGCAACGAGTGAGAAGAGCTGGTCACCATGAGCTCAGTCGAGTTCAGCCACGGAATTGAGTCAGAGAAATTGCAGTGCGTGCGTAGGTGGAACCTGGGGGCGCACAATGGCGGCCTCGGCGCCGACGATCTGGGCGAAGACGGAGTCGAGCGCTTCCCGGCCGCCCCCGTCGTCGTGGCCGTACCCCGTCGACCCACCGAAGTGCTGGAATTCACACGTGTTTACTACTGTACTTGGCAGTGAGCAGACAGCAGAGGCAGAGTAGATGGGGTGGAGGAGTAGGGGAACGAGGAGGTTACGTGCGGGGCGACGTGGGCGCGGCGGAAGGCGGCGGAGACGCGGGAGGAGTTGAGGGCGAGGGCGCGGTCCACCTCGCGGAACTCCGCCTGCAGCGACTCCACCGCGCGAGACACGTCCGGGTGGAACGCCGAGTCGGACGAGCACGCGTGCGGCCTCCGCACGGTCCGCCTGCCGCGCAGGGCGGGTGCGGCGCGAGGCCACACGAGGGAGGTCAAGTTGGTGGCGGTTGTAGCCGTCATCGCCGGCGGTAGCAACCCAGACCCGCCGGCTGGCTGGCTTAGCCAAACCGACAGATTATCCGCGTCGGCCGCTTCCCCTGGGCGGTGTTTGTTTCCCGTTCAGCCAGCCCAAGCCCAAAGCAGTTCACGCTCATCTGATCAGGCCCAGCTCACGACCTTTGAACTTCCGCCTAGGCCTGGCCCACTGAACGCGTGCGTTTGCTTTGCGAGGCCGTACTGCAAGGCGATGCTTATTGCTGACGGCATCATCAGGCACTCAGGCAGGCGTGGCTCCTCCTGTCCTTGTTGCTTATTTTGGGGTGCCAAACAACGATGGCATTAGCATGGATTGAGATGGAACAATGAGACGAAGATAAAGCAAGCAAAGCTTTCGTCTTGCCGAAAGACAGAACCACTACCAACAGATTGGGGATGGCGCTAAGCCAAGCATGGTGAGGAGCAAGGAACACGATGCTTGCACTCAAAGAAGGCTGCCGTCCGCTTGTTATATCACCGTGCCTGCGTTGCGGCGTTCGCTCATCTGAAGCTCCATTAGGCGCCGTGAGCAATGAGATCAAGATGGCCAATGGCCTCCGGCGAGGGTCTCGCCGACTCGTCTGTACTAGCGGTAGTACTTGGGTTGCTTTTTGCTTCTGCACCGGTGGTTCAGTCCTGGAGCAAAGAGGGTCACATGCTCACGTGCCGAATCGCGCAGGTAAACCTGGCCACTCTTGATCGATTTCTTTGGTTTTCAAAAAAAAAAACTCCAGATCGATTTCTCATGAGATCAAACCATGCAGAGGATGGAAACAGTTTACAAATTTTCTAGGAGTTAAAGCATGCATTGAACTGGGTGTTTTGGTGCAGGATCTATTGGAACCTGGTGCTGCACACGCTCTGAAGAACCTTCTCCCGGACGAGGTGGACGGCGACTTGTCGGCGCTCTGCGTCTGGCCGGATCAGGTCAGGCACTGGTACCAGTACAGGTGGACCAGCCCGCTCCACTTCATCGACACCCCTGACCAAGCCTGCAGCTTTGTCTACTCGAGTATGTTCTTCCAAACAATATAAACTTTATTCTGAATTTCTGACTTGACAAGATTGAAATGGTGTTTGACTGTTCCAATGGTCAGGGGATTGCCACGACTCCAATGGTGTAGAAGACATGTGCGTCGCCGGAGCGATAGCCAACTTCACGTCCCAGCTTCTGCACTACAAGCACGGCAGTGCTGATCGCAAATGTAAGCGAGATGTTGATCTCAACAAATGTTCTTGTATCACTGTTCTGACCACTCCTTTTTCATCTGATTGCAACGCAGATAACTTGACTGAAGCCCTGTTGTTCTTGTCACACTTCATGGGAGATGTTCATCAGGTAATCTTAATATCCTAACCTTTCATAGATCTGTCTCCTTTATCATGCATTCCTCACGATAATCCGTACACATCAACTAACTAAAATTTCTTTGTCCATTCAGCCGATGCATGTGGGGTTCACGAGCGACCAAGGGGGTAATTCGATAAACCTACGCTGGTTTAGGCACAAATCCAATCTTCATCATGTAATCAACTCCCATGATCCCTACACATATATGATGCCATGTGGAGGCCTACCACTAAGTTTAATTTCTTACTTGTGAATTGTGTCTGGGCCTTTTCAGGTGTGGGATAGGGAGATAATACTCACAGCTATTTCTGAATTCTACGGCAAGGACATGGACGCATTTCAAAAGGACCTTGAGCACAACTTCACCACAGTAAGCGAAAACAATCTGAACCGACTCTTCCAAGCAAAGAAACAGCAAATTTACAGATCCCCAAATCACAATGTCTCCTTCAGGGTACTTGGTCTGATGATGTATCGTCTTGGGGAGATTGCGAGGACCTCTTGTCCTGCCCAACCAAGTCAGTACCTTTCAGACTTCTGAAAACCAAAGGAAATTACCATTATCTTTTGGATTAAATCATACATCTTGATGCAACAGGTACGCTACAGAGAGCATAAGCCTGGCATGTAAATGGGCGTACAGCAGCGTCCATGAAGGGGAAACGCTATCTGGTAACCTGCCTAAATGTGATCGATCCCTTCTGCAAATGTATCTCTGAATCTAACAACTGATGACATGACATTGTTATTTCCAGACGACTACTTCAATTCAAGGCTCCCGATCGTAGCGCGACGGATCGCGCAGGGGGGAGTGAGGCTGGCCATGTTCCTGAACCGGATCTTCGGGGAGCACAACCGCGACGTAACGCCACCGACCTGAACCGCTGCTCCGGCAGTGGCGCTACACTCCACGCGACGATCGATGCGCCACAATTAACACAGGACGTCCATGCATATACTCCATGTGTGTCCTTGTAATCTGACTGTTGCATCCGTGTACTACTACGTCACCTGACTCTTGTATGATGATGCCAGTGACCTGTAGACTACTCCTTAACTTACAATGAAGATAATCAGATGAATAATTGAACGAGAACCTGCACAAACATGGAGTTTTTTCTAGCGCATGAATCTGTTTTGTGGTCAAGAGATGAATGAAATGGAGGGGGAGAGAAAAGAGGGTGGCAGTTGGTTCACAAATCACGGCGCGGTTTCAGAGGCCACACGCAACAGCTGGGCGCTACTCCTTCGATCTCCTCCACGATCTCATCGATCTTCCAGTGATTGGCCGTACCATTCGATTCCAAATGATCACTGCACATACATAGGGTTCGATCGGCGCCATCGTTTGTTCCTGCGTTCTTGGTGTTTCCCTTTTCTATTCCAATCTCGTCGCGGTGTTTAATCGGTCGTTGCGTCTTCCGAATCCTAGATAATAGCGACTGATTTATGGCGACGACAAAGCAGCTTGGATCCAAACCATCCGACTGCTTCCAATTTCGGGACCCTGATTCCTGATACTTCCCTATCCCCCTTGTTTCCTCTTCTTTCTCTGATGAGTTCTTGTTTCCATATTTTTTAGGTGCACACCCCTGCATGCAGATGGTTTATCTGTTCATCTTCTTCTTTCTTTTTTCCCTTGAAAATCTGTTCGTTTTTTAAAAGATTAGTCATCAACTTCTTCTGAATTATATCTTTGTAGGGCATAGAGTACATCTACATTTGATGAAATTTCTTCATCTACAATATTAGAGGATCTTGTGGTAATCAGCCATATCCATTTAAGCTCCCGCATAATAATTCACAATCATATTAACCACAGGTGTAGTCTTTGGCCAGATTCACATGCGAGCAACTAATGATACAAGTTGACACGACCATCGCCTTTAAGAAAACCTTAGTTACACCTATGACATAATGTACAGCATACCAGAGAGAGGAGGATTTATCAAGACAAAGGTCCTGTTTGGATCCCATGGTCTAAAGTTTAGTTGTCTAAAGTTTTGGACTAAACTTTAGTTGGCTAAACTTTAGCCACTAAACTTTAGTCGAATGTCCTGTTTGGATCCTGTACTAATGGATATGACTAAAGTTTTAAAAAGACCATACTACCTCTCCTCGTTTCGTGCATCAGCCATTAAATAGGAGGTGAGAGACCAACATGCATGGGTAAACACGTCTTTGTGCCTAAGAACTCAAAACTTTAGACCACTTTAGTTCACTTTGGTGGACTAATGGTCTAAAGTGTTTTTTAGGGGTTAGCTAAAGTTTAGATCTAATTTTAGACCACCTGTTTGGAGACTTTAGACCTAAACTTTAGTAACTAAATTTTAGATGGAGGGATCCAAACAGGGCCAAAGTTGATACATTCAGAATAGAGCGAGTGAACGAAACAAAAACATTACCCGATAGTTGTTACCTTCCCTGCACTTTGCCATTGAAAACCTATGTTCTGTTTACAAATCACAATGCTCCTCTTGTAGGATTTGCATGACTGAGCTTGCAAGCGATGTGGTTGTCGAGGTAGGAGAGATGTCCTTCCATCCCCACAAGGTACATTTGCTCTCTCTCTCTCTCTCCCCCCCCCCCCCCCCTAGCCGGTATTTTTTTTATCAGAGTTATACTGTTTTACTAGAGCTCAGTGTCTACGTGCTGAAACATTAGAGAAGTTCATTTTCCACACAATGTCTTCATGAAGCACAACACATGAATCATATGATGACTTGATTTGCTACTTATTATTATTGAGTTGCATGCAACAACCAGTTCACTCAAAAACTTAAACACTTATACTTCAATACTCCCCCCTCACGTGTAGACTCCCTCAAACTTAAGACGTAGGATAAAAGTGGGTTACAATTATTTTATTTTAAGACGTAGAATAAAAGTGGGTTACAATTATTTTATTTTAATTAGGCTAATCGGGTCTTGAACTCAGGACCTCTTAGCTCTAATATCATATTGAGTTACATGCATTAGTCAGTTTACCCAAAAGTTTAAGGTGATAAGGAAAGATAGACAATTCACTTATACTTCAACAACTATCTATCTTGAATCTTTCACAGTCTGACAGACAGAAAATTTGTTAAGGGTAGGTCATTAAACTTGTTCAAGTGTGCGGGTCATGGTACTCTAAAGTGCACATTTAAGTTACTAAAGTGTGTTAAGTAGTTTATTGAGTGGTCACAATTGCAATCTAGACGAGGTGTGATAGGGCCACCGACGTTGGAAAAACAACCAGGGAGGAAAGAAAAGAAAAGAAGAGTTTTTTTTTTAGGAATTCGTCATGCAACGTACTCAATTGGCTGATGTGGAAATGCCACATGTGCGAATTTGATCATCAGATGACATGATTCACTTAATACACGACTCAAATATGCAATTTGAGAGTATCCATGATGTAGATGGCACACCTAAACAAGTTCAATGACCTGCCAATTTAATCTAAACATTTTCATCTACTGACAACGTGCATCAAGCTACTCTTATTTTTGTCCAGTTTCCATTTATTAACCGTAGCGGCAAGCTGCCAAAGTTGATCAACGAGTCCGCCGCCGCCGACGGCAAACCGTGCACCGTCCGGCTCGTCCCGGACTACGCCCGGGCCCTCGACGACGGCCTCTACCGCGCCATAACAGTACAGAAACGTTCTTGAGCTGCACTTGGGAGTCATCGTTTGATGATGTTCGTGTCTGTGGCGTGCAGTCTCACCCGTGGCTGACGGACTCGGAGCGGGAGCAGCTGTGCCGGCTGATGAACTGCCGGAAGCTGTCGCTGGAGGCGTGCACGCACGCGGCGCAGAACGAGCGGCTACCGTTGCGGGTGGTGGTGCAGGTGCTCTTCTTCGAGCAGCTGCGCCTGCGCACCACTGTGGCTGGGTGGTTCTTTGTGTCCGACAACGTCGACCAGGGCTCCCCCAGCGCCGCCGATGGCTACGCCCCGCGGAAGAGCGGCGAGCTGGACTTCGCGGCGGGTTCGGAGTGTTAACATATCTCCTCTATTGGCAGTATATTTCTGCCATAGTTAGAATCTTTGTATAGATAGAAAGCCTGATGTAAACATAGAATGAGATAACTCAATATCGGCATGTACTATTCATGGTATGGCCATTGTCATCTATTTATATATGAGGCTGAGCAGCCTGGTTCGGCATTGAGCCATTCAATCAAATCTCTTCTCTGTTTTCTAGTTTTTACATGGTATCAGAGCCATCCTCTCCTACCAACATGAGTTCGTCGAGTAGCTCCTCCTCCTCCAACATGGTGTCTTCCATGTCGACGGCAGCCGGCGGAATCATCCCCACACCGGCGTTTGGTCATCTCATCACCATCAAATTAACACAGGAGAATTATCTCTTGTGGAAGGCGCAAATCCTTCCCTATTTGCGCAGCCAACAATTGCTTGGCTATGTGGATGGCACTGCTCAGGCTCCGGCTCCAACCATCACAGAGACAACGGCAGAAGGTGCAAATCAGGTGGCTAACCCAGAGTATCGAACCTGGGTGCAGCAGGATCAACTTGTGCTAAGTTCTCTCCTGTCCTCCCTTTCTCCTGAAGTTCTGGCACAAGTATTGCTCCTACCCACTGCGAAGGATGTCTGGACTGCTTTAGAGCATATGTTCTCCTCGCAGTCCAGAGCTAGAATCATGCAGATACGGCTCCTTCTCTCCAACACCAAGAAGAAGGAACTCTCGGTTGCCGAGTATTTCCGGAAGATGAAATCCTTGGCAGATACCATGGCTTCGGCTGGAAAACCACTGGAGCAAGATGAATTTATCTCCTATGTGCTTGCTGGACTTGATCCAGAGTACAATCCGTTGGTGACTTCTATCACTACAAGAACAGATCCTATCAGTACCACTGATCTTTATGCACATCTTCTGAATTTTGAGATGATGCTTGAACGTCAGGGACTGGGTGTGCTTCAGAATTCTAATGCACAACAGTTCTCTGGTTCCTCTGCAAACGCAGCAATGCGTGGTGGAGGCCGAGGCAACCGTGGGCGAGGCCGATCGTCAGGAGGACGGCAAGGTGATTATGGTGGTCAGATGAAGCAAGGAGATGGCAATAAGAAGCACTTCAACACAAGTTCAGGAGGAAACCGACCCACATGCCAAGTGTGTGGAAAAATAGGCCATAGCGCCCTGAAGTGCTATTATCGTTTTGATCATGCTTATCAAAGTGAGGAACCTCGTGTAGCAGCAATGGCAAATACCGGTTCTGGTGGCACTGGTGGTTTCTATAATGTCGACACAAACTGGTATGCAGATACGGGAGCTTCGGACCACATTACTAATGACCTTGACAGACTCACCATGCGTGAAAAATATCAAGGAAATGATCAGGTGCACACAGCTAGTGGCTCAGGTATGCATATTAGTCACATTGGTCAATCCATAATCCCTACTTCCAGTAGAACCATACACCTGAAAAACATCCTTCATGTCCCTCAAGCTGCTAAGAATCTCCTTTCTGTTCATCGACTTACCTCAGATAATAATGCCTTTCTTGAGTTTTATCCTAACCATTTTTCTCTCAAGGATCAGTCCACGGGGAAAATTCTGCTGCAAGGCAGATGTGAGCAAGGTCTGTACCCTCTTCAGCCTGTTGTCGGTCTTCAGTCCTCCCAAGCCTGCATCTCCTCCAAGCAAATGCTGGCTACCTCCAGGCCGACACAGAAGGAGTGGCACAACCGTTTGGGGCATCCTTCTTTTTCATGTGTTCAGCAAGTCATTAAGGAGAATAAACTTCCTTGTTCTAGGTTGTCCAAAAAAGTCTCAGTGTGTGATGCCTGCCAACAGGCAAAAAGTCGTCAACTCCCTTTTGCTCGCTCAAATAGAATTGTGTCCACCCCTCTAGAACTCATCCATTCCGATGTTTGGGGACCTGCCCCTGCTTCTGTAAGTGGATACAAATACTATGTGAGCTTTGTTGATGCTTTTAGTAGATTTACTTGGATCTACTTAATAAAGAATAAATCAGATGTCTTTGGCATATTCTCTCAATTCCAGAATCATGTTGAACGTCTTTTGAGCAAGAAAATAATCTCTGTCCAAACAGACTGGGGGGGTGAGTATCAAAGATTGAATTCTTTCTTTGGACAACTAGGAATTTCACATCGGGTTTCTTGTCCTCATACGCACCAACAAAATGGTTGTGCTGAACGAAAACATCGCCACATTGTTGAATTAGGCTTAGCCCTGTTGGCTCATGCGCACATGCCCTTGAGATTTTGGGATGAAGCTTTCTTAACTTCCACTTTTCTTATCAATCGCATTCCAACACCAGTCCTTCAAGGTTTGACTCCAATTAGGAAACTTTTTGGCACTTCCCCAGACTACTCCTTTCTTCGAACCTTTGGATGCGCATGTTGGCCTAACCTTCGCCCTTACAATGCTCACAAATTGGATTTTCGATCCAAACAATGTGTTTTCCTCGGATACAGCAGTCTTCACAAAGGCTACAAATGTCTTCACATCTCCACCGGTAGAGTGTATGTCTCTAGAGATGTGGTGTTCGATGAGGGTGTTTTCCCTTTCTCCAAAAATCAGTTCACTCCTACTAAATCAAATTCGGAAGATATTGTCATACTCCCTCATACCTCAGTTGACCAATTGACTAATGTGCAAAAATTTCCTGAAGCATCTAATGTGTCCTCTCAGCCTGAACAGGATCAACCTGGAACGTCAGATATGTTTCTGGTGCAGAATGAAGAGGTAACCTCTGCATCAGTAGGCGCTGGTGCAACCTCATCTGATGGTGCTGTCTCAAGCTCTTCGGATGTGTCCAGTTCTTCAGCTCAAAATACTCCAGCACCAAGAAGACCTGTCACTCGACTCCAAAACAACATCCGTCAACCAAAAGAGTTCAAAGATGGGACAGTCAGGTATGCATGCACTGCCAAGACTACTGAACCGAGCTCTTATGTGGATGCATTGACAGATCCTCAGTGGAAACGTGCAATGGATGAAGAGATTTCAGCTCTCAATAGGAACAACACATGGCGCCTAGTTCCTTATACTCCTGGCAAGAATCTCATTGAATGTAAATGGGTATACAAAGTAAAAAGAAAAGCTGATGGCTCGGTTGACAGATACAAAGCGAGGTTAGTGGCAAAAGGGTTCAAACAAAGATATGGCATCGATTATGAGGACACCTTTAGTCCTGTTGTTAAGCCCGCTACTATACGTCTTGTTTTGTCCATTGCGGTCTCTCGTGGATGGATTACTCGACAACTCGATGTTCAGAATGCGTTTCTCCATGGCATTCTAGAAGAGGAAGTCTATATGAAGCAACCACCGGGCTATGAAAACAAGGATTGTCCACATTATGTTTGTCGGTTGGACAAGGCATTATATGGATTAAAGCAGGCACCTCGAGCATGGTTTTCTCGATTGAGTTCAAAGTTGCAAGGGCTAGGCTTCCAGCCATCAAGAGCAGATGCATCTTTGTTTGTTTACCAAAACAATGGTGTCATTATCTATTTTCTTATTTATGTGGACGACATTATTGTTACAGGTTCTTCCACTGCTGCAGTGCATTCACTAATGAAGAATCTGCAAGAAGATTTTGCTCTTAAAGATCTCGGTGAGTTGCATTTCTTCTTGGGCATAGAAGTTTCCAGGAAAGATGATGGACTGGTTTTGTCTCAAGGAAGATATATCTCTGATCTCCTTACTCGTGTTGGAATGAAACACTGCAAGTCTGTGTCCACTCCCTTGTCAGTTTCAGATAAGTTATCAGCTCATATGGGAGAAGTCCTGCAGCCAGAGGAGGCAACAAATTACAGGAGTATTGTGGGAGCACTCCAATACCTTACGTTGACAAGGCCAGATATCTCCTTCTCTGTCAACAAGGTATGCCAGTATCTACACAAGCCTACCACTCAACATTGGGCAGCAGTAAAACGCATACTCAGATATTTGAGTTATACCTCTACTGTCGGCCTAAAGATTCAGAAGTCTGGTTCAGACCTTGTGAGTGCTTTTTCGGATGCCGATTGGGCTGGTTCATCTGAAGATCGACGATCCACTGGAGGTTTTGCAGTGTTTTTCGGACCTAATCTAATCTCCTGGAGTGCTAGAAAGCAGCAAACAGTGTCCAGATCGAGTACCGAAGCTGAATACAAAGCCTTAGCCAACGCTACTGCTGAGATTATATGGCTGCAGTCACTTCTGCGTGAACTGGGCATTTTTCAATCAAGAGCTCCCTGCTTGTGGTGTGACAATATTGGCGCTACATACCTCTCAGCCAATCCGATTTTTCATGCCCGAACGAAGCACATTGAAGTGGATTTTCATTTTGTTCGAGAGCGGGTTGCGCAGAAAACACTTGACATCCGATTTATTTCATCACAGGACCAGGTAGCGGATGGTTTTACTAAAGTTCTTCCTCAGGCTTTGATGGAGAAGTTCAGAATCAATCTTAACCTTGTACGGTTATGATTGAGGGGGGCTGTTAACATATCTCCTCTATTGGCAGTATATTTCTGCCATAGTTAGAATCTTTGTATAGATAGAAAGCCTGATGTAAACATAGAATGAGATAACTCAATATCGGCATGTACTATTCATGGTATGGCCATTGTCATCTATTTATATATGAGGCTGAGCAGCCTGGTTCGGCATTGAGCCATTCAATCAAATCTCTTCTCTGTTTTCTAGTTTTTACACGGAGGACGACGTCGCCGACGCGATCCGGAACAACGAGCAGGCGTCGGTGATGAGCGTGGAGGAGATCCGGCAGAGGGTGGTCGAGCTCGAGGAGGAGTGCTCGAGCATGCGGCAGGACATCCACCGGCTCGGCAAGCCCAAGGGCGCGTTCAGCAGGCTGTTCCAGAAGCTCGGGCTCGGCGGGAGTTCGTCGTCGCGGCGGCAGCAGGAGCAGCAGCCGAGCTCCAGAGACGACAAGCGCAGGTCCTTGGACTTGAGTGTTAAGACCGCAAGGTTTATACGAGTGTTTCAGGTTGTCTTTCTTTTTTGGCTGAAAGAACTTGCTTAGAGCGTACATACATATTATTCAGTGGAAGTTTTTTCAGTCATTGCTTTAGACGGAATTACAGGAGGGAAGGCCGCTTGACACGGAATGGCTCCCATAGATTCATGTATCTGCAACATGGTCTAGAGAAACATCTGAATACTGTAACTAGCAAATCTCGTCGAATAAAAGAAAAAAGAATTGATGATCAGATCACGAAAATGTAATCGAAGGATGATCAGCATAAGAATGAAGCAGAGTGAGCGTCTGTTCTGCTATTGCACGTTTCCTTGCCTGCTTCTACCACTCGGTAGCTATTTCCTCTGCTTCACTCCCACGTAACCCTCCTTCCAGGGCATCGGCTGCTGCACTCAAGTCTCCTTCTACAATCAAGTTTTCTATCGTGGTTATTGACCAAATAGTAAATAAAAGAGCTACTG
Source organism: Dendrocalamus latiflorus (assembly GCA_017311315.1). Classification (NCBI taxonomy): domain Eukaryota; kingdom Viridiplantae; phylum Streptophyta; class Magnoliopsida; order Poales; family Poaceae; genus Dendrocalamus; species Dendrocalamus latiflorus. The sequence goes on from CM029637.1 coordinate 33,997,982, forward strand.
AAGATACCTCAAAGTGGTTGTTCAGAGCCGTAGATACCGTGAAAAATGTGTATAGGATGTTTGTCTAGAATATAGATATCTTTTTTCAAAAACTAAGTCGTTCCTCTCCTATAGTGTCCTAATACATTTATAACTATGGAGAGGTTTGTTACATAACTATCTCTATTTGAGTCTATACTTACGGGGGTAAGCCTATCATTTCTTTCACTTGAAGCTACATAAATGCTCCTACCTGGATCTATACACATAGAGTTAAACATGATATTTCCCTAGCCTATACTCGTTAGTCCAGGCGACTAGCTTATTGGTATAATGGGCCGATTAGACCAATATGAGAACTCCTCTCCCAACAATAGCCTCTCGTAGTTGAAGGGCCTCATTTTCTGTGGACCAAGACCATGCCCAGTGTTCCTTGGCCCCCTCCATCCCTTTGGCCCATTGGAAAGCTAGCTCTTTGGATTCCCGCCAAAAATGGTGCTGATCGGGTCAACACGCGTGTGACTGCTGAGACTAGGTTGGACGTGGCGACGATTGCTGAGCCACACATGGCAGCGGTTGGTTTTTTTATTTGCGTGAGACGAGGCATCACAGTAGTCCAAGCGCAATGTCTGTCCCATTGTTTCTCATGCATGCTGCTCGGGCATTAAATGGCACTGTCGCATCTTCTTTTTAACCGTGCAGCCAACGTCCCCTTTCTGGTGTTTGCTTCTCACTTTTACTCCTAGCCACTTGTTGTTGCTTGCGTGTTCCTTGCTCTCATTGCTTCTTTCTCGTCGATCCTCCTGTCGCTCTCCCACTTGCTGTTGTGTGCTTACCTGCTGGGATGGTGTGTGCGAGTGACCGCCGTGGTTGCAGCAGGGTGTCAGCTCCGTCAAGTAGTCGAGCTGACAGGGACAAACACTTGGAGGTGGCCGTCCGTAAGCAGTGAAAGGCGTCGGCGAAGTCCAGCGGTGTGTTCGTGAACACACTGCGGCCCGTTAATCGTGATGGAAGAGCTGGTGGAGTCCCTCGTGCATGATGGCAAGATTGCATCCCGTGAGACCATGCGCCTCCCCGGTGGTGAGGAGGTTGAGCCGAGGCTGCAGGAGAGTGAGACAGTTGTATTAGCTGCCTACTTTGATGCCGGGCTCCACATTCCTGCTGCGCGTTTCATTGGTGATCTCCTGTGGTTGTACAAACTGGAGCTCCAACAGCTGATGCTGAACGCCATCATGTGCCTCGCTATCTACTCCTGGGCAGCCCGTTTAGAGGGTACCCACCCCAGCGTGGCGGTCTTCGCGTCCCTTTACGACGCACACCGTCAACCGAAGCATCTGTGTAGTGTTAGTTCACAGCTCTGTGGTACCACCTCGAAGGGCTTCCCTACTAATTCCACACGAACGAAGTGAGAGTCCCATTGGATGAAGCGGTGGTTTACCACAAAATTGATCATGACAGCAGCCTCCACTTTACCAGCTACCTTATGGACTTCATCCAGTCCCCTATGTGGCGCTCGACCGGGACAATGAGACTCAGTTCCGGAGGCTCCTCACGATTGCCCTTTGGTTGAATATGTGGGACTGAGCTGAGGAGTTATGTATGCTTTGAGTGTCTCTGCTAGCTCGGCGATGGGAGGTGAGGATAGGCCCTGCTTAAATGGACAGCTTTCGCCCTTCACTGACAACGCTAGCAAAGCCTACGAGTCTAGGTAATTCCTTTGTGCCCTAGGAACGTCACTATCCTGCACTATTATTTTGCTCGCTAACCTCGTGTGCTCGCAATGCTATCGCTGGTAGAGGCGGAGTGTGTTGCATGCATGTTCTTGGGGCCGTACATCCATAAGGAGCACAGCCTTTGAATGTCGATGACCTCGGGCGGTTTATGCATCAACCGTGTGTGCAAAGCCCTGGGTATTGCTGTGCCCGAGCATCCCGTGCCTCTCTCTTCGGCCCCTCTCAACCCCACAGGGTCGGAGACCCGTCTGGACGAACTTGGCAAGCTTAGCGACTCTAAAGTGGAGGGTGAGAGAGAGGGGGCTGAGTATGAGGATGGTGATGACGATGACAATGACAACACAGACGACACTGGCAGCGAGGATGACGTGCGTATCATCAACGTGCCGGACTCTATCATAGTGGGGGAAACAAGGCGTCCCCCAGGACGTGAGCAAGGATCGGCCCACTGACGAGCCTGGTACGGCATGCCTCATCATGGTCGAGGGCTTGGGACCTTCGCTGACCCTGCCGATGGCCTCGCCGCCTCATGTGCGCATGCCTTGGTGGCTTTGCTAGGTCGTTCAATAAAGCATGCATGCATGAGTTCCCCTGTGGTAGCCTCAGAGGGGTTTCACCTTGCCCCAGGGGTGCCAAATGAAGATTCAAGCTTGGAGGATGGCACGCCACCACCCCCTTCGATAGTTACCATAGCTCTTCAAGCGACGCCGCTTCCTAGGGAGAGCCTTCTTTGTGATGAAGGCAGCACACCTAGGGCCATCGTCAGCTGGCCTATCATAGGTACGAACTCTTACTGTTCTCAAAACTTTGCGTGGCTATCCCCGATGTGCTGCCTCATTCTATCATCATCATCAATGGCTTCTCCTATTCTAATGGCAGAGCACCGGCTGCCCGACGAAGAGGAAGCTTGTGGGCTTGAGGTAGGCCTCGGCGTAGAGGGTGGTTCGTGCACGGAGATGGTAGAGGTGACAGGCATGGAGGTGGCTTCTCATGGTGACCCAGGTGAGGGTGTTGGCGCGGAGTCTAGAAGACTCTCGTTGGGCGATTTCGTCCCTTGCCTGGATGTGCTTCGCTCCCTTTGCGCCATGATGGATTGTCTGGATGTCGGCCTTGATCGTAATGCATTACTGTCTTGCAGCGCGGAGCTTCTTTTCAAGGCACTTGAGGCTAGCAAGGCGAGGGTTTTTAATATGTAATGTTTTTAGTGTTATCCTGCTTGTCTAACATATGTTGTGACATGCAACCAAGAGAGCAAGTTTTGAAGACAATGCTAATGGTTTTGAATCTACATTTGAAGACAAAGCTACCGATACCAAGCGAAGTATTAAAAAAGAGCAGAAGAGAAAATCCAAAATCAAAAAGAGAGATAGTAAAATGCAAGATGTGAAAGCCAAAAGTGAAGTTTCAAAGGGAAAACTACACTAGTACTACTTCTGTGCTTCTTTTTGCATCAGACAGAAGCTCATTTCCAAACAGCTTTTCTTTTCCCTACACTCAGAAAGTACCTGTAGGGCCTACTCCAAAGAGTTTAAACTTCTGGCTTATGGTTTTTGCTGAAATTATATTATAGCGGCTGTTAGTTTTTTCTGAGTTATTTAATTAAAAAATTTAAAAATAAAAAAAATGAAAAAATTTGTTTAATCTTCATGGACAATGCAAAGGAATAAGGGAAAAAAACAAAAACAAAAAAGCTAAAATAAGCTGAAATTAGAAGTCGGTACGTTTCAAGTGGCTTCTAGCTTAAATAAGCCAAAAGTCAGAAGCTGAAACCGTTTAAATCGGGGCCGAATCTGTGCTTCTTTTTTGCATCAGTTAGAAACTCATTTTCCAAACAACTTTTCTTCATGTTTTACTCCATGTCACTGTTTGTAGCATGTTGATAAAATAAATGTGTCAAGATGTGTTGGAGCTGCCATATTTGTTGTATTATATTAGTAACATGAATGCAAATGACTTGGCCATATTTGATTGTTCAGAGATAGTGTGACAGTGATACTCATGGGATGGTATGGTGTGCTTGCTCCTGAGATGAGAGCAAATTAAGAGCTACAAGTGAATAGCACATTAAGGTTATAATCGAAATGTAATAGCGTGATAATAGATTATGAATTAACGCCCACAATATTCAGAGATTGTAATAATTTTCTTAACCCCAACAACATTAGGATTGTATATTTTGTGGCTTTCTGATTAGCTAATTGCTCAGTTTTTTCCCAATGTTATTTTGATACCATTATACCAATCATAATTTGACTGATGTGGTTGTAGGACAGTCTATAACGGTGATTAGATCATCTTGTGGAGAAACTAGCACTATGAGAAGCTTCTGTTCATCATCAACAATGTTAGGCCCTTATCTACTGAACTTGGTTAAGTTTTGGGCAACATGTCTATTCCTAATTGGTGATATGATGTGTCTTGTGTAATCGGTGGATGATTTGGTTTCATGACACGGTTGAAATATGTATACCCAATCGATGTGCTGATGGATATTATTTGCACTTCAGATGGGATTTGGGCGTCATATCAACGGTTTATGTATTTGCAAATGTGTATTCTGATGTATGATTGTTCTCGTTGGTTCCGTTCGTTGGGCATTGTCATCTTTGACGGTGACATAGTGATAGATACCAATGCATAAAAAAAAACCAAGTATCAATGCATGAAAAGTTTTTTTAAAGGTGAAATAAGCTCTTTATAATATTGTTTTCTTTCAATGCTCTAAAACCTTATTTGACAAATGACCCCCTCGCAATAAGGAACAATGTATATCTCGATGAAATGATTTGAACATACGATGATTTCACGTTCAAGTGAATAGTATGATTAAGACACGGTTAGTGCGTATTACATGAAAATTAGAGCATTAGTTTTTGTTGCAACGCACGAACACATGACTAGTGATATGAATGAAAGTGCGGTAAAATGATACAGTGTTTGTTTGATGATTTTAAACCAAGAATATTATTTCCTTTCTGATCATTTCGATCGTTCTTGCCTTTAGGGCATCCGTTTTCCTATCTGGTATAAGCGAAATCTAGCTGAAAGTTGGTTCTCGAAATTTATTGAGTTGAACAATACTTAACTCAGAAATAACAAGTCTATTTGCATTTCACGAATTGCAAACTGAAGCAATGATTTTTTTTTTATTTGTTTTTTGCTATGACAATAAGAGAATTCGGCAATCGCATCACGGCCATAGGCTTATACAATCATCCTCTCTGTAATGGCCGCATTATTCCCAGTCCCAGACAAGGAAAAGGGGCTGAAATTAGACGGTAACAAGTCCAACATGCAGCCCATCGACTACGCAACAGCCACGCTCATGCGACCCCTTCCGCTCTTGTCTGCAGGATTGAGCGACGGCTCGAAGCTATATCTGAATCTTCCTGTTAGTTTCCTCGCATTACATGTACAATATCATCATGAAATGGGCAACCATGTAGTATATCCTACAGCAGTCAGATCCTCTCTACCAGTTAATACTAACTGGAAACTGTCACAGTTTAACAGAGCTGGACGGGCTACCAAAAAATGTCACTGAGATTGGGGATGGAAGAATTGCATCCCAGGAGGCAGCTGCAAAGGCCTGAAAGGTGGTGCGCCGGGCTGCTGAAGTGCGAACTGCATTGGTGGCGCTACATTCATTTGCATTTGCTGCTGAAGCATTGGCAGTGTAGGTGGTGGTGGCTGTGCCTGTGGCATTACACCAATTGGTGGCTGCGGTGTTGAAGGTGAGGGCCTGGCTAGGTTCATCATCTGTGGCAGTGGTGGAGGCGGCGGCGGACTCATGGTGTTCATGTTGTATGGCATGCCCATCATTACACCTCCAGGCTGCTGGACAAACTGCTGAGGGCCCTGGTAGATATTGTATTGGGGCTGGGGTGCAGGAGCTTGGCTTTGGATAGGAGTTTGCTGTACCAATATTGTCTGGGGCTGCTGTGCTGTTGTGGCAGCCATTGCTGGCATTGGAACAAAAGCAGCAGCATTCGCAACGCTCGGAACCTGTGAGGATTGATCAACTTTTAGCCTCTTATCTGGGCGTGTTTCAGACGAATTTTTAGCTTCCTCTGCGGCAAACTTGGAAAGTGCAGACTGAAGTATCTGCTGAGAGTTTGACGATGCTGCAATCTTGTCTGCGAGGATGGCAGCAGCTGTCTTCTGCTGGTCCTTTACTTGCCCATTAGAGAGTGGTTTTCCTTGCTCTACTGATGATTCTGGCTTGGACGGCGGAATGACTGGCTCGTTCTTGAGTCTCCGTTGCATATTGGCTGCTTCTTCTACCATTGCTTCAGCTAACTGTCAATCGAAACATAAGAATGACATATGTTTACATCTTACACATATGCTATATTATCAACCTTTCCACGCTTTGTGATGTTTAGAGTTTGGACAAAAATACCTGTAATTGAGTGAGGACCTTCTCCAACTCAGATTCCTGATTAACTTCACAAGTAAGATTCCACATGTCCAAAAGACAAAGTTGAATGATACGAAGCAAATAGCAATTCAGTTGCACATAGGAACTGAAAAAAATGAAAATGCATTATTATTACTGGTCAAAACAGTTATTCTGACCTGTTCCTGTAATGCTTCCTTCAATTCAGACACAGCAGCTGCTCTATTTGCTTCCACCACTTTAAGCTTTTCGATGCATTTTTTCATGTTAGCCTCCTCAGCCTTTAGTTCTGTGCAAAGAGCCTCACGACGAGGATCCTCAGCTACAGATAGAGAATAGCTTCAGAATATGTACTAAGATAGCCAAGTTGGAGGACTCATGTTAGCAACAAATAGTACCTTTGCTACAGGCACAGTCAACGTCCTTCTCCATCTTTCCAACATGACACATAGAAGTCTTGCATTTTTCCAGGTCAGCATCTTCATCTGTTTGTTCACTTTGAACAGTGTGCAATGCAGATACAATCCTCTCTGCAGTTCCTCCAACGCCTAGTCTCTGAAAAGAAAATGATAAAATTTAAGAGAATTTCATATCAAATTCCAATGGTAAAAAAAATGTAGCAGGTGGGAGAGAAGATCTTACAAGTTTTACAGAACGTGAATCTCTCTTAACAATCTTTATGCCCAAACTGAGAGAGCGCTTTTTGGTCATATCTAATACAGGCAGGGGGGCAGTTCCAAGCATCACATCCTTGATGCCCCCAGCACGTGAACCAAAAACTCTCCTTTCTTGCCATATATCAACCTAGAACACATATTGGTGCAGTGTTAAAGTATTGCAGCTCCACAATTATATTAAGAAGATATCGGTGTAGCTTTTAGAACAGATATACAACAGCAGCTGGCAAATGACTTTCATCACCAATATCTCCTAACAAGTTATAGCAAACCGAGTGCATCAGATATATGATACTCACCAGCCTAGAGACTGTCTTCTTCCCACGATCATCGCCATTTTCATTTACATATTTAAGCGCACCGGGGAGTACCTTCCAGAATTGTTCTACAAACTCTGTGCCATTACGCTTACTGTTCTGTAAGATGTCATTAGCAAGATAAAGGAAAGGGATCTTTTGTTCCTTTCCAGAGCTATGGAACTGCTTGTCCCACGTCTGGACAATTAGTTCTGCATCCTTTCGATGGTAAATGCACCAATGCGACAGTGCTAGTGGTTACGGAATCAAAGTCAAGGCAACATCCAAATCCTGGGAAGGCATGTTAAGACAAAGAAAACCATTGATTTACGTCACCTAAATATGTCAGAAGATTTTAAGTCAAACTTTACCCTTTTTCAATAGGCTTCACTATAAACAGTGGCAAACAGAGAGTTCCCAGCAACGCAAGAACCTCTCTGGCCATGGTTTAAAATTGGACACACAAAGATTTTCATTTCTAGAGCCATAAAATGCTTTCTTGCGCAATTCTTTCTGATTTGCTATTCATAGATATATCCTTTGGAAGGAAGTTGCTAACTATTGATAGGCATAACATGGTGCAGAACGTCTTAGAGGAACAAATCAAGAATAGGGACGTTCTTTCTACAGATAATCATCAAGAAGAACAAGATTAAGCGTAGAAATTGCAACTTGATACTAAACTCCCCGGAAGCACCCAAAGAACACCCCAAATCTAGCCAAGATTTAGACCGAGAAAAGCAGGGTAAGGATACTCTCGATGCATTGCTGCGTGTTGTTGAGCTTGGCGAGCTTGTCGGCGAGTATCTCCTCGCTGAACGCGCTGTCGACGCCCATCGAACAGCAAACCGAGCTCGAATCGCCGCTGGGTAGCGCAAATTTTGGGGCGGGGAGGAGGCGTGCGGGATGAACCCTAGCCGGAAAGGGAGCGAGGAGACCGCCGCGGCGACGGCGGAGGCATTGGCCGCCGAAATCTCGAGGTGTGTATGGATCGGGAAGGCTAGGGTTTGAGGAGGTAGACTACTAGTGTCTCTTGAATCGGCTCGAGCGTTTCGTCGTCGTGTTTGGTATTTCTTTTCTTTCTTCTTTCATCAAAATCCGTCGTTTACTCGTTTATTTACTTTTTTCGCCAAATCCAGTTATAAATATCGGGAAAAATATATTTTGAAAACAAGCCTATAGCCAATAATATCTTAAACTGAGTAGATGCTAACCTTCGAAGAATACAAGATCCGTAAATTATATGATTTATTTAGCACCGTGGTGCTTGTTCTATGAACCGTTGTCATATGTTCTTGTATCCGTTTAAATACGTAGGTGGGAAATATTAAACGAGAACATATCATGAGAAGTAATTAGTGCAATATGTAGAATCATTGTTCAAATAAAAATGTATTATTACCACATGTGTAAACCGTTTCTAGATAGTACAAGACAAATATATATGTACACATATGTGTGTCTTCTACACACGCTAAAAATTTAACATACTCACACCCCCACTAGCACACATATATGCGTGTCCTCTATACACCATAGCCCCACAAAGTATGGGTATATATTTTTCTATCGAACGTACACGTTTGTTTGTACTACTAAAATTGATGGACTACAGCATCTAATCTAGGACTTTGAATCCTGCTGAACTGGATGTACACCTGCAAACCTAACCATCTGACCACAGGCCAGTTTCCATGTGCAAAACATTTTAATGGACTAGTATACGTAAGTGAAAGAACTTCGAAGCTAATGTATATCATGAAAATAATAAGGGTAATACACGTGCAAGGCCTCGTTTGTTTCGGGTTCAACTTTTGGCTTATTTTTCACTATTTATAAATTTCGTCTTTTTCTGAATTTTTTGCTTTTTTATCTTTTTTGCTGATTCTTTTTTCCCGTATTCGTTTGCGTTGTCCATGATGAGCTAGCATTTTTTTTCTATTTTTAAATTTTTTAAAATTTAATTACGTCAAATAAATCACCTTTAGCTACAGTGCAATTTTAGCCATAAACCATAGCTTTATAGCCCAACCGAGCAGGGCCTAATGCGGATGGACTACCCTAACTTCCACAATCGGCACATGACACATGGGTGAGAAGTAGAAACACAATGTGTGTTATTGTGATCAAGAGTGGTATTTGAGTGCACATAATACAGATTTTACCCGATAAGTGTTGGAGACACTAAACAAGAATATTTAAGAAAACTAAGCGAAAACTAAGAGCATACAAATCCAAGCTGAAGAGGACCCGAACCGAGAAATTATATGGTGTCATGGTTGTATACACACACTTGTGTAATAACCCAATCCAACAGTGACACGTGTAAAGCAAAGGCCCCACCACTGCTGCGTCGGGGGATTGGATTTGGACACACACCACCGCGTCGTGGGATGGATTCAGATCGCCTAACGTTGGCCTCCTGAATGATGGACTGCAAAGGAAAGTTCAGGAGGCCAACGTTAGGCGATCTGATTCCCGGGGGGATTGGATAAGCTTCCAAACCTCCGCTCCGCTCCTTGCACCATTCACCGCTGCCTTGCCCCAGCACCACCTCCTCCGATGACCAGCTTCTGCCTCCTCTCCACTCCTCCCACCGCTCATCGCCGCCTTGCCCCAGCCCCACCTCCTCCGGTGACCAGCCCCAACTAGGCCGCCGCTGCCTTGCCCCAGCCCCGCCTCCTCTGACGACTGGCTTCCACCTCTGCTCCGCTCCTCCCACCGCTCACCGCCACCTCGCCCCAGCGTCGCCGCCTCATCAACCCCCGCCTCCTTTGGCGACTAACTTTCACCTTCGCTCCGCTCCTACCACCGCTCACCGCCGCCTCGCCCCAGCCCTGCCTCACCCGGCGACCGGCTTCCGCCTCCGCTCCACGACGCGTCCCGACGAGCTAGGCATGGCCGTCCTCCTCCACACCGCTTATGGCCACGACCACCGGCTCCTTGTCGACCCTCGTCACCGCCCACGCCTCTAGTGGTTGAAAGGTCTGAAGAATTTGGAACTGTGTAGGTATATTGGTTGCATATTTGTTAGCTACTCTTTACAACAATTAACCTGTTATTGTATCACACTTTAACAAGCAGACATAGTAGCTTCATTCATAAGAGTTTCATACAAACAGGAGTATCTTGCGGGCTCTTTAATTTACTTTTAGCCGATCCATTAGTCAAATTTGGGTGCCAAAAAGAAAGGCCCAATTTGGCTGCCAAAAAGAAAGGCCCAGTCCTGTTGGCCTTTTGTATTTTGTAGAAGAAGCCGACGCCAAAGCAAACATAATGGCCAAAACCAAAGCTCAAAGCCGAATGTGTCATCCACGTCGTCGTCTTAAAAAACATAAATAAAAAATATCAGTCACAACCCAAAAGAAAAAGATCAAACAGCCCAAAAGAATATGACAAAAACATGTAGACCCCCTTTCCTGGGGAAAAAACATGTCATCCCCATAAAAGAATGTACAGAATTCGACAACCGCATTCAGGATAACTTCAATAGCTATCAGCGATGTGATTTGCATTTCTTGACTTCAATACCATTCTCCTTGTTATTGTTAAGTTCAGAATAGCTCGAAGGACGAACGAACAGAAAGATGCCAAGAGAGGAGAATCCATAATTGCAGGAAGGATATAAAAAAGCCGACATATTCAATCTTGAGGCTGTCACCACTTAGGTCGAATTATGTTAGCGAAACATCTGTTCAACTCCACAGAAGCAAGCAACAATAACATAAGAGTTCTCTCTAATTACTTCTAATCATAAAGCTCCTACAAGTCCACGCGTACAGGTCGTGTGGAGCCTTTTTAACTCTTAATGGCAAGTTCGATTCCGAGAACATGTCGAAAACCAGGCGCAGCTCAGCGCATGGTAACTAAGGCCGCATTGAAGAGCTTCACTTCTTCCTCTTCTTTGGGGGCTGAAGTGAGTCTTCATCATCATCTTGCTCTTCATCCTCATTGTCCTGGTCGTCATCTTCCTCTTCTACTCCCTCTTCATCATCCTCACCACCACCATCGTCATCGTCATCATCCTCATTGTCGTCGTCGTCGTCATCATCATCATCACCACCTCCACCACCCTGCTGGTCTTCAGGTTCTTCCTCATCCTCCTCGCCATTCTCCTCACCCTCACCTCTTTGTTTCTTCTTGTTATCATTGCCCTTAGGATTGTCATACCCCTCTCCTTCCGAGATGTCCTCCTCGCCCTCCCCAAAGTCACCATCCTCATCCCCGTCATCATCACCACCATCTTCATCACCAGCGTCAGTAGGAGCAGCTTCATCACTCTTCTTTCCACCCATCTTGAAGTCAGGCATATCACAGATAGGACCCTATACATTGATCAAGCAAATATAGTTAGTCAGTGCCAACATCCAGAACAAAGCTAAAAAACTGAAAAGGCAGAAGTTCATATAACACAAAGGATGAAATGAAGTCCTTTACTCTTTGTGACCAACAATTGGGTGATAGCATGCTTGAATACACATAACTCCAAAATTCAAAGGTTGTGAATTCATAACAAGGGAAAACGCCTCTTCGCACATATGAACTTCAAGGGAAGTAGTGCCTTACTGGAAGGCACAAAGCAGCAGATCATATTCATTTTGCCCTTGGTAACGATAAACTGAGCATCTCATCTTAAGAAGCAAGAAGAGCCCAACATACAACAAAGTTGCATTGTTGTCCTAGTGTTGGCAGCTATATTGTTGTCCTAGAACCCCTCAGCAGATGTTCTAGATTACACTTTCATCGTGTATGTTCTTAACTTCTAATCCTGAGCTTTATTTAGCTCGCTTTACCTCAGAGTTATCTTGGATCTAATTCTGAAGACCAGAATGATCAAAGACAATAGTTCTTCATCTACATATTCAGTAATTTCAGGGTAAAAAACCAGCCGGTTTCAGACTGTATTTCTATTCCTTACCTTGTGTTGTCTGGTGACGGAAAATGAGAAAGAATGGCTTGCGCCAGGACTGACATGGCACAGTCAAACAAAACCATGTGGTAACACAGTAGTATCACCCAACAAGTCGACACAGGAGACAACTGGATCTAAGCAACGAACTCCTCTTCCATGTAGTTAACGAACTCCTCTTCCATGTAGTTTAACAGTTTGTGTAGCAGCTTTTGGATGGTAGGCCTAGGTTAAAGGATCTGCTCTTTTATACTGACTTATAGCTTATGAAACGACAGTGGAAAAACCGTCCCATTTGTTTGTTCGCGGGAAATTAATAAGTATAAGATATAGGGTCTATTCTTTTTTGCTGAGATTTATGGCTTTTGACTACAGCTTGTGGTTTTTAGGCTATTATAGAGTAACAGAAACTCATGTACGATTTTTGCTGATATAAATGAAGTCGATACAGTATGTACTAAATTCACTACTAGACTCATCTTAAAAAGACAATCTGTTTAAAAGTTAGTTACTGTAGAAAAAATAAAAACAGAAACCAAAAGCTAAAACAAAAGGTTATAAGGTGAAAAGAATATTTCCCAAGAGTACAGACCAATAAATAGAGTTATAAGCTGAAAAGAATATACCAGAGTACAGACCAATAAAGAGGCACCGAGACCACATGTCATCGAAGGTGCATACGGACGAGGACACAGGTTAACTTACCCACCCTGAAAAGGGGGTACCTTGTGTCTCGGGGTCACCTGACCGGCTGACCCCACCGAAAATTTGCAGTTAAGCCCTTCTTCGTACAACTGAACAAGCACGGCAAACTTGGATGGTGATGGAAGAAGGGACCTAGTCAAGATACCTCTATAGCCAAGGGACCCCACTGCAAAATAATTGCACAGGAAAAGCCTCTCGTTCAGCGTCGCAGTGGCGAGCAATCACTAACAGTAATCCATCGGACGACAAGCCTTCGCGTTTACGAAAGTCTCTTTTCACGCTTAAGAAAGTGAAATATGCGTAGCAAATTACATACATGCCATCATTAGACTAACCCGAATAATCACTTGCTAATCCTGCTGCTTGCAAGCTAAGCAACTCAAAAACTACTACTGTTCAGTAGATTTTTTTTCGGAAAGAAAATATGTAAAGAGGAATACTCCAATGTAGGATGTGTTTGGTTGGCGGGATAGAGTTGAATGGGATATAGGATGATCTTGTACCATCCCAAGAGATTCATGCAACCAAACCAAAGATGACTCTTTTTTCTTTAACCACCCCTACAAGCAACCAAAACCAACGGCACCTAAGTAGCTGTAGATAAGCAAAGCAACAAAAGGGCGCTTTTTTTACCCTATGCCCGGTGGGCCCGTCCACCCCCGCGGAACTCAAATCCCGGGCTGAAAACCGCACCCTAAACCCACCCCACAATTCCGAATCCGAAAAGTCCAATACAAACAATATCCCACTCAACGGTGCAAAGCAGCGTCGAGCCAGTAGGATTTTTTTCCCTTGTAAAGAAACACAAGCACGCTAATTAAGAAAATAATAATAAAAAAGGCTAGTCCCAAAAATACCACGTAATCAAGAGAGTAAAACGACAAGGGAGAGATGTGTATGATACGGGAGCGTGTGATTCTGAAGGGATATTTACCTCGGCGGCAACGGCGGTGAGCAGCTTGGCAAGGACGTCGTCGCCGGCGGGAGCTGCTGCAGGTGGCAGGGGCGCAGGCATGACGGTGTCCATCTGGACGGCTGCCAGGGCGCGACCGTCAGATGGGTTTACCGTTTGAGGCAACCAGGGAAACAAGTTAATTTCCCAAGGCCAAGCAAAAAAAGTGCTCGCCTCTTGAGATTTGAACACCTAATTTTAGCAAAAATCCATTCTAAGATTTTACTTACAAGACAACAGTGCGTGCAACTATCTGTCAGGTAAATAGAACTCTTAGGACTCGGTGAAAAATCTAGGTAAGGCAAGAGGAGTGATGAATAGTACTCTCTCTCTCTCTCTCTCTCAAGGAGGGAGGGTGAAATGCTTATAAACATCCCTGGAAAGGTTCAGACTTTGCAGGTATACACAAACTCTCAACACAACATAAAGTAGGCTCAAGGTCTCAGACAACAGCATCTGAAGGGGTAATAAAGCATTGACACAAGCAACAGAAATGATAATCCTTACCAGCAAGCACACAAGAAGTAATCCAGATGCGTGAATAAAGGTGAGACAAAAACTAAGAGAGAGAAGGTTACCTTGGGTTGAGGAAGTGGAAACTGGGAGCCACAGATCTGGAGATTTGAACAAGATATTAGCGCTCAACGGGTACAAACTAGGCGAACTCCATGGGAGAGGTGCAGAGGAAGGAGAGAGCAGAGAAAGGGGACTTTCACACTAGTGTGTGCGCGAGGATAGAGAGCCGGGCAGCACGGGCAGGAGGGGCAGGGCAGGTGGTGGGCGCAGCCGCGCAGGATGTGGGTCGGATGTTTTGTTTCTCCGAAATCTGAACTAAACTCGACGACTTTTAAAAACAAAATTTTCGGAATGGTTTTTTCAGTTTAAAATTATGAACATTAATATATTATTTATGTTAACATCTTCATCATCTGTTGTCGTATCAAAAATACAGACAAAAGTTATATACTAAAAAAAGGCTAATGATAGGTAGAGGGCAGGCACGAAAATTATTCAACCCGGGGATTAAAAGAGTTTGGAGGGGCGGAACACTCGGTGCTCTGTTCAGTACAAAAACAAAGGATAATCAAATGGCTAACATTTAGCGCCATCGGTCACCACCCGATGAGCGCGGAGGAGCCCAGAGAGCAGCAGATGCCTCAAAAGCAAATCTTCTACTAGTTTGGGCTTTTTTGATAGTTTACGATTTATTTGGTACTGTACTTACTAATAACTTTTTAGATGTAATTAAGTTTAAAAAATTTACAAATACAAGAAAAAAGAAAAGATGAAAAAATTAAAAACCCAGAAAAAGATAAAATTAAAGAATAGTAAACTAAGGGCCTGATCACTAGCGTATTCAAGACTCCTCTTACCGGTTGGGGGCACGTCATTCCTTGTACTACTATCTTCGTACTGTGTTCGTTAACCCGGTTCACGTAAATTTGTGAGAAAAATGGGAGTTGCTAGCGTCCGAACTGGACGTCCAAATGGTTGTTAGCATCGTACGGTTGGCTATAATATTTTTTTGTTTATCTATGTAATATTACTCAGCAATATATGCAACAAAAAATTAATAAGAACATCAATATTGCACGTATAAAAGCCAAATGTTATAGAAATAAAATTAAAATATTACATTCAAGAAATAAAAAATGTTGCAACAAAAAATAACACCTACCTTCCATAGCAGGCGGCGGTGACAGACGATGTAGAAACCACGGTGAGCTCGGATATGGGGATCTAGTTGTCGTCGCTCTAGATCTGACGACGCTGCGTTCGAAGAGGAAATCAACAGCGGTGGCCAGATCTGGCGGTGCAGCACTCTCGAGGACAGCCAGATCTGACTGCGAGGTCCTCAGCACCCCCCCCCCCCCCAATTTTTATATGTATTTACAGTAAAATTCACGGCAGAAAACATTGACTACTAGTAAGTAGCCCGAGTAGATGAGCACCGAGGAGGAAGACAGATCAATTGAGCCATCAGCTGGCCGCCTCAGCTCCAAACGACGCTTCTGGTTTATTTTGACTTTCAACTTATTTAAATCAAAAGTCACTTAAAAGTTAAAACACATTAGTTTCTAATCTTTTTGTTTTTTATTTTTTTTCCCCTATTCATTTACGCTGTCCATAGCGATATAACGGGTTTTCCCTTCTTTTTTTCCTTTTTTTTCTGAAAAAGCTAACAACTCGTACAGTGCAATTTAGTATAAACCACAGCTCCAAGCTTAATCCATGAGCCCGTTGGGTTTAAAATCTGAAAAAAAAATATCTATGTAACGTCAAGTGGACTTGACACCCACCTGTTTCGTCATGAACACCACCCGTTCGACATTCGCCAAAAACCGACGTCTTATTCGAAGCCCAGACGGCAGTAAACCGAGCACAGGACTGAACGTCTGAAATGCACGGGTCAGCATAATACCGTAGGTTTGAACAAGTGCAGGTTTAACAGCGCTTGTGTTCATAAGACACTGGTTGCCAGAAACCACCCAGAAAGGGGAGAAAATAAGGCCCAAGAGGGAACTAAAGGCAAGTAGGGGGGGGGGGGGGGGGCATAAAAGTGAAGATTAGCAGCATCTAGAAAGCTTCAATCAGAGCATCAGGCCACTTGCATGCTGGATGCTTGCGAAAAAGGGGCGCAAATTAGTGGGCACTCTGGAAATCGAGAATAGGATTCTTTAGTTCTATTAGACTAAAATCTTTCAGCAGTTGATAAACGCTCGAGTCCGGGTCATCTATACTTGGCAGAGTCCATACCTCCCTAATTTGTCTGATCCACCAACTGTTCTGTACGTATTATCAGAACTCCACTTTCCTGTACTGGTGTACCCCAACGAACAAACGCACATCGTGCCCATACCTGCCCATACCCATCAATAATTTAACACACCATTGGATGTTTAATATAGCTCCTTTACCTATTATTGTCCAGTCAACTCTTTGCGGTAGCTTTTTAAGTAGAATTCCTTCAGTTGTAAGTTCATAATAAAATTTCCACAGCCAGAATAAGCTATCATCTTTGGTACACCTCGTGCATAAGTAGTGCCGTAAAAATCTAGTTGTCTCCAACTAGAGTTTCTACGGGCAAAGGTGGTTCAACCAGCAGCTTAAAAAACAAGGTAAACATCAGGTAAAACCAACAATAGTTAAACTCCTATCTTCCCCCAAAAAGTGAAACACAAGGCACGCATAGGCATAATATTGTTTCTTCAGGCCAAATGAATCGATAGAGATCCCCGGTACTTATGACTTACCCAATCTAAGAACCTCCTACACAAAATTCCTAACCCCATCCTGCCAATTCAAGAATCTAGTAAGTCGAGAGGTATTGTGGTTAAGTTGTAAACTTACAGAGAGTCCACAAAAGTGCATATGAAACAACTTCCTAAATGGCAATAACCAATAAGGATCTGAAGCAACAGTTCCTGCCATGACTATGTGTACCTCATATACAAAATTCCTAACCCCGTGAATATGATGCCAATCTAAGAACCTAGTAAGTTGAGAGATTTTGTGCTTAAGTTACGCAAGTCCGCTAAAGAGCATTGGGAACAGCTTCCTAAACCACAAGGACCTGAAGCAACAGATCCCACCATGACATTATCAAAAGCACAAGCCTCAAGGAAACTGTATACTTGAGTTGCATCATAGGATAAACTTCTTTTGCTCAATACGTTTTCAAAATTTCCTAATTGAAGAGGGTCTAAAAAGAAAACGACAATTCCTGTCAAGATTTCAAATTAGCAACAGCATTTTCAATATAACAAGACAGAAACTTGTACAACAGTAAGAGTGCAAACATAATCATATGATAAAGAAAACAAAGAAATAAGTGGAGCATAATGATGCAAGGGACAAGTTCAAAGCAATGGTTAAGAAATATAAAACAAGAGACAAACACGTAATGATGATAGTGACAGGTAGATTTAAATTTAAAGCAAGATAGCCATTAGATACAGTATACAAGAAAAAGTATAATCATGCAAGTAGTAACTACTTGTTTCTACCTACAGTGAAGCAAGGCAATTAGAAGAAAGCAAACCAGCAACAATTACTCCATTTGAGTGAAAAAAAATAAAGCAATCACACCATTTAATAAAACCCTTTAGCACCGTTAATTAAAATTGTAAAGATTTTTGAACCGCATATGAAAGAATCAAGGATAATTGGTGATAACAATGGTCCTTATCATCATATTTTAACCGTCAAAACTTGGATGGGCAAGAAGAAATCTGTGGTTACATAAAGGTTTGCTGCCCACTTGCTGGTGATTTTCCTTTTTACGTTAGTTTCCTCTGGCCAACCTCGCAATCTTGCAGCACTAGTGTTTACTAATTACTTCAGGGTTGAAGCTTAAAAGTCCTATTGCGAATCACAAATGCCCAGTTGATGTTAAGGTAATTTAAATCCTAAATAAACAAATTTACATCTTAGAACTAGCCAAACATTCAAACACTCATCCATTGGTATAAGTATTCATGAGATACTTGCTAGATCTAGACACATACACAATTACACGTCAAGGCATAAGCATTGTTAAAGCATACCGGGCACACAAACAAGAGAATGGATAAAACATAATAATTGTACACTTTCCCAAAAGAAAAGGAATAAAAACAAAAGAAATCTTTTTATTGCATAGATCACAGTCATACTATTAAAGGACTATCATACTATTAAAGGACTAATGAAGGTTCACTGCTGCCTCCCTAACTAGGACCCCCCCCCCCCCCCCAAGGCTCCAAGTGTGTTCCAGAAAATGTGATTTGACAAACCATTTTTGAATAATTGTTCGTGTGTCAACTGCATTGTTAGAAAGATAGCAGCATTACCATAATACTAAGACAGCACGTGCATTGAACTTCAAGACCATAATACAATAACCAACATAATCATTCTATAACTCATAAAATAGTCATACTACTTTTTATGTTGAAAAATTGTATCACAACGGTATGATAAAATGATGTAGATAGAATAGGAAATTCTTTTAGTTGAATTCAATTAGCTATTTTCGGATCTGCCTAAAAAATACTACAAATGCCCAGCCTAGAAGACGCTCCAGGATAAGCCTCACCTTGGATTGGAAGGCAAGGAATTCGTCATTTTCTACAGCCTTGTTGTTGGTGTGTAACCCAAACACGAGTGAGGGGGCAGACATCGGCCGTGTTACGGATTGACGTCCATAAGAGCGAACGTGACACGAGAGTTTATACAAGTTTGGAGACCCGAGATGACCGCCTTACTCCTGTCAGTGGCCTACAGGGGGCTTCAAGGATTCCTCTCGGAGTCGCACCAATATAAATGCTTTCTTGTATTCCTTCTGAGTTACCGTTACAAATGAGATACATGTGTTATTTATAAGCTCTACAGCCTGTGCAAATGACGGGAATACCCCTCAGTAAGATAACTAGTCTATAAGTAAAAGCAAAGGGTACAATCGTCCTTTGTGAGCGTGACTGTATTTCTTGACTTGTGCAGGCATCTACTGCAGAACGGGCCCAGCTAATGGAAAGGTAGAATTACCTCTTCAACACCAGCCCCCTGCCCCTTGGCGCTGGAGGGAGCGTCCTAAGAGGCAATCTTTGATTGTCGCACCCATGTCTTGTTGAGGTCCGTAAAATCGATGCACATATGCCACTTGCCGTTGGACTTTTTGACCAAAATAGGGTTGGCCAACCATTCTGGATGCCAAATCTCCCGAACGAGGCTGGCCTTCGTGAGCTTGTCAATTTCGTCTTTTATGGCTTGGTATTGTTCTAAGGATAGTTTTAAGAGTTTTTGCTTCATTGGAGGGCGCTTGGGTTGCACCACGAGGTGATGCTGGATCACCTTCCAAAGGACGCCGGTCATGTCTGATGGTCCCCTACTTTGACTCCTTATGTTCAAGGAAATTGATGTCGCCGGAGTTAGTTGCTGCTTTGTAGTATACGTGGCGAACCATGTTTTGATCACCCTTCACGGAGATGACCCCGCGGGGACCTGGTATATTTAAGCACAGACAGTTTTGATGAACTGTTGCACAAAAGCGGTTGAGAGTTGCCCGCCCCATTATAGCGTTGAAAGGGAACTCGATGGTAGAGCATGTCTGCGGAGCTTCCTCCGTCGACGAGGATACAAGAGACTTCACAATTAGATATTGTGGCGATCACCAAGAGGGTGTCATCATGGGGGAACCTTAAGCCGTTTGCATCCTCAGCTGTGAAGCTAAGGGGAATGCTGCCCATTTAGGAGGGGCGCTGTCACCCCTACGACATTAACCTCTCGGGCGTACTCCTTCCGTTGGCGCTTTGATCCATGCCTGAAGGACAAGCCCCTCATTATGATGTTTATTTGTCTTTGCGGTGCTTGCAAGGGGAGCTCTTGCTTGGCATCTTGCAGGCGCCCCTGGGGTGTGGATCACCAGGGACTGTGCTAGGGGTGGTGGAATTGCTTGAAAGGGCATCGCCTTCGCAGCTGTGGGATGAGGTGGAGTCCCTCGACGCAACTTGGGGCCGCATTTGAGTAGTTTCGCCACCTTAGCAACCTACCAGCGACATTCATTTGTATCACGCCCGTTCATTTTGTTGTAAGCACACCGGCGCCCTTCGTTAGGGTTGTTCCTCCTCACATCTTGGCCTTCATCTGGGTGCCCCCTCCAATAGGCTTTAGGCCTTGACTCCTTTTTGGATCATCTGGCGGAATTGCCCCTGCGTTCCCACGAAGCATCGATCACGATAAGGACTTTGGAATCGCATCAGTCGCCAGAGCGATTCCTTCGGTCCTTGTTCTTCTTCCCAGGGGAGTCACCTCCGTCTTGCAGGAGAAACCCCTTTTTGGCCAAGTCATCTTCTTCTCCTCGAGCGTATTTCTCCACGACCTCGAAGAGTTCATAGGTCGTTATCGGGCGATCCCCTCCTAGCACACGATTGATCTCCCCTGGGAGTAGCCCTTCCTTGCAAGCATTGATAATAATGGAGTCTAGGGCATCTGCCACTTGGCTTCGCACTTTGCAAGAGCGCTTAAAATATTCCCTTGTGGATTCGCCCTTCTACTACTTGACGATAAAGAGTTGATTGGGAAGCATGGGGCACTTATAGCTTCATTGGAAGTTCACGATGAACTCTTCCCGCAAATAGTCCCAAGAGTAGATGGAGCCTTTCTTATGGTTGAAGAACCAAGAACGTGCTGTCCCGAAGAGGAATAGTGGGAGGCAGTTACACACCTCTACCTCTCCACCTCCTCCAGCCCGAATCATCATGGAATATACTTCTAGGAACTGCATGAGGTCAGAGTCCCCATTGTATGGCCCGAGGTTGGGCTGGCAGAACTTTGGTCGAAACGGAGTTTCGAAGATGTCTCGGGCGAGAGTGTTGCCAATCCAATCATGGGATGCCCCCTGTCCCCTCGCGCGCGAGGTGATGGTGTTCGCACGGTGCGGCAATGACAGTGTCAAGGCTCCCCTGAGCTAGAAGACTATATGCCCTGTGGTGGTGGTGATGGTGCCCGCGGACCAACGAGTTAGGGCGACCACACTGACCTGCAGTTCGATCCAGCCAGGAGATCAGGGACTTAGCCTCCATTTCTTCGTGGCAGTTAGGGGTGGCAACGAGCCGAGCCAAGCCTGGCTCGGCTCGTGAAAGCTTGGTGGAATGGAGGCTCGGTTCGGCTCGGCTTGGTTAGGATATCAAGCTTTTTTGTGGGCTCGGTTCGGCTCGTGGTGCGGCTCGAGCCAGCTCGCGAGCCAGCAACAATCCATAGTCAAAATTCAACCATTTAGTGAATTGTATGGTATTAGTCTCAACAGCATTAGGAATAAATTCTATAACAATCTACATAATTGCGGCTCAAGCAAAATGCACTCAAACTGATGATGTTTGGTATACAAACCACAACATATTGCAATAGCAAACTCAAAAGTACTCGCAAGATTAAGAACATCTGGATTGCCACAAAAGAATCCTCACCTAGCACGCGGTACTTGGCGCGGGTAGCCTCGTCGGCGCCGTGCCAAGTCTCGACGGCGCCGTCCCCGACAATCCGCTCGGCCGCCACCTCCAACCGCGACAGATCGATGGCTACCCACTCAGCGGCTAGGAGCTCCCTCACCCGCTCCTCTGCAGCGGCCCGGTCGCCCCACAGCCCCCTCAGCACGGCCTACGAGAACGCGTTCCCGACGGCGGCCTCGAACTGGCCCGCTACGGCGGCGGCCTCATCGGATGAGAGCGCGGGATCCCCGCCCTCGACCGCGCGGCGTGCGCGGCCGTCGGGGCTCACGAAGAGGGCCCGCGCGGCGGCGTCGAAGTCGGGCGCGGAGGCGGCGAGGTAGGCGGCGACGGCGAGGTGGGCGGAGGCTACGAGGGCGGCCGGGGAGGGGAGGGAAGAGAGGAGTTGGAGGGAGTCGAGGGCGGCAGCGGAGACGGGGTCAGAGGCGAGGCGGCGGAGGAGGAAGGAGCGGAGGAGGCGCGGGGATGGGCAGGAGGGGAAGGGGAGCGGCGCGGCGAAGTGGAGTGGCGGCTTGGTTGGCTAAGCCTGGGCGGCTGGGCGCCTGGCGGCCTGGGATTGGGAAACTAGGGTTTTATTTTTTAGTTGGGCCTATTGGGCCGAGCCAACCGAGCCGCTCGCGAGCTGGCTCGGGCTCGGCTCGTTTAGATTCCGAGCTTTTTTGCTGGCTCAGCTCGGCTCGTTTCATTCACGAGCCGAGCCAAGCCTCCACGAGCCCGAGTTGAGCCCAAGCTGGCTCACGAGCCCGAGCTTTTTTGCCAGCCCTAGTGGCAGTGGTGACCACACCCATCAGCAGATCCAGTCGACAGCACAGGGACACGCCTAGTGCTTACGGAGTAAAGGCTCTTTTGACCGTCCCGGCCATAGTCTTCTTAATGTGAATTCCAACGGCTTGGCGAGTGTGCTTGAGCCGCAACAGGTGGGATGGCCCGTTCGCCTAAAGGTGCTGAAGGGACTACTGGTGGGGGGGACAACTTTTGGCCCCAGGGGCTCTCTAGTCGCCCTGGCCAGGTAGCACCTTGGGGACAGAGCGCTGCATTGGCTAGTGGGAGCTGATTTACCATCTCTGATTGCAGGCGCATTTGACCAGGCAGAGGAATTTGAAGAGGCCCTGGAACTCTCATCCCCAAGGGTATGAGCTCAGGCCTCGGAGGCGGAGGTGACAGATTGAACTGCAGGGGAATGGGCTGGGTTCTTCCCCATCTGGAGCTCAGCGGTTCCGCGAGAGCGAAAGTGACACGATAGTTTATAAAGGTTCGGGGGTCCGAGAGGACCGCCTTACTCCTGTCAGTGGTCTACGAGGGGTTTCGAGGATTCATCTCAGATGCGCACTAGTTTGAATACTTTCTTGTATTCCTTCTAAGCACCCGTTACAAATGAGATACATGGAGTATTTATAGGCTCTAAGGTCTGTGCAAATGACGGGAATGCCACTTTGTGAGATAACTAGTCTATGAGTACAAGCAAGAGGTAGAATCGTCCTTTGTGAGTGTGACTGTACTTCTTGACTTATGCAGGCATCTGCTGCAGAATGGGTCCCGCAAATGGAAAGGAAGAATTACCCCTTCAACAGGCCCTAAGAGTTCAATCCTCATGATATTTGGACGGCTTAGGCAGAAAGAATGATCAAAATCTTGTTGAGATTATTAGCATCATATCAATAAAGAGACCAATCATTCCATCCCAATATTTGTATGTAGCTCGACGACCAGCATATCCTAACACAAGCAATTAACATTATCCAAGATTTGGTTCAGGAGGCATGGTTTCAAACAATGGGTAGTCAGACATCTAATTATAAAAAGATCAAGTCATGACTGTTTGCACAGAGCTCCTACTGATATGCTTTGATCTTATGAAAATGTTCAAGATACTTACTCTGTCAAGAACATGCCTTAAATCTCGAATGGAGAGGTCATGTTGCTTATGAGCACCATTCTTTACTGCACGCCCTCTCTTTCGAGAGATTTATATAAAGCACGGTGTGCTTTCAACCTATTTGCCATGGCTACAGTAAAACACCGGGCACATTTAGAAATAAATTTCAAGGAGAATAAAGCTTCATATCACTCAAGATTGTAAAGGCCACAGCTGCCGAACTCAACCTCAAACCAGAAATTCCCAAGAGAACTCAACCAAATGCCTTCAAGTGCACAGAAAACCATTTAGCATAGTCAATAAGACCAGATATCAGCCCAACTAGACAAAATACAGATATTTCAGTACATGAAACCCACTACAGAACCAGAAGGTACATAATGAAGTTGCAAGGGCAAAACTACATAGTAGGCAATAAAAACAACATAAATTATTCAAGAAAGCTTCTTCTGCAAATACTGCCACAAAGGTATCAAACAACATAAATTCTTCAAGAAAGCTTCTTCTGCAAATACTGCCACAAAGGTATCTGATTCAAAAGCCATCTGATTGTTAAATTCAACAGCAGGAACCCTTTCGCAATACTTTGGCACCAACATAGATTCAAAAGCCATCCGAATGCAAAACCACACGAACGAACCACGAACCGCAGATGCCAAACTAAAATATAGGGAGAAACAATCAGAAAACTATAGAGTAAAATCACCAAATCACAAAGAATGCATAGAGAATGGAAGAGCTCAAGTCAATAGTAGTAAATGTGGGCATGAAGAAATGGAACAGGTTGTGAGTTGTTATACCTAGTGCTGTCAATATCCACCCTGAAAACCAGTACCCCCAAGCTGAGCACCGGGCATTTGGCCCTGCCCAGCAGCCCCAGCCTGATAACCAGCAGCACCAGCGGCGGCGGCGGCAGCTGCAGCAGTACCCACTTGGGAAGCTGCTTGTCCAACCTGAAACCCAGCAGAACTCTGGAACCCGGGTGGCCCCTGAAAACCAGGAGGACCTTGATATGCCGCAGCAGCTCCCTGAACAGCTGCTGCATTTGGAAAAGTGGCACCACCAGCTGCAAACCCCTGTGTCCCGAAAGCTTGAGCTCCAAAACCTGGAATGCCAGCTGTGTGTTGGCCCCCAGCACCCAATGCAGCAGCAGCAGCAAAGGCAGGGTTTAGTGTTGCAAGCATGGCTGGGTTCTGCATCGCTGCTGCCATCATGGCGAGCATTGCAGCATTGGGCTGGGCAAACGCCTGCTGCTGTGCACCCATCCCCAACATAGCAGCTTGCTGAGCAAACCCCAAGTCAGGAACAGCAATTGCACCATATGCCGATGCATCATACGGAGTAATGGCGGCACTAGCAGGAGCAGACATCTGTGCAGCGGCGGCGGCGGCAGAGGCAGCAGTGGCATTAGGGTTAGCATTTGTGTTCATCCCAGGCGTGTTCTTTGTCCTCCCATCTATAGCCTTCTGCACATTGAGCATCTTACCATCAAAATTCCTCACCGGCTCCTCCAGTGCACGGCGGGCACTCTCCATGGTCTTATAGACGAACAAGGCAAACCCCTTAGGCTTGCCGGTGGCCTTGTCAAAGCCCAACGGCCCCTCCTCTATCTCACCAAATTGCGAGAAGTACTCATAGAGGCGGTCAACATCAACATCAGCATGCACGTTGCCAACAAAGATTTTGCGGAGCATGTTGTCGGGTTGTGATGATGAGGTAGCAGAAGAGTTGTTGGCGGTACCGGAGTTGGCGTTGGAGCTAGGGTTCTGGGACTGGGAGGACGGGGGCGCGGGACCTGAGGCGGCGAGGTGGCAGAAAGCAAGACGGCCGCCGATTTGGAGCTGGGGGCGGCGGAGGGCGCGGAGTGCGGAGCAGCGGGAGCGAAAGAGGACAAAGCCGTAGCCCTTGGATCTGCCAGATTGCTTATCTGAGATGACGCGGCAGTCCTCAAGCTCGCCGAAGCGGGAGAACGCGGAGCGGAGGTCATCGGCGCCGGCGCCCCAGCCAAGGCCGTGAACGAAGAGCTTCCTGCTCGCCGGGTCGGCCTCAGCCGCGCGCCGCACGGCCGCCATGGTCGCGGGGCTCGCCTCCGCGGCCGTGCGGAGCAGCGCCACGAGCTGCTCCCTCGACAGCGGCTCGAGCAGCTTCGCGATGTCCACCTCCTGATCGTCGTCGGCGCCGTCCTCCTCCTCGGCGGCGGCTTCAGCGGTGGGCTCCGGGGGGTCGTCGGTGATGGGGAAGTAGATGGTGCCGCGGGGCTTCAGCTCGGAGGAGGCGGGCTCCTGGTGGTGGTTGGTGGCGGCAGGCTCGGCGGCAGCGGCGGACTCGGCCGGATCCGCCTTTCGCTTCTTCGGTGCCATGGGTAAGCGACCTAGGGTTTTAGGCGCAAGTTCGGCGATGTGGACTGTGGAGATTGGAATTTCCGGACACGGGTGAGAGCCGAGAGGAGGAGAGTCGAATCATCCTACCGGCCATATTAGCAGGGGATTCCGGCCCCCTCGCGAGGCCACGTCGACCGCGAGCGCTCGGCCGGCTAACACGTGTCCACCGGCCATATTAGCGGGGGATTCCGCCCCCTCGCGAGGCCACGTCGACCGGACACGCGAATTCGCTGTACACGCGCCGGCCGGCCGAGACACTTTCCTCGTATTTTTCGATAATTACGTAAAGGTCTTTTTCTCTCGCGAAAAGGTCCCTGGCAGTTTTTTTCACCGAAATTTTTGCAGGATAGCGCCCCGCGGTTTTCTAAATTACGTACGGGTCCTCGTTTATTACGTACAGACCCCCGATTTTTTACGAAAAAACTCTTTACCTTTCTCATTTATTACGTACAGGCCCTCGGTTTTTTACGAAAAAGATCTTTGACTTTTTCAAAAATACACATGTGCCCTCGATTTTTTAAAATTTTTTTTACAAACTCCTCACGGATTATCGCCTCTTTTACTTCGGTACACACGGTGGCTGCGCGCGGCGTGGCGCCGCGCCTATGAGGCTAGTAACAGTTGATACCCGGGGGAGTTCCGGCCCCCTCGCGAGGCCACGTCGCCCCGCGCGCTCCCCCTGCCGGCGCGTGGCGACGGGTTTTGCGTACGGCCGGGGGAGGCACTTTCCCTGAGATTTCCGAAAATTACGTAAAGGTCCTCCGCTATCACAAAAAGGTCCCTGTATTTTTTTGAATAAGCCCCTGCATATTTTTTTCCTGGGTAGCGACCCGAGGTTTCCCGTAATTACGAACAGGTCCTTACTTCTTCCGAAAAGGCCATCGGTTTTTTACGAAACAATCCCCTCTGGTCTCCTTTTATTGCGAAAAGGCCCACATTTTTTTGCGAAAAACCCCTTCGCTTTCTTTTTTCTGTGAATTTTTCCCTCTTTTACTTCGGTCCGCACGATGGCTGGCGTGGCGTTGCGCCACGCTGGCTAGTTAATAATATAGTAGGACTGCATTAGCGGCGCCTCGTAGCCCATTCAAGTTGGGCTCAATTGTAGAGGGCTACAAATGGCCCTATAGGGTTTTGGAATGCCAGGCTGGGTTACTGGGAGGGTGTGTAAGTCAATCCCATTACGGAATGCCAATCCATTACATTTGAGCACTACGGTCGGTGCAAATGGGTAGTTAATTCCGATGGATCGGTAGGAAGGGAATTGGCCGGAATCCTTAATAAAGGTTTTAGGTGTGTTCTTTTTCTTCGAAACTGGTGATTTTTGACTTTTGTTACGGTACCTAATTTTTAAACTGAGTATTTTCTTAAGACGGGGTTTACAAGTTAAACGATCTACACGCTAAAAGCCCAACATCTGTACCAGCCAAAATCGCAAGTAAATATTTGTCTCTCGATTTGAGCCAAAATCGTAATTTGTACCGTAAATAGCCAAAATTTAAAAATTTCAGCCAAAAACCATAAGCCACAACCGAAAAAAACATGCCCTTTACTTATTTCGATTTGAGCTTTTAGCCTATAGGCCGTATGCCCAAGTAGCGGAATTGGCTTGCCCTCAACGCTGATACGTCAGTTTTGCCTTGAAGAAGGCAATAAGAGGATCAAAGAACATGTGTTCGTGTGGTGTTCCTCCAAACTGCACAAAAGTTATGAATTCGCCGGCCTCGCGTGCAAACTTCTCAAATCTTCGAACCACGGAGCTACTGCTTGATGCATCGTCTTTGAAGCTGATGAAAGAGACGAAAAGCTTGGTTGCATGAGCAAAGCGTCTAGGAAATGCTGGCTTCCTTACCCCCTGCTCGACCTCTTAGGGTGTGTTTGATTGAGCTGTGGCTTCTGAAAAAGCTGCTGTGAGTTGTGGGCTGTGGAAAAACTGTAAGCTGTTTGGTTCAAACAAGTATAAAACTTACCTCCTATCTCTATTTTCCTTGAAACAACTGTGAAACAGCTCTCTATTTTCACCATTTCAAAAAGCAGAAAGCCGAAAGCCAAAAGCCAAAAGCAGGGTCCAAGATGCTTTCAAAACTCATCCAGAAAAATGCCCGCTTTGTGATCAAGAGGAGGAGGATATCCAACATCTGCTCACTACCTGTGTGTTCTCAAGAACAGTGTGGTTCACGGTTTTATCCATTGTTGGCATGCAGCACCATGCACCTGGGACCACTGATTCTAACCTTTTTGGTTGGTGGCGTCAAGTTCTGCTGCATCTGCATAAACAGTACCAAAAGGGTTTTAATTCTTTAGTTCTGTTGGTGGCTTGGTGGATTTGGAAGCATAGGAATAGATGTGTCTTTGAGGGGACCTCCTCTAACTCTAGCGTTTTAGTGCAAGAGATTAGAGATGAGGCAAAAATGTGGTGTGTGGCAGGGGCCAAAGGCCTTTTATGCATTTGGCCTTAGCTTAGTTGTGTGGGTGTTCCTTTGGTCGCCTTTTGTATTTCCAAGCCTTTGTATGGGTCTCTTTTGACTCCTTTCTTCTTCTTAATATAATGATACGCAGCTCTCCTGCGTGTTCGAGAAAAAAAAAGATGCTTTCAAAACTGTACTACCCAAAAGTAACTGCTTTTGAAAAAGCAGCTTCTGGTTTCCACCCCTTTGGTTGACTTTTGACTTTTTTGGAAGCAAAAGTAGCTTCCAAAAGCTCAACCAAAGGCATCCTTAGTCTTCCATGGCGCGTCGCTTGCATCTTCGCAGCGTGTCGTCGCACTCCTCGGCGGCACGCTTCAGCATCTTGCGCCACCGGAGCAGCGCCACGTCGGTGATCTGCCACTTGTTGGATGTCTCAGAGTGCAGCCTCCACCTTGATGTGTACCATCTCCAGCCTCTCGATGTTGCTTCTTTCGTCCGACTTACCCTCCTCGTGATTGCCAATTAGGCCGGATAAGATTCGGTTAACTGACTCCCCAATTAGGACTCAACAGCAACTTGCTGAATTGAATGAATTCTGATAAGTAACGATGCATTTGTGGCTTACTTTGTTATGACATGGTATATATATAAATTGACGTTAGTTCTAGAGTTCTAAACTGTTAGAATTTAGCTTCTAGATTCACCACCAAAACAAAAAGGTCACACAAACAAATCTAAAAGGGAAGAACGGAAAAAGGAGACCTGCTGGTAGATGGTGAGGCATCACATTCAGTCCTCTTTGGTATGTGTGCATACCAAAATTTCGCAAAATTAAGAAAGTCTGCATGTGTCAGAGAAAATACCGCAGCTGTTGTTGAAGGTTCCGGTCCTCCTTGGTATGCTCCGGACTTAATTTGGCATACTATCACACACTTGATTTGCACAGCGCGAAAGTCTTTCCGACTGCTAATTAAGAAAGGGATCCTTATGTAGTAAACATTCAATACTTGACTAACTAGTGAAAACCCCCCTTGTTGGACTGATACTGGCAATCAGAGGGTAAATAATTATGAAAACTTTTTCGATTCCCTGAGTATTTTAAATCTTCACTCGAATGACTATAAGAGTCACCAACATCATATTACACCTCCTACACAAGATTCAAAAAGATATGAGATTAAGAAGATGCAAAAACCAGCTTTCATTGCAAGGCTGGTACTACCACTTCGGTCCGGTACTACCACCATGGTCAAGCTAGTATGACCAATTGCCCTATTCCATAGTGCAAACCTCTCAAGGCAAAAACCAAAATCGAGGATCTTAATCAAATCTTGTCCAAATGTTATCAAAATTGGTATAGACCTAAGTAAGAATGTCATGAACCAAATCAAATCAAGAAACACGAGATTCTTAGACTTGAATATATCCAATTTGGAAGGACTACTTTCTAGATCACAAGAACATACCAAACCCTAAAAACCAAATTACTTCTTATGAGAATCCAAGTCATGAGACTTCATATATCATCTCTCATATGTCATAACAAGGTAATCTATACTTATATTTAATATTATCAATACTTTTGATATTATCTATACTTTTGATATTATCTATACTTTTGAAAACCAGTATATAAATGAATATTTAATACTTTTAAAATCACATTTCGGATAAAAACATCACATACAACCCATGAATTACATTTGCCTAATAATTAATCTTTTTGAGCTGTAATAATATTTCCTACTCACAAAATTAATGAAAAAGCAAACTGATTACATGTGAATCCAAAAATTGAACAAAATGATTGATCAATCACACAAAAAAAATGTAAAATGATATGAACTGACACATAAGTTTAATGAAACAATGGGTGCTACCCATTTAGTTGTCCAAAAGTATTATGAGAACATTGAGAAGTCTCTCGATAAGTATTATGAGAAGTAAATTCTAATTTGTTGATGTTCCATAACCAATATACCCTGCATTATTAAAAAAGAAAAATTAGAAATAATAATGAATCCGACCATTGGTCTCGGTTGGCCAAGTCGACGAAGGTTGATTCGACGGAGCTGCAGGTTCTTCTCATTTTGTTGCTTGTCCATTGTTCCTCTGAGGTGTTAGTAGTACTAGCAGATGTACTAGATGGGCTATATACTCACAATTCTCACCGGTGCATTGAAGAGCAACTTGTTCCAAAGAGCATTCAGAATTGTAAGGAGATAAGAAATGCATGCATACAATACTTAATTAGGGGCATAAGTGGCAACATAAGCCTCCAAAGTCCCAAACAACAAGTTTTTTTCCTGCACTATTGGAAAGAGTCCCAGGGCAGCTTTTTTTTTTTTTTGACCGGAGGGAGTAGAAGTAGAATGTTGAAAAGGGATGCTGAAATATTGACCAAGTTATGTACTAATTGCTTTCATTCAGGTGTTGTATCCTCATAATAAGAAACAGTTGGATGTTGAAAAGTAGTACTGAAATTTTGGCAAGAGTAGAGAACATGCAGAATGCAGCAAAATAAGAGAATATGCATGACAGTGAGGACTAGCATCAGAAGCATGCGCTTACGATGAACAGGAGGCGGCAATGGAGGGGAAGCTGCAGCCAAACTGAGCTCCTCAAGTACAAAATGCAGCAAAACAACAGAATGTAACAAGTAACACTATGAAATCGTGCAAGCATCATACCTTCTCTGATCAGGGCATCAGAAGTTCACACGGTAGCTTAGGCTAAAAATATGTTGTGACAAGTCAGAAAAGGCTAAAATTCTAACTATTGAAATTGAAATCATAGCTGTTCGGGAAATGAATACAAAGTAAAGTATATTTATCAATGTTCTTAGGGAAATAAATGGGCAAACTAGATCTGCACTAATAAAGCTGGAACCATTGCTCAAACCAGTGAAACTGATAGAACTAGAGCACAAGAAATACGACTACAGAACATAACAAAGGGTAATTAAGCATTGCTGAACCCTAATACAAAAATACTTGCACAGAATACATGATAACAGGTGTAAAAATTACTGAACAACTTTTCAAAAAATTGTATGTTTCATACCACTACAACTTTAGCTAAAATACTGTGTAACTTTTCATATGGGCAGGTTTTACCAAATGATGAAGTAGCACCACGGAAAAGGCATGATGGAAAACAAGTAAAAAAGGCAAATATGAAAATGTTTCAATTGCATAGACAATAAGATTTCCATTGACATCAGTATATTATAACAAAAGAGTTTTAGTTATCATATATGAATATTGAGGCCAAACTCTTTTATACTTTTACCTCAAAAAGAAAAAACAAATCATGTAAGAAAAATAAAGTTGCAGAAAAGCTATTATCATCATTTCGAGAAAAGCAGAAAAGTGAGACACATGAAAAGGAATGGAAAAGAAAGGTGATTTAAGTGCTTATCCAAAGCAAGTTTGAGTTTCAACTTTCAAAGGCAATTTGCAAACCAAGAAACTCTCATTCACAAAGTGAGCTCTTATGAAAACATAACATTATGGCAACAGTAGTATACTAGTATAAAATGACAATGATAAAAAGGAAAAGGTGGAACTGCAATGTTTCATTCGAGGAAAGATGATCACTTAATGCGGTGGTGTCTACCTTAGACAGGTCAATAGGAACATCAAGATAGTGATCGAGAAAGTTACCATTCTGTTCAGGATGAAGAGCCCTCTCCTTGGCTAGAAGCAGGGAAAAAAATAGCCAATAAGACTGTATGCAATTAATCCAAATTACTTGAATCATAGTTATTAAGGCGCTAAGGCGAGGCACCAAGGCACTGCCTGGACGCTTGGGCGACGCCTTGGACGCCTGAGGTGATGCCATACCAGCAGGAATAAAGGGCTGGAAACATTACAGACACAGGAAAGAAAGGAAAAGAAAAAAGAAAAGGAGAAAAAGGTGAAAGAGAAAGCGGCCTGGCCAAGCCCATCATGCCAGCCCAGCTTGCCTCCAACTGCCCAACACTGTGCCTCCATCTCCCTCGGTCTTCTCACAATCTAACCCTAGCTGCCACCCCTCTCCCCATCTCCCACGTCTCTCTCTCGCTCGCTCTTCCCCTACCTCTACATTCCTCTCCCCAACATCCAGCGGAGCCGCTGCCGCCTCTGATCAATCCCCCCCCCCCCCCCCCCCCGGGCGCTCATAAGGCGAGGTGACAGCTGTGGCGATAGACCTCGAGCGCCTAATCGATGATTAGGTGACGCCTTAATAACTATGACTTGAATGGAACAAGAAAATTGATATGTCGAAGTAAAAGAAAGGCTAAATATGTTCGTTAAATCTGGGACACCACAGGGCAGCAGGTAAAAAGATAATATTACTGTGGTTCCTAAAATGAGTTATGGCAATTATTACTTCACAAATGTGCATGAATACCTTGTCAATCTCATGTACCAAAACCAGAGGATTTGCTGTTCTGACTGATTTCAGAAATTGAACCATCTAACCTGGCATTGCCCCAACATAGGTTTTGTCGATGACCATAAGGTGTTTCAAATGTTACTCAGGTTGAGATCAAATGCAATTCATTACTTGATAAAAGACTTAACATGAATATACTTATAATGCACCTTGATTTGTGCTGCATCAGCCAAACCTCCAATAGAAAATCTGTAGAACTTCCAGTTTAATTCGTGTGTAATTGAGCATCCAATAAAAGTTTTACCAACTCCAGGGTGGTCCAGAAAGACATGTGATCTTACCTGCAGTAAATGATTGAAAAAAGTACTTATTGCAGCAACAGCTAAAGAGAAACTTCAAGAGCCACATAAGCTACAGATTTTAGTACGAATTCACAGGAGCAATATAGATGCCCCAACCAATACATTCTCCAACAGGGAAAATACACAAAACATTTGGGTACAAAGGGCTCCAAAGGGGAAATGTTAAACATGTTTTTTCAACGAGGATAGTGACTTTGGATAGTTATTCTTCAAAAAATGGCATACTTAGTGCAATTTGTTGATCCAAATTGCATATGTTTTAAATTTTAATGGCTCTCTAGGGCTCTCAATCAACAAATCAATAATATACATAAAAATATACAAGGAAAAGTAGGAAAACAATAGGATATTTTTTCTTAACAAATAGAGAAATTAAAGTTATCTAGTTGGAACTTCCACCGTGCCGCAAACAGAGAAACTAATGCATAAGGACAAACTCCCATCCAAATAGATTTCTAACAAGGAAATGTATAGACAATACAATCAAATTTCAGAGGGGGAAGGAGTGAGAGCCAGAAAAGAAGAAAAGGAGTTATCACTCATCATTAGAGAATAAGACAAAACAAAAGACTTGAAACTTTCCGCTAACAAGTAACTGTTATTGAAGCATTAACGATAGCTATAATATTAGTTAGGAAAAAGAGACAAAACACCAACATCCAAACATTACGAGGACTTAGAAAGCGCAAGCACGAAAACCTGCATTGAACAAGGTCATGCATCTGCTAATCCCATCAAGAACGTCTAGCAATAGAATTAAAAGGTGAGTTGGAGCATCTCAATTGCACGGCTGCTCTAAAAACTGCGGACAAACGCTTGGCTAAGGTGGTGGCTTGCCGCTAACTGACAGCTAGGTGGAAGATTAGGTTAGGCAAAGAACTTTCCCATTCACCATGCAGTTAATCAAAAACATCAACATGGAGACATAAACAAATCTTCTCCAAGAGAGATGACGTAGAAGGAACAACTTTACCTAAACAGATGTGCCCGTTGCTGTAAATGCATGAATGCATCGACGCTGGATTGAGAAAAATGACCTGGAAAAAGGACAAGATTATTGTAAAATTAAATCAAATGAAAGGCACAGAAGAAA
This sequence comes from Dendrocalamus latiflorus, assembly GCA_017311315.1. Taxonomy (NCBI): domain Eukaryota; kingdom Viridiplantae; phylum Streptophyta; class Magnoliopsida; order Poales; family Poaceae; genus Dendrocalamus; species Dendrocalamus latiflorus. The sequence goes on from CM029637.1 coordinate 34,032,114, forward strand.
AAGAACAGAGAAAAATTAAATGTACAATCTTTTTCGAGAAAACCTCACCTGAGGTGCCTCCATGGGATAATGCTGGGGAAGTCGACCTGCAGCTGGTACGTCTCACCGGCAAAGAGCGTGCACGCCGCTCTGGTCACCTTGATTACCCACCTATTTACTCATCCAAAGAAAATTCTTCTATTAGGCAAGTAGTCCAAATCCATCTCCACCTAACAACCGAAAACAAAAAGGGGACGGAAAAGAATCATAAACCAATCTGAAGGATGGTAACATGCAATTCATCCACGCCAAAAAATAAAATTCACATTTAGTACATTGCCTACAAAGTGCAACTAAAAGGGGATTCACAACAGATAAATTTTAAAAATGTACTAAACAAAAACTTGCTTTAAACAAGCAATGTGTACGTACAAGTGTAACGGCTGAGAATTATTTACACATAATCACAACTAGCATCATATAACTACAGGAATTACAACTAAAATCGAATACGGATAGCAGGTAATACTATGAAATCACGCAAGCATCCCTCAGAAATAACTTCAATCTTTCTGAATAATCGAAGAACCTCGATTGTTTCTGTTTATTTGATCACCGACTACCAAAAGTCCACACGGACAAACAAAAACGCATGCAAAAGTAACACAACAAAATTTCGGAAAGTATGACGCCAAGGGAGAAAATTGATACTATGCCACTCCTTTGGAGTGGCTTCGATAAAATATCACTCTCTATATAGCAATTGTTAAAATGCCACTTAATACATGATTAACTCTATGATTTGCCCTTTTAGGGGTTTTAGCAATTTCTTTTTCGTTTTTTATTTTTTTTTACCGAAATTACATGGGAAATTACCCTAATACCCTTACTCAAAATTCAGATTGGTTCACTGCCAAACCTCTCGCCAAACCACACCATTTTGTTGTGGGAGGCTGGAGAGAGTTTCGAGCCCCTTGCAGGCCGAAGCACAAGCTGCTCTGATGAGTCTACGTCGAGTTGCTGAGTTGGGAATGAGCCAAATTTTACTCGAAACAGATGCAACAAACCTGCAGAAAGGTCTGACCTCAACGGAGCTGGATAGAAGCATCGAGGGGTGCTTGTTTCGTCAGATTAGAAGCTTCATTTCGACATCGTTTGTGCAATGTGTGATCCGGGCTTGTCCGAGATCATGCAACAAGGTGGCTGATAGCCTAGCTTGGTATGGGGCGAGCGTTGTTTGCTCGGGTTCAGAGCTGTTCATGAACCAAGTCCCCGCCTTTGTAACTGATCTGGTCTCTGACGATTCGCCTAGAGCCAATGGTTAATGGAAGACAATGTTTTCCTTTTCAAAAAAAAACCACACCATTTCTCTCTGTCTCGTTCGTTCCAGGAGAAGCCGAACGAGAGAAGGGCGCCGCTCTTGGGCCGCCGCCGCCGTCCCCGCCGGTACAGGCGGCCGCCGCGGCGCCCGCGCGCACGGACGGGGCGCAGCCCGCACGCGGCACCGTCGCCTCCTCCTGCGGATTTTCTAATTTCTGAGTTTTGTCAATTAGACCTTTTTGCGAATTTGTGATGAGTTTCATCGTTGAAATCGAACCACACTTTTATTAGCGTAGACATCAATGTGATTGTTCAGACTTCAGAATATTAGGCAAAGCCCCCCATATATTCAAACAAGAGTGCATTGGATTGATTCAGACTGGATGTTCTATATATAATTTTAAGGTGTTTAATTTGAACATGTCGATGGTGCGTAGCTTATATATTCAGTTGGTAATTTGCGAGTGGTAATAGCTAGCTACAGGGGAGAACAAATTGTTCTCCATTTTGGTTCATCGAAAGAAAGTAAAAGCATTTCGGGTGTTGATATTCAGCACTAATGACAGATTCTGGCTTGCCGGGAGGGCATGCCTGGGCATGTTGCAACTCCAATTTAAATCCCTTCACTGCTGACACATCAGCCGCATGCTGTTCTTCCAAGCTCCAAATCCGATTTAGAACTTTCAATAGCTCTGTTGACGTTTTAAGATTGCCATGACATCATCGATGACAAAAACTAAACTAGCATGATGATAAAAAGATTGCTCAAAATCGCATTACCAGTAGCATGCACGCTCATATAGACAAGGCTGATGCAGAACACAGAAACATACTGGCATCCCAGTCACTTCTACAGATAATAACACAGAATACAGAAACAGACATAATAGCATGCCAGTCACTCTTGTACAGATCTAAATGCTACGCTCGAGTGGCGGCCAAGAACTCGAGCGGGAGCGGCGGCCCCGTCCGTGCGCGCGGGCGCGGCGGCGGAGAAGCCCGTGCGCGTGCGGGCGGCGGCGGAGGCGGGTCTTGCCGGCGGCGGCGGCCCAAGAGCGGCGCCCTTCTCTCGTTCGGCTTCTCCTGGAACGAACGAGACAGAGAAATGGTGTGGTTTGGCAAGAGGTTTGGCAGTGGAACCAATCTGAATTTTGAGTAAGGGTATTAGGGTAATTTCCCATGTAATTTCGGTAGAAAAAAATAAAAGACGAAAAAGAAATTGCTAAAACCCCTAAAAGGGAAAATTATAGAATTAATCATGTATTAAGTGGCATTTTAACAATTGTCATGTAAAGAGTGGTATTTTATCGAAGCCACTCCAAAGGAGTGCTATAGTATCAATTTTCTCGACGCCAAGGGGGAAAGGAGTGAGCACATCGGAGCTTGAGGGAAGAAGGTCGTACCTCCAGTGAGGTTGCCGTGGCACGGCGAGGGCCGGTCGTGCACGGCCACGCGGCAGAGCCAAAACCCTAGGTGGTGGAGCCATGAGGCGGCAGAGCGGTCATCGAGGAAGGCTCTTGGAGGCTGAATGAAGGCCGGGGTTGAGCCGTACAGCGTCGAGGAACGCCAGATAAGCCGCGGCGGCATGGAGGCCGGCGTCGAGCTGGCGGTGCTGTCCGGCGGCGGCGGCGAATTTGGGAGAAGAGTGAGGACGAGAGGGGGAGAGAGACGAATCGGGGGATAGGGGTAGGAGGCGAAGAGATTGCGGAAGGCGTGGAGGCCAACAGGGGCACAGGCGGCACCGCGGCAGTGAAGGCGCGCGCGGCGGCGCCGATCGCGCGGTGGTCGCGAGGGTAGGAGGCAGCGGCGTCGTGCGCAGCGTGAGGAAGAGGCGGTAAGAGCATCACCAACAAATCTTCTAAAGTGCTCATATCCCCTATATTTTAGAAGAAAAGGTAAAAAAAAGACTCCAACAGATCCCCTAAGTGGTACCCAAAAATATAGAGGACTCAATCCCTGGATTTTCGTCCCCCATATATGGAGGACGCACACCATCCCCTAAATCGGCCCCAACGCTCCTGCGCCGTCCGATCCCCTAAATTCTTTGGTTGGTAGTTTTTGTGGACTCAGATTTTAATTTAGGGGACCATATTTAGAGGACTTGTTGGATGTTACATATTTTTAGTCTTCTATATTCTAGATTGTGTCCTCTAAAAAGTGATTTAGGGGATGAGATTTAGAGGATATTGTTGGAGGTGCTCTAAGAAGATGGGCTGGTGTGGGCCTGGGGTGTAGAAAGGAAGGAAAAGGAAGAAGAAAAAAAAAGGAAGGCCTGCGTTCGGAAGAAGGCCGTCGAGGGAAAGGAACAAGGCCACACGGACGTACGGATGTCGGGAAGGAAAACGGGCCAAAGGTGGGAAAAGGCCGAGATAGGAAACCTTTAATTAGTTTGCTAGACGGTGAATATTCATTGTATAGCATTTCCGTTAAGAAAAGTGAAATATTTTGTTACCGGAAAATATGCAAAACCCAAAGCTAGGCTATCTTAAAATTCAGCTAAAGCACCTAAGTCAAAGCCTCCACTGTTACAAGGGAATAATGTGTGTGTATACATAGTCAAAAGCACAAGGAATCTATCTACTCATGAGCTGCATTGGACCGTTAGTATTGGCTGTGGTTGATAAGTTTTGATAGAAAATAAATAATAGTAATTAAAAGACGTGATTTTTAGAAAGAGGACATGATCGGTAGGGAAAGTGAGAGAGAGATACGTGTGCGATACGGAAACAAGAGAAGTGGGTGCGTGATGCGCCCGTGATCCCTTTACTTATCCCCAAGTGAGACAAGAGCGAGAACGGTGGGGAAGCCGTTTCAATAAGTCGTATGTTTATATTAGTTTCTAATTTTTTTTCTAAGCAGAAGTAGAAGCCAAGACAAACGTAATCAGCTTAAAATTTCATCAACAATTCAAGGCCAGTCTCGGTGACACACATAGGACCTGTTTTTGGGCCTATTTTTTACGGCTTCTAAAAACGGCTTACCTAACTTTCAAATATAGTATTTTTTTAAGATAAGGTCTACAGATTAATTGTAGTACACGTTAAAAGTCTAACAGTTGTACCAGCCAAAATCGTAAGCGGATATCTCTTTCTATAATCTCTATCATGAACAGATTAAAATTAAAAATTTTCAGTTAAAAAATATAAACCACAGGCATAAACAAAAAAAAAGAACAGACTTCTACTCCACAAGACGAGGTTTTCTCTCCCAGCTTCTGAAAGCAATGCATCCATGGGACCTGCATGGCACAAGGGGAGCCTACCAACCCGGCTTGCGTTGTGCCTGTCCAAATAAAGAAGATGTGATGTAGAGATGACATTGGCTGCTCCATTTACTGCTTACATTGTCCAAATTATTTCCTTGAGTGGGATAAGTCCTGTTCTATTGGTTGGGTTGTGCTGCCAAATGACTTTTTACTCTTAGTATAAGTGTTTATGTGAAAAAACCGAAAGCTAATAAACTGTTTCGAAATGATAATAAAGAAGTTGTTATATTTGTTTATTTAAGAAAAGGTATAAGTAATAAATTATAAGCTGAAAAGAGCAGGCAATGCTCTCATATTTGAAGGAAGGTTACCCCCACCAATTCACACTTTGTTGGAACCTCTCTCTCCTGTCCTTCCGTTTTTCCTCCCCTTTTTTCCCAGGAAAAAGGTATAATTCCATGATTCGATTGATGTATTGATCCCAAATAACTCGGTAAATTCTTGGAAAAAACTATACTGAACTTTTTAAATAAAAAACTACTGGCAGAAAGTCATTTATTAAGATAAAAGGGTGAACTAAACATCTAATAGCTAGGTTCTGTAGAATAAAGGGTTGGTTCTTTGTTTATGGATGAAACATGTTTATATAAGACTTTGCCAAAATTAGTGTACCAGAAGCCACTAGCTGCTAGAACCCAGTAATTGTTGGCTCCAGCTCCTTTTGATCACCAATAAACCAAGTCACTACCAATGGCCCACTCATATGTCTGTGTCAAGAACCATTTTGTATCTGAGTATCCATACATGTACCTAGGATTGACCATATTGGACCTTACGTATTGTTAATGCTGCCCATATTATTTTGCAATTAAGCATACCTAACAGATTTCAACATCTAAGCACGATGCATGCACCACCTCAGTAAACACTTAACCTCCACTTCAAGCATGACAAAACATGTTTGTTCAAAGAAGTAGTAATCACATCTGTAACAATGAAGTCAAAAGTTTGGCTCTTTTAGATCGACACGAAATGTGTTTCCTTCGTCCAGTTATCTAACAACTGTGTAGCTAGCAACTTAAGAAATATATGTAAAGCTTTTGGCTTTAACAATTGGGGTATAAAGTAGAGAAATGGCCATGCAGGTTATCCAGAACGAACTTGCGTCTTGGAATGCAAAGCCTCGTTCTGATTCCCTCCGTGCTGAGTAGAGTTACGTATCAGCTTGCAAAAGCATTGCAAAGCCAAGAAAAAACATGAGTAACTTATCTGAAAAGATTAGTGCGCGCCTGCTGGTGCTGCGGCGGAATGGGCTGGACGCACGGTGTTCTTGAAAGCAAGGGACGGGGACTCGCGATCTCAGCTGACCAACCAGCGTAGAAATAAACCAAATTAATTGAGTTCATCGGGTCAGCCTTGACCAAACATACGATGCTTTTGCCCAAGCTGGTCAGACAATTTTAGGAGTCTGCATTCACACGTTTTAGAGAGTTCTTGGCTGATGCATCTATCTATTATATATTAAAAGCTCATTACAAGTCTTTAAAGCTGCTAAGTTCAACAAAAAAAGAAATTCAGAATAAAAAATGAAAGAAAATTAGCCATTCGATTTTTATATGAACACCAAATTAAAACCCATACATAGCAGATTTGCATACGAATTCTAACCTAAAACTGATATTCAAAATTAAATTAAAAATAACAATGAAATTAATGGCTTGGATTAAAATAAAGAGTCGATGCCAAGTGTAAAACAAATAATAGAAATTTGGAATAAAAATAAAAGGAAATCAACCATTTGATTTTTCATGTGAACTCTAAATTAAAACACGTACATACCTTAAATTCATAATGAAAATTAGATTAAAAATTAGCAGTTAGATTTATACACAAATTCTAACCTAAAAATGATATCCAAAACTAAATAAAAAACAACAACAACAAAATTTATATATTGAAACCACATGATAAGTCTTTAGAGCTGATAAGAAAAAGGAGAAATAAACTAGAAACTCTCACAAAAAAACATCAGTCTATCAATTTGATATACCCTAACTAGGTTGAACTATAGCAGCCACTGGATATTATTATTTAAAGAAAAAACATCTAAACATCCATCTATCATACCCAAGTTATAACGGCTTGAATTAAAAGAAAGAGTCTTGTGCCAATTGAATAAAAAATAGCACAAATTCAGAATAAAATATGATAGGAAATTAGTTATTTGATTTTCATAAAAACTCCAAATTAAAACCCATACACAGCTAAAATTTGAAATAAAAATTAGATTAAAATTAGCAGTTAAATTTGTATATAAATTCTAAGCTCAAATTTGTATTCAAAATTAAATAAAAAAATAACAATGAAATTAATGATTTGGATTAAAAGAAAGATTCTATGCCAAGTACAACTAAAATAACAGAAATTTTGAATAAAAAAGAAAAGTAACCATTTGATTTTCATACGAACTCCAAACAAACCTTGTACAAACCTTAAATTTAGCATAAAAAGTAGAAAAAATATCAATTGAATTTGTACACAAATTCTAACCAAAAATTGATATCCAAAACTAAATAAAAAAATAAAAGAAATTTAGAATTAAAAAATAAAAGGAAATTTTCATTGTGATTTTTATACGAATTTCTAATTGAAACCCCTACATAGCTATAATTCTGAATAAAAATTAGAAGTTCAATTTTTATATGAATTCTAACCACAAACTAAAACTCAAAATTAAACAAAAAATAAAAACAAAAAACATAATTTCAAAATAAAAATTAAACTAAATTAGCAATTTGATTTTCATAAGAACTCCAAATTAAAACCCCTACATAGCTGAAATTCAGAATAAAAATTAGATAAAATTTAGTAATTGGATTTGTATACAGGTTTTAATCTAAAACAAAAAAAATCAAAATTAAATAAAAAATAACTTTTAGATTAAAATAAAGAGTTCATGTCAAGTGCAATAAAAATTAACATAAATTTGAAATAAAAATTAGCAATTGTGGTGGTCCCGGAGCGATGACTCCGGATCCTTTGTGTAAATCACACTAGTCTAGGTTCTGCTGGTGCACACAGTAGTAACAGAGATACATATCAAGTATAAATGACATTTTTTTATTGATAAATAAAAGAGTACGGGCCTTATGGCCAATTTTACATTCTCCGTGCTCATTGGCAAAAATAAAGAAAGTAACATCGGAAGCAAATAAAAAGGGGTGAAGCCCAAGCCTGTTCACGTGCAAACAACTATAAGACGTGGCCTACTCATCCTGGTCCTCGCCGTTGTCGAAGTGCTCCTCCTTTGAGTAGTAGATTTAGCAAAGGTGAACACATAAAATGTACTCCGCAACTTACACAGGAAAAATGCAATAATAATGAAAGACTGATAAGGTGAAGGCATATAGGGTTAATTAAGCATAAAATAGAATTTCAAGAAATACAATAAATAGATAGAAATTACTGAATTTAATATTGTAAGCAAAGACAATAATTTAACAAAATAATACCGTTAATACAAACACCGGCCTGACACTAACCTAACCACGGGTATCACACCCAGACCATCTTTCTCCAGAAACATACCTCATTTCCAACCAAAACTAGTTTATGAAAAACAAAGTCTTAGGTTTACAAAGCTAAGCAGCCAACCTGGCCACACCTCCTGTAAGATTTCACCCCAATAAGGAATCCACCGGATCGGGGCCCCCTCTTGTGCCATGTGAAACTTTCTATGGCCTACACCATGCTCACATTTAACCTATAGCGAGACTCAAGTTGGGACTCGCTAATTAGTCAGCCAAAACTGTACCATACTAGTCTTATGGTAGTACGATATGGCTTTGTAGCAGTAGCTTGGTACTTGATTGCAACTGCTAATTTTGTTCATGGTTCGTGGTAATTTTCTCTTTGGAGCTTGTGGTGGTGAATTTTTTTGCCCCTTGTGTGTACAAATTTTGGGGGGGGGGGGGGGGGGGAGGGAGGGTAAATAATTGACTATCGCGTATGAGGAATTAGAGAATTGGAGAAAGCTCAAACATTTGGGTAAATCTGGTTGCCGTCCCAACCAATTTTTCCATCGCAACTCTGGAATTCGCCCTTGCAGGACCTCGTGGTCGCTGTCCCAGCCAATTTCGCGTAAGCCACTGCTCTATTCCTAAATGTTTTATTTTTTATTCTATTGCTCTTAGTGAAGTGGACAAGTTAGATGACATGGTGGATGAGTGGGCTGCCATGTCAGCCGAAAACCAGTGTTGTGATGTCTGCTTGGCAAAATCTCTATGGAAAACCACTAAAAATTGCTTTATGGGTGAAAACTAGACGGTTTGGCAATTTAGAGGGTTGGATATCCGGTTTTGCATTTGAGGGTTGGAATCTAGACAATCAACGAAGTTCAAGGTGTAAAGTAGATCTATTCTTTTTCCTATTTGTTATGAGCGGTAGACTAAACACAAACTAGATTTATCAAAACTTTGAAACTTGATGAATTTGGTTACTTTTTTCAAGAAAGGCAAATAAACACATCATTTAAGACTTTCAAAGTAGATGAGATTCTCCGCATCGGATGAATAAAAAGAAAATATTTTAACCCTTTATTTGGTAGACCTTCACGAGATGGAAGAATTGAGAGTGTGATATATGGATAGTGTTCACTTGGCTATACGGTATAAGTTATGTGATATGTGTATTATGAGCATACAGTATAGACAAGTATGCAATAGTGAAAGAAAAAGATAATGATGATATAAATGAAAAATGCTATATTATGGTATGTTTATTGCTTTGCTATATAAGTATTTGAAAAAGAAAGTTTTGGTCACAGGTAACAAGTATTGAGAAACAGAGTGAGTACTTTCTCCCTTATAATATATAATATTAAAATATCACAAATAGAGTTCTGTAGCGATCTATTTTTAAAAAAGTAAAATAACATATGTATTACTAAGTCATTTAAATATACTTTAAAGACGATGTCCATGTAAATACGCGGACCATCTACTGGTTCTCTAAAGGAGTATATATGATTATCGCTCGTCTTGTTACATGTCGATTTTTGAACGAGACGTACACATACGCCTTAGAGCAAGACCCATGAACGCTGGCCTTCCAACTTTCATGCCTACGAATATGAATAGCTTAATCATGTCGGCCATGAAGAGTTTCTTCTTGCGAAAAGAGGCACCAACTAGACCTGGATTGGCGGTCAGTTTACTACGCATGGCCAAAGGCATTTTCTCAAACCAAAAGAAAAGAAGAGAAAGAATTGCATGACCAAAAGCACGATTTGGGGATCGCCTCATGCTTGTTTATTATTCACTAGAGTTCACAAGATGTCATGGCTCACGTTGGCCTCAAATATACAGGCTGAGTTCTTTTCATATTATGGTTTATGGCTTCTCTTAAACAAATAAACATGATAAATTTTACGTCGTTGTTTCAAAACGGCTTATCACTACTACAGAAAGCCTAATACTAGATGCCAAATCACAGACGGTTTTGTAAAACCGTCTGTGACGTACACTATCACAGACGGTTTTAATTTGAAGGCCGTCTGTGGTGTTTGTGGTTGGAAAAAGGAGTATCACAGACGGTTCTTATTGCTGAACCGTCTGTGATAATGGAATATCACAGACGGTTTTTATTATAAGACCGTCTGTGATATTCCAAATTATCACAGACGATTTTTAAACATAAACCGTCTATGATACTCCTTTTTCCCGCCACAAACACCACAGACGGCCTCCAAATTAAAAGTCCGACAAACGTACAGAGATTCCCAGATTTTAATTCAAGACAGATTTAATTCATTACAAAAATTCGACAAACAGAGATTCCCAGATTTTAATTCAAGGCAAATTTAATTTATTACAAATCTAAGAGAAAAAGAGATTCTCATATTTTAATCTTCTGGGCTTTATATGCTTCTTCTTCAACTTCTGGAGTTGGAGGATCAGCCGCTGAGTTCTTGAATGTCGTGAAGATTGTCCTTGCCCTCTCCACTTCCTCCTCTAGCCTGGGTAAATCATTAGCATGTCCCATAATCTCAAAGAGGATGCCATGATAAACTCCAACAGAATCGGCCGATTCTGCTTGATCGGAAAGGTTATCTATCACACTCTGCACTTCCGCAAGAGCTTCCTCCGCTTTGTGGACATTGTAGAAAAGAACAAGGCTGAGGGCGGTTTCCTTTTCGTGAGCAGCAACGAGACACCTCCGTTGACGGCGGATGATGAGGTCTAGTTGACGGACGATATTAGAAGCGAGTCGAGGAAGGAGAGCAGGGCGTGAGCGGAGGAGCTGCTCCAGACGTAAATTGTTGGCCGTCTGTGTAAGGTTGCCGCCGAACAACTCATGATGGATAGATGAGAGGAAGGAGATGAACAAAATTTTAGATGTCATTGTTGAGAAATGTGGTGATGATCGAAGAAGATGAGGGAGAGGACAGTTTAGATCGAAAAAATGGAATAGTGCGTGCAAATATAAGCATTATCACAAACGGTTCATATTCAAAACCACCAGTGACGCTTTGTATATAACTGCCGTCTCTTACATTAATATCACAGACCGTGACGCTTCGTATATAACCGCCGTCTCATACATTAATATCACAGACTGTTCGTAAACTGCCTTATCACAGACGGTTCTGAGTTTAGAACCGTCTGTGATAATCCCCTATATATACCCTCTGGCTAGGGTTTTCTGTGTATTATGCAGTTATTCTATAACTAAATCCCGATCTGCCTCCCCGAGCCCTCGCCGCCGCCTCCCTCGAGCCCTCGCCGGCCGCCTCCCCGGGCCGTCGCCTCCCCGGGCTGTCGCCGCCGCCTCCCCGAGCCCGTCGTCGCCACCTCCCCGAGCCCGTCGCCGCCGCCTCCCCGAGCCCGTCGTCGCCGCCGCGGCCTCCCTGGGCCGTCGCCTCCCCGAGCCCTCGCCGCCGCCTCCCCTAGCCCCTGTTCTTCTGGTGATTTCGAATATCACCGGTCTTGTGAGTGAGTCTGTGATTTTTGTATGCAATTTGTGTGGGCTGTGCACTGGGAGACATAGATTGCTTGTGGGATTGGTTGTTGCTCGATGATGATATAAATCAATAAATCATATACTGATATTGGTTAAATTAGTTTTTGAGCTCTAATTACTGTCAACTCTGTTATCACAATTAAGTTTGTACTCTGGAAGACATTCTCTAGACATTGATATATTGTTCTTGTGCCATTCGGTTCTTGCTGTTTTCATATTATAGCAAATCCATATACTGATCTGTTAGGAATTAATTTTGACAAGTTAAAGACTAATTCATTGAGTGAAAGTTAACTTGTATTTGGATGGATTTGCTTCATTAAATACTGTTGTCTGAATATATGCATGCTGGATATATTAATCTTGAGATTGTAGAGTTTGTATCTAGAGCTCAAATGACTGAATTCATTATTTGGCATAACCAATCAAGGAAGAGTATATGATTTAGTAGCGAGACGGCCAAGATTAATCTTTTGCAACCCTACAATTTGAGAGCACAAATTAATCAATTAAAACTTGAGCTTGTTGCTAGTCTTAATTGATACATATTCATGTTTAGAATGTTATTGATTCTATTATTGATGCTTGTTGCTTGTTGCTTCATATTGCTACAGACGGTTTTTACCTAAAAACCGTCTGTGATAATCACCTATCGCAGACGGTTTTTAAGTTAAAAACTGTCTGTGATAAGCAGCTATCACAGACGGTTTTGAACTAAAAACCGTCTGTGATATATCAATATCACAGACGGTTCGATAACCGTCTGTGATAACCTTCGATTATCACTGACCCATAAATTCAGACGGTTCAGAAAACCGTATGTGATGACGTTTCCGAACCGTCTGTGATGACCTTTTCTGTAGTAGTGTATAGAGATAGTTTTTTTTGAAGTGATTTATCGACTTATCAGTATTTGGTTTATTCACATAAGCGCTCGCGTTAGTACTAAAAATCATAAGCTATAAACCGTAGCCAAAAGGAACCCACCCATAGTATATGCCAAGCAACTTGGAGAGTATCAGGGAATCGTCCCAGAGCTGTCATCGTCCCATGGTACAAACCAATAGTCAAGTTCCATCCTCCTTAACCCCTGCACTTTCTCTGCACAAAGATCATAACAAATTGCACCAAAGCCACCACTCTCCATCAGCTTAGGCCACATCTACTCACTGATCAATACTAACATAAATATAAGATCCATCCTTACTTTGAGATCCTAATACTATGTTTAACCTCCACTTTTGTAATTGAAAAACTTATCATTGTGCCCTCTTGCTCCCTCATTGCGTGGTTCTTTTGATCCTAAGAAAAAATGACAAGCACAAACAGGTAGGTAGCATTGTATAGGCAGATACTAGCATATAATAGGGGTCAAGCACTGCTCACGTGATAATCTTAGTCATACACCATTACTTGTTTCACTTCGTGAAATGAAATGGAACGCCTCGTGCATTGAGAGCCAGCATCCCCCTTCCCTTTCTTTTGGTAGTGCTCTACCAACTTTAAGTTGGTTTTTTCCATGCGAGTTCTTCTTCACATCATACTGCTTGGCTACCGAGTTGATCCTAACACTTTAATAGCTCACAGTTATCGCTTATCAGACTTAGAGATCAAACCGACCAAGTTACTAGTCCAATGGCTCACTAGCCTAGGTAGTGGTTTGCCCAAGTCTAGTAGTAGATGCAAAATCTTCTACTTTGGCTGAAAAACTCTTTTAATTTGTAGAAAAGAAAGGATAGTACTAAATACTAACAAATGTATATATATCTAGACTACCTGTTCATCAAATCTTGCAGGAGGATTTGGATAAGAACTTTCTATCTGAATATTTTTTTTCCCTATGTCAGAATGGGTATCTGAATCTGGCTTCAAATAGTTACCCCTCTCCGATCTTTGTCGGGACTCAGGACTCAGGACCGTTTACATGGCCTTGGGTCAAAGAACAGACAACTTTGGCCCACTAGGGCAGTACACATTGTTCCATCTAGTATTCGACTGGCATTCGTATTGGCTTTTACTGATGGACACTGATACATCTATAGCGGCCATTGCTGCCTGCTGAGAGAGAACCAATCTACAGTCTTTCCTGCATTATTAGATTTATAGGATTCAGGGTCCCAAAGAACTTGACAGGCTATAAAAATTTCGCTAACTTTTCACCAGAAAATTTCCCGAAATCGTACTGAACATGATGAAGATTGAAAAGGGGGGCAAAAGGGAGGACGGAAAAGAAGGGCGCAAACCAATCAAGGCGAAAGGAAGGCGAGGCTACGAAGGAATCGGCCATGACCACTGCAACGCATTCTCACCAAGGAAAAAACCGCACTGGTGATTGGGATGTGCATGAGTACAGCTTTAATAATGCAAGCATCAGCAAGCAAGCAGGGCACTGTCCCGTTTGCATTAAGGTTTTAGTTAGCTCTCATATTAACAAGGCTGCATCATTGCTGCTTAATTATGCCACTAAGTAATCCCTTCTAGCGCTGTATCTTATCTTCTTCTTTTGCGCCTTTACGGCAAAGGAGAATTCTTCGTCGTCACGCACCAGCCTTACGCAATTCGCAAAAGAGTAGGTGCCACCACTGGGCATGATAATATATTTATTCCTCTTCGTTTTATTTTTTTTAAATTCAGAGTAGTATTCTGCAGTGTAATTTCTTCTTGCTTTTGGGAAAGATATGAGCAATGATTGCCCAATAGTGGGACGACTTAAGACTTAGTTAATTCTCTAAGACATCGATATGCGAAGAATAAAAATTTGAAGAGATCAGTACTTTGATCCAATTGAGTGTCATGGTAGCTCAGCTTCTTGTTACCTATGTTATCGCAAATTTCACAGGAATTTCTACTGTTTAATAATTATACAGAGGAGTGAACAAATTGACTACTCGCTGTGAAGTGTTCTTGAGAACGATCTCATCAGGATGATATAGCTGGTTAAAGAAAAATGATGATGCAGCACCAAAAAAGCAAACCAGGAATAAAGACAAGTGGCATAGGACAAAAAAAAAGGTGTAAAGGAGGCTTCTTTTTTGGGAGGGTTGAGGAGGTTTAGCGATCAGAAGGGCATACCCAGAAATGGTAAGTTCCACCATGCACCAAGCTGGTGAATCTAGTGATGTCCCTTAATTGCATCATGGAATCTGACATGAGCCCCATTATAGGGTCATCACAACATGAGTATTACTTAAATCATCCTTACCTTCATGAGGCCCCAAAGGCACCCTAGCAATAGAAGCAAGTCTTGGTAAAGCTCAGTTTACAATTGTGTGTGACCCTACTGCTGTAAGCCTGTGTAACTAGTAGTGTCTGCATACCTGTGGGTAACAAACTAACAAGTTTAAGGGTCGATTTAACCTGTGGAAGTTCTTGTGCCAAAGCAAGTTTTCTTTTGCGTCTAAAATATGCTCAGTTATGACTTGAGTAAATGCCTTGGCTGCTTAGTCTTCTTGCTGTCTTGCATGCAACTTTCTGCTTAATCAGTAGGTGACAGTGGATGTGGTGTATTTAACCATCTTTGCTTGGTGGTGTTTTGTAGTACAATGCAAGTGTTATGCCTTTCCAGGGCAGTATCATTCACTTGTGTTATCTGAAATTGTTGAGCAGCTAATGTGTCGATCTGTCGAAGTAACCAAGTGTGTGTCGGCAATGCAGGCTTAAAAGCATACTTCTTTCACTCGTGAAAGTTACCGTCTTTCTTCTCTGTTAGAATCATGTGCATACTTTCCTGGTTCGCGCTAGTTAGGTGACGATGGGTGCGTACGTGTTAAGTCGGTACGACTGAGGGCCTTCTTTTCGGCTGCGGCTTATAGCTTTTGGTTGAAATTTTTGAATTTTGTCTATTTACGGTACAAATTACGGAGAGACAGATACTCATTTGCGATTTTGACTGGTACAGATGTTGGGCTTTTAACGTGTAGATCGTTTAACTTGTAGACCTCGTCTTGAGAAAATACTCCATTTGAAAGTTAGGTACTGTAACAAAAGCCAAAAGCCGTCGGCTTCGGAGAAAAAGAACATGCCCTCTATCTAGTTTTTTTAGAATTTAGAACCATGCCTTATAAAGAGTTTTAGATAAATCTATTAGGATTATAACCCATACTTCTTTTCGGATTAAGATTTCTACTCTAAATTTAAAAAGTATTAGGAGGGACTATATAAATCATGAGATGACTATAAAGAGAACCAAATAACTAAGTAAAGAAACCACTTATCCAAAAACAGAGGACATACAAGAGGATTAGAGTCTAGAATATTCTTTAGCACTAGATTCTTATATAATACAAGGATCCGAGGGTCTTAAAATATTCGAGAGGGTTATAAGCGAGTGACAATCCTTTATACTTTTTTTAGGGTTATGCTTAAAGAATTTACAGTCAACTTCATCAAATCTTTTCTTTCTCATCATGGTTACTTCAATGTCATTATTTTTGTTTTCTCTACAATATTCATTTTCTTCATTCTTGATACCGTATACACTCGTGTCGTATCTCATAAACTCTAATCCGATCCAGAGACTATTGTGCATAAGGAGGGCTATCAAAGTATAACAAGTGGTATCAGAGCTAATACTGGATTAATCTGGTTTGTAAGAATGTCAGTAAAACGTCAAGTGGAACAAGATAAAGATCGATGTCAACGATGTGGAATCCAGTAGAAAAAATTAACGGCGGAGAAAATTAAGAAGAACAACATGGTTGTCCTATTGACATCATCTCTACTATGTAGGTGATAAATATTTTCGTTGAAAAAATCACTCTCAACTGCAATAAGGTAGTTGCATAACTGTTGAAGGTGGATCCTTGAAAAGATATCGAAATCTTCATCCTCGGGTGATCAAGCATGGCTGTAGTAGGTGTTGTTAGGGCTGTAAAAAAAGCTCGAAGCTCGCGAGCTGCTCGAGCTTGGCTCGCTCTAGACTCGATTCGAGCTCCAAACGAGCCGAATTCGAGCTTCATCCTAAGCTCGCAAACTTTAACGAAACGAGATCGAATAGCTCGCGAGCTTAGGATTTTTTACCCCCCAATTCCCCCCGGCCCCCACCCCTCCCTCCCGCCTCTCCTCTCAAATTCTCCCCCACCCGCGGGCCTCCGCCTGCCCCCCACCCGCGGCCCCGCCCCCGCCGCCCGCCGCCCCTCGCCGCCCCCCGGCCCCCCCGCCACCGACCCCCTCTCCCGAGTCCCGCCCCCCGTCCCCTTCCTCTCCCCCGCCACCGCCTCCCCGTCCCCCTCCTCGCCCCACCGCCGCCTCCCCGTCCCCCTCCCTCCTCTCCCCCGCCGCCGCCCCTCCTCCCCCAACCCCTTCCTCTCCCCCGCCGCCGCCCCCCGTCCCCCTCCCCCCCCCCCCCCCCGCCGCTGCCGCCCCTCCTCTCCGTCGCCACCACCGCCCCTCCTCCCCCCGCCGGCGCCCCTCCTCCCCCCCGTTCCCCTCCTCGGCTCCTCGCCTCTCGCCCCGCCGCCGCCCCCCGTCCCCTTCCTCTTCCCCGCCGCCGCCCCCCGGTCCCCCTCCTCGCCCCCGCCGGCCGCCGCCTCTCCTCGCCCCCCCCCCCCCCCCCCCGCCGCCGCCCCTCGTCCCCCCGGCGCCCCTCCTCGACCCGGCCCGCCGCCGCCCCTCCTCTCCCCCGCCGCCGACGCCTCTCCTCCCCCCGGCGCCCCTCCTCGACCCGGCCCGCTGCCCCTCCTCGACCCGGCCCGCCGCCGACGCCTCTCCTCCCCCCGGCGCCCCTCCTCCCCCGCCGGCGCCGCCCCTCCTCGACCGGGATCCGACCACGCAGGTACGCACCGAGCCTACACGAGCCGAGCTCGAGCGAGCTCGGTAGAAACTCGAGCCGAGCTCGAACCCAGCTTAAAGTTCGATGTTGATCTTAGGCTCGCTCGAGCTCGGCTCGAGTTTCTACCGAGCTCGAGCTGGCTAGGTCAAGCTCACTCGAGCTCGGCTCGTTTACAGCCCTAGGTGTTGTAGGCAGAAGTAGGGGTGCTAATGGGTTGGGTTCAAACAAGTTAAACGAGTTGGGTCCTTAATCAGGTTGGCTTTGGATGGGTGGAAACGGGTTAGATTAGGTTGAGTTATCTCATAAAAATGGTTGGGGTGGGGTGGGTATAGAAATTTCAGGTTAACATTGGGTTGTGAACGGGTTCAAATCATGGCATGGCCTAATGGGGTGTAAGATAGCCAGACTACTAGACTGGGAGAGCGGTGATGCCGTGAGCTTGTGACTCCACTGACTCGAGTTGGAGAATGGAGCCGCTGCTGCCGTGACGCACCAGCGTGAATCACCACCGCCACTGTTGACTCCTTCCTCCTCAAGGTTGTCAGTATCACGACATGTATCATAGTATCGTATGATCCGACCAGAGGTAGATGATATGGATCACAATATGGATCAAAATTAGATAGTATCGCAGTGGGATCACGATCCTACTTGTAGAATCATTAGGTTCAGGTAGGATCGCAGTGGGCTTGTGATCCTGACAACAAACTATATTTTCAGTAACCTAGTTTCATTGCACTTAACCTGTGCCAATTACTTGCTTGCATTACTTGTCCTTTACACACCTTACTTGCGATCATTGTTAGGTACTTGCTGAGATTTTCAATCTCATGCCTGCTCTTTCCATTCTCAAGTAAAAGGATAGTGGATTAATAGCAACATGCATAGATGCGAGTTCTCTGAGTTTTCAGCACCGTGGTATGTTTTCTTATTTACTCTTTCTTTGTTTGGAAGTGAATTGGTCCCATGTTCGAAACATTTATTTCAGCTTCCACTGGTTCTCCAATAAAGTAATATTTGCTCTTATTTATTCTTCACTTTGATGATGATGTTCTATAATAGTATCTCATATTCGTATGTAATGTGTTACATTTACATATTTAGAAATATAATTCAATTATTATATAAAATATATATTTTTAAATTTTTTTGATAGAACCGTGATTCCACGATTCGATCCTACGACCTAATCCCGTTAGATAAAAAACGATCCTACTTGGTATCACCATCCTATCAACCTAGCTACTCTATCTTCGTCGCAGCTGGTACCCGCCCCCGGATCTCCTCGCAATGCTTTACTCGAAGCTTTGCCATTGATCCTTGCAATGCTGCAAAAAATTCTTGCTTTATTCTGTTTAGATATGTTACATCTGCAGAGAGCAGAGTTTACCTGAAGCTTGAAATGGCAAAAAATACAGGGAAGGGAAGGCGAAAAGAGGCAGGGCTCTCCCGGTGATTAATACGGTGCAGCCTCAGCACCAACGCGCCGGCCGCCGGTGATGTGTCTCAGGCTCTCAGCGCTTCTTGTTGACGACGAAGGCTGCAGCAATGGCGACTGCAACCCCTGCAGCAACCATCAGCATGGACACGAGATCACTCCTGAGGTTGGGCTTCCCTGCCTTCTCCGATTTGCTCTTCTTTCAGAAACGAGATGCCATCTAAGAGTTCAGCACGCAGAAAGAGCAGGAATCATGTGGTGATCTAAATAGAAAACAGAGACAGCCCGGAGATTGCCTAGTGCAAAATTTGAGAAATGAAAGATTGATGTAAGATGTTATTCGTGTAGCCGTGCAGGCCTGGCTCTGACCTTGTGTTGATGTTGCTGTTCTTGCGTGTTGCCAATGCCAGAGGAGGTGTCATCGACGGTGGGCTCTTCAGGAGGGGCGCCACCATCCAGCTCACAGACGGCTTCTGCTGCGGGCTCCGACTGCTCGTCATCGTCGCTACTGCTACCGCTGCTGCTGGCGTAGCTGCTCCTGCAGGCCTCGTGAACTGTTCTTTCCTTCGGGGAGAGCGAGCTAGCCTCCTCCACTGAACTTGCCTGCTCTGGTGAACCTGTCATTGCATTTCAGTCAGATGGGTTGGGGAATAGGTTGGAAACAGGTTGAACCCATATCAAGGAAATTGGGTCAGCTTGGTTTGGGTTGGAGTTACATGTGAGTTGGGTTGGGTTTTGGAGGTAGAGCAGTAGGCTTATTTGGGTTGGGTTGATGTGCTACATTGAAGTGGGTTAGGGTGGGTTTGGGTTGGGTTTTAACCCATTAGCATGTCTAGGCAGAATCAAAAGTCACAAAAGGAAGAAGAGCAAGAATAAGGGCACATGTATATGTTATCTATGTGATAAGGGAAGTCGCGTGATAAAAGACTATTCGAGTTTCAAGCAAATGGATGATGCATGCTCAATGACGGTAGTAAAGGATAATTCAGACACACTAGTCGTCAGTTAATTAGGTACTTCTTATGGATGAATATTATATTCAAGTTGTTGCTTTCATATATATTTGGCGAGTGAGACATTTGAAGGACCTCTACGTTCGGCGCATGGAACTATTCACTTAGCGGATTGTAAGGAGTATGCAATTCTAAGATGAGAACTGCTACATTGGAGATGTATAACGGAGCACATTGCATATTGACGAGAGTTCGGTATGTTCCTGGCTTAAAGGGAGGAACCAACCAACCAAGCAAAGAAGCCACTCATCCAAAAGCAGAGAGCGCATGAGAGGATTAGATACTACAAAGCAAAGAAGCCACTCATCCAAAAGCAGAAAGCGTATGAGAGGATTAGATACTACAAAGCAAAGAAGCCACTCATCCACGGGCGCCTTCGGCTGTGTCATGGGACTTCGTCGCTCTCCTCGTTGGCATCGCCTTGGAGGGGCGGCCCACCCCATGACTCCGCCTTCATGTGCCGCCCACGTCGGACATAGGACATCGAGGACAGCCCATGCCCTTGGCGTGGGACTTCTTCGCATGCGCCTATGCGCCGCTCAAGTCTGGGCCGAACGAAAGAATCCGGCGCCGATAGATTTACACATCCAAACCCCTGGGGCTGGAGGTACCAATTGGATCAGCTCACCCATCAGAACCTTCATGCTTGTTGGTGGGGGACAGGGGCTTGGATAGTTGGTCACGTCAGCTCGCCCATCGGGACCTCCACGCTTGCTGTCGAGGAATACTATTGTAGAGGTGACCCAACCCCGTGACTGGGCTTTGCAACTGATTCGATATGTAATAGGCCCAATTGTATAGAGAAATATACCAATGCACCCTCACCTTTTATAATTATCAAAGGGATAGGATGGAAAATAATTCTATCCTACCCTATTCAGGTATATAAACCCCTAAGAGAGGTATGAAAGGGGGGAACCACTCATTTTACATACGAGCTCTCTCTTTCCTGTCTCTAACTCTCTCTAGCTCTACGTTCTTTCATGGAGAAAGGGGTACCCTATACTCCCTGTTGTAGCAAGGCCATAACATGTACGCTTGTGTCGTATCTCACAAACTCCAATTCGATATAGAGATTGCTGCGTATAAGAAGGGTATCATAGTGTACCAGTATTTATGCATTTATTCCTGTATGCGCATAATTAGTGCATCCTAAGCATGAGGCCCAGGTGATAATATTAGATACTAGAAGCTCTTTTTATACTTGGCTCCTTTTGAAGGGAAGGCAGCTGGCTATCTATATAACCCCGCATCACTTCATCTGGCCAACTGGTGTCCTTTGGAGCTGAGATAGAGCACAACATCTGTGGTGTGGAGGCCCTTGTGTTCAGCAATTCACCGTTCCAGTGCTTGAGTGCTTTGTAGGCCATCCTTAGTCGACGAAAAAATCTCACCCAGGTACTAAATTTCTCAGTTTATTTGATTAATTGATTTTGCCTGTTCTGTGTGTCATCTTAGTGAAGGGCAATTAAAATCCCACTCTTTGGCTGTTGTTCATGTGGGTTAGAAACAATTATAAGTGATGTTTCTGTAGGAGTTATTATCTGATTGACAACAAAGACATCAAACTGCAGCTTGCCATTCATGGTTTATTTATCTTCTCATTCCTGGTGGGGTGAAAGAAAGGCATGATTTTTTCTTGGGGCTCATGCAGATATTAACTTCTCAATAGCTGCGGTCTCTAAATTTTCATTATTAGTGAGTTTTAGTTGGTCTTGTTTAATTTGCTGTTTGCTTTTTTGTTCTGAATGGACCTGCAATTAATGGTACTAGACTAATCATATTCTTTTCTCCAATAAGTCTGGAATAGCACTCCTAAACCATATGTTCATGAGAATCTTTATTGTCGGAATAAAACGCCTCAAGCAAGTGATCAAACGTCTATATTTTTTCAAAGAGCATATCTTTCTTATAGTATTTTCTAAGACCCTATCGTCTTTCATGTTCATGGAACACTGGACAACCTACAGCAACTGCGTAACTTCCAATATTTACAAATCATACAGCTAATTTTCCCCTGTTGGTAAATGAATTCTTGTTTTCAGTTTCACAGATACGAGGTGATCAGTTCAAGTATTATTTTTAAGGGAGACCAATTCAAGTATGATATAATGGAGCTTTACCCTGGCTATCTTGAAGACCATTTCAACATCCACAAGCTTAGGTGTGTAATTCCTATAACCCAACCCCTTATTTCTTCAGAATTTTTCCATTTGATTCTTAGCAAATACAAAAAAAGGTAATCACAACTGTTGCATTGGCACCGTGTATGA
This sequence comes from Dendrocalamus latiflorus, assembly GCA_017311315.1. Classification (NCBI taxonomy): domain Eukaryota; kingdom Viridiplantae; phylum Streptophyta; class Magnoliopsida; order Poales; family Poaceae; genus Dendrocalamus; species Dendrocalamus latiflorus. Next base: position 34,054,132 of record CM029637.1, read on the forward strand.
AGTAGAGCACGATGGCAAACACGGAGGAGAGTTTACAACTGTAACGCCATTTACACACACTAGTTTTTCATTACTTGCGGCACAGCATGCTGTAAACTGAATAGATCTTTTAGTGGAGCAAGTGGACTAGTGCATCCAAAGCGAGATCATGTCAGCTAAAATAAACAAAACAAAGGCAAAGCCTAGAAGAATAACACGCCATTAACCGGCTTTCAGAATCGCCATCTAGGATCGAAGTGCTACATCAAGAGATACTTTGTGCTAATTCTCGAAAAGTATAAGGGAGAGATGCTTTGCTTTGCCCTCTGCCTAGACAGCCACGCACTCGTTTTCTTACTTCGGCCCGTAGGTTACCCTGAATTTGCGGGGCACCAGGGGAAAAAGGCGTCTTGCATCTTCGCCAACCCAGTGTATGGTAAGGGAAAGGCGACTGCCCCCTCCCCTCAAGTGCTTTGGCTGGTCTGAAGAAAGTGATGAGATGACCGATGCATCAACGTTCACCACCAACTGACCAACCAATCAAACATTCCTTTTTTTTCTTGGCATCATCCCTCCTTTTTCTTGTTTCGTAGCAGTGCATTGCTGCGCACAGCAAAAACAATTTCCTATATTCCCCTGGAAAGCACGAATTCTTGTAGAATTTTTATTGGCTCGGGTCTAACAGGACATCAGTACATGGCACCTTCATCTTATACTTCATTTTTCGCGCGTCTCCCTCTATTTCATCGCCATCTCTACGGATTTTCATCTCTTGGCTTCATATAGTCGACATGGTTTTATTGCTTTTAGATTTGTATCTTTTATGGTACACAGACAGCCCTGTGCCAAGATCTATCCTGCCCGCACGTGCGGGGGCAGCGAGCATAACGAAATTTGGTGAACATTGCTATGCACATCACTGCACTGCTGTTCCTGATAAGTTGGGTGGTGAGGTTTTGAGCTATCCATGTTGCACAGGGAGCCGACAGGCGAAGCCCACCGCTTTGCGTTTTGTGCGCGAGCTGGATAGACCGGCCTAACCTGTTTTTGCCGTAAAAAGCAGAGTGGCCGCGCCAATAATTGGAGGACATCCATTATCGTCTCGTCTCGGTGTGCTGGCCTGGCAAATCCTCTCCACTACGTGTGGAGCTTCTGCTTTGGTCGTGCGTGCGTGCAGGATGTAACGTCCCATAAAAAAAAAACAGCTAGATTCATGAACGATGAGCCATGATAGCGCTGGCAATAGGATCTGGGTTAATTCATACGATGGACTCGGTTGGCGTCAAAGGTAGGGCCAGGATTCTGAGCCCTTGCGTAGACTTGTTAAATCAAGAGGAGCGAAAGCGTAACATGAGTTATTGAAGTGGTTAAGGCCTTGGGGCTTCGTATTGTTCACTGTGCTTGCTGCGGCGTGACGTCGCTGCTGATGGACTGATCGGCGGCTCAGTCTCACCACCCTCTACACGCTTGCCCGATTTTTCAGCTTTTTAGCTGACTTTCATTTCGCTTCTTTGTTAGACCTACTAGCCACAACCAAAAGATGTAAGTGATAACCTAAAAAAGCAAGTGGTTAACTAGCTAGCTGCTTAAACTGTGCTAAGAAATGGCTGGGAATCTATATAAATAAAGATCTGTTCATATTATTTTGTATTTTTAGAAACAGAAGCTAATACGAACACCTCAATTTCTATAAACCACTTCTATCAGCCACTACCTTTCGCTTTTACATATTAGAGTTGTATAGCAAATACAATTATATTTTATTATAGATAGTAAAGCTATATGCCAAAAACAATTATATTATAATATTTAGTTGTGTAATTGCGCGAGTAAATCCGCTAGCTTATTTCTAACACCGGCTGGTATAGTGGCTGTCTGTGTCAATCTAACCCTAGCAAAGAAATGGACTTAAGGTGCCGTTCGGTTGGGCTGCAATAAGTTTGTTTATGGTTGAAATTGTAATGCAGCTGGCTAAAATTACATTGTAGTTGATGGTGGTTTATTTGACGTAACTGAATTTTAAAAAATTTAAAATAGAAAACAGGTTAGTCCATCACGGACAACGCAAACAAATACAGGAAAAAAGAACTGGCATAAAAGCTAAAAAACCAAAAAGTCAGAAAAAAGACGAAATTTAAGAATAGTGAAAAAATAAAGGGAGTGTCTATACAACATTTGACCGTTTTTGAGGATAAAATTAGTCAGATTTTGAGCTGTTAGATGGAGATCCAACGCCCTAAATCATTTATTTTGGAGGGGATCATTTTTTAGGGGGGCTTGTATGGGTGTATCTGTTGAATAGAGATCTAACGTCCCAGATCAATCTGACCATTTTTGTCTTTCAAAATAGTCGAATATTATATAGATATTTCTAAAAATAAATTAGAAGTTACAAGTCGAAATGAGCGGCCCGCATAGCACACCGCCGGGATCCGCCAGTGTACAGCGACGTACGCGCGTCGCACGGCGCGGAACTGGGCCTTTGGCCCCACCAATCAGGACCCCGCACGCCAGCGGCACGTCCCCGCAACGCCGAGCAAGAGAGCAAATCCAGCAATAAGGAGCCGTTGAGATTTGAGAACACAACGAAACAGAAGCAGAGACCGCAGAGAGAGAGAGAGAGAGAGAAGGCGGCGATCGTTTGCCGTACGTGGAGCAGAGACGGCCGAAAGCGAAGCAAAGCTCAGCCACTGGCCGCTGCAACTCCCATCCTGCCTTTGCAAAAGCCAAAACGAAAAGCCAGTCGCGCGCGCGCTCCCCGGCCGCTTCCTTGCACGCACACTGCTGTTCAGATTCCAGGTTCCACTCCTGCTCGAGCATCCATCCACTCGCAGGCAGCCAGGCACGCAGCTGCTCGGATTCTCCCGTTGCCTCCGCTCGTCTCACGCGCCGGCCCCCTCTAGCAGGTCCCTATTTGGATACGCTTAAAATTTGATTCTGATAGAATTAAGCGAGAATACCACCCAAACACTTTGATTATTTTTCGATTCTTTCAACCGCCGTGGTGGGAAAGATCGGCATTTGCACTGAGAATCCAAAATCTTGTACCGCAAGCTCAAGGGGCCGTTTCTTCCACCGCGACGATTCTTCAGACTGCAGATTCTTCAGACCGCGACTTATCAGAAAATCCTGATAAAATTAAAATCGATTCTCAGATAAGCGTATCTAAACAGGGCCTAGGAAGCACAGGTTCTCGCCTCTGGCCACCTCCCGGTCGGTAACCTTAATTCCCAACCACAACTTGCAAATTTAACCTCTTCCTCCTTCACTTGCGCGCGCGCGCGCGTTTCGCGATCCTTGTATTCTGACTGTTTAATCGGAGAGGACTGCGATCGGTGGCGCCTCTGTCCTGTTCGGTCTTTTCTCTCCGACGGCAGATGCATGATAAGATCTTTTTTCGTGGCGGGAGTGCGCAAAGTGGCCGTCACCTCGGCTATCGGATCATCAGCGCGATCCATCCATCATCACATCATTTGTCGCGTACGAGTCTGCGCCTGGGACTTTGGCAAAGTGCTCCCCGGTGGATGGCGCCTTTCCCGGCACTTTTTTTTGGAGCTGCATGCGGCCGCACTTGGAGAGCATATTGTTTTTTGGCTTTGCAGCTGCGACCTTTGTGCTGTGCTGTGCTGTATGCACATTCCATTCCCAGTTCAAAAGCCTCGCCTTTTTTTCCTCTCTCCCTGCTTGCAAGTTGCGGTGATCCTTAGTTTGTACTTGATTTTTTTTTTCTTTTCAAAAGCCTTGCCTTTTTCCCTAGGTGTGTATAGTTATTACCCGGATGTTTTCTTTTTAACTATCATCCAGTTTTGAGACCGTTAGATTAGAGATCGAACGGCCCTTTTTTTGGAGGGGGGAAATTATTTTTTGAGGGGGAGATTTTTTTTAGAGGGGGTGGGGGAGAATTTATGGCCGTTGGATCTCTAATCTAATAGTCATAAATCTAGATGATAGTTAGGAAGAAAACATCCGGATGATGTTTATCCATACCCTTTTCCCTTCTCTCTCTATTCTTTGCAGTGATCCTTAGTTTGTACTTGCTTTTCTCTCTCTCTTGGTTAACATCAGCAGCGCTTCCCCTCCGGAGTACATGACCTCGGCGTCGACGCAGTTCGCGGCGCCCGTCAGAATGGGGATATACGATCGGCCGCCGCAGCTCGGCATGTGGAGTAATGAAGCCTTCAAGGTCGACAGCAGCCAGGCCACAAGCGGGTCCACGATCATGGAGGCGGACACGAAGTTTGACACTAGGGTGAGGAATTATCATTACCTTTGATTTGTTCTGCTCTGGCTTCTGTGATTTATCGGTCGCTCGCGTACTCATTTTGATGAGCTTTGCAGATGGAAGAAGTTCCACAAGTAGCGCTGGAGCCAGCAAGAAGTATTGATCAGGAGGCAAGCAAGCCGCCAGACAAGGTGACCATCGCATAGTACAACCGAAGCATCTTTCTCCTGTCCTTTTAACTGATACAGCAGGGCTAACCTGTACTTAGTCTCTTAAATAATATATACTGTAATACAGATAATTCTCTAAACTAATTAGCTTAATTAGCAGCCCATTTCATATGTTAATTTGATTTATTCTTGCAAGACAAAATAATGTTCTGCTTACAAAATTGGAACGATTCTATTCAGGTCCTGAGAAGACTAGCACAGAACAGGGAGGCTGCTCGGAAAAGCCGCCTTCGGAAAAAGGTAATCGACAAGAACTAAACCAATCTCGTGTTATCATCATGCATTCATGCTATCCTATCTCATTATTGACTCCATTTTTCTGTTGCACAGGCTTACATCCAGCAACTAGAGACAAGCCGGATTAAGTTGGCCCAGTTAGAGCAAGAGCTTGAACGGGCTAGACAGCAGGTACATGCATGGATAACAATCTGTTTCTTAGCCACTTCATCAATCTATGTTGCATTTACTGATTGCATTGCTACTGCTCTGATGCAGGGTCTATATCTAAGTGGGAGCCTAGGAGACTCAACTGTCGGATTAACAGGATCAACAGATCCAGGTTAGGTTTTGCGCCAATAATTCTATACGATCAACAGATATTTTTTTGTAAAAAAAATTCTTTTGGATCGTTCTGAAGCACGAACAGTATTGCTACTGAACGGAATTTTCAGGACAAGAACAGCTCCAGGTGTATCTTATCCAACTGCCGGTTTGTGTAGTTTCACGTGCAGGCGTTGCTGCTTTCGAGGTTGAGTACAATCATTGGGTGGACGAGCAAAACAGGCACACGGGTGAGCTGAGGACTGCCCTCCAGGGACAGACGAGTGAGCTAGAGCTCCGCATGCTCGTCGAGACCGGACTTAGAAACTACGACCACCTCTTCAGGATCAAGGAGATCGCCGCCCACTCCGACGTGTTCTACGTCATGTCCGGCATGTGGAAGACCCCCGCCGAGCGGTTCTTTCTCTGGATCGGCGGGTTCCGGCCTTCAGAAGTTCTCAAGGTGGATCACTGGCACTGAACCGTACATCTTCAGAACCACCGGTGCTAGCTTCAGCACTGTATTCTTGGACGTTTGTCTTACATGTTGAGTCTTGTTGCTGGTATCAGGTTTTAAGCCCGCAACTCGAGGACTTGACGGAGAAGCAGGTCGTCGAGGTCTGTCGCCTGCAGCAAACCTCGACGCAGGCCGAAGACGCCCTTTTGCAGGGCATGGAGAAGCTGCAGCAAACGCTCATGGAGGCTCTGACGGCGACCGATCCGTTCGGATCATCAGACGTGGTGCAGATGGCAAACGCGGTGGAGAGGCTGAAAGCCCTCGCCAGCTTCGTATTGCAGGTAAACCAACCGCGACAAATCTCAGCAGTCAGCGCTCCGCCGCATGGCTGGCCAAAAACATGTGCACATCGCATTATTCTTACTCGCAGTGGCCTCATGCGTTGTGCAGGCAGACCATCTCCGGCAAACGACGTTGCAGCAGATGCACAAAATTTTGACGACGCGGCAGGCGGCGAGAGGCCTCCTCGCACTGGGGGACTACTTCCAGCGCCTCCGGGCGCTGAGCTCGCTATGGGCAGCCCGTCCGCGCGAGCCAGATATAATCTCAATGTAATGGTGACAAAGCGACAAAAATGAGTAGTAATTCGTTGTGTTGGCCAGTGAAAGATGAAGAAATCTATCTCATCACTGGGTTTCGGAAGAAGAAGAAGAAGAAGAAATGGCTTTTCAGCAGCAAGTGGTGTATGTTTGCCAGATGAAACAATAACGTAAGTTAATTAGATCTTCAGATGGACAGAAGAGAAGATGTGTAAATACATCTTTTGGTAATTGGTATCGTGCCTGAGGCCTCTACAGGCGTATATATTTATGATGATGTTGTTAAAGTAGTGATGAAATTGACGGAAAAATAGTGTAGTGACAGACGAGGTATATATATGATGTAATTATCTGTAACTAGTGCTGCTCATCTTCCTTAGTACGGCAGTCATAGTGCCACTGTATTGCATGGAGCAAGATAGTTTCATTTGCGAACCGGAAAGATCTCTATGCTACAACAGTGGGTATATGGTATCTTTCTCCGTAAGAAACATAGCACTAAGAAAGTTAGAGAGAGAGCTGGTGAGTAAGAATGATAGGATTTGGCATCTTCATACCCCTCTTGGGGTTTATATACATGAATGAGTGCGGTGGGATGGGAAATTTCTATAGTACCCCTTAATAATTATAAAATATGAAGGTACATTGGTACATTTATCTATACTATTGGACCTATTACATATTGAACCAGTTGCAAAACTCAGTCACAGGGGTTGGGTCACCCCTCCTACAACAGTATTCTGCCCCCGTCTCCCACCAACAAGAACGAAGGTCCCGATGAGCGAGCTGATACAATTGGTAGCTCCAGCTCCTCCGACACCGAGGCTGCGGTAGTGCCATCGAGGTCATATTTTGACGTGGGTGGCACATATAAACGTCATCGTCGGTCGTGGCGCCCCTTCGAGGCGGTGCCTTCGAGGAGGGCGGTGAAGTCTCGCGACATAGCCGAAGGCGCCCCGTCGAGGTCGAGCTTTCGAGGCGGAGTCATGGGTCGGTCTGCCCCTCCGAGGCGATGGCTATGAGGAGAGCAGCGAAGTCCTGCGATGCAGCCGGAGGCACCCCATCGAGGTGGCACTTTCGAAGCGGAGTCATCGGAATCTCGGTCGTGAAGTGTTTGGACGAAGTCACGCCCACGATGTGGTCAGACGAGATTTGGACCATGAGATAGTTGGACGAAGCGTCTACGACCACGAGGTAGTTGGACAAGGTCACGACCACGAGGCGGTCAGATGAAGTCATGCCCACGAGGTGGCTGAACGAAGACTCAACTGTGAGATGGTCGAACGAAGTGTCTATGACTATGAGGTGGTCAGATGAAAGCATGACTGCGAGGCATTCGGACAAAGCATCAACGACCACCAGCGGTCGGACAAAGCGTCAATGACCACAAGGTGGTCGAATGATGTCATGACTGCAAGGCGATCGAGGTGGTCGAACATTCGATGCTATTAACGTGGCTCACTCCTTGGTGAGGCGCGTGAAGCCCGCGAGGCTCACCGATCATCACTAGTGCAGGAGACTCGGCGGTGCTTGCACCTAGTGACTCATTTATACTCCATAGCGTTAACGGGGACGGCTAAGTTCCTAGCGCTTTATACTCCGCAGAGTACACCAAAGCGCAAGGCTACTGTGCGATTTTTTAGACTCCGTAGAGTTTCTCGGGACAGCTATGTTCTCATCGCTTTATACTCCATAGAGTACACCAAGGCACGGGGCCACCGTGCAATTTTTTATACTCTGTAGAGTTGCCCGAGACAGCTAAGTTCCCGGCGCTTTATACTCTGCAGAGTATGTTGAGGCGCGGGGCCACTGTACATTTTTTATACTCCGTAGAGTTGCCCGGGACGGCTAAGTTCCTGGCACTTTATACTTTGTAGAGTACGCCGGGGCGCGAGGCCACCATGTGATTTTTTATATGTCGTAGAGTTGGCCGGGTCACGAGAGGATCCCGGCGCTGGACTCAGACAAGCCAAAAATGGTGGAGAGATGTGCTACGATCATGAAGTGGTCGTGGCGAAGCTCAGGACCAGATCATGGCCAAAGAAATGGTCTAGATTACGAAGTGGTCAGGGCAAAGCTCAAAGCCCTATCGTGTTCGTAGAAAAGCATACGATCATGTGGTGGTCATGATAAGGCGCATGACCATAGCATGTTCGTACAAGGGGCCTACGACCTCACGGAGGTTGTGGAAAGGCTCATGACCATATTATGGTCGAAGGAAGGGTCTATGATGTCGCAACCACTAGGTGGTTAGGCAGTCATCGACGACAAAGTCACGACGAGGAAGTGATCGTAGAATACCCAGCGGAGCCGAGGCTGATGAAGTCGGAGGGGCGGAGCTGAGATCGACAAAGGACGGAGGGTGCGAAGGCCGGCAGAGGCCACACGAGGTCTGACAGAGGCCATGCGAAGTCCAATGTAGCCGAGGCTAATGAAGTCAAAGGTGCAGAGATGAGACCGATGGAGGTCGAAGGGTGCAAGGGCCGATGAAGGTAATGTAGAGTCCAGCGGAGCCGAGGCTGATGAAGTCAGAGGTACGGAGCTAAAACCGACGGAGGCTGGAGGGCGCGAGGGCCAGTGAAGGCAACGTAATGTCCAGCGGAGCCAAGGCTGATGAGGACACAATCATGAGGAGTCGATCGAGGGCCGATGAAGTCACGACTCAAACGAGCATCAACGAAGTCACGACCACAAGGTGGTCAGATGAGCGTCGACGAAGCTTCGACCTCGAGGGGTCGGATGACATCACTGAAGGTGCAATAGGTGTCGACGAAGTCGGCGGCAGGACAAAAGCTTCGAAGTGGGTGCGCTGTCCCCACGCTTCAGACTGGCGTCGACGAAGTCTCAATTGTGAGAAGGTCGTAACTGTCGGTGAAGAGTTGACCACGACACGATCGTAGATGAAGCCTTAAGCGTCTATGACCACGATGCGGTCGGACAAAGTCTTTGACCACAAGGTGGTCAGATGGGCGTTTACAATCACGAGGTGGTCGGACAGTCATGGAGGCTTAACAAGCTATGGCTGATGACCGGAGCTTGTCTTTGCCGTGTGCGGAGGTCAACTCTCTGGTGTCCGACGATGAGAACGCTAGTCCATTTCTGAAGGTGCGATGGTGTAGCTGCCGGAAATAGCCCCAGATATGACAACATCTGGGGTGCTCGCGCCATGAGCACTCTGGTGGTAGCCTTCTTTAGCACCTTCTCTTGCGCAGTCTCCACGAATGGCGCCAATTGTTGTAGCATAGTTATAACAATGGGTATATGGTACCCTTCTCTATGGGAGACATACCTTAAGAGAGCTGGTGAGTAAGAATGAGAGGATCTGACCTCTTCATATCTCTCTTGGGGTTTATATATATGAGTAGGGTAGGATAGGAAAGGAAATTCTCATCGTACCCGTTAATAATTACAAAATATGAGGGTACATTGGTACATTCTTTTATACTATTGGGTCTATTACATATTGGACCAGTTGCAAGACCCAACCACAAGAGTTGGGCCACCTCTGCTACAACAGTAGCACTTACTCATTTCTTAGCTTCGCGGTGCATCCTTATAGTTTTCGTCTATTTATACCTACCTCTAACGACGACAAGAAAATTAATCTTGTTTCTAGAAAGAATATCATACACATGATAATAACCAAAATTGTATATAAAACTAGTTTGGACAACCCTCTCAACAATTAAGAGATATATTCGAAGAACACGGGGACTAATTGAACTTCAATGAAATTATTTTCCTTTGTAATTTACAAATTCTTTCATCTTAGTGAGAGTCGTGCATCGCTCTCCAGCTTTAGGGTGGATTTTTTTCCGTCTGTGACTAATAGATTTTAGATCTAGCACGAATGGTTGTACGAATAAACTGAATGTCGATAAACCGCTTCAAAAAAATTTCCTGATAATTCGCTTAGAAACGGCAATGAAGAAACCACTATATTTATTTGTTCGGAAAAATAGTAAACCATAAGTTAAAAAGATGGGACCTTACACGGGTGAGATGCTGCCGATGATCTTGCTGGTGTGACCACCGTGCCTCTATTTCTTTCGCGTAAGGTCTTGACATGCACTGGCGTAATAACTGTGCACAAACCAATAAAATGAGGTGGGCTAAGTTTGCTCGCCAGTTAGATATGTGGAAACTTATGGAATCTTCATGTGTTTCCTTTCTTACTGGTCACTTGTTCGTGCGTTGCAATAAAATTTATTAGATATATAAAGAATCATGCTATAGAAAAGGCTACTCTGATCAGCTAAAAAGTAAAGAGTAGGGCGGTTGAAGGAGAATAAATGTACAATCATCAACTTATTTTTTTTATAATAGTAATGATTACTGTCCGTGGAGAGAACTGAGACGAGTTACTCTCTGTTTATTCGCAAAGGTTAAGTGTTGATTCGTCACGGTCGACGGGACCCGTCAGCGCCAATGCACCCAGAAAGCAAGACGAAATCTAGGATAACCCACCGAGTCCTGTTCCCATAAGAGCAAGTCTTATAATACAGCCTTCAGCTGGCTGTATAGATACTTACAGCCTACTTATCAGCCTACTTATATAGTAGTTACAGCCAGCTGAAGGCTGTATGACCTACCCCTTCCTCTCACAAAGTTTCTTGGTTCTTGTGCTTCAGCTGGTTGTAAGCTTACAGCCCACCTCTCTTCTCTCTTCTCCTCTTTCTCCTCCACCTCAGCATACAGCCAGCTTACAGCCTCTTATAATACTTGCTCTAACGTCATCACTTGCCCAGTTCAGTTCTTGCAAAAGGGAGCACTTCTATTGGACGGCGTCCAGCCAAGCACGGCCGAACAGGTTCAGAGGTTTCCGCCCCACGCACGGGACCCCGGGCGTGAGCTAGCAAAGAAGCCGCTGGGCCAGAGCTAGACGACAGGTAGAGCTCATGTGGGTACCAATGGCCGGCTAAACTCGGCAGCAGTGTGATCGCTAACACACAAGCAGAATAATTGGGCGGCTTCATTCAGAGCAACACACAAGCACACACGCTCTGAGTGATTGCTGAAGTAATTATCTATTTTTTTATTAACTTAGGTTTTAGATGGATTGATTGGTGCATGTAACTTAATATAGTATCAGAGTTTAAGATCTGGTTGACACAATTAAAAAATAATTGTAGTCCACTTCTATTCTACGTTTTAGACCTGAGAAGCCTATATGCGAGAGGAATGTTAAAGTATAAGTGAATTATTTATCTTTCTTTGTTAATTTAATCTTTTAAGTGAATTGACTAGTACATGCGACTCAATAGGGATGACTAGGCCACCTTACTAATTGATCCTGTTGGGTCTGCTCCTTTCTTGTTCTTGCGCATAGCAGGGGAGCGGTGCCGGCGGGGGCAACGGCTTCCTCCTGCAGGAAGAGGTGCACGCGACGGGTTCGAGGCTGCCGGCTGCCGGACTGCTCGCGCGCCTGCGGCGCGTGCTCGCCGTGCAACCGCGTCATGGTGAGCTTCAAGTGCTCCTTCGCGGAGCCGTGCCCGATGGTGTACCGGTGCCATCCAGTTGAGCCGCCGTACGTACGTCGCCCGTCGAGCTAGCTGACACCAGTAGCCAGTACTGATGCAGATGCGTGCAAAGGGCACCGTGCGCATGGTGTTGCAGGTAGGATGCCAAGTTAGGAATTTTTATGCCGGTGTTCGCTCACCATGATGTTTCGTACGTCGCCGAAGCTTCTAGAAACTTCGGCTGTTTGTCTTGGAGAAGGGCCAGCGGGTTGAGATCGATCGTGCTCGTGTTAACCACGACGAAGTTTGTAAATGATGAGTCATTATCTAGTCTGCTTGCTGTGAAGTTCATGAGTCATGACGGGCTAGTGATTTTTGGGTTTGGAATATGAGTTTGTAGGAGGGAATGTCTTGGAGACACGCTAAGAAAAGCTGCGCTCTCTCTAGTTTAATGTAAGAGGCTTTCTTTGCTACGCAGATATTTCTACGCAATTGCCTTGAAAAGTTCATATGCTTGGATCACATCAGAATTGAAAAGGTATCACCAAACATTGGTGCTAGATTTTTCTAATGCGTGATACCTTGATGAAGGAGAATTTCTGCTCTTTACTAGCGGTGAGCAAGGGTTTGCCCAATAATCATGGAAGATCAAAATAATTGTCTATTTGCCTATAATCTGTGGGCACAGCCAACACTTTTGTGATGCTTGAAAATATTCTTATCTATTTATCTATTCTTTTAATAATTATCAATGCTAACTCTCTTTTATACTTCCACGTTAATTAATTAACATCGGTAGTATCCACAGTTGGTATATTCCTAATCATGCTTCATGAACCCTAGAAAAAATTCAACCCATGTTTGTTTGCAATTATGTATATAGTTTTTTTATAGCAAAAGACAATGAAAACTCTAAAGTAAAAAAAAATATGCTTAGTAAACTTTAAGGCATTATAATAAAGAAACCACAATTCTCCTAAGTACCTGATCTTTTGGCTCTTTTTGCAAAATTAAAATAGTTTGAAAGCTGACCAATTAACAAAAACCCTCGACCACTTCCATTCCATCCACCAACTAAATAGTTTGAAAGCTGACCAATTAACAGGATGCTCCAAAACCAAACGTCCTGCTAAAAAACCATAATGCCCATGCCAACCGATGTGTATACCTCAAGAACACACACAAAAAAAAAGAACATGACTGTGAAACATGTTGGTAGCGGTGAGCGTGTGCACGTAGGAAAAAAGCCAGAAACACCAGCGCGCACACACACACACACGACCACGCGGACGCCGTCCCACCTTTCCAGCGGCGCCACAGACACGCGCAGGCGCAGATACGGATTCCGCCGTTGCCGTAAACCCTCTTCCCCTATCCCCCTCCTCCCCACCCACCGCCAAACTCCAAAACCAAGCTCGCCGCGCCGTCACTTCAGAGTCCATTCGCCTCCCCAAGCTTTAAATCTCGAAGACTAATGGTTGCGTCCTGCTCCGAACCCTAGCCGCGCCGCGGCGTTGCCCAAGACGGCGCCCTGCGGCTTAGGTTGCGGCGGCGGGGGAGCGGGAGGAGGAGGAGGGGGCAAGCTGAGGCGTCTCGTGGGCTCCATGGCGATGGCCGCGCCGGCGCCGGCGCCCGCGCAGCTGCGGAGGTGCCCGTGCTCGGCGCCTCTGTGGGCGCCGTCGCCTTTCCACCGCCGCCGCCGACGCTCGCTGCCCTCGCCGTTCATCGGCGGCAGAAGGTAGTCGCCGTCCTGTTCAGCTAGCGATTTAATGCCTGCTCCAGCGAAGTTAGCGCCTATTGGCTGTTTGATTAAGCGATGGTGGTGGTGTTATTCATTCGATTCGAGATGTTTTATGCTTACGATGATTGGATGCTGTTTTAAGTTAACCCGATGCTATGTTGGTACTGATGTAGTGGTGCGATTACTATTGTGTTTTGGGGACTGTCGTGTGTCATGTTCTGGATTCACACTTAGTGGGTTTTACGAACCAATCCGGGGATGTGTGAGCTAACATTCGGTACTTCTTATTGTGCATTTTTCCTTGCATTTCATAGCCCATATATAGGAGTTTGAGCTATTGCATCTGGTCCCTGTGCTGGCGTTCGGCTGAATTTTATAACAAAGTTAAGGTGAAATGATTATTCTGAAAGGTTCTCGTTTTTGGCCTAATACCATTAAGTATGATGCATTGCTTTGGTGTTCTGTCTCTAACGTTGGAAATGATTCTGACTGGCAGACAGGAGTACTCTCATAGTTTGGGCCATGGAGTTGAAGACAACAGCGCTCTCAAGCTTGGAGTATATGCCAACTTAAATGTGCAAAGTGGTGTGCAAGAATGGGTCGAGGAGAGCAAGAGGTTATCTTATATCAAAACCACCAATAATGTCAGAAATAGTATTTATCATGGTCCCACTCATCTACGAGCAGGAATTCTTCATCATGAACCCTTGGAAGATTACAAGAGTTCCAACCATTCTTTGTTGTACAGTGTAAGAGAAAGAATGACACCTAATTCTCTTGCAAACAGGCACACCAACATGGAATTGGCAAAGCATCATGTGATAAATCACGCTGCAGGTGCTGTGTCTGCACTGACCAGTGTTGTTAATGATGATGTTAAATCACTGAACAGGCCCAGTGGCTCTGAAGTGGAGACTCATTGGCCTAATGGATCCAAGTTTGATACTTCTCTGCCAAAGATTTCTAAAGTTGAAAAGAGCCTGCAGTTTGACGACAAGGCTAGAGATGGTTATGATGGAGATGAGCATGAATGCACAGCCAAGAAGATGGTACAGGCTTCTCCAGCTAAAGCCCCCTTGTCCAAGGAGTCTAAAGATGCGCGGAAGGCACTTGCTACCATCTATGACAAAGTTCTGGTTATTGACAATGTGAAGTCAGCTAGAAGCGTTGTTCAGTTGCTTACTACAAAGTACAAAAACTTTATTCATGCATGTGACACAGAGGTAGGGCATGAAAACCCTTGGTGACTGTTTGCACTTCTGTACAAAATGGTTATGTTCGCATTTATCTGTCATTGTTTGTTGCCTAATATTACCATATTCAATCAGGTTGTAAATACTGATTTAACTGAACCTGCCCCTTTTGCTATGAGGTATCAAAGTTCTACGTATAGCCGCACACACACCACAGCCCTATACCCCATCTTTCATAGTTAATTACTACTAATGCTGCTTCTGACTATCATGATAAGTCTAGTTCTGTTTAGTTCTTATGTGTTTGCTTCTTGTATGCACGTACTCTTCTTTGCCAATCCTCAACCTCAAGCATTATGTATGCAGTATGCCTGTCTGTTTCCCTTATGAGTGAATGCAACATCCATTACAAATGAGGGCAAAAGTTATAGTTGTTCTCATGAATCATGAACAGCATGAAGTTGGTTTCCAATATCACCTTGATTCAATGTATATAATAGTACTGAGAAATCAAGCTACGCTGAATAATTTCTTGTGTTTTGTATGCATGTTGACTTTTAGCTAGTGTCATAAATCAGGAGAGCTCAATGTTATGCAGGTAGCTAATATTGATGTTAAACAAGAGACACCAGTTGGCCATGGAGAGGTCATATGCTTTAGCATCTACTCTGGCAGTTCTGATGCTGAAGCTGATTTTGGAAATGGCAAAACATGCATCTGGGTGGATGTGCTGGATGGTGGACAGGATGTCCTCATGGAGTTTGCACCGTTTTTTGAAGATCCATCAATCAGGAAGGTGCAGCTTTCTTCCTTGCTCTCTTTTGTCTGGAGAGTAGTGTATTTGAGTTTGTTCGGTCTCCCTTTACATGACTAATGCAGTACAAATGGAACCAAGAACAAGAATATCAGTGCAACATTTAGGGAAGTGTGCAATAACATCACATGTTTAAGCTCAATTTTACTACATTACGAGCCTGTACGAACACACCAGCTTCTATAAGACACTTCTATTAGTTACTATTATTCATCAGCCACTACCTTTTGTTTTCAAATATTGTAATGTACTTTGTATTTTATTATATCACAATTCCATAAGTCGTATAGCAGTCCGAATGTTGTAGTGCCTTTTGTTGCACCGTCTTTCTTGCATAACGCACTACTATTTATCAGCCGATTCTATCAGCCACTACTATTCATCAGCCGCAGCCAAAAGCCATAAGCAAAAGCCAATATGAACAGACCCTACATTGTGAAGACCCTTTTGTTGCATGTTGAATTGTTTGCTTCACTCTAGGTTGATATTACTTTCTTTTTCTGTCCCTAGCTAAACTTTACTACTATAAATTTATAAGATACATTGTTACCTTGTTGTAAAGTTCTCTAAAGCAAATATCTTGTTTTTCACATCTAGGTTTGGCACAATTATAGTTTTGATATCCATGTCATAGAGAACTATGGAATCAAAGTTGCTGGATTTCATGCCGATACAATGCATCTTGCACGACTTTGGGACTCTTCGAGGAGAACTGATGGAGGATATTCGCTTGAAGGACTTACAAACGATAACAGGGTCATGGGTGTTGTCCCGAAGGAATTACAAAATATTGGAAAGAGATCAATGAAAACCATATTTGGTAGGAAAAAGATTAAAAAAGATGGATCCGAAGGAAAGATTATTTCCATCGAGCCTGTTGAGATTTTACAAAGAGAAGACAGAGAACTGTGGATCAGCTATTCTTCATTAGATTCAATGAGTACCTTGAGGCTTTATGAAAGCTTGAGAAGCAAGCTTGAAAGGGAGCACTGGACTTTTGATGGTTACCCAAGAGGTTCAATGTATGATTTTTATGAGGAGTATTGGCGTCCTTTTGGAGCCCTTCTTGTGAAAATGGAAACAGCTGGAATGCTTGTTGACCGTGCTTACCTGTCAGAGATTGAAAAAGTTGCTGTTGCACAGCGAAAATTAGCTGCAGATAAATTTCGGAAATGGGCATCTAAATATTGCCCTGATGCGAAGTACATGAATGTCAATAGTGATACTCAGATTCGCCAACTCTTCTTTGGTGGTATAGAGAATAGGTATAGTCATCACTCTGTTCTAGTCTCTTTCTAAAGATGTTTTTTATTTTCATATACAACACTATGATTTATCCAAAAGATGTGAGTATCTGACATTAATACATTATTAAGGATCTTTCTGAGGTGTTGTTAAATTCAGCACTGATTGTGATTTTAGTTTATTTATTCTTCTAGACATGTTTATCAGTTCAGACAGGATTGTTTTGGCTTCGACTGGGTACTAGAGATATGTGTTAACATATCGATGTAAAAAAGTGAAGTGCAACTTGCTGTGTTTACCTTTGCACCTATTGTCGACATTCTTGCACGCAATTCCTAGAAGTTATAATGTCTTATTAAATCGTTGTGCAGAAGCAAACCTGGTGAAACTTTGCCAAAGAGTAAAGCTTTTAAATTGCCCAATGATGAAAACACAGTTATAGAGGGCAAGAAGACTCCAAAGTATCGCACAATTGAACTTTTCAGCATTGTGGAAGATCTCAAAACTGATCTATTCACTGCAAGTGGCTGGCCTTCAGTCAGTGGGGATGCATTGAGAAATTTGGCTGGGAAACTGACAACTAATCTTGTTTACGCAATAGATGATGTAGAGGGTGACGAATGCAACACCGATTCAGAAATTTCTGAGAGTGAACTAGAAGACACTACCTCATATGGGACTGCATATGAGGCATTTGGAGGAGGAAAGAAAGGAAAGGAAGCATGCCATGCCATTGCAGCTCTCTGTGAGATCTGCTCTATTGACTCGTTAATATCCAACTTTATTCTTCCCTTACAGGTGAGCTGGCTCCGCTTACACTAGCATAGATTGCAGTAGCTGTTCCTTCAGCAGTGACTGTGTGCCAGTTAGGCTTGAGTGGCTAGTGGCTACTGTCAACTATTATAGTCTTACTTATCTATCTGGTTCTTAATGATATTTATCTCCTTTTTTTCTTGATAGGGAAATCATATATCATGTAACGAAGGGCGGATCCACTGTTCCTTAAATATCAATACAGAAACAGGTCGTTTGTCAGCAAGGACACCAAATTTACAGGTTACTGTCTTTTGCATTTATGTTGGGGGATTATGTGCATGTGTGTAGTTTGTAATGCCACTCTCGAGGTTGAGAGTTATTCGGAGTCTATTGCTGTCTTTCTGCATATTAGAAGACAGAAATAACCTTCCAGAATAGGACCATGAGGAAGTTTGTTCCTAGCTCATAGCGCAAGTCACTCTTGTTTGGACAAATCAATATGTGATAGTATGGAATTTAGAAATAGATTGATGCTGGCAGCTTCTGTTAGTCCAATATGCGTAATTTGGGTGAGCTTAATAAAACTAACCAAAATTGTTATGTTGTTACGAACTTATGATGATTACCGAGGTGGAAGCATATGCACATCTTCCGAGTTCACACCTGTTGGCATGCCTGAGTGTGCATACTTGCTATAATTGTTGAGTGCAAAATTAATGTGATGATTGCTTCACCATTTAGGCACTCATTAATTAACCAAATACTCACGGAAGAGATCCTATACAAACTGTTGGGCTGTGTGTGAGAGTCTTGGGCCAAAGCCCATTCTTGTGTATACGTAATAGCACATATCAAGAAGAAAAAATAGTGAGAGTACTGAGACTCCAGAACTCACCACACAGTATCAGAGCTTGGGCAATGAGCCTATGAGGGTGGCGACCAGCGAAGCCCTAGCTGGTATCCGGCGGCGCAGCGGCGGCTCTCAACTGTGGTGAAGGTGGAGGTCAAGGCAAGCTTGGTGAGGTGCCCTAACTTGTTTGGCCGAGATTGAGGCGGAGTATCAGGGGCAAAGCTTGCTGGAGGCCGTGCGCATCCAGCAAGCGTGGAGGCGTTGGGGGTGAGAAGGTAGAGAAGGCCTCAGCGGCGGCGGCGGCAGGCAAGGAGGTGTCAGTGGCTATCGGTGGCCTTGCGTGGAGCCTTGGGCCCACCGGAGGCTGTGTGCTCCCTCTTCCTCTCCACAGAGACGAGGCCTCGCTCGCGGCGGAATCCTAGACCTGCCTCTTCACGAGGCTGCGCACGGGAACCCTACCTAGTCTTGGCGCCACCTTGGCATTGAGGCGTGCGACATCCGTCGGGTGCTTCCCCTCTGGGGTTTTGAGCTCCAGATCGCTGGATTTGAGCGCGGGTTTAGCCGCTCTCCTGTGGGATTTGCTTGGATCAAGGCGATTCTAAGGTGGGGAGGCAGCACTGTCACATTCTTGGCAGTTCCAAGGGTGTTTGTGGAGCTTGTGGGTGGTGAAATTCCACGCGATTGGCTTGGTCGAAGTGCGTGGAGTGATGGTGGCGGTTGAGGGAAGCTAACGTATTGCAGCTGTTTGTGGCTGCCATGCGCCTCGGGCTGAACTTGGTGGTGGGGGAGAAGGTGGACGAGCTGCTGCGGCACGAGGAGAACCGGGCGCTACTTGAGGGGGCTGGGGTCTAGGGGCTTTGGTCGCCCCGCGCTAGATCGGCGTCTTGGTAGTGTGGCGGCGGTGTCTTTGTGGCCTTGTGTAGTCCACAAAGGCTGTTTGCTGTGGTGATTGCTACAAACTTTGAGGTGTGTTGCAATTCCCTTGCTACTGGTCTTTCTCTAGTAGGAAAAAGAGGTGAGTCCTTAGAGTAGAAATCGAGAAATTAGGGAGAATTAAGGTATCAAGCAGGTGCTTGAGAAATTGGTTTAGTTCCAAGGAAGTAGCTTGCAGGTGCTTGAGAAATCGATGCTGAGAGAGATAGTAACCCTCATCTGTGCAAATGACCTCAATTACAAGGAAATAGCTAAGAAATCCCAGATCAAACATCATAGGGCTTGTTCTTTTTGGCTGCGGCTTGTGGCTTTTGGGCTGTTCGTGCGAGAGATTACAGAGAAACAGAAACACGTGCGGTTTTTGCCGATATAAATGAAGTCAGTACAATATGTACTACAATTAACTAGTAGACCCTATCTTGAAAAGATACTTTGTTTAAAAGCTAGTTACTGTATAAAAGCCAAAAGGCAGCTTTTAGAAGCTGAAAAGAACATGGCCATAAACTGCTCAGCAAGATGTTGCTTGACAAAAGCAACATACTCTATATCATCTCCAGTGATTAGCATGTCATCCACATAAAGCAAAAGTAGAGTTCGGGTGATGAGATGTATGAACAAATAAGGCAGGATCATGATCACTAGGAGAGAAACCTGCAGCACGAACTACTGAGCTGAACCGCTCAAACCAGGAACGAGGTGCTTGAGACCATAGAGAGCATGTCGAAGACGACAAACATGTCCTGTAGGAGCTTCAACTCCTGGTGGTGGATGTAAACCTCTTCATGTAAGTCACCATGTAGAAAAGCATTCTTTACATCTATTTGAGAGATAGTGCATGAACGAGCAGCAACTATAGCAATTAAAGTGCGAATTGTGGTCATGTGAGCCACAGGAGCAAAAGTCTTATCATAATTCCGCCCATGTGCCTGCTGAAAGCCACGAGCTACGAGAAGAGCCTTGTAGCGCTCCCTTGAACCATTGGACTTTGCCTTAACCTTGTATACCAACTTACATGTGATAAGAACAGCTTGTGTAGGTAATGGAACAAGATTCCAAGTGCCAGTATGCGCCAAACCTGGAAGCTTGTCGGACATGGCCAACTGCCACTCAGGAATACCAGCTGCCTACTGATAGGTATTAGGCTCATACAGCACAAGTAGTAGAAAAACCAAAATGATCCGGAGCAATAATAGTAGTACGATCACGGAGGTCATACCTAGGTGCAGGCGGTGGATCATCAGGATGAGCAATAGTGGTACTGGCCGGAATATCAGAAGTAACAGGAGTGGAAGAGGGAGAGTCCAGAAAAACTCTAGATCGACGACTATAGTGAAAAGGAAAAGGGGATATGTCTACTACAGAAGGTATGATTGAAGGAGCTGGAGGAGAAGATGACACAACAGAAGTCTCTTAATTGAGGGGTTGAATCAACTGAGGGAATAGGAGGAAGATATAGAAAAGAAATAGACTCTGTGGAGAATGGAGAAGCAGTAGGAGAATAGAAAAAGGGACGACTCTCATCAAAGGTGACATCACGAGATATGCGAATGCGACGTGCAGAAGAATCATAGCAACGATAGGCCTTATGCTCAAAACTGTATCCAAGAAAGACTCTAACAACTGAGTCGTCAGCATGGTGCGCTCCCTAGGAGCAAGCAAAACATAGCAAGTGCAACCAAAAACACGAAGATCATAACTCGGAGGAGATCCAAACAAGGCCTCTCCGGAGCATTTGCCCTAAAGACAATGGGAAGGCTGAAGGTTAATGAGATAAACAACTATAGAGACAGCTTCTACACAAAAATGAGAAGGAACAAAGGATGCAATTAAAAGAGTACGAGCAGTCTCAATTATGTGACGATGCTTGCATTTAGCAACACCATTTTGAGCATGAGCAACGGAGCAGGAGAGCTGAGTAAGAGTACCTTCAGAAGACAAAATGACAAAAAGCAATGGACAAATACTCTCCCCAGGAATCAGAATGAAAAGTATGAATGGCAGAAGAAAACTGAGTGTGAATCATCTTAGCAAAAGACTGATATATGGATAACAAATGAGAGCGATGCTTCATAAATTAGATCCAAGTGTAACGATAATGATCATCAATAAAAATTACATAGTACTTGTGGATTACCTTTGGATACAAAAGGAGCAGGTCCCCAGATATCAGAATGGACCAAATCAAAAGGATGACTAGTTCGAGAATCACTAAAGGGATACGGGAGTTGTATATGTTTGCCAAGTTAAGTTTAGAACCCTTACAATTATAACTGGTATAAATAGAAACACGACCTAGACCACCCGGACGAATTAAAGTAGATAAACGTGACCCATATAGATGACCTAAATGATAATGCCATTGGGGAAAGTTGCAGTGGAAGCCGAAACCAAAGCAGATGATGAAGACAAAG
This sequence comes from Dendrocalamus latiflorus, assembly GCA_017311315.1. NCBI lineage: Eukaryota > Viridiplantae > Streptophyta > Magnoliopsida > Poales > Poaceae > Dendrocalamus > Dendrocalamus latiflorus. The sequence continues at coordinate 34,075,561 of CM029637.1, forward strand.
CGATGGACGATGTAGATGGAGAGAGATTAAGACGATCTAGAATGTAGTCCTTGAGAATATGGCCAGTACCAACGAGAGCTCGGGTCCGACAATCCTGCACAAAGCACGGAGAATCATCAAAACCAACAAAGAGATGCATATCAGTGAGCTGGCCAACAGACAAGAGATTCATAGAGAGTTGAGGCACAAGAGAGATTTCTGGAACAAGTTGTGAAGTGGAAAGAGTGCCTTGATGGGTAACAGAACAGGCAGTGCCATCGGCTGTTTGAACCTGAGTACCATCTATGATAGGTCTGCATGATGCTAGCTGAGAGCTATCTGCAGTCATATGAAAAGAGGCCCCTGAGTCCAATATCCAAGGAAGAGTAGTACCTGATGTAGAGATGGATATAGTAGATCCATCTGACTGAGGCTGAGGCTTAGCAGTAATGAGTCCTGTAGAGCTTGTAGAAGAAGCAATAGCAGCCGTGTTTGTAGAGGAAGCACTAGCAGCCATGCTACGACGAGATGAACCACGCTTGGCCCTCAACTCGGCCAATACCTCAAGATGAAGCTTGAAGCAGCGCTGAGTGGTATGGCCAGGCCTCTTGCAATGAGAGAAACGAACTCTTTAGAAGAAGAAACCATGGTAACAACAGTCTGCTTAGGGGCCACCAAGACAGTATGAGGTAAAGACATTGAAGAGATAACAAGTGATCGAAGACGAGTCTCCTCGGCAATCAGAACATAGAGTTTCAGCCATAGTAGGTAATGTAGAACGACCAAGAAGCTGAGCCCGAATGGGCTCAAACTCTAAACGAAGCCTCATCACAAAGTCAAACATGAGATTCTGCTGATCATACCTTTCCTTGGTAGCACAATCCTTGCATCCAGACTGAGCCGGGGCCACCATAGAGTCCAGCTAACTCGAATGACGTGTGAAAGCACTGTAGAACTCTTCTACAGTAAAGTCTTGTTGCTGTTGGAGATTCTGAACGCTCTGGTGAAGCGAAAAGCGAAGAGCCTCACTGCTCTGCTGGTAGCGCTGTTGGAGACACTCCCACATTTTCTGAGTTGATGAGAGATCAATGAAACTCATCCCAATGGATATCTCTACACTCATGCACAGGATGCCCACCACACGATCATCAACAATCCTCTAGGCTTAAGCAGCTGACGGATCCACTGCATGAAGACCAAGGGGTTCCTCAAAGAGGTGTGAAGCAAGACTGATCGATCTGAGAAGCATACGAACAGACGATGCACATTCACAATAGTTCTGGCCATTAAGCTTAATATCTGAGGCCAAAAGAGCACTGTCGCAAAGGAATGGATCAACATGAGCCATAATGTAAAATAGAGATGTCAAGCAGTGGCAAGCAACACTGCAACTAGAAATAGGATGGTCCCTTCTAGATCCAGATCCAGAGGAGATACAAGTACAAAGCAGCAGCAACTTTACTGTGCGGTAAATTTAAAAGTCAATGGTCCTCAATTACCCAAGCCTCAGAAGACAAAGCCACAATCCAACTTCTTTAGCAGACTGGACAAGCCAACGTCCGTGGAGTGCAGCCGACGACCATGGAGCGCATGGAGGCGGAGTACTGGGAGAATGTGGTCGGCCTCCACCGCGACGCAGAGCTCAAGAAGTAGAAGATGATGGAGTAGTGGGGAGCAGTGGGCCGCCAAGCACGCCCGCCTCACCAAGTTGGTTGAGCTCGCTGGCCATTGTCGGCGGCAAAGGATGGACACAGCCGAAGAAGACCACGGATCCCGTCAGATCTAGTGCGGCAAGCTCAGAGAAGATCGGATCCAGCGCAAAGACGGCCGCCGAAGATATGAACGGCACGCGGAGACGGCAGCTAGACGACCGGGAGGCGGCCCCGCACGAGCAGGTAGCACGGCGAAGATGTGGAATGGCGCGGCTTGGAGGAGGCGCCGGCGAGGGCGGCCAGCGCGCGGAAGAAGGCTTGTTGACGGCGACGTCTTCCCAACAGCGAAAATAGTGCGGACCGTGAGCAGCGACACGAGCACTCGCCGGAGACCTCGCCAGTGACAAACTTGCTGGTGAAAAGTTAGAGACGGAAGGAGCAGGAGCACGAATGCTCTGATACCATGTTAAAGAGAGGCAAGCTCGACTCTATATCTCTTTAGCACGCACGCGCACACGCGCGCGCGCGCACACACACACACAGATATATATATATATATATATATATATATATATATATATATATATATATATATATATATATATATATATATATATATATATATATATATATATATATATATATATATATATATATATACACTCAACTCTAAGTCTATTGGGCCTAATGGGCCAATACACACTTCATACACTACTTAACACCAACTATGTCTTATACAAGTGATTCCAGTGACCTGCCTATTGCTCAGCAGAAGGGAATACGGACTGTAAAATCCCCATTGAGGTATGAGCATGATATAAGCAGTTATGTATCTTATGTATCCTTCTCCTGCATACAGAGCCTTTGTTGTATCACTGCAATCCATAGCTATTGTGAAAGATTGGAAAGTGTCAAGATAGGACCCTGAATGGTATGAAGATATGGTGGAGGAGTTGAAGGCTCTGGAAAGGAATAAAACTTGGGATCTTGTATATCTTCCGGCTGGAAAGAATGATGTTAGTTGCAAATGGGTTTACATTGTTAAGCAAAATCCAAATGGGAAAATAAAACAGTACAAAGCAAGGCTTGTTGCAAGGGGATATAGTCAAACACATGGGGTTGACTATGATGAGACATTCGCACCGGTGGCGAAGATGGCTATAGTGAGGACTTTAATCCGTGCAACGAATTTTGGGTGGCCTTTGCATCAGTTGGACGTTAAGAATGCCTTCTTACATGGTGATCTTCAGGAAGAGGTGTACATGGAGATTCCACCTGGGGTTTTTACTCCCAAGACAGCTGAAAAAGTTAAGTTAAGAAGGTCTTTGTATGGCCTCAAACAGTCTCCGCGAACCTGGTTTGATAGGTTCATACACGCATTATGGTATGGGCTATAAACTGTGCAATGGCGATCATACTGTGTTTTATCGACACGTAGTGTCAATTACAATTCTGGCAGTGTATGTGGATGATATCATAATCACAGGAGATGATGTTATGGAGATATCACGTCTGAAGGAGAATCTGAGTAAGGAATTTGAGGTCAAGGACCTTGGACAACTTAGATACTTTCTTGGCATTGAAATTGCTAGATCTCCTGAAGGGATAGCTTTTTCACAGCAGAAGTATGCCCTAGACTTGCTTAGTGATACATGTATGCTTGGTTGCCGGCTTGCATCAACGCCCATTGATCAGAATCACAAGCTATGTGCACAATCAGAAGATTCGGTGAACAGGGAGAGCTATCAAAGACTTGTTGGGCGGCTCTTATATCTATGTCACACGAGGCCTGATATTTCCTATGCAGTAAGTGTGGTAAGTCAATACATGTATGATCCTAGAAGTGGACCTGGACACTTGGATGCAATTCATCGGATCCTGCGGTATTTGAAGGGGAATCCTGGGAAAGGGCTATGGTTTAGAAAGAATGGTCCTTTGAACATGGATGGTCACAGCGATGCTGACTGGGCTAGTTGTCTTGATGACAGAAGATCAACCTCTGGCTATTGCGTTCTTGTTAGAGGGAACCTGGTGTCATGGAGGAGCAAGAAGCAGCCAGTTGTGTTGAGATCAACCGCTAAAGCTTAATACAAAGCCATGGCACTAGGACTTAGTGAGATGTTCTGGGTAAAAAAAATCTTCTATCAGAGCTAAAGTTATTGAGGAAAGGTCCTTTGAATGTATGGCGTGATAATAAGTCAGCTAACAGCATCGCCAATAAACTAGTCTAGCACGATAGAACCAAGCATGTGGAGATAGATCGCTCCTTTATTAAGGAGAAGTTAGATGATTGTATAGTCATGTAAACTCAGGGGGGCAAATAACGGATTGCTTGACTAAGGGTTTAGGTGTAAGGGAATGTAATTTAGCTTGTAACAAGGTAGGAATGATATATATATCTGTCACCCATCTTGAGGGGGAGTGTTGGGCTGTGTGTGAGTCTTGGGCCAAGGCCCATTCTTGTGCATATGTAATAGCACATATCAAGAAGAAAAAAATAGTGAGAGTATTGAGACTCCAGAACTAACCACAAAAATCAAGCTAGCTCAGTGCCATTTAGTCCTGTTTTATTCATTGAAAGTCAGTGAGTGAGCTGTATTAAATATTAATTTCGAAAATAAGCACTGATGTTTCAGTGAATTTAATAGTTCAGGAATAAGCTGACCTTGTTGCATTATTCAATGTCATATCCAAAAGATGAATTTATGGTTCTAAATGTTGTGAATTCTGGGCCAGTTGCTTTAGATGTTGTAGTGTTCAATATGTTCTATTATCTTGTGAGCTGTTATATGGAATAATTTATTGAACTCTTGATGTAAATTCCTCCATGGCAGAATCAACCTGCACTTGAAAAGGACCGCTATAAAATCCGTCAAGCTTTTGTTGCAGCTCCAGGGAACTCTCTTATTGTTGCTGATTATGGTCAAGTATGCTAGTGATGCTGAAAAAAGTTTCCGAATATTTTTTCACAAATACAAGTAAAAAGACAATACTTCTGTTCTGTGTAGCTGGAGCTCAGGATTCTAGCACATCTTGCTGATTGTGTAAGCATGTTAGATGCTTTCAAAGCTGGTGGTGACTTCCATTCCAGAACAGCCATGAACATGTACCAGCATATTCGTGATGCTGTTGAAGAAAAGAGAGTACTTCTTGAGTGGCATCCTCAACCTGGTCAAGAGAAACCTCCCGTGCCACTGTTGAAGGTACTCTAGCTTCAATAATATTTCTGAGAGATGTCGATTTCATTTTAGTTGTTAAAATTATGATCAGGCTTATCATGTTATCGCTTTATCTTGTACACTGAACTTATGCAGTTATAATTTCCTCTTTTACTTTCCATATCACTGTAATATTCTGACTACCCTACTTCAATGGCGAATCGGAATACCTTGTGGAGTTATCAGTTAACTATAACTACAGTATTGTTTTTTTTAGAATTTTCATGTTGTAATTGTTCAATTCCTTTTAAAATTAAATATGAGTATTTCTATATAAACATTCTTAAGGATCCTCCTTTTTTGAGATATCGCACCTCACGTCTTAGTCTGATGTTTTCTTTTTTACTTTCTTTCTTTTTTTTGTGTATGACATTTGTTCAGACCTCATTTTTTTAGTTTCAGTTAAAAAAAGGATGACTGTTTTATAGATCCTGTTTTCTGTGCCTCCTCCTCTTCCCTTTTGTTACATTGTATCTGGAACGAAGTTCCTCCAAATGCTTTTAAGTTTAATCTGGTCCAGTTGACAAGATGCTCCATTTATGTTCCGTAGATTTCCGTGGAATTGTATCTAGGAAATGTGATTAGCATGAGATAGGAAGATACATGACTTGTATGGAATCTAACACAGTTTGATGTTTTAATTGTGATTTAGGATGCTTTTGGTGCTGAGAGGAGGAAAGCTAAGATGCTTAATTTCTCTATTGCATACGGAAAAACAGCTGTTGGGCTTGCTCGGGATTGGAAGGTATGAATTGGATGAACACACCTATCTGTTAATAGCAAGAATTTAAACTTCGGTGCACACTTCATTCTTCCATCAACTTGGACTACTGGGTTCATATTGATTAGCTAGTAACCGGAAACCAGTTGCATAGTGATTAGTCATGTTTATTAGAGTCACTCTTAAAACTCTTTACCAAATGAAATGATTCTATTAGTGACCTCACTAACAGAAAGCAGCTATAAATTCCCTCTCGTTAATGGAACAGAGACACAGTCCTTTCCTTTTCGCTTTCTCCAAAGTATTGCAGAGTTGTAACTTGTTGCCTTGGCAGGTTTCTGTTAAGGAAGCTAGGGATACACTGAAACTCTGGTACAGAGATAGAAAAGAAGTTTTGGCATGGCAAATGAAACAGAAAGAATTAGCACAAGAGAAGTGTGAAGTTTATACCTTGCTTGGGCGATCACGTCGTTTTCCTAACATGGCTTATGCAACTCCTGGTCAAAGGGGTCACATTGAGCGTGCTGCTATCAATGCTCCTGTACAGGTCATTATTGTCTAATTACAAGTCAAAAGTGTATGTTCAAACCTCCATTTTATTCTGAAATTGTAGTTTTTTTAACATCACAGGGCAGTGCAGCAGATGTTGCCATGTGTGCAATGCTTGAGATAGTTAGGAATACTCGTCTTAAGGAGCTCGGCTGGAGGCTCCTGTTGCAGGTATATTACGTGAACACCCCTAGTACTTTGTCTTCTCTTTAGCAAGTAATAGCCTAGAACACTAGGGTGTTGTCACCAGTATTGTTTTCATTTGAAACTAAAAAAAATGTATGGTATTGTTCTTTCCTCAAGTCAAATTGGCAGCAGTCGATGATCTCAAAATAAACTTGTTTCTTTAGATTTTGAGATCACCGACAGCACGACACCCCTAGTTCTGAATTCTGATTGCTGCCGTTTTATCCTATAGGTGCTTTTTATTTTCAAATGTAACATCTAGTGGCAAACCTAGCAGAACTGATAGCTCCATTTTTTAGGTGCATGATGAAGTGATACTGGAAGGACCTGCAGAGTCGGCTGGTCTGGCCAAGGCAATAGTGGTCGAGTGCATGTCTAAGCCCTTCTATGGCACCAACATCCTGAAGGTTGACCTGGCTGTTGATGCCAAGTGTGCACAGAATTGGTATGCAGCCAAGTAGACCATAACATCATTTTTTGTGTCGCGTCTGTTGGCTACCAAACGCGTAGTTGCATCCCAGATATGAATCTACCCCTCCAACGAAATTTGATGCGTTTTTGAGCTGGTATCTACTGCTAGACTATGTAGTTGTTTCTGAATCTGGCCGTGGCAGCAGAGCAGTGAGCGATCAGCAGTGAAGGAATTGTGCACTACCGTATGCATTGGATATTTGGATAGCTTGACTCCCACACACTTCCAAGTAGGACCTGTTGATCTGTTCATGTGTCTCGTAGTTGACTCTTATTCTGGAGGGAAGTAGGAAAGACTAAGCATGCATTGTTTATAAGATTTGCTTAGCATGCTGATGTATTAGGTTAGCTGACCTATTTTGCTGATGTTTAACACGGTGTCACGCGCTACAACTTGTTTTGATAGAGGGAATGCAGCTCAAGTTGAGCGTCTCTCTCTCTCCTTTTACATCATTTGGCATTCTGGCGCTTGTAGATGATTGCTTCTCCTAGTTTGCAAGCATTACACGCACAACCGGATTGGGATGATGTGCCTGCTTTAGCCTTTGACGACCTATAAGGCTATCATTAACGGCAACATTGCTAGACTCAACTAGTTCAAAAGCCGCGCATTTCAGCAAGTGTGGCGGAATCTGGTGAGGTTCAGTGCGCTTCACCATGCTTATCTCCTTTGTGCCTGAATGAAGGCACGATTCACCGTCTCTTTCATATCGGCCGGTGCCCGAATGGAGATCCGCGTCTGGTAGAAATTCATCTTGAAAGGTGAAAGTCATCCGCCAGAAAATGGCCGGACACCATACGTCGCAACAAGAGGGTCAATTGCAATTTGCAAATGCTGGAAAATGGACTTAAGAGTGGCAACGGATCACAGAAATGTCATAACCAACCAAATGGTACTGTTACACGTTGGTTCGGCATGAGCTTCTGCTCCACAGATGAGAAACCTTACAACAATCTCTGAGTCTGAATGTCAAGCAAGAAGCTCAGGCACATCTTCTTTGTACTTGAGTATGCACTTCTCCACAAACCTGTCCTCCGGCGATCTCACTATGCTCGCCATGCTCGTCTTCCCAATGTCCACGCCTTTGGACTGCAAGCTCTCGATGGCGCGGCACCGCGGAACCATCCGCTTGTCGAGGCGGAACCTGCTCGATTGAGTGGGATTCAGCAACACTTGATGAAGGCAGAGGCGTCATGCGGACACGGTGAACGACTCTTGATGAAGTAAGATACATGCTTCCATAGGCCCACTTGTTGACACAGTAGGAGCACCACCCACCGCATCCCGCATGGACTAGGCATAAGACCTGCGCAATCTAAAAAGAATTTTTTTGTACGGATAATCCCTTTTTTATTCGAAAATACATAAATATACCCGCGAGAAAATTTTTTACAAAAATAATCCTCAGTCACCGCCCCATTGGGCGACTTCTGCCTTTCGCCCAACCGGGAAGCGACATTTAGGAAATGTGTGAACCGTTGGACGACTTATGCAGTCGCTCTACGGTTGAGCGACTGTAATTTCAGTCGCTGTACGGTTGAGCGACTGAAATTGCAGTCGCTCAACGGTAGGGCGACAGGAGTGGATGACACTTATTCCACCGCCTGCCGCCCACTAGCAACCACTTTTCCCTCATTTCCCCATTCTGCGCAGAGAAGAAGAGAGGAGGAAGAGGAAGGGGAGAAAAGAGGGAGGAGGGGAAGAAAAGGAGGAGAGGGGAGAAGAGAAGGAGAGGAGGACAGGGTTGAAGGAGGGGGTGAGGGAGGAAGAAGGAGTCCAAGCTATTCCATCGATTTGGATCCAGGTATTTTTGTTAATTAGGTTGTATTTACACTATTGTTTAGATGAAATATTGGTGTTAGTAAAAATTGTAGATGTAGTATACATTTTGTAGTATGGAAATTTGACTACCCTTTTTAGTATGGAAAGTTTAGTTTAGTGTTGAACGATGTTATTTGACATGTCGTAAATTTCAATCATACATGTAGGTCTACATCATTAATGGCCAGTACTACATTGAGAGTGTATTATGGTGCTGGAATGATTCGTGAAGGTCCGAATGGTGTGGATTTAAGCGATTTTCCACAAGTCACTCTCGTACTTCCCGATGACGAGAATGCTGGAATGACAGATGTGCAGCATTGGCTGACCGAGAGTTTTTCATTGGACCCCGAGGTGTGCAGCGTCGTTGTGCAAGGGCTTTGGAGCCGGTCTCCCACTGACATCAGATGGGAGTTAAAGACATTGGCGCGCTCAGCTTCGTGGAAGGGATTTGTGCAAGGGTGCCGGCGCCGTGGATACGAGTGTGTCCTGCTTGTGCAACCGTGCTCACTACAAGCAGCTGCGCAAGCTCGTGCGTCCGCCTATGCTTCGGGAGGTGCTAGCAGCTTGGGCGGGCCACACGTTGGTGGAGCTGATGAAGTTGCTCGTGATGAAGGCAATGCGGTACATGGAGGAGAGTTACGGCCGTCAAGCTATAGAGAGGGAACTGGGCAAGCTGATGCGACACATGGAGGAGAGTTACAGCTGTCAAGCTATAGAGACGGAACTGGGCAAGCAGATGAAGGAGAGCATAATGAGTATATCGTGCATCAGATGGAATCTGATGACCAGAGGGCATGTGATGAAGAGCAAGCTGTAGAGGACGACGAGGAGGATAGTTCGGATGATGAAGAAGTTCCTATCCCCCAGGAATGGAACCGGTTTAATGCGGAGGGTGTTTCCGCCCATGATGAGCATGAATCACCATGGGAGTATCATGAGACAGAGGTTCGGGTGCATGCTACGTTTGCTGACAAGGAAGCGTTGCAGGATGCCATCAAGCTTTGGGCCCTCTCAATGCAACGGACATTTCGCGTCGTCAAATCAAGCCAGGAGCAGTACACTGTGAAGTGCGAGCAGGCTGGTTGTCCTTGGAGGGTGCACGCACGTAGACCGAAGTATGACACTCACTGGATTGTGTCCAAGGTGGAGCCGCACTCCTGCATTCTGAACACTGTCTTGGCGAGGCATCGTAACCTGACGTCCGGATTTATAGCCAATTTGATGTATGGGGAGATAGTGGAGAAGAGAGATATTGCGGCAACGCATATTGTGGTAGCTATCGAGAATAAATTCAAGTATAAGATTAGCTACGCGAAGGCGTGGCGTGCCAAGCAAAAGGCGTTGGAAAAACGTTTTGACACTTTCGAGGCGGCGTACGACAACCTTCCTCGTATGCTTAAGGTGTTGCAACAAAGGAACCCGGGCACGTACATCGCCGTGCACGAGAAGCCGTCCATAAGTCCACCGGGATTTGCAGTGTTTCAGAGAGCATTGTTTGCATTTGGTGCTAGCATTGAAGCATTCAAGCACATGCTGCCAGTGATCTCTGTAGATGGGACCTTCTTGACAGGCAAATACAAAGGGCAGCTCCTGACGGCCATAGGCGTTGATGGTAACAATCAAATATTGCCGCTGGCTATTGCATTTGTGGAGAGCGAGAATTATGAGAGCTGGCTGTGGTTTCTCAGACATGTGAAGGCTGGAGTTGTAGGCAGCCGTCCTGGTGTGTGCGTAATCCATGATCGCCACGCCGGGATTATAAAGGCGATACGAAAACTGCAAGAAGACCCTGAGGAGAGCGTTCCTTGGCCGGACATGAGGAACCGGTGGTGCAGTCGTCACTTAGGGGCAAACTTTTTCAAGCAATTCCCGAAACAATCTTTGATGAAGCTATTCAAGAGGCTGGCTAGGCAGAACCAGCAGAGAAAATTTGATGCTTTATGGGGGTTGTTGGATGAGCACACCAGGAAGAACGTCGACGAGAGGAGCAAGGGGCCGGTCATTCCTGGGGCGGCACAACCGCAATGCTTGGCAGCAATCGATGAGTCTAACCCAAGTGGTCCAAGAAGGAGGAGCGCGCGAAACATCAAGTGCTTCTCGCAGTGGATCGAGGGGGAACCATTGGAGAAGTGGTCGTTGTTGCACGACACGGATGGCGCAAGGTACGGAATAATGACAAGTAACCTTGCCGAGGTGTACAATTGGGTTCTCAGGGGTCTCCGTTCTCAGCCCCTTGTCGCCATCGTGGAAGGTGTTCTTCACAGCACAATCTGCTACTTCAGGGAGAGGCACGCGAGTGCCGCTATTCATGCGGCCAATCCCGGACCCCTGTATTCGTCAAAAATTACCACGTACATGGAGACGAAGGCACAGAAGGGTCAATTGCACACAGTGCATGTCATGGGCAACAGGGAGCATCGTTTCGAGGTGATACTCCGTGACAGAGCCGGATTTGGGACATCTCGTTCACTTATTACTCACGAGGTATGCCTTGGAGATCATGCAAACGAACCTAACTGCACATGCAACAAGCTTAAGTTGTTACACAGGCCATGCTCTCATGTCCTCGCTGCATGCGGAACCGTGGGCATGGATCCTTCCAACTTCGTGTCCGAGTACTTTTTTAAGGAGAGAATACTGCAAGCTTGGTGTGGGGAGCTCCGGGGGTTCAGGGCGGTGGGAAACTTCACCACTTTGGACATTTCAGCGAGGATCTGGGTTCCGGATATTAACATGCTGAAGGGTGGGAAGGGTCGGCGACAGAGCCGACGTATTAGAAATGACATGGACGAATCACAAGCTGGAACATCTGGTGCACGTTGTGGGCGATGCGGTCAGGAGGGGCACACAGCTAGACGATGCAATGCATGTCCGGATCAGTAGTTGGTGTTGTAATGCATGCTAAATTCCCTTTTCTGTAATGCACTTATTTACAATGTCATTTAAGTATGTACCATTTAAGTATTGCAATTTTTGTTGCCATGTGATAACAACTCGACGTACTCATTGTGTCTGCATTTCGGCCACGCTGGTTGCTTTTCGACAATTTTTTTGGCCTTGTGATAACAACTCCACAACTCCACGTACATATCAACCAATTCATCACATGCTTAACAACGTTGCAGGTCACAGAAAATGAAGGCGTCATGCACTTACAACACGAAACAACACATACATTGCACATACAGACAGAATTTATGGAAAGTTCTACACCCAAAACATCAACACAACAGTCCTACCGCCACAGCATCAACATATTCGGTACCCTCGTGACTTACATGCCAAACGAGCCTCGTGGCACCCACATGGAGAATTGCTGAGGGGGCCGCCTCGGACGTGGCTGGCCGTCGTTGTAGTGGCACGCACATATGCAACTTGGGTTCGCGCAGCAACATGTCGGATCGTACGAGCTTCCTATGTTGACAACCTCCTCGTTTCCCCTCTCGCGTTGCATCTGTTGGCGGAGCTCATTGTTCTCCTCATTGAGAGTCTCCATTCGGTACTCCAAGTCCATTATTCGGTCCCATAAAGTACCCACATAACGGTCAATATACCGTTCATGAGAAGGGTCGATCCAGCGGGAGAAGTCGCATTTCGCCATCTGCGAAAAAGGACAGTAAACATGGAGGGTCCATAAGCAATAAAAAATGTACTATTAGTAATTTGTACCCCGAAGCGTGGGCATCGGAAGAAACGGCGCCCGCCATCGTTCGGCCCTTCCAGGACCTGCACGACCACGTACTCATTGTGTCTGCATTTCGGCCACGCTGGTTGCGCACGCCGGCTTGGTACCAAGCGGTACTGTGGACCGAACATCTCCCTCCTTTCCAAGGGAAGGTCTTCCTTCGGTGACACATATCCGACTGGCCCCTCATCTTACGCCATGGTATGTTCCACCACGAAATAGAAGGTACTTCTTTGTTCGATTTACAGGGTTTTCTGGCTACAACTTCATGGGACCTCTACCGTGCTATTTATATCGAAAGACGGGACAAAAGAGGGCTGCTTTGCCCAGAGACATGACAAAAGCGCTCAGCTTTACTCGGTGAGATGACAACACATGCCAGCTTTACGCAGTGATATGACAAAACGGGGCAGTTTTGCTCAGTCAGATTACAACACATGTCAGCTAAACTGCCTACATAAAGGCTACGATCTGAAAAGCCTTCATAGGGACATTTATTGCTACCCTGGAATCCTGTGGATAATCCAGGCCTATCGCTACAGAAACCAATAAAATAGGGGCGTAGGCTGTAGCCTTTACAGTGAGTGTTCACGTCATAGGCATGTATCCTTTCCAGTGAGTTTTCATGTCACCTTTGCTTGTTGTTTCAGAAATACAGGCTACACGCTCTGAAAAGCCTACATAGGGACATTAATTGCTACACTGAAATCCTGAAAAAGCGAAAAGATTGGTACGACCTCCTCTCCATGGACTATGCCCACTGCACTAGATAACCTGCCTACATAAAGGCCTCCTATGTCTTCCATACCACATCTGCTCCTCAAGACATCACAATACTACCACACAACAATGTCTTCCTGGAAGTCCGACCCATTTGGAGTGCCGGAGTGGCATGAGCGCCCGAAGTGCCATTGCGGCTTTAGGACGATGTTGTGCGTCTGGACGGATCCAGTACCACGAGCCAACTACGGCCGTAGGTTCTTCAATTGTCCAGACCTGGATGACGACTTCGTGGTAACGACGACAATTAAATCCCTTGTTTCTCGTTATCGTTTTTCAACTTGATCCATGACATCTACCACGCGCACACATAGGCTTGCAAGTTCATCGAATGGGTGGATCGGGTGCCGCCGGCATGGCCAGGGAACCGGCCAAAGGAGGTGGAAAACAAAGGACAATACTTTGTCAAGATGACTCACGCTCGCGAGGTGGAACGACAGATGCGGCTTGAGCAAGAGCGCCGCGTGAGGGTGGACCAAATCCGTCTGAAGGGCAAGGAGGATGAGATGCAAAGGAGGCGGGAGCAGCTAAGCCTGCGTGAAGCAGCCATCAAGCGTCAGGAGGAAGAGCTTGAAGCTCGTGAGGCAGCTCTCAAGTCCAAGAATGACAGGAAAAAGGATGCAGCGGAGCCATCTTCAAGGCGCGATAAAAAGGGGAAACAACCACGCTACACCCAGTAGACAAAATGTTACGAGCAGTTGGGTGGGTTAGTCGCATATCATGCTATATGTTATGCATGTAATAAAATTGTACGCGGCATGTTATGAAGTTTATTTCTATTCACATAAGGTTATTATCTCGTGTGTTCGCATTCAATGATTCAGATAGCAAGTCATTTAACAATATTAACATACTCTTGGTACACTAATTTTAGTAACATAAATATATCACTTAGCAATGTATATATCAAACGTTCTACAGTCAATTGTTCTTAAAAATATTTCTCAAAATTTTTAATGCACCTACAATATACAATAAACATAACCTTTTATTACAACTATACCATATGTTTTTCCAGTTTAAAACTACAAAATTGACAAAACTCTAAAAATTCACGGGGCAATCTAAAGTCGCCCATCCATTGGGCGACTGCGCTTATAAGTCGCCTATCCATTGGGCGACTACTATAAAGTCGCTTAACAGGAAAGCGACTACTTGCAGTCGCTCAATCATCGAGCGATAAATATTTTGTCGCTTCCCGGTTGGGCGAAAGGCAGAAGTCGCCCAATGGGGCGGCGACTGGGGATTATTTTGTAAAAAAATTTCTCACGAGTATATTTATGTATTTTCGAATAAAAAAGGGATTATGCGTACAAAAAATTCCAATCTGGCCGACGTTGTTCTCGCAGGATGCGCGAGTTTTACATGTTCACGGTTGTTTTAAGTACATGCAAACAACAAATGCAACATTTGAAAATACTGCCGTTTCACCGCGCGTACGATTGTATCGTGAGTCATCCGAGTAATTAACTCGTTCATGTGCGCCAGTTGGAGTAGGGAGACTGACACCTGCACCCAGGCCGTATCTGACATTTTGGGGGCCTGTGATAAAAGTTACTTATCAAAATAGCATATATTCTTTGGTTGTGATCAAAATGGCTGAAAAGCCCGTGGCTTATGGCTGAAAACACTGTAGCTGGCTGAAAAAGCACTGTAGCTGACAGAGGCTTATTTACCATAATTAAATTTAAAAAATTTTAAAAATAGAAAAAACATGTTAGCCCATTACGTATAATACAAACAAATACGAGGAAAAAAGAACCGGTAAAAAAACTCAAAAAAAAGCCAAAAGTTCAGAAAAAGACGAAATTTATGAATAGTGCAAAAATAAGCTGAAGCCAAAAGCTCAAGCCATTTTGATCACAACCTTTGTTTGGTATTACAATTGTAATACAATTTTCCTTACGGTACACAGGATTACATCTTGCTAAGAAACTAGTCTTTAAGCTAGTACCAGAACTTTTAATTGAAAAGCATCATTTCCTTCAAACAAAATCCGTATTTTTTAATTAGTCTTTGCCAAATTAATCATCAATTGCAAGTACTGCATTAAGCCTTTCCTAAGTCATTATTGGTGGGATATGAGTAGACTACAATAGCGTAAATTAAAATTTTCTACCACGTAAACCCGAAAGTCATATGAGTAAAAGATCATAGATCGTTACCACTAGACATGCAGTGCAACAGAAGTAGAGTTGAAGTGGCCGGTTCAACGTAACGTATATCGATGTAGTAGAAGTAGTCGATTGCCCTTTGATCAACTGTCTCCTCTTCGTAATCGTTTCAATCAGCACCGCAGTCACAGCAGCACCTCTACAGAAGTTCATACGTCCAGAGATGGAATGCCATGCGTCGGTGTGCTAGCACCAGCGCATACGACAGGGGTTTTGAGAGAAGCAGTTAGGGTTTCGATGAATGTGTATAGATATACACATCTCAGCCCACGTCTCTCTTAATATATAGCCTCCCATCAAATTCGTATCTCATATGATTAGATATTTATCCAACTTGGAGAGTCTTTGATAAGTAGAGATCGTATTCCACTTGGAGTCTATCATCTAGACCTTTATCGTTTTAACCTGTTATATAGAAGAAGCAAATTCCATTTTGATCGTCCACATTTCTCTGCATATTATATCTTATGGTTGGTCAATCTAACATCATGTTCTCTAACATGTATCTAAATTATTAATTTGAATTCTCCATATTTATAATCCATGAAACATAATCGTCAATCATACATATATTGATCTATAAATCATAATTATCCCACATAATGATATAAGACTAAAGATAATTTAAAATAATATCAAAATATGAATAAAGAGTTTTTGTGAACAAGTCACATATTTGTTGGTCAATATGAAAGATATTTATTCATGAGATAAAATAACATATTATTCAAAAGATTATAAATATAGATTGATACAATCATCTCTATATCGCCTCTAGAACATATCACTGGCAAAATTATAGAATGCAAGTAGAACTTTTACAACTTCAGTTTATGTAAGCACATTTTTATAGATCACCAAAATAGTCAACAAAATTCTATATGTAACAATTACATTACAGAACTAATTTAGTTGTTTCATAAGCTTTAAAATACCAACAGGAACAATATTTTTCTTAGGAATGAATTTTTAGAGTAAAATTTAGCAAATGAAAACAAAGGGGGGAGCAGGCAGGGAAAATGGACGTGAATCAGTGGTTGTTTTCGGTAAGGAATGAATAAAAGATCTGCT
This sequence comes from Dendrocalamus latiflorus, assembly GCA_017311315.1. NCBI lineage: Eukaryota > Viridiplantae > Streptophyta > Magnoliopsida > Poales > Poaceae > Dendrocalamus > Dendrocalamus latiflorus. The sequence goes on from CM029637.1 coordinate 34,091,872, forward strand.
CGCTTATTTGTTCTTACTACAAAGATTAGCAAAATAGTCACTCAAGAATGGACAAAAAAAAACATGGGCCCCTAATTTCTTGGGGGCTCTGTGCAGCTGCTCATGCTGCACATGCCTCCGGTATGTCGACGACGAAGTCAGCAGCACGCCGTCGTCCGCGGCGATGGGCTTGCACCGGGCGGAGGCCGTCCAGGCGAGCGATACGACGGCGGCGAAGCCGGGTGGGGGCGGGGGGGGGGGGGGGGGGCGAGGCAAGGGCGCGCCGTGGGCTTCCCTGAGACGGACGACGCGCTGCTTGAGGCGCTGGATGAGCTGTGCGTCCATGGTGAATGTCCGGCGGGAGAACCGCATGCGGTCTTGACGTGAAAAATAAACAGGAATAATACCTTGTCACCAACAAATGACAAGGATCCTTTCAATTGGAAATAGGATCTTGTCATTTTGTAGGGTATTTTTTTTCAGCGATAAACAAATGGGTTGTTCTAGAACAAAGATTCCATGGAAGACGGGGGAGGGAACTGCCTCCGTTCCCTCCTGGACTGGGCCGAGATCACTAATTCATCATCGGACCTGCTGTCACTTAGCAAAATAGGGGGCAGCAACTAACCCCGATTCCACCGAATACAGCTTCCCTGTTCCCCTCCTCTATTCCTGTCATACGTGGCAGCAGCCTGGGAGGGGTGGATGCAATAGCATCCATAAAAAGTAAAGTAGAACGAATAGACTGTTGCCATATATGAGGGAACAGGGACGGAAACAGAGAACAGGGAAGCTGTATTCGACTCCACCAGGCGCGTAACTGAATTACCGAAACGGCCACCGTGCCGGCAATTTTGGCGCCAGTGGCTGCTAACCACGCGAACAAATCACAGAGACGAACTAGCCAAATCGCCCGCCTCGCCGAACGGCAGCTCGAACTGCAATCGCATCAAACACCTCGCCCCGCCTCCTCCCATGGGCACCGCAAGCCACAGCATCACACTTTCGCGTCGACGTCTACGGCAGCCGAGGGAGCGAGCTGCGCCGGCCGCCGTCGCACCGGTAGCTCTCGCCTCCCTCCGAGATGGCTGATGCCGTGGTGGACAGTGAGCGCAGGATGAGGGCGGCGTCGCTGTCGTCCGCGGACACCGACGACGATGTCGTCAGCAAGCAGCCCATACTGAGTCTCTCGTCGCCGTCCCCGACGCGCACCGCGGGCCGCGCGCTGGAGGAGCCACCGAATAGGCGGAGGCCGGGGCGCCGCTCCCGGCCTGTGAGGATGTTCCATACCATGTGCCGGTCGCTCCCGGTGCTGACGCCGCGGTGCGGGAGGCTGCAGCCCGGGGCGTGCCGAATCGCGGCGCCGGCGCGGTTGTCGCCATCGGACTCCCTGCTGTCGCAAATCATCGCGTCCTCGGCCACCGCTGGGACGTCCCGCCGCCACATGACCGGCACGCTGTTCGGGTACCGGGTTGGCCGCGTCGTGCTGTCCCTGCAGGAGAACCCGCGGTGCCTGCCGACCCTTGTGGTGGAGCTGGCGCTCCCAACGCACGCGCTGCTCCGCGAGCTCGGCACCACCGCGGGCGCGCGCATCGTGCTGGAGAGCGAGAAGCACGCGGCGGTCGGCGAAGACGAGGGCAGCGCCTGGAGGCGCGACCACGGGTGGGTGCTCGAGGAGCCCATGTGGACCATGTTCTGCAACGGCAAGCGGGTGGGCTACGCGGTGCGGCGGGAGCCGACCGACGACGACATCGCGGTGCTGGAGACGCTGTGGGCGGTGTCCATGGGCGGCGGTGTGCTCCCCGGGAGGTCGGACGTGGACGGACCGGACGGCGAGATGGCGTACATGCGAGGGTGCTTCGAGCACATCATCGGCTCCCGGGACTCGGAGTCGCTGTACATGGTCGGCCCGCACGGCGGCTACTGCCCGGAGCTCGCCGTCTTCTTCGTTAGGCTATGAGTCTATGACCTTACAGGGTATATACCGCACGCGCGGACGTTGATCCAAATATCCAATGACCTCTCCTCTTCCTACGTTTGGCTTGGCATTCTTTGCTCTTCAGTTCGATACGGGGAGAGATCGCATGCCTATATTGTTGTTGATAGGAGCATAGAGATGCAGAGTAGTATTCATAGTATTTGTATTTCTTGTGCAAGGAAATTTGCTTGAATACAGTGATTATGCCTTTTCTTTTCTCTCTGAGATTTCCTTTAAGCCTGAACGTCCAATTGTCCATATGCCCAACGGTCGATTAGGCATAACAAAATGTTAATGAAATTGAAATGTCTTCATAAGAATTCAAGAGTCAGGACTTTGGGGCGTGGAGAGATCCATCAGCACTACTTTTCTATCTGATTGTCGTTCAAACTTTTCTCTGCATGCTAGAGGAAAGGATTCGATTTAGGGCCTTAGTGGAGCATACAGTGGGCTACGGGCTTGTTTGGTTGCCGCCCTCGGCTCTATACCAGGTAAAAAGTGATGTCTGAAGGTAGTCTAAAAATCAGATGACTTTTGCCTTGCTAGATAGGCACGAGAATATGGTGTTTGATTGGAGATCTGGTCTGAGAAAAACATGAAATTCAAAATGATGCTTTGACAATGAGAAAACGTAAATGTGAAAATATGCTTTTATTGTGCATATACACCCTTCAGTTATAAATACATGTCATTTTAGATATCGATATGGTCTCCAAAATACAACTTTAATCACTAATTTTTACTTTAATATATTTAAAAAATATAATAATATTATAATATTATAAAAATACTTTTTATGATAAATCTACATATACGGTTTTCATATATCTAATTTAAGTATTTAAAAAGATATTAATAATTAAAATTTTAAAATTTTAACTATACTTATATCTAAACCGATATGTATTTGTGGCCGACCCACACAACACAAGGAATCGAGCTCGTCCACAACTGATCTCCACCTCCAGTCCGGGCATGGGGGCGTGGATTCGCTGGCGGGACCCATGCGAGAAGGCGGTGGTGGATGCAGGCATGGCGGCTGTGGGATCCGGGCGGGAAGGCGGCGGCCGGATGCGGGCTTGACAGCGGCAGCGATATCCGGGCATGGCGGCGGCGAGAAGGCGACGGGGGGATGCGGCCATGGCGGCGGCGGCGGGATCCGGAGTTCGATGACGACTACGGGGTGGCAAGAGCGATGGAGAAAGACGACAGCTCGCACGATTAGAGGAAGACGACAGCTCGCACGACCCCGGGGAAGCTCCTGGCAGGCAGGGTGGCTTCGCAATCCAACACGCCCTATACGATGCAACTTATTAATGTGTAGGCTGCAGCAGAGGCTAGCTAGACTACTACTGAAATCTGATGCGAGCTGTATGGGCTTTGCATGCATGGAGTGATACGGTACTGAACTACTGATCGAGTACTGACGCACACATACATATACAGTGCCGTGCACTTTTGGACACTGAACGCTGGCTGGCTGTGGCAAGGCATGGTTTACGTCACGCGGTTCCATCGACTAGAATGTCTAAACGCTGGCCGTGTGGTTCTTTTTGGCTTTTTTATGGACTTTTGTTTAGCTGAAACAAACAGAATCGTCTTTCTAAATGGTTTTTTGAATGTAAAATTATATATGTGCATCATTCATATTAGTATTTCTCATGGTACATTATCATTTTAAAAAATACAAATAAAAAATATTTACCACAGCTAAAAATCAACAATCGCAACGCAAAAGGATAGGGTCAAGAGACACGAGCACAGTGATAAAATAACGAGAAGAATCTGCATCCCATCTCGACAGCCCCTTGCCAACGATTCTTACCTAGCGATTAATTTGTTAAGCACCTTGTATCCAGGTGAGGACGCAGCGCAATGTGCCCTGCACTACACTACGCAGAGATGCCGCGCTGCCCCTGTTTGCCCGTACCCTGCAAGCTAAGCATCCAGCCATGCATGCATGCATGGTTCGCACGGGTACAGCGAGCTAAATCTTACAGTTGCCTTTGATTTATGGAGGTGTTCCACCGTGATGCTGACGGTAAAGTGTACTGACATCTACTCCACTTCTAGCGTGCATGGTGCACGCATGAAGCATCCCTAGTGTTAGAGGAGTGGCCTGCAAGTAGACCATGTGGAAAATCTGTGGACTGCACGTTTGATGGATCAGCACATGGATGCACATCAGCGCACTACTACTAGTAGTATACTGCTCCATTCGATCGGTTGTACTATCACCAGTGTTTAAAACTTGAGAGCACTAGCACTAATGCTTGGTCTAAGCGCCTGTTCTTTTTTGCCGCGGTTTATGGTTTTTGGCTGAAATTTTTAAATTTTGGCTGTTTACGGTACAGATTACGGAGAGATCGATACCCACTTGCGATTTTGGTTGGTACAGATGTTGGGTTTTTAACGTGTACTACGTTTAACTTGTAGACCCCGTCTTGAGAAAATACTCCGTTTAAAAGTTAGGTACTGTAGCGGCTGCGAAAAGCTGGCCGGCTTGTGGCCAGCCGAACAGGCCCTAAACTGGTCTTTGTTGGTAAGGGCATTCCCGATGGATAATTTATATAGCTATTTCTTGGAGGAGAGAGATTGTCGTAAATGGTACTTAGAAACTACTCGTAGCACCCTACATACCGATATGAGATATTACTATAGAACATCATTGCTAAAGTCAAAAATAAATAATAAAAGCGACAATAAAAATCTCAAGAAAAATTAAATTTAAAGGTACTTTAATAGAGAGCCAATGAAAGCTGAAAGTAATATTTGAAACATACGACCGGTCCACTTCTAACCAAATAAAGAGCAAATAAAACAACAAATAGTGGCAAACCACAGTACTGAAAACTCGAGTGCTCCTACCCATGCATGATGCTATCACTCCACTGGTCTTTTACCTGAGAATGAAAAGAGCAAGCGTGAGATTTGAAAATCTTAGCAAGTACCCAACAACGGACGCAACACAGTGAGTAAAGGACAGATAATGCAAGCAAGATATATAAAGGACAAGCAAAGCAAGCACGCAAGCAATTGACACAGGTTAAGTGCAATGAAGCTAGGTTATTGAAAACAATGGTACAGATTGGAGATAGAGATTACGGGAACAATGGCATTAAAGATAAATGTTATTTAGCAAGCAATGACAGTGGCACCGGCAATCACTTCCCACATACCTGGTTATACGAGAGTAGTCAGGCACGCTATCTTCCTCGATTGTATAACCGCCGACGGGGTATAATATCCTAAGTAACAAAAGTGTACGGCCTCCGTACGTTACCAGGTGGGTGGTAATCTCCCCTATATGTGGATGACCCCTGACCAGGTAACTGTCATCTGGTCAACCGGGATATTTGTTATGTAGAAAGTTGTGGCAAAGGCACTGACGATTACTCCCCACATACCCGGTTATACGAGAATAGTCAGGCACACCATCGTCCTCGACTGTATAACCGCCGATGGGGTGTAATATCCTGAGTAACGAAAGTGTATGGCCCCCCGTACGTTACCAGGTGGGTGAAAATCTACCCTATATATGCATAATCCCAGGCCAGGTAATCGTCATATTATTAACATATTATATGGTATGCTTTTAAGGGAACTAAGAGAAAGCTAATATAATATTAGGAGAAGTGAAAGGATTTGCTAAGGTTGGAAATAGAGAAACATGCTTCCCGATATGAGGATGATAGGGGATGATAATATGGTGATAAGGTAACTGATACTCTATGGATAGATCACATAGTATGAATTTCAATAAACTAAGAGATGGCGAGGATAAGACTATGATAAAGTTATGAGTAGTGCAAAGATGTGCTAGGGTTGAAAATGGAAAGACATAGTTTCTGATATGAGGGCGATGTGGAATAATGATAAGGTGACAGTGATATAGGAATTAATCTAAAGAGGTATTATAATATAGCTCACGCAAGGTTACCAATCAATCAAGTTTTATTATGTGATAAGTGGTTTCTATATGATATAGGAATTAATCTAAAGAGGTATTATACTAGACATGAGGAAGGAGCTAGCCGGCCAAGGAAAAGGAGAAGAAGAGAAAGGGAAAAAGAAGGAAAGAAGGAAAGAAGAAGAGAAGAAAAGAGGAGAAGGAAGAAAAGGGAAGGCTACCGGTGCCTGATTCTCCAGATCCAGCCAACGAGAGGAAGAAAGAAGGATTTCGCGTTCATGATGGCTTCATTAGTTTCTGCAAATTCTCCGGCATTTGGTAAAGCTTTGGACCAAGTTTCCCATTGTTTTGATGGCATAGCTCACTGTGTGGTCATGTAAATTCCAGATTGTGAAAGTTGGGTAGCGTTGAAATGGTTGGTTGTATCCGGGGCTCAATAACGTATGCACTCCTATTTTGTGGACAAGATTTGTGGTAGCTACATCCCGTTTTACAACTTTGTCATAATATGAATATTGTAGATAATTGTTTAAGGTTTAAATAGAGTACAAGATCTTAGGATTCGGTTGAACGTTTTAGAAGTTATGATTTTGGGAATGCCTATGTCCAGGATTTGGATGCTGCTGGACGCAGTCGGGGAAATCTGTTATTTGAGCATAGTATATGGCCGAATTAAATTATATTCATAACTATATAGAGGTACATAATTTGGTTAGCTTTCCATACAATCCTTGAACACCTGATTTGGTGGAGTAGGTTGAGAGTTATGATATTTGAAACATTGCTCTCTAGTGAGTCATTGCAATTTGATAGTGTTTGTAGTATTTTATAAATTAAAAATAGAATATGTCAAAACTAGGGTTTGTCACAACATGAAAAATATAGGTAATTGCTAAAGTTTTCTATTTAATGTTAGAACACTGAATTTGGTGGAATGGTTTGGAAGTTATGCTTCCGAGATGGCTGCTGCTCGGTATGGGACAACGTGGCCTTCGGGGCTGGAACCAGGGGTCTAGTTGATGTTGTCCTTAAAAATTTGATAACTAGGATTACATGAGTAAGTTTGTGTAAATTTCAAAACTTATATCATTTGCTATGTTTGGATTTCAAGATTGACAGTTGGGTTGTTTAATCACCAGAACAACGGGAGGGCATCCGGTGAAAGAGGGGTTGTAAATGTCGGGTTGCACGTAAGAACAATGCCGCATGTATGCGTGCATGTATTGCTATGATGTACTGAGACTGGGTGGTGTTTGTTTAGGTGGAGGTTCTGGTTTAGTGCCATTCACGTATCATCCATAACGTTAAACAAGCAAGTGCATAGTAAAGAGTAGATGTGGGTAGTTAATAATGTCTCTACTTATGTGAATTTGCCATCTTGTTTTTTGTATATCTATGACAAACCCATGACTCAGAGTAGGTGACAAAATTGGTTAAATGAAATCGGTCCAATATGGTAAGTAATGCTAGTTTTGTCATGAGGGTGGGTAATGACAACAGTATATGATATGGTTATGTTGAGATGATGATAATGGTTAACATCACATGATGAAGACTTACATGAAAATGTCTCATTGCATGCGAGTGCATGGTAGAACGATAGACGATTGTTTACTCTTGCTCTTGCTTACCTATATCTTCTCGTCGCGCCATATTAACAATTTAGATAATAATATCATCTTCCTCATTAAAATTGATTGATTCAAAAATATTAACAATTTCATACCAATGCCCCATAATCTTGTCATCCACATGCCTTCTAAAGGTGAACATGAGATTTTAACCATCCCAAGCTTCAGCAATGGTTTTTTTTCTCGCTTATTAACTAGGATATAAGCATTCCAATATTGTATAGCTAAACTGGAGTTACCAAACCAAGTATCTCCCGATGTTCCATTCATGCAGCCGCTTGGGATGGACTCGGTAGCAGTGCTTGAGCCGGTGGAGGCAGATGACGGTGGGGGGGGGTGGTATCCCTGGAGGCAGACGATGGTGGGGGCAACGGAAGGGAGGGGACCGACAGAGGAAGGGGGAGGAAGCCTGACGGCGGAGGATGTCAGGAGGGAGGGAGGCAGCAGAGGAAACCAGGAGGGAGGGAGGCAGCAGAGGAAACCAGGAGGGAGGGAGACGACGGCAGAAGCCTACAGGGAGGGAAGCGGTAGAGGTAGGGGAGTCGCAAGCATTGGAATTGGAGAAGTGAAGTAGTTGAGATGACACCGTTCAGCGTATTTCAATCCACTAGTCATAGGTGATCCGTGCGGGTCTCCACAAAACGCGTTGTATGGAAATCCAATCACCCCAACACCGTGTCAACCGATGTCCATGTGTTTTGGTCCTCTCAAAAGAATCATGTTTTGTATAAAACATTGCTCTCCCTCTCTTCCTTAATTCCTTCTCTATATCAGATTTTTATTTAGACATTGCTGATATCACTTGTTGAGAGCGCCCTACAAGCTACAGGAAAAAGGTGCGAGGCCTCCATGTATTATGTGCCGCATATTACACTGAAACTGAGGTCCCGCGTGGGAGATTCTCGAGTCTTTTCTGGGCGTCAAAGACAAGCCCTTTGCATGCAACTTTTTAACATACTCCATGCATGATCTTCCTCAGAGTCAGAGCTCAGGGCACGGCATGGCTGCCCATGCTCCTGCAAGCTAAAGAAACGACGAGCTGAGCTAGGCAGCTAGCCATTGACTTTCTCCTACCACCTTTCCCAGTTTAAATTAGAATTTATAGTATGTCTGCAATTGTAACTACTTTTTTTTAAAAAAAATTAGTTCTCGGATATCCTTTTTTATAAATCTACTCATCTCTCTGACTTCGGCATCCGCGGCACGTATCCCCTGGCATGTTATAACAGCTCGACAGGTCCTACCGAGCCACCACTGCTCGGCAGCACCTACCAAATTAGGCAAGAAAAGGACAAGTTGCCGAGCAACCATAATCGTTACGATAATTAGGTGATTAACTTAAGTATGATTAACACTAATTAATCACTATCGTGGCTGGTAGCTCAGCATATCATCCTACCAAGTTAGGGAAGCTCGACGGGTACCTATCAAGCTTAAGGGGATAGCTATGCAAAACCAGGCTTCCAAGGGCTAAATTTGAGGGGAAATGACTACAGTGTCAGATATGCGAAAGGCTCCAAACTACTCCAGTACTTTTGCCTGTTGCAAAGCTGCTATAAAATCACTCGAGCTCCAGTGGCGAGCCCTTGGGGGGCCAGAGCGGGAGAGGTCCCCCTGCTGGTCCCTTCTCTTCTATCCAAGTTTGAGCAGATATATATATGCTTATATACATTCATACATCTGCATGGACATCTACTGCATGCATGGCATTTCCTGTCGATTGAAGTTTTGATCAGCCGGTAATTATCTGGTATACATTGATTGTCTTTGTTTATGCTCTTTCAGTTATGTTCTGAGCTTTTTTGTCTATGATTCTGAGGTACTTACATGCATCTGTGCGAATGCTACATCAGGGGGTGATCAATGTCTCAGGCAGCGGTGGCGTTCTGGCGGCGCAGTCGGTTCTGCATTGCGGAGGCGGGCGGCATTGGCGCCGGCCGGAGACGAGGCCGTCGGTCACCAAGCTAGGATAGAAGAACAAAAAATGGGTCATGTGACTAGCAGCTTCTGTTTCTTTACCTTGTGCTCCTCTTGCTGTTGATTGTTGTACTTTCTACTCTGTACCCTCCTTTTGTAGTTGTAGGCATTACTCTTTGGTGTTGAGATCTGTGGAAGTCCGTTTACATGCTAAATCTGTCCACTGTCCTTCAGAAAGTTTTCTTTTTTGTGTGTGCCAAACTGCCAATCGTGTATCTTGTTTTCATGCTTCAGTGCTCTGTAATTCGTGGGTAGTCTCGTGTGTTATTTCCGCTGGCCTCTATGTTTTGAGCGACGCATGCTTCATTTTTTTTGCTGATTCAAAAACTCTTAATGCCGAGAATTGATAAAACTTGCTTACAGAAAAAAGTGCCGAAAAATGAAAACATCACGTACAGCATATATTTCCGCGGATTGGACAGAGTGCAAGCCAATTGTGAGGAAGTTTTTTTTTTCCTGAAACTCAAATGTGAGGAAATTGATGTTGGTGTATTGCATGCACCTTCATGGGAGAACATTAGGATATGGCTTTAGCGTGATTGACAAACCACAATACAGATCATCTGCATTTCTTTCTCTCTGTTCTTTTTCCCCCCTGTGTGTGTGGAGATGAGTACAGGAATGCTATTTTCAACCAGATCATCATCTCAGACGATTATTCCAGCGGCTATATAATGTCTGGATCTTTACTACGAAGAGATATTAACAGTTCATAATGAGAACGACATGACAGCACCCAACACGTACGTAAGGTTGGTCGAACACTTTATTAAAGAGCATTGATAATTCGAATGATGATTTCCCCTTCAAATTATTTGTGTTTTAATGGACCAAAAAAGCACTCCGGTTGGTTGAGTGACTTGAGCCGTCATTGTGTGAATAAGGACCGACCAACTGAGTAGTAGAAAAATGTGACGAGTGATTTGTATAACGAATCTTGGTGATTTTTTAGATAAAGGATATAAAATCCGGCCTCTGTATCCACAAAGGATATATACAGTCAAAAGTTACACAAGCTCTTAGGCTCAAAGCCTCAAAACTGAGGTACATAAAACAACATGAAAGATAGCTTAAGGACTACGAAAAGAACTAGAAAGGCTAAGCTTCAGCACTTTTGTTCCGTCCTTGCTTACAACCAAACCCCTAACCTCATCCGACCGAGCCACCCAAACTTCGGTCTGCTTTGCGTGAAGATGGACCTCCGAGATGACGTCTCCAAGAAGGCGACGAGAGTCACCGACGCCGCCCGCCTCACCGAGGCAAGGCTTTCACCTAGAGATCAGTACACATGAGAGCTATGTAGTGCCACGACACACCTCCAGGAAGGATAATGGCGCCCGAAGGCGTCATTGATGTCGAGACCGGTAAGATCACCGGCAAGGCTTTCGCCAGCACCTCCACAGCACCCCACGCACTACCCACACACAAAATAGACCGCCACCAACACTCCGGGGCCCTACACGCCTCAAAGCCATGGCATAGCCACCCTTGAACTCCACGACGAGCCGCTTCCTGCAACGTCCGCCACTGTAGAGACCACTAAGCGACGTCTAAGCGCCACCACTGAGCAAATTCAGGGACATGAGCCACAGATCAAACCTACAGCAAAACAACGGAAGGGCCTGGCACAAATCTTCCTGAACGCCTTACGGAGCCTGAACGGCACGTGGATCACCACCGCCTTCTTGCTCCCGGCCGCAACCAACTAGAACTCGGAGCTGATGAAGACGACCTTGAGGTCGTTCTTGAGCTCGTGGTTGCCATTCTCCATGTCGAAGAACGCCTGCGCGACGGAGTCCACAAACTCCGAGGGCTCGAGGCCCTAGTCCTTCTGCACCTTCATCCTCCTCGCCGTGATGGCGCCGGCGAGGCGGCTACGCGCGCTCTCCCGTCTCTCTCTGCTGGCGGAGAACAAAAATTGACTCTCCTCCTGATCCATCACCAGCAGTTATATCTCCACCTTGTACCATAAAGCCTTTGATAACACGATGGAAGCATGAGCCCTTGAAGTGGAGCGGCTTGCCGGTGGCGGCGCCGACGCCCTTCTCCCCGGTGCAGAGCGCGCGGAAGTTCTCAGCCGTCCGCGGCACCACCGACGCGTAGAGCTCTATCACGATCCTCCCCTCCATGTTGACGAATCTTGGTGATGAGTGTTGGAAACCTGATCCTTCGGCATCATCTCCTACCTTGTGTAGCACATGCCTTATATAGTTTCTCCTTGTATAGATGATTGCAATGTATAGAACTTGTAATCTGTATAAGTTCAATAGAATGCAAGCGCCCGGAGGTGTGGCATCATTCCCAATTTCTCTTCTTCCTCTTGATCTTCACATGGTATCAGAGCGGACTTGATCCTGCTATCTTCTTCCCCACCACCGTTCTCCATGAGCACTCTCAGCGCGGCCGACTCGGGTTCCTCGCCCGCCACCAACTCGTCTTCCTCCTCTGTACCCACCGTCGTGCTGGACGCCATGACCTCCGTTGTCAATGTAGCCAGCATCAAGACCCACGTGCCCATCACGCTCGACATCACCGGCTCCAACTACTCGCAATGGAGCACGCTCTTCATGGTGTTCGTCGGCAAGTACGGCCTGCTGGGCTTCATCAATGGGACTACCGATCCCAGCCTCGACGGAACACACCGCCAGCAGGACTTCGCCGTCCGTTCGTGTCTCTACGGATCCATCTGCGAGGAGATCTTCGAGATCATCGTCGAACCCGAGCAAACGGCGCGGCGGACATGGGTCGCCATCAAGGAGCTCTTCCGCGACAATAAAGAGAGCCGCGCCGTCTTCCTCGAAGCCAAGTTCAGGAGCATCGTTCAAGGAGATATGACCGTCGCCGACTATTGTCGCAAACTCAAGAAAACTGCCGACGCCCTGCGCGACGTCGGCATAAGGCACTCATTCTCAACACCCTCCGTGGTCTGAACCAACGCTTCTCCTCCACCGCCAAACTAATCCCACTGCTTGATCCCTTCCCTAGCTTCCTGCGCACCAGATCCATCCTGGCCATGACGGAGATGAAGGCCTCGAACGAGGCCAATGTGGTGGCAGGCACGGCGCTCTGTCGGACTCACAGTCCGATGGCTCTGGCCTCTCCGATTAGCGCGGCAAATCCTCCGGAGGCCGGAGGGGGGAAGCGATGGAAATCGTCTAACAAGCATTACAGCAACGACGGCAGTGGCTACGGGAGCTCCGGCGGCAACAGTAGCTCCAACAACTCCGGCGGCAACAGCGGCTTTAACAACTCGCGAGCGGCCATGCCTGGAGGTGGGCCGTGGTTCTGCTTCAGTCCATGGCTAGCCCACCACCTTCGTGGTCACCCAGCTGGGGGCTCCCTGGCGCAGCGGCTCGGTTGGAATTCGTGGGCCGCGACCCACGGTGCCGCACCATGCCTACACCACCAGCTTTGCTCCAGCTCTGCCTGCTCCTCCCGCGAGTCAATCTGCGTCGCCGACGTGGGACTCCACCATGCCGCAGCGGTCGCCGCTGTCTGCCGCCGGCACCCAGCCTACCTGAGCCGCCGCCTGGCTTGGCTATGCCGTCTGCCGGTCACACGGAGGGAAGGAGAGAGAGAGTTGTAGAGATGGGAGAGAGAGGCCGGAGAGAGAGGAATAGATGTAGAGAGAAGAATAGATGGAGAGAGAGAGATATGTTAGATATGGAAGAGAGATTAGAGATATTAGAGCATCTCCAAGAGAGACTCAATATTTTGTCCTCTAAAATCTCATATTGGGAGCCTTTCTAAAAAAATTGTCCTCTAAATCTTTCCCCTCCTTCAGCAGCTCCTCTAAACTTGGATCCCTAAAATTACCATCTAGGCACTGTATATGCGATGGTGATCCACCTCAATTTTAGAGTACCAAAATTATTAGACGTGTTTTAGAGTATCTGTTGGAGGTTTATTTTTAGTTTCATACCCAATATTTTAAGATAGGGGGTGAGAAAGAGCATCTCTTGGAGATGCTCTTAGATATGGATTAGGTTAGGATTTTCTGTTTGAAATATTATGACTCTTTTTAAAACTTAGACGTTACAGATAGGTCCACGTATAAGCTCTGGAGCTCATCATATGTAGCAAAGAATTAGATACGGAGCAGAGTTTAACGCTTCGTATACGTACCGTACCATATACAACTTATATATTAAAACGCATGCACCAGCTAGGTACATTGGAGCATTTTTATATCCGGGGAATCCTAATTTAATGTAATCATGAAAACTCCGCTACAAGTTTTTTTTTAATATGCAGGAGGGCTGCAGATCTTTCCATTTAAATCGGAAAAAGAAGTTATAGTACGGAGCACCCAAAAAAAACGAAGCCCTGGTCTGCAAATTATTGCTGTCCGTTCGATCATGGTCGACGCTCATGACATACATCACCGACGTCCACGGAAGCTAGCTAACAACGGGCATGCATGCATGTCACACATGTGCATCATAACGAACAATCCTGATCGTTCCCGGGTCATTGCTGGCCTTATTGCTCAGGTGGCACCAGGATATGGGAAACATAATGCCCCGGCCCGCCGTATGAACCATGCATATCAACAATGCGATTTTCAGAGGACCGAGCAAGGTGGCTACCGTCGTGCAGACCATCTGTCTGGGCTCGATCCTAGGACATCTCATTTTTTTGAGGGTAATACTTATTTAAATAGTGTCTCTCTGAGTATGTGTACGTGGGTATCTTCAGTGGTCAAAGCATGTACTCGTGCTCTATGAGGTTTTAGGATCTCCGCCTTATCTCAGCGTGTGTATTGAATGCACCTACGTGGATGTAAGAGTGTGTCGTTTTGTGTGTTCGTGAGTATGTCCTTATTGTACTCGTGAATAAAAAGCAATGTGATTTGCAGTGGTGATCATATCATCATGCAGGATACAAGTGGGCAATTAACAAATGTTGTCATCCTTTTCGGTTATGTTTTTTTACTTTTGGCTTCTCTAAAAATTAAAAATAAACAGAACGATTTCTTGAAACAAATTCTCCAAACCGCTTCCCGAGCCTAAAGCTGCGTGTGCCGTCCGCATCGCCAGCTCTGCCATTTGTTGTCGTGTTGTAATACCTGTGGGAAAGGAAATGAAAAGAATAGCGAAGAATTAAATAAATACACAAACCTGAAATATATGCAAAATATTATAGCAACCGCCAACTATCCTAAAATCACCAAAATATCAAATGGCAGCCACAAGGCAACAATAAAGGGACATCACCACACTTCTGGATAGCCACAAGGCAACAATAAGAGAACAACACAACCCATCGAGACAGCATGGCCACAAGCAAAAAGGGCACACGCAACCAGTCGAATAGAAGAGAAGAGAATACATAGCACGATAGAGCCAGCAAGCCAGCTGCATAGAAGAGGAGAGAAGGGAGAAGCACCAGCAAGCCAAACCCTATTTTCCTTCTCTCCCCATTCATCCCAAGTCCAAAACACACAGCCACATAGAGTCAGCTACCACAAGGCAAAATCAGGGCAAGCTGACCAGAGCAAGAAGTTGGCAAGAAGCCAAGTTGCAGGCCAGCAAGAAGCCAATTCAAGTCGCAGGCCAGGCAAGTCGTACTAGCCGACGGTAGAGAAATATGAGAGAATAGGAGCAAAGGGGGAGGATAAGGAGTAATGGTGTTCTATATATTTACACGGTGAAGCAATAAGCGAAACGGGCCTGTGTGGGGCTGTGAGATCGTACACAAGCTAGCGATAGCCTTGTATTCCTTTTTTTAAATGTGCTCTTCTTTTTTGAGATGGAGATAGCCTTGTATTCTTTTATTCGTAGCCAGATGTTGTATTGCTATAAGATTATCCGGATGGGTACTGAACTATTGATCGGTAGCTAGGAGCGTTTGGGTCCGGTTCTTACGTCTGGACCTGAAGCTCTGCTAGCTGACATCAGAGAAACCTGGGCTGCCCTTTGCAGCAGAACGAAAAGCTTGTAAACCTGACCGTGAAACGCAGCAGGGGGGCAACCTGGACAGCGTGACAGCCAGTAGACCATTTCTGGAGAACCACGGCCCTATCCATTACCCAATAACTGCTTATAGCTCCTGGCCTCAAAATCTTATGTGATCATCACTGCAAGATCATATAACCATGCTGAATTACCGATCAATATCCCAAAAGATAAAAAAAACCCCAATAAATACTGCTTACAATAGTCTGCAACAATTAGCCTACTTGTTTCGGCTTAAGCTTCTGACTTCTGGTTTATTTTTCACTATTTATAAATTTCGTCTTTTTTTGGTTTTTTGATTTTTTTTGAGCTTTTTTGCTTGTTCTTTTTTTTCCGTATTCGTTTGCATTGTCTGTAATGGGCTAATATTTTTTTATTTTTAAATTTTTTAAAATTTAGTTATATCAAATAAACCACCGTCAACTATAGTGTAATTTCAGCTAGTTACAGTACAATTTCAGTTATAAACCAACTTATTTCTGTTCAACCGAGTAGCACCTTAATCACAGTAGTACTGATACTTACTGGCCATCGATATTCCAAGAGACCAAAAGTCCAATTTTACATACCATACTGAATTACTGATCAAACGACCGATCAAAGATAGGGAATAAATCCAGATTTGATGTCATCATCCAGACCTGACTACCTAACACGTACACCAATCCTGCAGCGCGAGAGCGACGCCTGTGTCCCGGAACCTCGCCACGTTCGTGTGCCCCACACCTGCGCCTCGGCGAAGCAACGGCGGTTACGTGGATTCCCGGAACACGGCGGAACGCGACAACTATCGACAGCCGCGCGCGAAGTTAACCGAAGAATCCGGGATCGCTTCACAACCCGACGAACTCACCGTGCGATAAGCCCCTTAGCACGAGCGTTTCGCCGTGAATCCTTTGCCAGTCTCGCAGACCGGTTCACCGGGCGGTGAACGGCCACCCTCCACCACTCGCTGTCCCTGCCTAACCTTCAAAAAGAGGCCGAGAAGAGAAGTCACTGCCTACTGTCACAGCTGACAAGCGGATTCCAAAAACCCAGTTCGATCGTTCGTTAGGTCCGCGGTGACGTCGAGTCCACGGTGCCATGGCGGCCGCGGCGCGCGCGATCATCTGCGAGATGGCGCCGCAGAAGGTGGCACCGTCGCAGAAGCCGAGGCGGGACAGCGGGAAGGTCGTGCTCCAGCCGCGCCTCTGCACCCTCCGGTCGTACGGCGCTGGCAGCGGCGAGGTGACGCGGAAGAGGCTTGCGGGGGAGGAGGGTATAAGGGGCGCGGACGCGGGCGGCTCCCCG
This sequence comes from Dendrocalamus latiflorus, assembly GCA_017311315.1. NCBI lineage: Eukaryota > Viridiplantae > Streptophyta > Magnoliopsida > Poales > Poaceae > Dendrocalamus > Dendrocalamus latiflorus. Next base: position 34,108,594 of record CM029637.1, read on the forward strand.
TTCTTCGCGTCGCTCGCCGACTACATCGAGACCTCCCGCAAGAGCCAGGACTTCGAGACCATCTCCGGCCGCCTCGCCATGGTCCGTGCGCGCCCACCTTCTCTCCCTTTCCTTCGTTTATGTCGCGTCGTTGTGATCTCAACCGTCCGGTTGGTGATCAACGGTGTAAAACAACTTGGGGCTAACCGTTTCCTCGTGTACTCCTCGCCTCTTCAGGTTGCGTTCGCGGCGGCCTTGGCGGTGGAGGTGACGACGGGCAACTCGCTGTTCAAGAAACTGGACATGATGGAGATCGAGGAGGCGGCGGGGGTGTGTCTGGCCGTGGTCGCCTGCGCCGCCGCGTTCGCGTGGGTGTCCAGCGCGCGCAACAGGATCGGACAGATGCTCACTCTGGGATGCAACGCCTTCGTCGACTCGCTCATCGACAACCTCGTCGAGGCGCTCTTCTCCGAGGGAGATCTGCAGGACTGGTCCGATGATGTATAAGCCATTCTAGTTCGTAGCTACATATAACACTTGTAGATACTAGACAGAATATATAAACAGAATGCATAGAGAGGAAGTATAGATAGAACAGAGGCATTTCATAATCTTCACCGTCGCTGAACAGAGGCAGGTAAGCTGTTCTGTATTTTTCAGAGATGGATCCCGCCAGACGCGGATACTGGTAGAGTTACGATCATGTGAAAACTCTTGTGGAGTGTTTTGCAAGTGTGTTCTGCGATTAGAGCTTTGGTATATGCATAAGAATTAGTTTGATTTCTGAACATTCAGACTGTTCTTGTGTAGTCAGGCAGTCGTGCAAGGCTGTGAAATGTACAGATCTCTCCAAAGATTGTATACTAGATACTAGGGTGGAGCAGGCCCTTAAATTCAGTATGCCTACTAACTAGAGCTACTACTGAGTTTGTAAATTAGAGACAAGCATGTAATCAACAGCATGTATTGTAAATCTTTGAAGAAATTCTTGGACTTCTGCTGCTGTACATGACGAAGCGTCGGCAACGGCAACTAGCCTACTTTTGAGTTCTTCAGAGCGTTCTAACGAATCTATAAAATTACTTAATAGCATTTTCATCGGCTTGATCATAAACATCCCATCTTTCTTTTATATGCTCAAATACAGGGACTGCAGACAAATCATGCATTATATTCCATCAATCTCATTGTTTTGGAGTGTTTTTTGAATTGCAGCATCTGCTACAACCAGTCAGCAAAGTACAATGAGCGATCCCTTAAGGATGAACTGAATGCTGTGACATGCAGACAAAATTGCGATCATTAGGTTTGAACGACAAAATTGTGGCCTTGACTTCCATTGCATTTGGTTGGAGTCTTTTGCTTACAGTTTTGTAGTGATTCAAACAGCAGTCAACATGTTCAGGGGACTTCCGCTCAACAGTGAGGGTTGCATTTCAGACTGACATACAGTGAAATAAAAGATCTTTCCTTTCAGAGCTAGAACTTTACAGCTTTTCCCCTTTTTTCAACAATATTGAATTCAATCATGCATGTTAGGACATTCAAGTCACATTACAATCAAGAGGCATTCTCTACTGCTTCGATGCACCCCAACACGCTGGCCTTCTGTGACATTGCGGACATGAGAGCTTCATGAGCCACTTTGTTGTTCTTCAGGAGTGACGCAGCAATCAGGACCTGCAAATACGTTGCATCAATCGACATGTAACATGTTTTTGCTCCTGCTACCTTTAAAAATAAGATAATGGATTACTCACTGCCCATCTGGTAAGGTTTTGTTGCTGATCTTTGCTTAGTTGCGGCTTAGTCCTGTTTATGAATCTCTACATGCAAACAAATAGGAATTCTTCAGATCCATTTTTCCAGGAGACATCACAAAGAAACTGAAAATATAGAACTGAAAAGGAGCTGATAAATTCGTACAGCACCTGAAGGGTGAAAAGGTCTGCTGATTGACCAACAACTTTGTCGTATTCTAGACCTTCAGCAGCCAGTCCGGCCATTGACACTACAGCTAACCTAATATATCTCATAGATGTCAGTAGCTTGTCATATTTCTGATCTTAGTGATGTTTTTTGTAGGTGTCAACAGTGTAATGATCAAGTTTTAATTGTAGTCTCATGCTGAATGCAGCAACTGAGCAAAATGCAAAAACAAGAGTGTAAAAAACAAATACACAATAGATCATAAGTACAGAATATTTTAACAAGAGTTACCTGTCTAGTTCCTTTTGATCAAGCTGCCCACTGTATATTAGCTTTTGTAACTGCTCATCTACCAAGTTAACATGCTCCTTTCCAATGTCCAAAGAATATCCCAGAATAGGTAGGCCAAGCAAATAGGCAACTAATTTTCCAGGAAAGCTTTAGCCAGTAAATTCCTAGTTGCAGATATACTATTGTTTCAGGAAAAGAGACATACCCAAAAAATGAGCAGCTTCATGCCTAGCAATTCTCTCCTGATAGTCAGGAAACACTGTTGAAAATGCACCAATTGCTGCTTGCAGAAGCCTGTGATGATGGAATTGGAATAACATTAAGATCAATTTTGATAAATACGTAACATTTTTCATTGGACATGCACAGATAATGCCTTTTATCATGTCAAAAGTAGTCTATCTTGAATGATACTGTGCATTGAATTCAGCAGCAGTTTGTATATGCACAGATAATGCCTTTTATCATGTCAAAAGTAGTCTATCTTGAATGATACTGTGCATTGAATTCAGCAGCAGTTTGTATATGCTAGTTTAAAAGATTCAAAGATGCCTGTTTTGCTCTTTTCATGCCTAAGCAAATATTACTCCAACGAAAGGATGATGATTTTTGCTGCTGGAGTTATCCATTTAAAATTTTAGAGAAGATAATATGTCTGGGCAGTTTGATGGCTGCTCTTCAAAACTTGTATAGACTTATCAGCAGAGACAATACACATACCCTGGAGAAATGCTTCCGATAGCCAATACTATCAATGAAATGCTTCCAATCAAGTAGGGAACAAAGAAGCCCCAATCCTGAGATGGAGAATTTCGGAAAGATATGTGCTCATCTTAGTTGAAATAACATGGATTGTTTTAGTTGCTGCAAAAAAAAAGCATATAGAGGAGGAAGCAAGGAAATACTCCAGGGAGCTGGCCTGCAAGGACGGCTAAGAAACCTGTGGTACCGACAACCGTAAACAAAAATGCTGCCTGCATGGTTAAATGAAAGGAAATACAGCATTACGTCCTGGACAATGAAAGATGTTTAGCTCTCGATTGTAGTACTATTGTGCATGTGAAGTGCTAATTCCACAGTTTCCAGGAAACCATCATGCTCTGTTGCACTTACATCATTTCTAACACTTGGGATCGCGAGGTTCTCAGCATTCTTTATCCCGAGGGTAGTGAGCTCTCTCAGAGATGTCTGTTCAAAGTTCAGAAGCAGGCGGGTTAGTTTCAGTTCATTAGTTCAAGCACCCACACAAGTATGCAATGCAACCACATGGATCAAGCACTGCTCGATACTTGCAACAGAAGTAGACAAGTAAATGCATGCCAGTGCTTCAAGAGTTCAAGTGTATGTCATGCAAATCTGAAGTGCTTGATGCTTGAGAAGGCATCGCACTGACCGTGCGGCGCGACACGTAGGGCTGCGAGCTCCACCTCTTGGCCCAGCCGAGCTCTTTCAGCTGGTCCAGCGCCTGCTTGACATCATCGCTGTCCTTCTGCACCATGCAACTCATTAGCTCAATCCCATTCATCTCATCACGTTCCTCGTGCCAGCTTGCTTATATATGTGTTCTGAACTCAGAAGCGGACGCAACTGCCGTTTCACCTTATCGATTGCGGACTGCAGCGCCCTGAGATCCACTCCGGACGCCGCCGAAGAGGAGGCCGCGGCGGCGCGCCACTGGCGACGCGGCGCGGCGGAGAGTTTGAGAGGATTGCGGGGGTGCGCGGTGGGCGCGACGAGAGCGGCCACGATCGCCATGGCTCCCCGGTTCTTCTTCTTCCCGTGGGCAGCGCGGCTCTGCACTGCCGCACTCTGCAGCCGACCGCCAGGGGAAGGGGATAACATAGTTCAGCGTCAGACACGCGACACGTTTCAGTTACATTTTGTGTATTTGTGTGATCCTGTGTGGTGTGAATTTTGTGCGCTGTTTGTTCGTGGATAGAGATGGCAACGGGCACAAATCCGCTGGGTTTTGCTATTCTAAACTCGTGCCCATGAAAGTTGAACGTGCCCGCTAAAAAACCCATGCTCGTGACGGGTGCAATTTTTTGCCCAGACCCATGCCCACTGGGTTAACGGGTACCCACGGGTCGCCCGTCGGGTCAGTAATGCGAGCTGCAACAATGGTTAATGGAGAGGAGGAAGAAGTTCACCGGCCATCTTCATTGGAGCCGAAGGGCAGCGCCATGGCCAAGGGCCTACTGCTGCGATGCGCGTTGGCTGCGACGTGGGGGCGGCGGGCTGAACTGGAAGGCAAGGCGACGGCGAGGGCGTGCGGGAGGAAGAGCGTGCGGCGAGAGTGGCGGGAGCAGGAGAGGGAGCTGCGGGACGGGAGGGCGAGTGTGGAGACTGCCGGAGACCGAGCGCGGAGCGCCAGATGCGCCACCGCTGCGGCGGCTGTTGAATCGAGGTGGGGACTGGGGAGGAGTGAGTAGTGACTGTGACCGAGTGCTAGCTAGGGTTAGCCGTATGGGTAATGGGGCATTGCCGCATTGGATTTGGGGCTTGGGGCTAAATGGCTAATGGGCTATGGGCTGGGCTGGTTTGTCTGGGAGTCTGGGTTTATAACTCCTATGGATCGAGTTTATATTGCCCATGAGTTTACGGGTTTGGGTACTATAGGAACGTACCTGAACCCGGCAGACCCGATGGGTTGGGCTTTTTGCCCATTAAGAGACCCATAGGTTAGAAAATTGACTCAGACCCATGCTCTAATAGAGTAAAAATTCACCGGATATCGAATTTCGGGTACCTATTGCCATCTCTATCCGTGGAGTCGTGTCTCCTCCTGCACCCCCGTTGATCCTTGCGCTGTACGCTCTAGAAGATCCGAGCCGCACGTTCGAAAATGGATTTTGCCCCCCGAAAAATTCTGCGCCACAATAAATCACGCCATTAGAAACCACTCCCTTGGCGCCTAATCCCCACTTCTCTTCTCCGGTTCGTCTGCCCGCTCCAACTCTCCGATTCACAATTCGAATCCCCGAATCCTCCGCATCTCCAGATGCTTCTCCTCCACCCGCTCCCGCTCCCCGCTCCCGCTCCGCGGGTCAAACCCGCCGCCCGGGCCTGGTCGCCTCGCCGTCGCCGTCGCCGGCGGCCTCCTCTCACCTCCGCCTCCGCGTCCAACTCCAGCGTTGCTATCTCCGACGAGGACGCATTCACCAGGTGCTCCGGGTACCTCTTCGAGGAGGGCGTGGCCACCGAGGCGGAGCTCCCCACCGCGTATGATCTCTCCGGCATCGCCGCCGTCTACCGCCGCCGGCCGCTCCTCGTGCTCCGGCGCTCGCTGCAGATTAGCACCGCCTTTGGCCGCTGGTTCGCGCTGCGGTACCTCGACCGCGTCAACGGGCGCTCCAACGACATGTTCGAGGTCCGCCTCACCTTACGCTTGCTTTCGATCTCGTGCACGCTCGCTGTTTGATTGAATTCCTAGCCGTCATTTGGTTTACGGGATGATTTGGTGGTGGCGTTGCAGATCAGGGCTGCTCATCTCAGGAGGATACTACTGGAGCTTGGCCCGGTATGCTTCCTCTTCCAATGCGTGCTTGTACATGTGTTCGTCCGTGTACGTGATGATGATTGACGGGTATGGCATGCTGCTCTTTTGATGGCAGGCATTTGTGAAGATTGCACAGGCAGTTTCGTCACGGCCGGTGAGATTCACCAGTCAAATAGTAGTTGACTAGTTGCATTGCAATCAGTTATGTGTTTGACGAGATTTTGTGCCAAATATATCAAGATAAGGCAAATAAGGAGATATAGGTTTGGTAAGAGAACTTTGGTATAATTGAGTCCTGAAACAACATGTGAAACAAAACCACTAAGTGGTCAATGCGTCGCGCCTTGTGTCGTGGGTCTTCAACTACGGTCATTTCGATCATGTTGTGTCATCAGGGCTGCTCGACCACGATCATTTTGATCACGTTGTACCGACCACAATCATTTTGACCACGCTATGTCGACCACGGTCATTTCGATACATTATCACAGATTCTCGACCATGGTGCTGTAGCTTACAAGTACCAAGTAGTTCACTGTAGCTACTATCGGTTCGCCACACTTGACTCATGATCGCAATTGAGTCTCCGGAGTCATCGATTACTCGCTGACTCCAAAGTCTTTGACTCCTGCACGGCCCTCGGACACACCGAGTACTCGACACACGACTATACACATGAGAACTATCAATAACAAGATTAATTCCAATAGTTCATACGTGCGTAGGCAGCCCATGCACCAAGAAGGAAAGAAAAGATTGGTTCTGAGTAAACCATATTGGCAACGGAAAGACGATTACGCCGAATATTCATTTCTGGAAGCATTTCTTGATAAATTTTTCTTTATATGGAAAGCACAGGTTTAGAAGGAAAGAATCGGCAATCAGATCAGGATCTCGATCCCAGAAATTAGAAGTTGATTTGCACCGCGTGAGGGCTGTGTACGTCGTCCATAGCCCTTGCTCGTGCCTATAAAAGGAGACGAAACACAGGAGACGAAGGACATAGATGAACACACCACGGGGAGGCAGACGGACAAAGAAAGAAGAAAGCGCACGCACCAACACACGCTGACAGTCAGGACTTTGACGAACTCGGGCAGAAGGAGGAGAAGGCGGAGGAACCCAAGGAAGCAATCTGCACGAGCCGAGGCCATGGCGTGCTATGCTCTGGATGGTAAAGAGCTTCCCCTTTTCTCTTTGTCTGCTATTTATCCATCTTGCATGTCGATGGACAGCGGGTGTCAAGGAGATTACCAAACGCCACGGTCGTGGCCAGTAATATTGTCGTTTAGGTACCTTGGAGCTCGCCGTCGAGCAGCGTTAAGATTGCTGATCGCTCTTCGATCCCATGAGCTCAAAGCACGAAGTACCCTCGCCCTTACATGTGGCTCGCACGCCCTGGCCAAGCTGCACGGTTGCGGCGATACGTTAGGTACCCGGTTGTCCTGCTTGTACCTCTGATTTGATAATAGCTCCACAAGGTGAGGCGGATCGCGCTACTCGTAAGTCCTTCCGATCCGCCTCCTATACTCGGTTGCTTTCGACCGCTTTCAATACTCGAGCGCCACCGATTGCTTGCCGTGCCCAGACCGCCGATCGCTTTTCGAGGTCGAGTGTTTCCGACCGCTTCTCAAAGATGGATGCCTCTGACCGCTTGTCGAGGTTGAGTGCCTCCGACTGCTTCTCAAAAACGGACGCCTCTGACCCTTTGTTGAAGTCAAGTGCCTCCGACCACTTCTCGAAGATGGACGCCTCCGACCACTTCTCGAAGATGGACGTCTTCAACCGCTGGTCGAGGTTGAGTGCCTTTGACAGCTTCTCGAAGATGGACACCTCTGACCCCTTGTCGGAGTCGAGTGCCTTTGATCGATTCTCGAGGACAAATGCCTCTGATCGCTTGTCGAAGTCGAGTGCCACCGACCACTTCTCGAAGACGGACGCCTCCAACCCCTTTGTTGAAGTCGAGTGCCTCTGACCGCTTCTCGAAGACGAACGCCTCCGACCCTGTTGTTGAAGTCGAGTGCCTCCAACCGCTTCACGAAGATGGACACCTTCGACCCTTTTGTTAAAGTCGACTGCCTGCGTCCGCTTCACGAAGACGGACGCCTCCGATTGCTTGTCAAAGTCGATTGCCTCCGATCGCTTCACGAAGACGCACCTCCTACCGCTTGTCGAGGTCGGTGCCTCCGACCGCTTCTCGAAGACGGACGCCTCCTACTGGTTGTCGAGGTCGAGTGCCTCCGACCGTTTCACGAAGATGGACGCCTCTAACATCTTGTTGATATCGAGTGCCTCCGATCGCTTCACGAAGATGGATGTCTCTGACCCCTTGTTGAGGTCGAGTGCCTCCGACCGCTTCTCGAAGACGGACGCCTCTGACCCTTTGTCGAAGTTGAGTGCCTCTGACCACTTCAGAAGACGGACGCCTCCAACCCCTTTGTCGAAGTCAACTGCCTCCGGCCGCTTCTCGAAGACGGACGCCTCCGACCGCTTGTTGAAGTCGACTGCCTCTGATCGCTTTTCGAAAACGGACACCTCCGACCTGTTGTCAAAGTCGAGTGCTTCCGACCTCTTCACGAAGACGGACATCTCCGACCATTGGTTGAGGTCGAGTGCCTCTGATCGCTTCACGAAGACGGACGTCTTTGACCCCTTGTCGAAGTCGAGTGCCTCAGACCGCTTCCCAAAGACGGATGTCTTTGATGGCTTGTTGACGTTGAGTACCTCCGAAGATGGACGCCTCTGACCCCCTTTCGTTCTCGGACGACTCCAACCACTTGTTGCACTCGAGCGGCGTCGACCGCCTTTGGCACTCGAGCGCCTCCGACTGCTCGTTGTACCCGTACATCCTCGACTTCCCAAAGTACCCGTAAGCCCTCCCATTGCCCGAGGTACTCAGGTGAGATGTGCAACAGCAACCAACATGCTATAGCGAACGGTACTGTTACCAGCCACGACCGATGGTCGATAGTTTCCGAATATGGCTTACGACCGATGGTCGATGTCTTCCGACTACTAGTTGCGAGCAATGGCCGAGGGCTTTTGACCTACGACCACGAGCGATGGTTGATGGCTTCCGACCAACGACTATGACCGATAATCGATAGCTCTAGCTTTTGATGGATTTTGATCACGTTGGCTTTTGATGGCTTTCGACTACGTTGGCTTTCGACCATAGACTGTTTCTGATGGCTTCTGACTATGGTGACTCTCGATCACGGACCACTTCCGATGGCTTCTGACCATGTTGGCTTTCGACCACGGAGGACTTTCGATGGATTTCGATCATGTTGGCTTTCGACTATGGATGGTTTCCGATGGCTTTCGACCACGTTGGTTTTTTTACTACGGACAGTTTCCGATGGATTTTGACCACGGTGACTTGACCACAGACCACTTCCGATGGATTTCGACCACGACAGCTTTCAGTTGTGGACCACTTCCAACAGATTTCGACCGTGTTGGCTTTCGACCACAGACGGCTTTCGATGGTTTTCGACCACGAATGACTTTTGATGGTTCTCAGCACCTATTGCGTTTCTATTGCCGATGGTTCCCGGCGGTCGACCAACGACCGCTCCTGAAGACTGAGGGTTTCCGGCTTTTGACTACCGACCACTCCCGATGGTTCTAGCTTCCGCAAAGTTTGTCCCAGCGATCAATTTCGACCACGTCGATACTCGACCCTGGCGTCCTGTTCTGCCAATCTCACCACTCAGGCTATATCTACGATACCGATTCTGCTGCTACTACCGTCAGATCAGTCACGCTTGACGTGAATCATGCACACTTTTAATCACCCCATTCCCTTGTGTTGCTCGATACCGACGAGGTCGAACAGCATAGGCAGGCGCGACCAATGCAAAGGCTACGCTATCAACGGCTCCATAGACCGACGAGGCTATGGATAATGCCAACGTCTACATCTACATCAATCATTCATCACATGCATGGAGAACGTGAAGCGAAGACTGAAGACGACGACTAATGCACAGCTTAATTGGAGATATTCTGTGGGTTCTCCCTACAGATATAATTAACCAGGAGCCTTCCGAGGCCCCGGGAACCAAGAGACTACGTTGCCTATGTCAGATTAGCTATGCAAATCAGGCTATGGAACGCATATACATAAAGAGAACTTGTAATTTTGCTATTCTTCAATGAATGAATAAAATACATGTTTTTTTCTATTTTTGTTGTGTTTATTTTTATGTACTTTAGTACACTGGCACGCCCGCATCTTATACCCCGAGGCAAGAAATCCGGAAGCAATTTCTCGTGTCAAACATGATGATTCGAGCTCTAACTTTAGATGTTCAATGAAAGGCAGATCATGAACTGTCAAATGGCTACTCATTTATCATTTTAAAACAGCAGCACTGATTTGAGTCTGAGTGTATTATTTTGATACCATTATCTCTAGCAGTTACAGGTTTAGAGCACTCACTGGCTATTCCTTTGCTACTCATTGTTGGCTAATGGGCCATGGGCGCCTCATTTGTTCATTTGCTACAGGATGTGATTCCACCTGCGTACCTTGATGAACTTTCACTACTTCAAGACCGTATAGCACCATTTTCAACTGAGATTGCTTTTAACATTATAGAAAAGGATCTTGGGCTGCCACTGGACATGGTTTTCTCTGAGATATCACCAGAGCCTGTTGCTGCTGCATCTCTTGGGCAGGTCCGTTTGTTTTATCATTTTGTAATGTCTTGAGGATTCAATTGGCTTCTCTTACGACTTAATAATCAGTCCTTTGTATTTTTAACTACAGAAAGCAGATCAATGTTGCCTGACTGCATCCACCGTCCAGTCAGTTGTATTTAGAATTTTAGATAGTTGAGTTCAACTGTATGATACCTGCCCACCTTGTTGATGTTTGAACTTTGGACATCAACATTGATACGCAGCTCAGTGTTCCTTATGCCTATGCACTTCCCTAAAGCAATTAGAAAGATCTAGTTTTATGGATTAGGAAGTTAGAAGCAACTGAAAGCAAAAGAAACAAATTCTGACTATGATATGCTCTGAGATGCACGGTAGGATGGGAATCCTGAAACTTCATGATGTTTCAGCCCTGTACTAATTAACCATGATATCTTGAACTATTGATGAAGTGACACTTCCTAGAGGCTGGAGTGAATGGTCAGCTATTTTCATCTAGGATGATATGACATTTCATATTCTTACTGTTATAGGTATACCAGGCTAGGCTTCGTTCCAATGGAAAGGTTGTTGCCGTCAAAGTACAAAGACCTGGAGTTCAAGCAGCAATCTCCTTGGATATCTATATCTTGAGGTTCCTTGCTGGTGTTGCCAGGAAGGCTGGCAAGCTGAACACAGACCTTCAGGTAAGGCCAGAGTTCTATAAATTCTCTATCAAATCAATTGAAGATTTTGTCTCTTTAAAAGATACAAAATAAAGCAAAAGGCAACAGGAAGGAAATTCTCCTTCTAAAAAGAATCAACTATCTTATTTCATAACCTTTTTGAGGTCATATTTATATTTACTTAGTTTCTAATCGTATATATTTGGTTACCTTACATGCAGGCTGTGCTTGATGAATGGGCATCAAGCCTATTTCGGGTAAGTTTTCTATGCATGCTAATACAAGCTCACTTGGCTTAAGTAATTCAAAGTCTGCATATGTACAAATGCACATACAAAGGAAGAATGTATCATTATATGACTAGTAATAAAATTTACCAATCATGGATAATCTTCCAACAGGAAAATCGTTTGCAGTTTGCAACCATTATATTCACATGCTTTACAGTAAGATTTCATAGATTTTGAGATAAATTAATTAAAGGAAAACGAGTGTTATCATTCTGGCAAGTTTGTGCTCCTGTCACTTGCAACATTCTATTTCAACTATGTTGGCTATCTAATTTAAAAAATCAGGTGCATATTCTTAGAGCTTCACATTGAATACAGGTAAATCACATTTAATGCAGGAGATGGATTATAGATCAGAAGCAAGAAATGGACTTAAGTTCAGGTTGTATTCTTTATTTACTAGCCAAAGTCCAGTTCAATTGCTTTGTCTAATATCAACACTATCTCAAATTCTCAATCAATATTTTCAGAAAACATCAAGATACAACTTGTCATAACAACTTGAACTAATTTATAAGTTTATTGACGTATAAAGATCTGATAGCAATTGCCAAACCATCAGGTTGCCTCCACGAACCCATAAACTAGAGTTATGTTCTAATACTCCAACCATTTCATAGAAGTATTAAAAACACTTGTACTGTGTTACATCCAGATTTGTGAAGGGCAACTGATGTTACAATTAGTTTTCCAATTAAATGCATGAAAAATACGGATATATATATATATATATATATATATATATAGGACGAGTGTTTCATGCACCATGGTGCCTAGGCACCAATATCAATACCCGTTGATTTGCTTCGAGATTCGTAACGTTTGATGTGGGTATCTTCATATACCCATAAAAAAGTATATTTGAGATATCAAACTCCGAAAAAATTTAAATTCAACTTCAGTTTAATTAGTTTGAACTATTTTTATGGTATATACTCACTGTAGTTGCATTGAACTCAAAAGTAGTTCAAACTAGTTTGAACTGAGTTCAAAACTAACTTACCATAAATATATCAAGGGTATAAAACATTTTCATACTCAAACTCAAAAAAATTATCAATCATACACGTGTATCGGATGTTGGTGCCTAGGCACCATGGTGCATTACGTAATTTTCCTATATATATATATATATATATATATATATATATATATATATATATATATTCCAAAGGTATGTGATTATGATAGGATAATTGTGGTTTATTTCTGGATAAAACCCAGAGATTTTGGGTTCCTCGTTTAGTTCTAAATTCTAATAGCCTTTGACTCCAAAATAATATATTAATTTTGAATATTAATATTGTTTCTGAATCAGTCACTGTCATTTGAACATTAAATCTGTTTATTTTGGATTGGCTCCCGTTAGTAACCTAATAACGATAGTCCAACCTGAAATGGTCTTCTACTGAATTCTGGGGGCCTTCTACAAGATCTGTGAGGAGTTAGGAAAACCACTCATGGGTCTCGGAGATACACTGCTAGGTATTTTTATGATAGTAGCCGTTTTCTGTTTTTTAAACAAAAAAGGTAATAATAATAATAATAATAATAATAATAATAATAATAATAATAATAATAATAATAATAATAATAATAATAAGCCCTAAAACAATCAGGGTCCACCAGTTTGATGAGTAACCTTTTGTCTTTCCCCATTCATTTATCATTTTTTGAGAGAACTTACCAACCTCTACACGAATGCACGAATTTTTTGTATGGATAATCCATTTTTATTCGAAATTATAGAAATATACCTGCGGGAAATTTTTTTACAAAAATAAGCTCCAGTCGCCTAATGGTTGGGCGACTGGAGCCTTTCGCCCAACCCAGCAAAGATAACTGGAAAAATCTCCCAACCGTTGGACGATTAATTACAGTCGCGCCACCGTTGGACGACTTTCCTCCAGTCGCCCTCCCATTGGGCGACTTTCATGCAGTCGCTCAATGGTTGGGCGACTGCACTCAGGCCTTCGCCAAAAATAGTGAAAATTGGTGGAGCTGTTCTTCATACATCCAAAAGTCTCCAGAAAAAAATTTGAGCAATTTCGGCCACGGGATCAAAAGTTATAGCAGTTTCAATTGAGGCCGAAACGAATTCGAGTCCGTTTCCGACACACCTTCAGTAAAACGGGCATAACTTTTGCATACGGTGTCCGTTTTCGACGTTTTTGTACTCGTTGGAAAGCTAACGACGAGCCCGATAAAAAAACGACTCGCTTGCGCCAGTCGCCTTCCAAGACCCCGAAACTCGGCCATCTTTGGATCTAAACCTGTGTCGCAAGATTTTGGTTTCTGTTTTTGCCTTTTCTCTTGGTCTTACCTTTGGAATTTGGATTTTGCTTCAACTGAAAAGTTTTAGATCTCATCGAAACCTTTCCAATGAGTATATATAAGCCATATAAAACTTTGCTATTTTAGCTTTTGAGACTAGTTGTCTATATTGCATCGGTATATAAAACTTGTGATAGAGAGTATTACAGACGATTTGTATGTAGAACCGTCTGTGATAATCTCCATCGATCCTCCTCAACCCAATCCTAGCCCAGAGACACAAATTCTCAGTAACATCAAAATATCACTTACCATCGTATGTACCGATCGTTCTACGGTCAATCGTTCTTAAAAAACTTTCCAAAATTTTTTACACACCTTCAACATATAATGAACATAAACTTTTATTGCAACTCCAGCAAATTTTTTACCAGTTTAAAAGTACAAAATTTAAAAAATTTAAAACATTCACGGGGAGCTGAGTGCAGTCGCCCAACCATTGGGCGACTGCATGAAAGTCGCCCAACGGTGGGGCGACTGCAATTAATCGCCCAACGGTTGAAAGATTTTCCAGTTGTTGCTATTGGGTTGGGCGAAAGGCTCCAATCGCCCAATCATTGGGCGACTGGAACCTATTTTTGTAAAAAAAAATTCCGCGGGTATATTTCTGTAATTTTGAATAAAAAATGAATTATCCGTACAAAAAATTCACGAATGCACAACCTCCATTTTTTACCTCTCCCTGTCATATCTTACAACTAGATGCTTTTTCAGTTGTGCTCTCAATGCTATTTGTCTAAGCATAGGTGGCCACCAAGTGCACTTTCTTAGTTTTGTAGTGATAATTGTCCACACTCCACACAACTTCAGTTAGCATCATTATGTATGCCTGCTATAGCTAACTGACTTATATTGTTCCATTATGGCTAAACTGAGGATTAATCTTGTGGTCTTTTCTTTAGAGGTTCAGCCAGTTTCGTGTATAGAAAAATTCGGTCAATGCCACCGGTGGTGTTGCTTCAGATTTTGCCACTGCTTTTCACCTAATTGATTTCACGCCACTTGAATCACAGACTTCCTTTAGAAAATGTCATTCCGACAAGGTTAATGCCTGTTGACTGACTGAGCAGAAAGGACCCTTTTGCCTTTTCAAATATATTAAATTTTGAATCTATGCCATCACAAATATGAAGAGAGAATTGTGGGAAGGAAAAGAGAGAGGGAGAGAAGAAAGGGTATGGGCAATTCTGGGTTTTTGAGAAAAAGTGAGCTAATAATGGAAAATTCCAACAAAGTTTGTGATTCTAGTGGCATGGAACCAATTAGGCAAAAAAGCAGTGGCAACTTCCAAAACTACAAAATAACCACTGGCATAGGCTGAATTTTCCTGTTATGTATTTGTGAAAAGTGTCAGTTTACTAGAAGAGCTCAAATTTTCTTCATTGCAAAAGAGAGACATATACACAGTCATATACATGGATATGGCCCTCTTGAGCCTAATAATGATATGGGATATTCTACTCTTAACACCCTCCACAAACTTAAGGTGGATCTAACACATTAAGTTTGAAAAATATGAAGCCTATGGTGTTGTCTAGATTAAGCCTTCGTGAATAAATCTGTCACTTGAAACTCCGAAGGAACATATTGGAGATGAATAATTGATTGTTGAAAATGAAAACATGTGAATGAAGCATCTACTCCAATATGCTTAGTTAGCTCATACCTGATAGGATCATTCGCAATCTGAATAGCAGCAATACTGTCATAAAGAAAGGGTGTGGGTGCATCACACAAAACACCAAGATCAGCCAAAAGTCACTGAAGCCACACAATCTCTGATGTGGTAGTGGCAAGGGTTCGAAACTTAGCCTCAGCACTGGAATGGGACACCGCAGTCTGTTTCCTGGACTTCCAGGCAATGAGAGGTGCCAAGAAAGAGACAATAACTAGTGACTGAACGATGATCCATAGGATCACCGGCCCAGGTGGAGTCGGAGTAAGCGTGAAGCTGAAGCTGACTAGAGTAAGCATAGAGCAAACTTCAGTGGTACTAGCCAAAGGAGCAGAAGTCAAAGGAATAGGAAGCTTAGAATCAGATGGGACTATCGGACGACGACTATAATGGAAAGGAAAAGTATCTGAAGGTGGAGCTAGTGGAGGAGGAGAAACCTGTGAAGGTGGCTCTAGAGACAGAGATGATGATGGCAGATCAGAAACTGACTCATCTGGATAGAAAATAGGTGGAAGAGAAAGAAACAAGGTAGACTCTAAGGAGGTTGAGAATGATGATGGAGTAGAAGAGTAGAAGAAAGGTCGATCCTCAACAAAAGTGACATATCAAGAAAACCGAATGCGACGAGTGGAGGGATCATAGCAACAATAACCCTCGTGCTCAAGACTGTACCCAAGAAAAGCACATTTAACAGACTGAGTAGCCAGTTTGGTACGCTCACGAGGTGCTAAGAGAACGTAGCACGTACAGCCAAAAACACGAAGATGGTCATACTTAGGAGAACCAAACAGAATTTCACCAGAGCACTTGCCCTGAAGACGAGACGAAGGCTGAAGATTAATCAGATAGACAATTGTTGAAACAGCTTCACCCCAGAAATGAGTAGGAATAAAAGAGGAAATCATAAGAGTACGAGTTGTCTCAATAATATGACGATGCTTACGCTTAGCAACACTGTTCTGAGCATGAGCACTTGGACATGAAAGCTAAGGAAGAATATCTTCAGAAGAGAGAAACTCACGAAAAGCTGTGGATAGGTACTCTTCTCGTGAGTCAGAGCAAAAAACACGAATAGCACTAGAAAACTATGTATGAACCATGCGAGCAAAAGCCTAGTATATAAATATCAATTGAGAGCGATGCTTCATAAAATAGACCCAAGTATATCGAGAGTAATCGTCAACAAATATAACATAATGTTTGTGATCACCCTTCGAAACAAAAGGAGAAGGGTCCCATACATCATAGTGCACTAATCAAAAGGATGATTCGAACGAGTAGTGCTGAAAAGGTATGGAAGCTGTATCTGTTTACCTAGCTTGCAACCTTTGCAATGGAAACCAGCATCTATAGTAACATGACCTAAAACACCCTGCTGAGCTAAAGTGGACAAACGAGAACCATGTAGATGTCCTAAGTGATGATGCTACTGGACAAAAGAGGACACTGAAGTGGCAGCAGCAGAAGTGACAGATGACACGAATGCTGGAAGGTGTAAGGTATCAAGAATGTAGAGACCCATAGATCCTCTACCGCGACAGCCAGTACCAATCACCCTCTTGCTCTAACAATCCTGCACATAACAAGAGGTATCATCAAAACCAATGAAATAATTCATATCAGCTAGCTGACCAACATACATAAAATTCATGGAGAGCTGTGGAACAAAAGAAATCGCAGGAACAGAAAACTTGGATGTGGCAAGAGAACCCTGATGTGTAACATAACAAGATGTATCGTCAGCTATCTGAACGGATGGATTGTCCTTCACTAGATGACAGGACACAAGCCGAGAGCAATTAGAAGTCACATAAAAAGAGGCCCCTGAATCAAGTACCCAAGGCTGAATAGTACCGGAAGCAGACTGGGAAGCAGCTGAAACTAAGGCACATTTCGTTGAAGGCTCTAACTCAAGAACTGAAGCCGTGTAGGGTCTCCCAGTAGATCCACTAGGCTGAAGATATTGCTGCTTAAGATACTTCCATACCTCTTTGGCAGAGATACTCAAGACTCATCCGAAGTGGGAGATTGGATCATATACCCTCCTTTTAGTTGGGAAATTGAGGATTTACCCTCCACATCTCAATGATACGTGGAGTTATCATAAGTCACTGACATGTGGGCCAGGAGGGTAAATCCTCAATTTCCATCTAAATGGAGGGAATATGATCAATTTTTTTCTAGTAGAGAACGGCGGAGAGAAAGCCCTCTGCTCGACTGAGATGAAGAAGAGGCAGACGATAGTAGAGAACAACAGAGAGAAAGGCCTTCTACTCGACTGAGATGAAGAAGAGGAAGACGAAGAGGTCTACTACGACTGGAGGACCCATGTCAGATCCCGGTGGGGAATCCGACTAGGAGATGGATTGTCACAGGAAAATCGGGTGGATCGCCAAGAACAGAGAGGAATACTCGCTACAGCTAAGAACTAAACTAGGGCTACAGTAGTTTTTCTTTGATATTCGATACCTCTCATTCCATCCGCAAAAGAGTATATATCGGTCAATACATAATCCAAGCATTAAGACTAAGAAGTGATTAACGAGATTACATCTAAGCTAACTGAACATTAAGTACTAAGCATGATATAACTAAACTAGCTTTTGTCGAGAAGTAAAGAGGGGCGTTGATATCCCACCATGGCTACAGAACACATCCTGGCCGTCTATTGCGGTTGAACTGGACTCAGCGAACCGTTATCTTCAGACATCCGCGCCATCTTCAGCTTCAGACATCGCAGGGTCTGACATTACCCCCTCCTCAACAGCAGACTTGCCCTCAAGTTTGCTCTTCAGGACCCCAAGACAACTGAGTCACCAATCTATTACTGTGAGGAAAAGATCTTGTTTCCAGCTTGGTTAAAAGATCTTCAATAACAGCAGCATCGTCAACTGAGGCACTTGTCAGCAACTTCAGAATTCCCAGATCTTGCAAGGGCGGTCTGGCTAGATGAGACATCAATAGAAGCTGACTCAACATTTCTCTTCTTGCCTCTTCGCTATGCTCTTGAGCATCATGTGATTGTCTGACTCCTTTACTGGAATGACCACCATCTTCTAGCATTTTATTCCTGTCCTCGGCCAGACTGCACTTGTTACGGTTGTCAGTGCTTGCCTCCGTCTGAAGCAATGATTCTGCCCTGTTTGATGTATCCCCAAAACTCCTAGCAGCATTTACAGTATGTTCTATTAAATCCCCCTGGTTGATAATATTTTGAGCTTCCCATAAGCGAGCTCGCCACGGCTCAGTACTTGAATGTGTACATTTCAGGCATGCAGTAAAGGCACTCTTCAAAGCATGGAATGCACCTGGGACTTGCATTTTAATAATGGAACTTGCTGGATCCAAAGAAGGTAAAACTAGCAGTATGCGTCCGTAAAAGGAATGATTTCCTTGGTCGATAGCTGAGAGACTACTAACCAAGACAATAATCATTGAAGTGCTGAGTGATTTTACCTTAAGAGATTTAAGCTGTTCTAGCCACAATCCCAGGCTCCGGCTGGCTCCCATAGCTAAATCTCCAACATTAAGAAGAGGGTGACCTCCCCGTAACCATGCTACATTGAATCTCATATCTTCTGTAGCTTCGCTTGGTGGATCCGATGGGATATTAGGATCCAGGGTGTACATAAGAACTGTTTTTTCGACAAACTTAACAGCCAGTAACCTGACTCCTTCATTGATGCTATGCTGAAACGCCATGAGAGACACCACTGATTTAAGCTTGAGCAGCCATTCCCATGATATGTTTAGTGAATCCTCAATCCCATCACTTGAGAACAGACCCTGAATAACTAGCTGTTCTAATACTGTGGCAAATAAGTTTGTTCCTGATTTAACAACTTGCCTCGCAACTGCAGGTGTCTCATCATTCAGAAGACCCAGTAAACAAGGTATCATATCAGGTAGATACGACATGTGCTTTGACCCAACCTCACCCATCATTTCGGCTTCACTGGCTCCTCCAATCTTTAGAACAGCAACACCTCCAAAGAGCTTTGCCAATCTCTCCTGTAGCTTTTCCTTATCATAATCAGAAGTGCTTCGCTCAATTGTAGATCTAATCTGCTCTGCCCTCTCTTCAATGGACTTCTTGTTTCCAGCTCTATCAAGGATAACAGTATCATCCTTAGATACAGTCACCCTTTTGCATGAACCCAGCATCTGAGGTTCAAAATTCTCAAGGTTCATTCCAAATTTCTGCAACAAAGGCCACAACTTATCCTTCTGATCATTCATGCATGTCTTGATGATTTGCTTGATTGGCTCATAGCAGAATTGAACAAAACCTCTCGTACAAGTAGCAGATTCTGTGTTCTTTGTGGTTGGGTCCAAGAAGTTCTCACCCCACAGACTCTCCATCATCTTAGATTCATCAACTCCAAACTTGGACGCATACATCTTAGCAAAGCTTGAGAAGGTAGAAGCCCAACCATGCAAACCCGCAGAGAAAGCCACAGTTTCCTTCTCTGAGTAGACTTGGACATCACCAAAGAGCGGATCTTCATATGTTGCCATAATGACATTGGCATTCTCAATGATGTGGGAGAAAGTCTGGTAGGCTTCCTCACTTTCAACTTGAAGCTCAAGGAAGCATATGTCCATCTGGTTCATAGTAATGACAGACCTAATCCTCTCACCAAGGGCTTGGTGGAGCACAGTTTCAGTTTGCATACAGACACTCTCAATACAGTCAACCATCACCAAAGCACCATCGGTGATACGAATAGTAGCCTTAACTTTTGAAGAAAAATCAACGTGCCCAGGTGAATCAATAAGGTTGATGAGGTATTCGTTTCCATCCCTCTCACTCTTGTAACTCATGAGAGATTCCTCAATCATCTCATAGGAAAGAGAATTACCAGTGGATTTGATTGTGATACCACGTTTTGCTTCATCTGCACGAGAATCAGTCATGCGAACAACACCAGCAACTTCCTGGGCAATAATCCCAGCAGCTGCCACAAGAGGATCTGTATGTGTAGACTTACCATGGTCCACATGAGCAATAACAGACAAGTTACGAATGTTATTCTTCTCGTCCATCGCATCAATTGATGCTGGATCTGCTATCTAGACCAAATCTCTCTCCATAATATCTTCAACCATTGCTATTGATATGTCAGGGAAGTTAGAAAGGACATCTGAAACATCAACAGTCCCAATATCTCTTGAGCATCTCCACTCTCTTACTAGAGCTGTTAGCTCCTCATCATGAACAACATCTTGAGTATCCTCTTCTGAGATTGTACCACTATGACCTTTATAGTTCCCATCATTAGGAGCAATAATGTAACAATCCACTTCAGATGGTCGAACCTCAGTGTCGAAAAAGTCATCATCCTGGTCAGACTCATTATCCAAGCTCATGTTGTCTTCTTCGCAGTTCACATTGTTATCAACACATAGATCAAGAACACTCTTGACCTTCAAAGCTAACACAAGATGCTTGCTACTGACATTTCCCACTTCTCTCTTCAAATGGTTCTTGTTCCATATTTTTATGGCTTCATTGTCAGCACCACACTTACAAAAGTATAGCAGCTTCATCTTGCAAGCAGAAAACTCATATGAGTCCAATGAAGAGTATTTAAAATACTCTAACGTCAGCCTTATAAAGTTACAATGGAGACTTTTAGGCAAAGTCTGAGCCTCGAGATTGTGAAGGAATGCACCCTGCTTCATATGAAATTGAGCTCCAGCTTTACTAAAAATATCTCGATTTAAACCACTGATAACACCCGCAGTTAGAATATGGTCAAAACCAAAAGGATTTCCCATTGCTAAGCATTGCCGACCCACTCTAAGAGCTGAGGATTGTCCCACATTAACTGGCTTCAAGAGGTCTGTAGGGGGGTCCATCTCAAGAACAGCAAGATCAACTGCATCTGGCAGAGAAAGTCCAAACAACCAGGATGGAATTCCAAATTCTCCCTGTTCTGGCACTACATCTTCACTAACTCCTGCCATCAAGTTCACCTGTTGATCGTGTTTGCACTTGTGCTCCAAAAACCCTTTGCCTCTACAATATTTGCAATCCCCAGGAGTGAATGATTTCATGGTTGACTCCTTTTTCTGAACTACAGCTTCCACTAAAGGTTCTCCTCCAACAATTTCAGGGGAATCCAGAGCTTCCACTAAAGGTTCTCCTCCAACAATTTCAGGGGAATCAAGTATAGGACCTTTAGCTAGACTTAAAGAAACTAGGAGCCCTATCATTTCTGGGATTGGAGTCCCACTGTCTTGCCAATTCAGATTCACTATTAGTGTTCAATTTGTTGAGAGTAGGAGTAGCAACAAAAGCATGCGGCAATTGACTCTGACCCCAACAATCTGGAACTGCAGAATACCCAGTAGGAGGGGGATTAAGATTACCTTCAAGTGCTCCCCTCCCGTGCTTCCCTTGAGTACTCTTAAGAGTAATCCGCCTCAACTCCACACTTCTTCTGGTTTTCTCACTCTCCCATACGGCCGGTGGAACCCGATCTGATAAGTCTCTTAGCTCCTCTGATGGTCGCAAGTTGGATGCCGAAACTATTCTCCAGACCGCCGTGGGATCGGTCGCCACCTCTTCGTACCTCACCACTTGCCTTACTGCCGTGAGCTCCGACATGGTCTTGGTCCTCTTCCCGCTGATCGACGCTGGGTTAGGGATTTTACCCGGGACGATGTCCGGAACCTTCACCACGCGCCGATTTGCTCCGCCGCCATAGCCGGATAAGAAATAGGGCCGGTCCGCCGCCAGAGCCGGAACAGCTAGCGCAAGCTCCGCCGATTCAAACCGCCGCCGCAATTCGTAGTAATACGGGGTTTGGCGAGGAAGATGAAACTCAAACGCCGATTCGGATGGAAAGCGATTGGGGATTTTACAGGCCGAAGACCCCAACCCACTCACTCCCCACCGCTCTTTGCCGAGGATAGACATGCTCCGATACCAATTTGTCAGATCCCGGTGGGGAATCCGACTAGGAGATGGATTGTCACAGGAAAATCGGGTGGATCGCCAAGAACAGAGAGGAATACTCGCTACAGCTAAGAACTAAACTAGGGCTACAGTAGTTTTTCTTTGATATTCGATACCTCTCATTCCATCCGCAAAAGAGTATATATCGGTCAATACATAATCCAAGCATTAAGACTAAGAAGTGATTAACGAGATTACATCTAAGCTAACTGAACATTAAGTACTAAGCATGATATAACTAAACTAGCTTTTGTCGAGAAGTAAAGAGGGGCGTTGATATCCCGCCATGGCTACAGAACACATCCTGGCCGTCTATTGCGGTTGAACTGGACTCAGCGAACCGTTATCTTCAGACATCCGCGCCATCTTCAGCTTCAGACATCGCAGGGTCTGTCAACCCAGCAACTCGCCAGAGATGCAGCGCGAACAGAGCAGAGGCAGGAGTCGGCATCGACCCTTGTTCCTCTCATGGCGACCATCCTCACCGAGGAGGAGTCGCTTGGTGGAGATGTAGAAGAAACCAGCGGCGACGGCTGGGATCAAAAGGTAGCACCGGCGGGGTGAGGAAGCCGCAGCAGAGGAAGGGGCTGGCGACGACGACGCGCAGCGCAGCAGCCGCAGCAGAGGAGGGGGCTGACGACGGCGCGCAGCGCAGCAGCCGCAGCAGCGGAAGAGGCCAGCGACGCGGAAGGTCTACGGCGACAGAGGAAGGGGCCCGCGGCGCAGGCGACGCGAGAGGCCGCAGTCGGCGACGAAGCAGGCGATGAGCTGCGCAGCCGTCATGATTCCCGCTGGCGATGCAACAGAAGAAAAGGCCGGCGCCAGCGATGTGGAAGGGGTCGGCGACGGCGACGGCGACTCGGAAGAGGCGGCTAGGGTTAGGGATTTGGCGGCCGCAGCAGCCAGTGTTCTGATACCATGTCAGTTTACTGGAAGAACTCAATTTTCTTCATTGCAAAAGAGAGACATATACACAGTCATATACATGGATATGGGCCTCTTGGCCCTAATGCTGCTATGGGCTATTCTACTCTTAACAAAAAGAACAGTACAAAAATTAGTTGTTTGACATTATAAACTTTTAAATTAGTTTTATAGGTCTTATAACGTCAATATCATTCCTTTACTTCCCTTTCTGCAACAGAGAATTATATGGGAAATTTAGAGATGTGTTGGTTCCAGAAATGTATCTGGAACAGACAAGAAGACGAGTCCTAATCATGGAATGGGTTGAGGTGCAGTCTATGATCTATTCACTTGTTAGCAATTGAACATGCAGAATTTGTATAGGCAATGTTAGTTACTGATCTACTGTGATCTTTTAGGGGGAAAAGCTGTCAGAAGTCAGAGATCAATATTTGGTTGAGGTAAAGCAGTGCCTATCAGTACTTGAATAAATCAAGTAAATATTGGACCTCAGTAAACACCCTTAACCAGATAGATCTGTTGGCATTTGTTACCTTACAGGTTGGAGTATACTGTTCACTTTCCCAGCTTTTGGAATATGGATTTTATCATGCTGATCCACATCCTGGAAATCTTTTGCGTACAGTCGATGGGAAGCTAGCATACTTAGGTAATTGTTGTGTTGTAACGTTTCTGCATAGGTTACCCACATTAAAACCTTGGTAACTTTTGGGTCCCTAATTTACTGCTTTACCACCAATTACATGAAGCATTCTATTTTAGCTATTTGAAATATTTTATTCATCATGTAGATTTTGGGATGATGGGAGAATTCCGACAAGAACTTCGTGATGGATTTATTGAAGCTTGTCTACATCTTGTTAACCGGGATTTTGATGGTTTAGCTAAAGACTTTATTACTCTTGGGTAAGGCAAAAACATTAACATCATAGGTCACTGCAGTTGCCGTTAACTTACAAAAAAAATGTGTACATCAAGTTGGATGTCAGTTGTCAGAAATAATTTTTATTCTGCTGGATATCTCCATAACTAAGTGGATGTTACTTGTCTTTAATATCTCTTGCAGTTTGCTTCCTCCAACTGCTCAGAAAGATGAAGTGACGAAGGCATTGACAGGTACTCCAGTTCCAGATGAATTCAGAAATGTAAAATGTAATTAGTTTTAAACTTGAAAGTCGGTTGACCCTGATACTGCTATCCTAATCACGAATTTTTGGATCATTAATGATGACATAATATCAGTTTATCACATGCCCATTTGGCATATTACACTCACTATTCTGTGTTTTCATTATTTGTTCCAGGTGTATTTGAAAATGCTGTTAACAGAGGAGTTCGCAATATTAGCTTTGGAGACCTGTCAGGGAATCTTGGGCGAACGATGTACTAATCTAGTTCACAAAGCCCTACTTCTGCAAAAAGGAATAGGGGTATATCTAGTGCAAACCCTCAGTGCTCTATTAGTTTGTTTCACTAACTAGAGCTAACCTTGTTTCAGGTATAAATTCAAGTTCCAGATACCTTCTTACTTTTCTCTTGTAATTCGAAGGTAATAAGTTTGTCTCATAGCGTAGGTATTGCTATCAGTCACTACTCACTACATTCTTTAATGGACAACAAATAGGCAAACTACTTCTCTAGAAGACAAAAGGCTGATTATATTTTCATATCTGCACTGCTTAGCTTATATATGATCTGTGTGTTCTACATTTGCGGCTTTCCATGTGATTTTCAGCCTTGCTGTCTTGGAAGGCATTGCAATCAGCTTCAATCCCAACTACAAAGTGTTGAGCAGTTCATACCCTTGGATTGCAAGAAAAGTTCTCACTGACAGCTCACCAAAACTTCGATCAACTTTGCAGACGCTTCTTTATAAGGTTGGTTTTTTTCCTTTGTATTTCCAGTCAATTTTAAATTGTGATGAGATCATGTGATCATGCTAGCAAGTTTGCAACACCAAATGACATTACAGGATTGTTTCACTTTGCATTACATTTTGTTTCAGGTTTCATATCTAAGATTGTCTACTGCACCTTTTGTCAATTATAGCAAACATCTTACATTCTCTTCAACTATAATGTGTTACAGGATGGCACTTTCCAGATTGACCGTTTGGAATCTTTGTTAACTGAGGTTGGTTTGTTTCCTCACATGTTATATGCAATGCTGCTGATCTTACATTCTTACTTGTCTGATGCAGTTGTTTTGAGTTATATGATGTGACATGAATAAACATTTCACTATTTGAAATTTGATGTAAAGCTTCCTTTGAAACATGTGGAAGCAACCAACTTTTTCTAGCCAAATTTATAGCAATGATTCATTCATTTATTGAATTTTGGCTTTATACAACATGGCTAAATTTGCAGCTCTAATTCAATTACATTACGAAACTGTCTGCATTCTGTAGCCACTTGTGGTATCTTTTTCTGACAATTCGACCTTCTTGTCAGTGCATGACTCTTTCTGTTTCTTGTTACAGTCGCTTCGGGCCAGAACAGAACAGTCCTTGGTCAGAAATAAACAAGAAGATAGTGATAGTTCAAGATTTGCCATTAAACAAGTCTTGTCATTTACACTCACTGAACAGGTAAAACTGAACTGGGTTGATAGTTCTTTGATATAGAACTTTTCAGATAATCAGCCAAG
This sequence comes from Dendrocalamus latiflorus, assembly GCA_017311315.1. Taxonomy (NCBI): domain Eukaryota; kingdom Viridiplantae; phylum Streptophyta; class Magnoliopsida; order Poales; family Poaceae; genus Dendrocalamus; species Dendrocalamus latiflorus. The sequence continues at coordinate 34,134,464 of CM029637.1, forward strand.
ATTGAACTCGATGGTTGAAGATTTGAGGTATACTCTCTTTCCAGGGTGCCTTTGTGAAGGATTTACTTCTTCAGGAGATTGCTAAGGTCAGCTAGCTTGTTAGAGGCACAGTTTCCATGTTTCGTTGGCTTGATTATCAGAGTATTTAGAAAATCTGGAGTATCAACTGTTGTAAAAAGCTATCCACCTGTAAAAAAAGCACTTGAGCAAAGTGTTTGAGAAAAAAAAATGTGGGTTTCCTATTAAAAAACAGGTCATATCTACCAGCTTATGATTCACTTTTGCACTTTCTATGCCATGAACGCTGGTGTGGCAGCTATCAGATCATATATTCTTTGTATTTAATTAGAAAAATTTGTGCAGGGAAGTTCTACAAATTGACATTAAATTTTGCAAATAAGGCAGAAATGCCATTCTGTTACAAATAATGCAGAATTTCGAGAAAAAAAACTCCCTGTGGTTCATCTTCCTTTGGTTCCTCAATTAATTTTGATTTATTATAGTGACAAGGAATTCTCTTTGGCATCATTCATCTTTGCTTAAAATGAAATGAGACACCTTTATTTTGATAGGTAATACTTTTCGGCCATGTGTTCTCAAGTGTTGAATGTTTGCAGGGAATAGATGCCCTTGGAGTGGCCACATTAAGTTCTGCAACATCTGCTGCAGCATCCAGATTGCCATTTGCTGTTCCATCCCCATCACCCTCACTAGACAATGAGGATGTCACTAACTTGAGAAATCTATATCGCCTCCTCCTACTTTTATCCAAGGTTCCTCAGAAGGAAAATTCATCTCCAGTAAGTAAAATTTTCGACACAACATCACTTCTCAGTATGTGTGGATAGAATGCATACGATGCTCCCAGGTTATAGCAGTGTGTATTATGTAAGCAAGCAAGCTTGATATTGGTATACCAAACACCATTTTTCACATACAGAAATGAATTCTGGATTCAACTGAAAACATAACTCTGGAGCTTATCATTACAACATGCTAGTTAGACTGGGCAATCACATTTGGCCCCCAATTTATTGATGTGTTGCAATGATGGATTTTTAAATTACTCTCTTTGAGCTGAAAACTGATGAGATGTGAACTTGGATGGGACAAATAATCAAGCTTATGCTCAGATTAGACGCGCTAAAAGTAAGAGAGAGAGAGAGAGAGAGAGAGAGAGAGATGTATTTCCATGATACAGTCATCTCAAATCAATATTGGGAGGATGCAAGAGTTTTGACATTATTTAATTGTACAAGCATTATATTATGAAGTTCAGCAACTTTTTTATTTTGTGTGTATGTATACTAAGGTAACATGTACTGGGTGTGTACTTTAAGCATAAGATTTCACATGATTCATTGAAAATATACGCACACTATATATTGTGAACTTTCAATACCTCATCTCCTCTGCTGTGAGTAAAATAACTCAGCAGTTCTATTGACATTGCAAGATGTACCGCGTGTGTTTTTATCCTTTGTTTGTACTGTTTCTCATTCTGTACAAGTTTTGCAGATTCCTGGATATGACAGCACTGGGGAGAAGGAAGATGATAACACAGATGAGATTTCTCTTGTGCTATATGAAATGAGGTCTCTGCCAGTGTTTTTGCCCGTTCTTTCTGTCATTCCAGAGGTAAGGACATACGAGTTGGATGAGATTATATATCACAATCCATGTGGCACGTAATTTGTAACTTCTGAGCTCCACACTAACTCTCATTTGTGCTCCTCCAATGCAGCTTCCACCAGAGTCCCAACAGCAGTTTCTCCTCCTGCCAGCGGATTTAACTAACCGCATTATATCTCGTGCTGTTGCAAGAACCATCAGAAGGATGTTCATATGAAGCTAAAGGTACAAGTTTTCAATCTGTTTCCCGAAAGATTTTTATTCAACTGTCTTTTGAAACACCTCTAGAAGTACAAGGAGATTAGTTTTGGAAATAGTACTTCTTCATGTACATTTTTTTTGAAGGGAATCGTGTACATATTTTGAAACAAAACGTGACCCCCATAAACAGCTTTTTTGTTGCACCTGCAAGCCGTAATTGACAAACTTCCGTCTAAACCTGTGCTGCCTATAATACAATATGCAGTTCACCTTAAATTCTGGTTTTGTTTCGAAATATGAGGAAGAGATCTAGCGGAATGGCGATATAGCATGTTATGATCCTATAGCTCCGATGTCCCATCTACACTACCATACTCCATACTGCATTAAAATAAAAGACGAGACAAACATTCTTTAATCGAAGGCCATTTACTTATTCATTTACACAAGTAAAAACTCAAATTATCATCTGTCATATTTGGTGAATAAACAAGCTCAGACTATATTAAGAAGGATGTCTTATGCAAAGGTACGTATACAACAAAACGAACAAGAGCCGTTGGATGCTGGTGTCCTTTTTAAGCACCAAGGTGTGGTCAGTTTCTGACCATGGCCTTCTTAGTAAGAAAGCTCTCCATCTTTAGCAATGCCTGGTAGAGTGGAAGGTGAAAATTTTCCAGTCAGGAGCAGTTGAAAAGGTCAGTTCAACCAAGGTAGAAATACCTCAGTAGCGATGGCACTTGGTGTAAGTATCGTCACATCATTATGTCCTTGTTTGAATGCAATATCTGCATTGCGAATAATTGTATTTATAGTTAAATAATGTGAAGCTATGGATTAAAAAACTGAACATTAGATAAAAACATCGTATTTGATGGGTCCATTATTAGTATAAACTTACAAAGAACTAGAGCAAAAAAACCAGGATTATGTACAAAGATGATGTTATTGAACTGTATACGATACCTACGTTCAAGGGAAACTCTGGCATCAGCATTTGCATATGAGTCCATTCTTTGTTCAAAAAGTGTGTTAAGTTTCGCATAAGCCTGCATAAGAAAACAAGAAGCTATTAACACTGTATGCATGCCAAACTCAAACTGCAGATATAAATAGGAGCATCAGTAGCTACCCTACCTTTGCATAAGGATCACCAGATTCCTGATGCAAGAGGGGCCGAGAAGCGGTTCCCACTGCAGCAATCCTTGTTGCAAGCGCTTCCAATGGAACATCTAACCAGATAGTTAGCCCTTTCCTCATGTAGCTCCTGCAAATCTCACACAGTAAACTTAGTAAGCATTGCTTTTGAAGAGCAACTCACGGTAGTTTGTCACTTCCAGTACCAATTGATTGGTCGGATCACGGCACCACCTCCGGTTGCAACAACTAATCGTTGCATTGACGACAAATCCCTTAGTACCTCACTCTTGACAAGTCGAATGAAATAAGAGGATATCAGAAAACTTGTTTATCAGGTACTTGAATAAGGCTTAATACTGTCGGCCACTACTATATTACAGCATGCAAATCTGAGGTGGAGAATTGCAAATTCCATCATTCAAGACAGAAAAAGAATGGCATGTAGAACTTTTGAGTAATTTCCCATACCTTCAATCCTCGATAGAAAAGAAATAGAATTATATCTCATTATCTCTAGAGAAATCAGCACATACCTCATTATCTCTGAAGAATGCTTCACTATGGACCTGAAAAATCTCAGCAACTGACGAGATGCCAACAGTGTTCTCAACCAACTTATCACTGTGAAAAAGAAAGGACCAGTAATGAGCAACAAAAGTTACTTCAAAGAAGAACTTGGTTGGCATTGGGCAGTTGCTGCAGTTGATTATCAGAGAGAAATGCAAACCTGTCAATGAATGAATAACCTAATGCTTGAGCTAATATCTTCCCAACTGTACTTTTGCCAGAACCCATCATTCCTATATATCAACGTATACACATATTAGATAAGCAATGCAATATGACGAGATTCACTTAAGTCATGAGATGAAGTGGAGCAAGAACTAACCAACAAGATAAACACAGCGGTCGTTCAAGTAATGGAGCACATCCGCTGCTTTTTGCTGCAGTTGACATGGACGTCGGTTATATATTAACAGAAAACTACAGTTGGTCGATGGATTGTATATGAGTTTCTCCATGTAAAGGCGACTGTCATTACATTATTTCCTAACCTTTAGTATGAGAGCTTCATCAGGAGAATAATGGACTTTCTCGGTACCTGCAAGCCATATATCATACATCAGAGCTTTGATAAGCTTTAAATCGTAAACTAATTAACAACATGTAGCCCAGGTATACCTAACACGATCGGTCGCTTATGTATTTCTCTTGAGTCCTATCAGTTCGCCTAGCATGTTAATTGCAAAGAATTGTCTCTAAAGACTGTTTGGAAGACAATATTTGCGATCCACACAGGAATAGCTAGATTATCAACTTCTACAGAAGCAATCGTGGAAATTTCTGAGTCAAAAGTAGCACAACAAGAACGCCGTATCACAGATGGGGTCAACCATTGATATTTCCTTGAAATCCATGATACATTGGCACGTTCTTTTCAACTTGTAGCTTATAATTTTTCCTGAACAAACAAGCGTAATAGTTTTCTTACCGTCTTTTCAAAAAGGCTTATCAAGACGGTTTTTTCGAAACGACTTATCTGTATTCGGTTCATTCGTACAAACGCTCACGTTGGGATTAAAAGTTTGCAGTCATAAGCTATCAGAGTAAAAAAAGAACCCACTGGTTACTTACCTTTTAAGAAATAATTAGATACTAAATAGCTAATGACTCCATGATTAGGATGTCCATTTCAATGGCTACTTGCAGCTGATGACTGATGTGCAACGAAAAGGTTGTACCCAACTAATACTAATTGCAACACTATTCCAAACCGTTCAGGAAATTCCATGGCAATACTCCAATTTCACCATTTTCCATTTAGACCCCAATTTTCTTTGGATTCACGGAATAGTCCTGTCCAGGGTTCAGAAAACCGGTGGTTACCGGCCGGTAACCGGATTTCCCGGTGGGTACCGGGAAATAAAAAACCGGCCGGGTTTGTTCGAAGTGCATTTATATTTGTGAGTCTTTTGTGACTGCGTAATGCACCTCCTAGGTTGATTTAAACCTTTTTTATACTAGATTACCTATTGTATGAGCTAAATATACTTCGAAACATTTCAAATTCAACTTTTTCTTGTGTTTTCCGGTTTTTTAGCTGTTTTTCTGGTTTTTTACCGGTTTCTCTGGTTTTTTGGACGGTAACCGGCCGGTTTTTCCGGTTACCGGTTTCGAATTCAAATTTTAAAACTTGAAATTTGACCGAGTTTTCTCCGGTTTTTTCAGTTACCGACCGGAAACCGGTACCGACCCACCGCCGGGATTTAGGCCAGTACCAGGTTTTGAAACCTTGGTCCTGTCCATTCCTTCATGACTTTCTGTCCGCTCCTTGAGTTGCCACGTGTTACGTATGAGGTGTGTCATGCGTCTCATGCCAAACTTGTGATTTTTGCACTAAAAAAACTTAACAATTTTACGACGGCATCAAATCAAAGTTACAATGGTCGTTGACATAAGCAAATCATCATATCTAAATAAATTTCTTGCACTGAGTTGGCGGTAGGATTTGACATACGCAAATCCAAATCATATCCAGGGCTTTAAGAGCAACTCCAGCAGTAGCTCTCAAAATAGAGCCCCTACTTTTTATTTGAGGGCTCTCCCTACTTTTAAGGGCTTTGTTTTTTGGGCTACATTCCAGCAGGAGCCCTCAAAACAGGACCCTCAAATTCATTCTTAGAGGGGATGACACATAGGACCCACCCTCATCCTCATCCTACTTTTGAGGATCGAGGGACAAAAAAACTCACTCCAGCAGGGCCCCTACTTGAGCCCTAAAAAATAAGGGCTCTCTCCAGACTCTCCAGGAATGAGGGCTCGAGGGGGAGATTTAAGGGCCCCCTACTTTTGAGGGCTCAAGTAGGGACCCTGTTCGAGTGAGTTTTTTACCCTTCGGCCCTCAAAAGTAGGATGAGAGCTCAAATAGGGACCCTGCTGGAATTGCTCTAATAAATAAAGGCAATGAAACCACTTACCTGCCGGTTTCTTGCAACAAAAAACCTTCAGTTTGGCACCACGGATCGGGTCCCTGCTCCTCCGCGAATCAGAGACCAAAACCAGCGGCCGCACCGGCTTCTCCGCAGCGAACCTCACCGGGACTCTCGCCGAGGTAGAGCCGTGCGGTTTGTCGAGTCCGGCCAAGGCACGGGGCTTCGCCCGGAGACCCACACTGGCGTCCATCTGACCTCTCGATCTGACCCGCCAAGATGAGGTGCTTATGGAATGTGACGAGAGCTGTATGTATTATTCGTGATTGGTGGAGACGGGCTTGGATATGCCGGCCATCGCCGGAGTAATGGAGAACCCGCCGCCGGCGGCGGCGGCGGCGCAGGAGGAAGAGAAGTATTCGGCCGGAGACGAGAGGACGGGAGGAGGAAATTGGTGTCTTGCGAGGCGTTTATATACGAGGCAGTCGTAAGCTTCCTTTCAAAGTGGTGGGTTTTCTTGTCGAGAAGTCCAGTACGTTTCCAATATTTGAAGGACCGAAGCACTCTTGCATAATGCTTACGCTCCAATTTCGTCTTATCAACCGTGCATCTAAGTGCTATTTTTGTTCCAAGCTTCCAGCCAATCCTTACGTAGGGTCCGTTCATATAGCTTTGTTAAATTTAGCTTTGATTTTGGCTTATAAATAATGACAACTTATAGAGAAATTTATAAAAAAATATTCTTGTGCGATTTTAATGATATAAATAAAGTTGTTATAGTGTGTACTACAATCGACTAATAGATCCTATATTGAAAAGATACTTTATTTAAAAACTAGATACTATAGAAAAGTAACTTGTAGAAATCAATATGAATATGACCGAATTCTATGCCATTGCTCTCTGTTCTGTTTATTGGTTTTTAACAGTCCCCATATGTTCTAGATCTGATATTCTGATTTCATTCAAGCAAGACAAGCTCTGTACATTTCAATGTTATAGCTAGGGAGTTCTTTTTTGAAATCATATTATCTGATTTCGTGCCTTTTTATTCTTTCACGACGCTGAACCAAAGGGAAAAGTTATAATGCTAAGCTTAGAACATGAATACTCATTACACCTTATACCTTGTAGATCTGGTGAAACTTGTAAGATAGACTAATCTAGAGCGGTGCCAGACGCCAGCAAAAAAGACCTTCCATAGGTGGAGTAGTTTCCCGTCTGCTTTTAGAGGGCGAAAACTCAAGACATCCATACGAACCATCAAAGAGGCTTCAACCCGCACGACACTCAAGAGCCAATCGACTCGCAAGAGGCACTTGGCCCTAATAGAAACATTCATTCAAATAAACTAAATACCGTTAAATCAGTTAAAAAACTGTCTTAATAAATCGTTTCAAAAAAATAATAAAAAAGTATCCCTTTTTATTTGTTCAGAAAAGTCATAAACTAACAAAAGGGCTTTTGGTGGTGCGCCAACTAGCTTATGGCTATGTCTTTTGGTTTACGGTTGAAATCGCATCGTAGCGACAGCTAGTTTTTTCAAAAAAAATAAGAAAAAAACTGTTATATCATCAAGAATAATAAAAAAGAATAAGAGAAAAAAAGGAAAAATAAAAAAAGCTAAAAAGTCAAAATAAACCAAAATTAAAAGCCGATCTGTTTCAAGTAACTTCTATATTAAATAAACCAAAAGCTAACTGTTCAGAGCGGGCCAAAATTTACCCCTCCACCAAACAAAACTGTCTACTGCGTTTTGGCGCTCTTAACAAAGGAGGGGTCCTTTTCCAAAAAAAAGACCATTGATCTGACGAGCCCGCCCTCCACCAAACACAAGGCAAGCGTTGGCTGTTCACGAGACGGGAAGGGCGTTTTAGGAAAAAGCCCAGGCCGGAGGGCCCCCGGGGTTAGGCCGGGATATCCCGCGCATGGTGGATCCAACCACCACCGCCCCGTCCGACGCCACGTCGGACGCGGCCGACGGTTGGTGGCCGATGGCGACGCCGCGTGAGCGAGAGGTGAGTCAGACGCCCAAAAGCCTTTCGTGCCGCTTTCCTCTCTCCTCTCGTCTCCTTCAGGTATGTACCATCCGTTTTGGCATGGAAGCGTGACCAGCTGGTACTTGAGCCTTGCAGCTTGTTCGGGTTGATTCACGAGTCCTGGCTTGGAAGCTTTACATGTGTCGACGTTCTGAACGAACGGTTTTGATTTCACCTGATTTAGATGTCGCTTAGGCCGGGTTTAGACTTCTGAATTTCAGCTTATTTTTCGTTATTTCTAAATTTTGTCTTTTTCCGACTTTTTGATTTTTTTTTCTGGTTCTTTTTTTCCGTATTCGTTTGTGTTATACGTTATGGGCTAACATAATTTTCTATTTTTAAATTTAATTATACCAAATAAGCCACCATCAGCTACAGTGTTAGCTACGGTGTAATTTCAGCTAGGTACAGTGAAAATTCAGCTATAAACCATAAAAATTCAGTCCAACTGAGCACCATATGTGTGAGAAAGAATTACATAAGATCTGTTTGTTGAGATGTATTCTAGAATTTCACATGAAAGCAGCATTTCTACGAAAATCTTGGCTTGAAACTTTACATGTGTAGATGTTCTGAACGGTTTGGAATTCTCCCGATTTAGCTGTCGCTAAAGAAGTGATTGACAGGTTTCTACGAAATATCTTGTGTTCCAAGCAGAACTTGGCCAAGTCTGAAGAGACTGGAAAAGAAAAATCGACGTTACCTTTCCTCCGTGTTTATAAAACTTAACAGTATCTGTTGGTAGCGTAACTGCGTAAGGATTTAATCATGCAATGCTTACATTAACCGGGGATCTTTGCATAGCTGTGTTTACCAACCCTTGCACAGATTTCAAGGAACAACAACCTTGTGTTTGCCCTTTCTGTCGTCCTAATCTAAAAACAGCGGCGCGCGGGTTCGTTGAGAACCGGAAGGTGCATGTCGTAACTCGTACGCACGGACAGTTTGGACCATTCGGTGTGTCCGCATAGGCATCCACAGATCAAGCTTATCCATTTGGAGTCGCAGCTCGCGAATCTCGAGCGGCAGGCCCAGATCAATGATAGTGTGTGTTTATATATATACACACACATGAAACATTTTTTCTATTTTAGGTGTAGTTAGTCCCTATATTATATCTCATAAGCTAATAAATATCTCATGTAACACAGGGTATATACGTATAGCATACAAGTATATATATCTAGATGATATGTTTATTTTTAAGGTGTTATATACAGTTTTTTAGACATACTCTTTTTATGTAAGAATATGATGATATTAGTAAAATATATCAAAAACTATATGCTCTCTTATAATTTTTCATACTGTTGATATTAGAGTTTCTTAAAATTAATATGAGTATAATTAAGGTGATAAAAAACATATATACACACAATAGCTTGTATGAGTTGGTTTGGGAGGTACAACAGCATAATGAGGGGGAGGGATTAGGGTGGGGAAGGAGGTGAGGATGTGGAATAGTTATTCTACGGAGAATATAGAATAGTATGTATATAGCATCAAATGAAATCTTTTGATTCGCAGCTCACGAATCACGAGCGGCAGGCCCAGATCAATGGTAGTGTCTCTATGTATAGACACAGTTTGCATCAAATGAAATCTTTGATTGTGCAACGTGCGGGGCCATATGATCGTGTTTATTAATTTTCTGTAGTGGCGAAATGACGGGCAAGAATGAAAATTTACATTCTCGGAAGAAACGTGCTTCTGAAATGAAATAATACAGTAGTACTAGGCTCCAATGCACCAGATTCGAGATTAGAAAAATCTATTATTCGTCACTACCATGTCACAAACTTGCAAATCTTTCCGTGGGTGATGGAACACTCCACCATGGGTCCATGGCATGTAGGGGTGGCAACAAGCCGAACCGAGCCTGGCTCGGCTCGCGAAAACTTGGTGAAATGGAGGCTCGATTCGGCTCGGCTCGACTCGGTTAGCATATTAAGCTTTTTTGTGGGCTCGGTTCGGCTCGTGGTGCAGCTCGAGCCAGCTCGCGAGGGCTCACGAGCCAACAATGAAAATAATATAAACTGCCATATACACGTATTGTACAAACCAATACTGATAGTTTCACATACATAAAAATCCAAAAAACACCACATACATTGTGCATACATACTACTATGTACTGTACAATACTAACTCCAGGAGTCCAGGGAGATCGCCGCCCTGAGCAGGCTCTGCCGGTAGGCCGGCGAGCGCGGGCTGAAGCGCGCGGCGGTGAGTCGGTGAGACGGTGACCAACGCGCCGAGGGGCAACGCCGAGCTCATGATCTCCACCCTCTAGGCCACGGATCCGGCGGCCATATCCCAAGCGCAGCCGAGCGGCGAGGAGAGGACAGTCCGGGCGGCAAAGCTCGGCGAGGGGAGGCGGCGCATAGGAGAGAGGGAGCCTGTAGCGGTAGGGTAGCGCAGAGGCCGGGTCGAGGTAGATGAGGAGAGGAGAGGCTTACCGTCTTACCGAGACGTGGAGAAAAGACACCAGATCGGCCGGATCTGACCGGATCTGGCGTAGAAGAGAGGAATCTGGGGAAGGGAAGCCGAATCGGGAGGTGCGGCGGCGCGGCACCAACGGGTTGGCGGTGCGACCGACGGGGTAGATGGCGCGAGGGGAGGTGGAACCGAGCGGCGCGGAGGTAGCGGCCGGCGCAGCGGCAAGTCGCCGCTAGGATCAGTCGAGCGACGGGAAGACGGGTGCGGGAGAGCCACATCCGGGCGAAGCGACGGCACGGCGTGGGAAGTCGGGGCTGGGGAGTCGAACCCCGGAGAGGCGGCGCAAGGGAGCGCAGAGAAAGAGGGAGCCGAGAGAAGAGAGGGGGAAACGGGGAGGAGGAGCTGAGGCGTCGGTGGAAGAAGAAAGGAAGTGGGGAGGCAGCGGAAGAAACAAGAAAGGGAAGGGGCGGCATGCGGCGAGAAAAAGAAAAGAGAAGAATATGGGCCGGGGAGGAACGGGGGAGTTGGGCCGAGCCAACCGAGCCGCTCGCGAGCTGGCTCGGGCTCGGCTCGGTTAGACCACGAGCTTTTTTGCTGGCTCGGCTCGGCTCGGCTCGTTTCATCCACGAGCCGAGCCAAGCCTCCACGAGCCCGAGCTGGCTCACGAGCCCGAGCTTTTTTGCCAGCCCTAATGGCATGCCTCTCTTTCGGAGCTATCAGAAAACTGGAGGGTATGGAAGGCCGGGGCAGGTGGGCAACCCGTCCGCCGCACCGAGAGAGATGTGACGGTCGTGCCGCGACTGCCCTTTGCTTGACAACGCGAGTCATGGTTGGTTGGTGGATTCCCGGGATGGTTAGAACCGAACATGGCTGCAGGAGCTAATAAGATTACAAGATTTTTTAAAATATTTTTTAAAGTAGAAGGATGACTTTAAATTCTTCACTCCGATAACTATGAAAAGTTATAAAGATCGTAGATCAATCACCCACGCGAAAAGATCCAAACAAGACGCAAAATCGGTAGTACCGCTATAGTAATTCGGTAGTACTGTTATAGTAACTTTGACAATGTATCTGTATTGCTACAGTAAAATCGGTAGTATCATTACAGCAAATTGATAGTGCCATGCTACAGTAAAATCACACAAGAATGGTAAAATCAACACGATTTTAAAATTAAAAAATAATGGAACTTTTGATATATTGATCCAAATATTTGAAACTTAGTATGAATCTTCAATAGGATGTCAGGAACCTATTCTAATAAACGATCGATATAATAGTTGTCAAAATTCTGACATTTTTACATTTGAGCGAAGAGAGAACCAAAACCATGCAAAAACAAAAATCTCGATCTTCTGTTACTCATGAGCCCTAGATGATCTAAGTGACCTTAGATGTGTTATCATATATCACAACTCGGCTGCGGCATTGCGACCGAGTATGGTAGGAGAAGGAAAGGCATGGTAGGCGGGGTGACGGCTGGTGCTACCAAGCACCCCTAGCTCGGCAGCTCCTACTGAGCTCCCTGGCTTGGCAATAGTCCTGTCAAGCTACCCTGCCTCGGTAGGTGGCTGACCAGGAGGACATGACACACTCGACAGTGATTCCCATCGCTGTTGGCTAGACTTAATGCTGCCTCGCACGACTGTGTGCACCTACATGGGCGTGTTGGTTTTAACGCCTCCCCACGCACATAAAATAGCTCGTATCCCACTCCACTATCTCATCTGAAGCCGCACAGTTGATTATCTTCCTTGCCAAGCGAGAGAGCCGAGGGAGAAGAAAGAAAGAAAGAGAGAGTGAAAGAGAGTTTGAATAAGTTTTTTGAGATGGTTTTGCTGTGATTTAGGCAATTTTGTAGTTAGAATTAGTGTGGTTCCAGCAAAGACTTTCATGAAGAGGTATGTTTCATTCTCCTACGAGAAGTACGCTTAATATGCTATTAACGTTTCGTTAGCTTAAAGGTGGTTTGGTTGTATAGAATGTGCTTTATAATCATATGTTAATGGCATATGTATTTAGTCCATACGGATGATATTTTGTAATTACCCATGTTAGTGATGTGTTAGTGGTGATAACAATAATTCTTTGTTAATAGGCAACCTTTATTGTACTGTTACATCGTGTACAAAAGTAACTTACAAGGCAAAATTTTTAGGTCAGTCAGACAACAAATACTCACTTGTATGGTTGACGGAAACAAACGACGTAGGCGAAAGTGGTTTGAGTGAAAGTCTTATGTGAAATTTTCATCTCATTCGAATAACAAATGCTCGCTTGTATGGTTGACAGAGACGAGCAGCATAGAAAAAGCGTGTGTATTAACTTCCATTACTTTTTATGCCTTGCGCCGTCACTGTCGCCACCATTGAGCAACAAAAATGAAATACTATTAATTTAGTGCTTTAATTGGCACTAATTAATTACTATGGATACTAATTACCCGCATTTATCACTAATATTAGGTGAACAGTGATACTACAGTAAAAAACAGTGTGCTGCAGTGCTGCCGTATTATGGCGGCTCGGCAGGAGCCGGCCTGCCGCTCCCATCCGTAGCTGTAGCGCCAGCTCGTCTATCATGTGCCACCCGACTTGCCCAGCTATAGGCCTGCCGCGTCTTTCAAAGTTAGAGATAGGTTCAATTTTGCAAAAAAAGAAAATTACTAAGAGGATAAATTTTTTTTGAAAAAAAAGTCGCTAGGGGCATATGTGTGAACGGTTCCAGCTTGTGCGCCGAAAAGGGGCAGCTACTACGGTGGAAACGCAATGAGGCGCGGCGTCCTTATAGCGGTGAAGTGGGCCGGCAGAGAGGGTCAGGACTCAGGCGGCCCATTCCATGCGGCGAGTGATCGCAATCTTCGCTAGGGGAAGACCGTCGCGGTAGGCCCAAACAAAGATGCACGACGGTATTCTCCGACATTCCTGGATGTGCCTGTACTCCACTAGGATAGGAGCGTCCACCTCCCGCCCGGCCCACGTAGCACAAGGAGATGTGAAGCAGCGACGGCCGGTGGGACGGATGACTCTCGAGCATCGTACGGATCAGGTGTTCCATTCTATTTCATGCTGATCTGATTCCGATTTCTAAAGCGCATACTGAATGCCCGTTACCCGTTCGCAGCTTTGTTCCTAAAGAAATAGGACAACACGCAGAGATCGGTTCCTTTTTTTCTCCTGCGAGAGGAGAGTAGTTCTTGGCATAGAAAGGAACATTAGAACGACTCCATTTTGTAAAACGAGCTGAACAGATCGAATCGAATCGAATCGAATGGATGAAATGAGCTATTCTCCCTTCCAATCAGTTACACTTGCGAAACTTTTCCAAGATTACAGTTGCAAATCGACCCTCCAAATAAATCAAATCCAGCAAAAGACTCCTCCGCTTCCAAAGCTCCCCGTGGATCCAATTCTTTGCCAACGGCGAGCCCTTATTACACCCCCCCAAACAATTCCCTGATCGATCCAATTCCAACTCCATATATCAAAAGCCTCATTAGCTCTGTTTTTCTCTCCGTCTTAAACCCTCAAGCTCAGCGTGTGCTTCAAGTCCCCGACGTGGAGCGTGTGGCTGCCCAGCGCCACCTTCCTGTTGCCCAGCTCGTCCACGACGCTCAGGTCCTTGCACACGTCCACCTTGAACGCCACCACGCCCGCCTGCCCGGGCTCCAGGGACACCTTCTCGAAGCCCAGCAGGTGCTTCGCCGGTGCGTTGTGCACCGACGGCGGCGAAGAGAACAGGAACACGGTGTGCCTGCCGGCCATCTGGCCCTCGTTCCGCACCTGGAGGTGCACGTCGAACGCTAGGTTCTCGCAGTGGTCGCCCACGGCCTCCACCGACAGGCAGTGCTCGGTGTAGCACGTGTGCCCTTCCGCGAGCGGCATGGCGACCTGCTTTGGTGCCGACACGAGGTGGTGCGCGTAGTTGGTGTAGCTCAGGCCGTCCCCGAAGGCGTACACCGTGTCACCGGTGTAGAACCGGTACGTCCGGCCGGGGTAACCCGTCGACGGGTCCGGCCGCATGCGCATGTCCGTCATCGGGACCTTGCTGGCGAATGACTCGGGGTACCACGTCACCGGCAACCTCCCACCTGTGCTCATCAAAACAATGTGCTCAGCCTATAGGTACTAGGAGACTTAACAAAACAACAAGTTCTTGAGAGAAAGAACAATGCAGAGACGCAGTGCACTTACTTGGATTGTGGTACCCGAAGAGGATGTCGGCGAGGGCGGCGCCACCGGCTTCGCCGGGGTAACCGACCCAAAGAATGGCGGAGATCTTGTCGCTGGACTTGGCGAACGAGATGTCGAATGGGCCGCCAGACATGACGACGAGGATGACGGGGCCCCTGGAGGCGTTGGCGACCGCGGAGACGAGCTGCGGCTGCTGGCCCGGCAGGAGGAGGCTCGTCCGGTCCAGGCTCTCGCGCTCGATTGACTGGTCGGCGCCAACGACGAGCACCGTCACGTCAGCACTGGCCGCGGCCTTCGTGGCGGCGCTGAGCTGGAGGCTGTTCCCGCTGCACCCGACGTTGGTGCACCCCGGCTGGTACACGGTGGCGACGTTGGCGCCCAGCCCTTGGAGAGGCGTCGTGTACTTGCATGGCGTGCCTGTATGGCATTGTCAGTAGACAGCAGTTGCTCACTTACTCCACAACTTCACTTCTTAATTGATCAGATTAAGTTTTTAACAGCAGTAAGAACTTTTTACCTTCGTAGTTGCCGATCATGGTGAAGCTGGCATTGGCATTGGGGCCAATGACGGCCATGGATTTGATGGACTTGGCGGAGAGCGGGAGCGCGCCGCTGTTCTTGAGGAGAACGATGCCCTGGCGCGCGGCTTCTCGGGCCAGCTCCTGGTTGGAAGACGTGCACACGTCCTTGGGACCGAGGCCGCCGAAGGGGAGCTTCCGCGGGTCGCCGTTGAAGAAGCCCAGCCGCATGAGCACGATGAAGTTGTTGGTGATGGCCCGGTCGACGTCGGACACGGACAGCTTGCCGGCCTGCACTGCCGCCACCGTGTGCTGCGCCAGGAAGTTGCCGCAGTTCAGGTCCAGCCCTGCCGCAATTTGGCCAAGCCACGTCAGAAAACCTGTGAATCTAGAAATGGTGCAGCACAGAACTTTCGAATTTTGATAGCAGAGTATCAACAGAGCTGGTCCTCAATTCGCAACTTATTTTCCTTCTGCAGGATGTTCTCTCTCTTTTTTGTTTAGGTTTCTGCTAAATCAACATTATCAAAAGTAAAAATGACAAAGATACGAAATGGACAAACAACAGAAGCCACTACTTGCACACTTGAACAATATTCAAACACATGGATGACCTACACTGCTAAAAAACTGGATCTGTCAAAACTGTACCTAATAATAGCGTGGGCACACCGACAGTGCTGGGAATAATTTTTGTAAGGTCAGGTTGCAGGTTGTAAGGGCCCCTAAGGCTCAAAAGATGTTGCTAAGACCCCATTAATTACGCTGGACGCGCTAACAACTCGATGGCTACACGGCTACACCCAATCTCGACTCGTACTAATTGCCTAGCTGCTACGAGTTGCGCTAATAAATCAGCATCCATCGTCTGATGGTTTGAAGATAAAGGAAAACTCTGAACAGTTTGAGCTCGTTAGGCGATCAAATCCTGCAACTGCACATTATTGCACATTACCGACAAATGAACGAACCCGATTTGATCGTGATGGCGGCGGCATCCTCAGGTGTCTTGGTGTAGTGCTGCTGATTGTACAGCACGTCGACCGAGTCGCAGTCCGACACAATGTATCTGCAAGAACCGCAGAGATTTAGTTAGAACAGCATCTCTGAAACTAATTAGAACATGAAATCTGAACTAATTAGAGCAGCAACTCTGAAACTAGTACTAGCATTTACAAGTCCTACTTGGCCCATGATTCCCTAGCACATTCTTGGCCCATGATTCCCTAGCACATTCAGAGGCTTTACAGGCTGGGGAGGTGAGTTAAGTAAGCTTAAAGACATGGTACAGCTGTTCTTCTTTGAAGGACGAGATGCATCATGCATGGCTGCAAAAGCTAGGAAAGAGGAAGTAGGGAGACACCCGTTAAGCTTCCAGTCTCCTCTGATGACTCCTGCCAAGAGGTCCTTGTCTGCACAGGTGGGCTTCCCATTGACCTGGTTGTAGGAGCACATGACACTGGCCACATTCCCATCGATCACGCAGCTCTTGAACGGGGGCTGGAATGTGTCGTCCAGATCCTGCTGTGACACCTGAATTCACAACACAAAATGGGACACCAGTAAGAATGCTGAAACACGGGCATATGCCGATTGATTCTTTTCTACCATTATTTAGCTGTTTTTCCTCTTTCTGCACAGACTTTTATTTCATTTTGCTAATGATCTTCAGAAAAATGTACACATGTTACTACTTCATGACAGCAATGCTGGGGTAATGAATAATAATTTTGTTAGGACTGAAGCAGGCTGATGCACGATATATAATACAACACCCATGATTAGGTACAACATTGATTTAGCTTATCTGCTTAGCATTCACAAATCACAGATATAAAAACAAAATGTTCCCTTCCTGATTCTGTCCTTGAGCGAATATAATACCACAGTGTTTTACCCTCGAAGGCGTAGAAAGGTGGAGCATCTGGGACAACAGCGCCCAAACGCTGCCAACGAGGTGCAAAGGCAGGTTAATTTTATGTGATTTGGTCGATGAAGATGGCCGAGATCTGCCATATCGGGGAACTGCAACCACCAGAATCTGAGGGGATTAACAATTTGCAACTTGTTTTTCTCTATACGCGTTCAGACATTCCTTAATCCTTAGTTAAATACTCCGTGTTTAAGTTAGGATTGTCTTGGCTAATTTAAGTTGCAGTGGAGTGATCAGGGGCGAGCTAGAAACCAACATGTTACCGTCGAACCAAGAGAGGCATAGTTTTACAGCCACGGTACTAATTAAAGCAAGACAGATTAACAACCCGTAGAGCTAACTTGACGTAAAGAGTAGGCTACTGCTGGATGCTATTGTCGGTGTCATTCTGCAAGAGACAGATCCAATCTGCAGCACTACTTGACATTGATTTGGGACTATATAAAATGGCTATGCATCGATTAAATTAACGAAAAGGAAAGCTAGGTGGTTGTTGCCACATGCCCACATGTGTCAATCACCAACTTATCCTGGACGCACTTTCGTCAGTACAGCAAGCACACTCATTTGCTCGCACGCATCCGCTACGAGCATGGCAGGCAGGCAGGCAGGCAGAGTCCATTCAATTGTGCAAAACGGCAAGCAAGCACGGCGCATTCACGCCACACATGCCCATCGAGCCAATCATGGCAGCCTACCAATGCAAACAAATCCGCCTCTGCGATGCGAAGCAACCGTACGTAATAATCTAGCTACGTGGATGGTGGTGGTGGTGGTAGTAGCAGTTGCAGTAGTAGAACGAGTGCGCAAGTGACAGGGAAATGAACCCAGCTTACCACGGCGTTGAAGGTGTAGCGCTCGACGCCCTTCCAGTTGTCGACGTCGTACGCCGTGTAGTGCTTGCAGCAGGCGGCGACCTTGAGGCCGTCGCCGCCGGCGGCATCCTGCAGGCCGGTGACGTAGCCGACGGCGTACTTGCTGGACAGCAGCGGGTCCTCGCCGGGCGTCTCCTGCCCGCGCCCCCACCGCGGGTCGCGGAAGATGTTGATGTTCGGGCTCCAGAACGTCAGCCCCGCCAGCCCCACGTTGTGCATCGCCCGGGCCTCGTTCGACACCACCTTCAGACACAACACAACGTCACAAGCAACCCATCAGAGTTTCATCAGATCACAATCTCATCACCATAAGATCGAATTTAGTTGCGAATGCCAATGTATGAAACGTGCATGATGTGCAGTCGTGCTGTATCACGAGTACAAGCTAGGCACTAGTCAAGCAGCACATAATATGGTAGGTGCAACCGAAGAAAAGATGCCAGACAGGAGTCTCTGAAGTGGTCAGCACTCGCTGGATTCTTGCGACCTGTGAATCTAGTGATTAGTCCATTTTAGCTTACTTCTTTGAATTCTTGACTTCTTTCCCAAATGCAATCAAATTCAGACACGACTTGCTTGCTGCGAGTTGGGATGCCACTTTTCCAGGCTCGATGAGGACACGAGCTAGGCGACGATGGAGGCGATGGTTATTTCCACTTTGGTAAAGCTACATGGAGAGGAACCTCATATACTAGTACTGAATAATAATACTACTATATCAGATTATATCATGGACCAGCTTTTCAGCACCCGTTTTTCTAAAATAATTCCCATGAGACAGTGACGCCTCAACGGTTGGGAAGGTGGGGGAAGCTTTAGCTTGTTTGGTCTCTTGGCCGTTTTTTTTTTTCAATTTTGTATTTCTTTCCTGCAAAATTTCATTTTTTGGCCCTATAAACAACCATAGAAGTAGCAGTAACACGTGTACCTACTGCGCTCCTCCACCGCAACAGCAGTTTGAAGGACCTGCCGTGTTGTGGGACCGCAACACGACATGCTGGGTGCGAGCCTATGCATGTGCTCGCGGACCAGCTAATCTTGCTGTAGTGCGATACTATAGCAGGAGCTACTACACTCGGACACCAGTAGAACCTACTACAATAAGATAACGTGATAAGTGACACGTATCATTTGCTACCGCCCGAAGAAGAGGCTTCTTTTGTAATTCTGCCTGAGAGGAGGCTAGAATTGAAAACACAATTTGCTAATTGCTATACGGGCCAAAAACAGTGATGCCGTCCCAGGGAGAAAGGGTTTGGCTCCTGACAGGCGATGTGCTAGCGTCCAATTAATGCAATCCACGAGACAGTACCATCCTGGATGGAGAAAAGAAATGTCCATGCCTGCATGTGCATGCACACATGGAGAAAGCCTGTGGGTGCAAAGAGATCCCTCACCTAAACCGACATTCCAATGCGGCCCTCCCTCACATTGCTAGTACCCCTTTTCTTTCATCCTTTGTTCAAATATTACATGCGTAAAATACTGGAACGCTAGATTCCTATGGGTCCCGGCGACCCCTGCCCTGTCCTAAATCTTGGACGGCGCAGAGAGCATATGCATGGCATGGTTGCATGCGTGCATATGCATTGCATCTCGTCAGGCCCTAATCAACTCGGCTTCGACTTCTGGCTTATTTTTCACTATTCATAAGTTTCATCTTTTTCTGAACTTTTGACTTTTTGTTGAGCTTTTTTGCCGGTTCTTTTTTCCCGTATTTATTTGTATTATACGTAATAGGCTAACATATTTTTTATATTTTTAAATTTTTTTAAATTTAATTATGCTAAATAAACCTCTGTCAGCTACATTACTTTTTTCAGCCAGCTACAGTGTTTTCAGCCATAAGCCATGAGCTTTTCAGCCGAACCGATCACCACCTTAACACTGCATTAGGTGTTGGAGCAATGTACCATGTCCATTGTAGTTGCTAATATTGTTCACACACGGTCCTAACCTAGGTCTCCTTTTCTTAAAGGGGAGGGATGATGCGTGACGTATAAAATAAAATATAGTGTAGTTGTGAGTTACAAGTAGCTGTCACCTGTTCGTATATTGGAGTAGCACCTTCTCTTTTTCTTCCAAATGTCGCCATTGTTTTGCCGTTTGAACCGAGTAAAATGGGCGTAGCTTTCGCTATGAAATAAAGTACTACTACTACTGTCTACTATATCTCCATCACCACGAAAGAAGCAAAAGGCATGTATACTACTGTAGCCCTACCTATGCTAGTAGATTCTATGCAAAAGTACAAATTGTTACGGCGCTTCTTTTAACCTGATAGCTTAGCGGCAGCGTAAATGCGTGCTCTGCGTCGCCAATCGGAAGACGCCGGCGAAAAGAAACCAAACGGAGTAAGTAAGCCCATTTCGCGTATCCCTGCCACATTGCACCGAATCCCCAATCCACCAACCCGCACCGCGAAAGCTCGCCGTCGAATCGTCCCACCAAGCGGAGGAATCGCAATGCGGGTCGTGTAGGGGAGAAAGACTGCATCTTTGCCGCAATGCAGATCGAAAAGCATATGAAATAGCAGGGGAGTTGAGCTGTTGCTGACCTCGCCGATGGTGCGGAAGAGGGAGACGTTGAAGGAGGCGGCGGTGAGGATGGGCTGCGGGAAGCTGGTGGCGGCGGGCACGAGAGGCGAGAACCGCGTGCCGGGCCCGACGTAGGAGACGCCGTGCAGCGCCTCGGACCACCACTCATACGCCGGGATGCCCAGCCGCGGCAGCGCGGCCTGCTTGTTCACCAGGAACCCCACCTTCTCCGCCAGCGTCAGCCGTCCCACCAGGTCGGCCGCCCGCGCCGCCGCGCTCATGGACCGGTTGCAGAACCCGTACCCTGCCAGCGTCTTGTTGGACGCGTCGCACGCGAACACCGGCGTCTGCGCCCGCGCCGCATTGCAGCACAGCGCCGCCGCCACCACCAGCACGGCCAGGAACGGATGCGCTGCCATGGCCATGCCCGTCCCCTGCTCTCCTCTGCTTCTTGGCCACCTCCACCTCGTAGTACCAGTACCAGCACCGGCACTGGCGGTATATAGAGTGGCGCGCGCGGGGTAGGGTGGTGGTTGCAGACTTGCGAGTGTGAGCTGAGCTGGTAAGCGCGGCCCGTGACAGGAACGGCGGTGGCTACACGGGGATGCCTTAATTTTCTGCGCCCCTTCGCTTCCTGCATTATGCTCCGACTCTGTTTTGTATTCTACCGAATCCGTGAGCCGATTCTTGGAGCCATCCTTCCACACCTCTTACCTTGCCTGCCTAACAGTGTACTAGTCCTCGTCAGATAAACGTGTTTGTTTTGTGCGTGTGAGCCGAGCCTAACAAAATTCCTACGTTTCAAACGATGCCTTAATTTGGATCTGGAACAAGTTTGAAAAGTGTAATCAGATGTATCTAGGTTGAATGCAGAGTGCAGATAGAAGTTTTGGTTCACGAAAGCAAGAGGGAAATTTTTTTGGATGTGATCACGGAGTTGTTACCCCAGTGAAAGCAAGGAATACCAGAATACGGAGTGCATGTATGGGAAACCTGTTGTACGTGAGCTTTGGGCTTGTCTCGTGTGGCCGAGTGGCTTGGGGACGGGAGATTCTTGAACGAAAAGCATGGTGGTTGTCATGGAAAGGAAAAGGCGAGCGGTCGACAACAAGATGATTGGTTTTATAAAACGGAACGTATTGTGCGTATGAGACTACCGACACACTTGGTGGTTGGGTCGCCACCTCATTGGGGATGGATTCTGATCTGATCTGCCCTGCCCTGATCCGATGAGAGTATCAGAGCATCACGCTTGGCATGAGAGGCTCCAATTCGACGACGTTGGTGTTGGGGGATCTGAGACTAGACCTGCAGTCTTAGATCTATGATAAACATATCATCTTTTAGTTTATAAATAAGGGTCTTAATGATTAGATGACGTAAATTTTAGAGAAGAAAACAATAAAGAAATAAGAGTTCCCCATCTCTCTGTGTTCCATTTATTATTAGTAATTGCATTATTTGTGTTTGATCTATCTTCTGTCTAGGAGGCATCGCTCGGACTGGACTTGTCAGCGACGGTTCCTCAACACGTTAGCAGCATAAATCGTTTTGGTGGATCAAAGGTAATCATCGAAACACGATACTCATAGATTGAATTGCCTACCTAGATCGCTTTAAATTCCACAACTTTTTACTTTCTAGATTATTTTCTACGGTACAAATCCGCTCTAATCTACTACAAGCTGACTTGAATTTACCGGCCAAGCCAATCAGTAGATTTGCATGAGAGAGTAGATGTTGATTGCACTGTAGATTGAAAAAAGAAAAAACGATGTACGACAGCACCGCTCGTACGGCCATTGTGCCGCCTGCACGCAGCCGCGCCGCTGGCACCATCCCACCCACATGTGGCTACTGCTGCCTCGCCGCTGCGTCACGTCGAGCGCCACCCCCAGCCCTGCACGTTCGCTCCGCGTCGAGCGCCGCCGACCGGCCCCGCAAGGCCGCCGATGGCCCACGTGAGCACCATCGCCAGCCCCACATGGTCGCCGCTACCCCGTGTGAGCACCGCCGTCACTGTAGCTCGGCTCTACATGGTCGCTGCCGCTCCTGCCCGATCTGCTGGCTATCCGCACACACACACCACTGCTCCCACACGAGCCGCCGGTTGCCCGCTCCTCCCGAACGCCGCCGCCGCCACGCGCCCAGGTGCGTTGCCACCACCATGAACAGGGTAGGGGAAACCCTACCTCTTCCTCTTCTTGACACGGGCAAAGTGGGCCATGTGGGTATGGGCCAAAAACTAGGCCAGGGGGAAGGGCTCGGCTGGAGGATCCAGAATTTTTTTTTGCAAAAAAGCCCTTGAAAAATTAGCAAATTGCGCGAAATTTTTTTCTCAGAACTAAAAATTAGCGGATGAGCCTTCAGAAATTGCAAAATTCATTAAAAATTCATATTTCAGCATAAAAAGGCCTCAGGAATTCAAATTTTGAATTGTTTTTAGTTTTTGAAGCATGTTTAGCGCTGTTATTATTATTTTCTATATTTTCTGTTTTTACTTACTATTTTGATTAATCGTAATTATTTAAATTGCCTTTAGTCGCCAAAATTAGCAGTAAAAATTATAGAAAATGCATAAAAATTCTAGAATATAACGAGAACCTTTTGTATCATTACCCAATTTATGTCATGCATGTTTACCTGCAGTAAACGTATATATTCCTTTTATGTACATGTAGATGATAGACATCACGAACCGGGAGTTCAAGGAACTAGCCCAGTATGGCCAAAATTACTTGACTTGGGTTTCCAACATCAAGATTGTACTTGGAGTCAAGAAGCTCCGCTGCCATTGGGATTGGTGTATCGAAAGATGCCAAATCCACCCCTGAGGAAAATCATCAAGCACTTCACTTCCTCAGGCTCCACCCCTGCCTCACTCTCAAGAATGAGTACATGGCAGAGAAGACTACACTAGCCTTATGGACTGCACTAAAGAAGTTGTTCACAAAGCTAAAGCACACCATTCTTTCTCAGACAGAGTAGGAATGAATCTAACTGAGATTTGTTGACTTTAAGATGGTTGAAGAGTACAATTCTACTTTGTATAGAATTTGCACCAATTTTCAACTATGAGCAGAAGATTGAGAAGACCATCTCCACCTTCCACCCCTGTGCGGTGCAGCCTGTGCCCAACTATCGTTAAGACAGCTACAAGGAGTATGCTGAATTGATTAATATTATACAGATTGCATAGGCTCAGGATGAAGTTTTCTGTAAGAACTATGTCGCATAGCCACCTGGGAGCTCCGCTGGTCGTGAGGCCAACGCTGGGAGTTACAAGATGCGAAAGCCTATAATGAAGAAAAAGAGAAGGAAGGGCAAAACCGCAGTCCAGAAAGGCAAGCCAAATGGTCCATAAGAAAATAAGACCAGTAAACTAAAGTGGAATGACAAGCCCTATGGTCAATAAGACTAAACCTGCTATAAGTGTAGCAAGTGGGGGCACTGGTCGCGGAACTATAGAAAGCCGCAGTACGTTGTCGATGCTTCTAGGTTGAAAAGAAGAAGGGCAGTATAAAACCTACTTTGCCTTTGTTGAGGGGGAGAATTCCCAACAGCTGGCTGCACCAATGGAGGTTGACTCCACTCCTACAGCTGTATCTCCTCTTGACATTGCAACTGCCACCGCCATGATTTCCCAGGAAGAGCATCTCACCCCCGAGAAGATAGCAGCCAAAGTCTCTGACTTCTTAGCAGATTCAGTCTAATGCACATAATGCATTTAGATTTTAATTATTATTCATTTCACGTGTGAAAGGAATATGTTAGATTTTGCATTGATGATACTCAAATAATTCATTTTCTTATCATAGTTGGATGATATTAATTAATCAATTCATTTATTCAGTTAATAATTGCATGATATGTTTTGATATTTGAAGTGTTACATTTATGTGTTGATTGTCTCCGACTACATATTAATAAAGTATTTTATATTAGAACGCGTGCGACGTCCTGTGGAGGAAGTGTGATTAGCCAATAGCGGCATAATGAATACCATCTTGAGAGAGACAAAATTCTTTTAGTTGATTAGCAAGAGTGTTGGCAGTCTTACGACCATTGCCAGTAGAGATGCTTGTATAATAGGCTCGAGAAAAGCCACAATTATACTCCTAATGGGCACAACTTTAGTCATTAAAGAAATCCTGTTGTACTCAGAATCGACTAGAACTCTCCTAAGTTTCAAGTATATTCGCGTTAACGGTTTCCACATTGAAACTGAAGAAGAGTATTGTAAGCAATACCTACTCATTACAAAGCGTGAAACAAGTGAAAAAAGAGTATTAGAAAGACTTCCTTCATTTGAGATTGGGCTATACTACACTAATACTAAGGTACCCTTGGCTAGGGGTGGTAAAAAAGCTCGAGACTCGCGAGTTGGCTTGGCTCATTGTAGGCTCGGCTCGGCTCGGCTCGTAGCATAAACGAGCTGAGCCAAGCTAGGATTATAGCTCGGCTGCCTAACGAGCCGAGCCCAAGCTGGCTCATGAGCCGCTCGTTGGCTCGTTAGGCTCGGTCACCCGGTGCATATGCATGTGAGATATACAAAGCTAAGGGTGATAGGTGCTTGGTTACACTTGTTCTTGAAATTTTACTTGCTATGCTACTCTCATAGTATTGCAAGATAATGGCCACCTTGTTCTTATCTCTAACAAATGCAAAACTAGGTAGTAATGATCAACCAACCAGATTTGTTGTGTTGTTAGATTATTGGACCGGTAGTAACTGCTAGGACATACTAAACATCAATGGAATTCACCAGCTTTTAGTAGCCTTTTCTGTTATGTATGAAATGAAACCATCATTGATTAATGAACTCATTAGTCATTGCCTTTTGCTTATTAGTCATTGTGTAATTTGGTTTTTTCTATTGTTTAATTAAGAGAATTAGTATTCCTACCAAGCCTAATGAGCCAAGCTCGAGCTTCCACCAAGCCGAGTCGAGCTACCTTTCCGGCTCGTTAGCTTAACGAGCCAAGCCAAGCTAGGCCTTCTCGCTAACGAGCTTTACCGAGCCGAGCCAGCTCGATATCCACCCCTACCCGCAGCCAATATTGCCCTGAAAACCATATTTGGAAGCTCTGAACTTTTCTGTCTCTGGCATGATAGATTATCCCACGTAGGTCTTAAGATGATGAGAAATATAATTAATAATTCACAGGGACATAATATCAATGTAAAGAATTTCCCAAATCGAGAAGATTTTGTGTGCCCATATGTGCCACCGGAAAATTAATTAATAGATCTTCTGCTATGAAAGTGAAGCATGAAGTCCCTACATTTCAGGAACGCATCTAAGGAGATATTTGCAGTCCTATACGACTACTATCAGGGCTATTTAAATATTTTATGGTGCTCATTGATGCTTCTTCAAAATGGTCACACATGTGTTTATTATCTATGAAAAACCATGTTTTGCAAAGCTGATCTCGTAGATAATTCAAATTAAAAATAATTTCGTTGATCATCATATAAAGTCCATCAGAGTGGACAACGCCGAAAAATTTACTTCAAAGGCAATTAATGATTACTGCATGACAATGGGAATTAAAGTTGACCATTTTGTACCGCATGTCCACACCCAGAATGGACTAGCATAGTCATTAATTAAGAGGATTAAATTTATTGCCCAACTGATTTTGCAGAATTGTAATTTACCAACTACATGTTGAGAACACGTAGTCCTACATGCAATAACTCTCATTAACTTTAGACAGTCGGCATATAACATCCATTCACCTATGCAACTAGCACAGGGTTCAACATTGAAAATTTCTCATCTCCATAGGTTTGGCTGCAAAGTTATGTACCTATACCCCCACTACAGCATACTGCAATGGACACTCTCTGAAAGTTTGGGATATATATTGGTTATGAGACAACATCTATAATAAGGTATTTGGGCCCCATGACAGAATATTTGCATACTGTCCGTTTCGCTGATAGTATTTTTGATGAGGATAGTTTCCCGACATTAGGGGGAGGAAATCAAACCCTTAACGAAAAATGTCAAAAAATTACATGGGAAGCCACGGGAATCCATGCACATAACCCGTGCACTAGTGAAGCAAATAGAGAAGTCCAAAAGATCGTTGATTTGTAGGCATTAGAAAATAAACTGTCTGACCACTTTAGTGATTTAAAGAGCATGACCAGGTCGCATGTGCCTGCATGCAATGCACTGGAGAGGGCTGCATGCAAGGTAGCGGCAGTTTTTCCATGCCAAGAGATGCCTTAACATTTCAAATAGTAATCGTCCCATGGGAGTTATTAGATATGTGCTATCTCACTCATCATGCGGTTGTTTCTGTCAGAGAGAAGTTATGCACATTTATTCAAAAGAATAAATACACATGCTAACCGCCTCGTTAGATAGGCCCATAATGCAATAGGTTATCATAAACAGGTCAGTCGGAGTTTGGTTTAGTCATAGGAGGATCTACGATCACGGGGTGGTCGCAAGATAACTTATGACTATGTTATAGTCGTAGGAGAACTTAAGACTATGAGGTGATAATAGAAAAGGCTTACAACCAAGGAGTGATTATGGTAAAAGAGATTACGACTACCTTATGAAATCTTTCTCTTATAGATAAGGGGTATACTCAAGGAGTATAATAACGTAACAATATTATTTATAGATAAATAATAACTTGGTGATTGTTATATCCTCATCAAAGAATATCCATGAATTCTTCATATAGGCTAAGGTTCCTTCTCTAATTCCATATATATATATATATATATATATATATATATATATATATATGTATGTATGTATATGTATATGTATGTTAGTGTATGGTGGGCTACGAAAGTATCATATAAATGGGCTAGGCTGAATAGAGAGTGTAGGCTCAGTATTTCGACGGATAGTGAGATAATGAATCTGTATTCATATCCAATAGAAAATTCATATTCGTTTATGATCCGATACTATCTGACAAATATCTGAGCCAATAGAATCCGTATTCAAAAATTGTCCTGATCGGTCGGAAACTGTCCAATCCATTTTCACCCTTAGTGACAGGTACATCGATGGATCTAGGGAGGGTGATACTCAAGGACACCGATGTTGAGGGGTTGTGATGCATACGTCCTCACGCACGGTCGCCGACTAGATCTGGGGTCGACAACGAAGCCTGGGGCTAAGGAACGGCCCACCCCAGACGCCCAGCATGAACACCCATGATGAGGGGCAACGACCAAGGGAGGCACAAATGCCTCCGGGGCCGGTGCAAGCTGCTGCCGCTCCGGGCCATAAACACCTGGGTTTGGCCAAATCTAAAATGGGTCCGGCTTTGATCAATGATGATGACAGAGCCGATGGCGATGAAAGACGGTGGCGGATCCAGAGAAAGGCCCCGCCTTCATCGCCAGTGGCATTGGGCGACGAGGGGCCCTTCATAAAAATAGATCTGAGAAGGTGGGAGAGTAGAGGGCAAAGAGGAGGCCCTCAACTCCAACGCCGACGCCAACGACGTGAGTAATGACGATGCAGTAGGGACATGGCTCTAGTAGTGAGGAGGACTCCCAGGCTATGATGAACGGCAACGGATCTAGAGGGGAGAAAGGCCAGTGGCAGTTGGAGAAGGAAGCACTACTAGCCTGCTCCTCCGGTGACCTCACCAACAGGGATGTCACTTGCACAGGAGGCGGCCAGATCGCTCGCTTCATGGCCGGATGTGGCGGTGTCGAGTTTGTCAGATCCATTGACCCCGACGCTGACTCGAGCTGTTGTGGCCGGCAGTAGCAGCAGCAACACTGCCTGGGCTTGCTCCATGCCATCGTCATCTCCATTGCCGAACTCGTCGGCACCATGACTTCTGAAAAAGTGAATCTTGAGGCTACGAAGTGGGAGAGAGAGAGAGGGAGGGAGCTGGAGAGGGAGAGGGTGCGGGCCCCACCGCCACCACGGCAGTTGTCGGCCTCGGTGGCAGCGAGGTGGGATGAGGTACTGGTTGTGTTCTTGGCTACAGGCGGGTTGCCTCCAGTGTTATCAGGGGATGACACGGGAGGCACTAGAGTTCTCTTGAGGTTTGAACTTTCGAAAATTTTCGGGTGCGGTGGTGTGTGCATGCAACCTCTTTCTCCTTGCCTCCCTTAGAATTTTGAGAATAGCGTGGTTCTGAACTTCTGGTGTGCAGGTCGTAATCGAATCAAATCTCTTTTTTAACAATCGCATATTGGATATATATTTAGCTCGATGGTGACACATGTCGGAATCAAGTGTCAACTCCAGCCAACTGGTCCCGAACGGTGAGGTTATCCAGTGACCTGTGACCAACAAAAAACTGCACATCAAAGATATTTCTTCCCCTACGTACGTGTCATTTTCCCGGGTAGAAATAAAACGACGACAGAATGTCAGGTCAAATTACGAGCAAGTTGCCCTCCAATGCTAGATTAGTGCCTCAAAGGAGGGCAATGCTTTGCTTTTGTAAGCAACAATTGCCAACTATTACGTACGGCCAATATGATTGTAGCTGTTGGTGGGCTTTTTCCTGCACATTTGGAGATCTCTTACGTCGGAAGGGCGAAGGGCATGCGAATGGATTTCCATAACGGGAAGACGCAACGTAGCGTGGTGCCTACAAGACCTTCCTGGCTTTTCTGCATCCAATACCATGCCGTAGAGCACATACAACAGAATGCAGTCCTTGCAGAGCTGACGAGATGATAGTGCTTGTCTGCAGACTGCGGTAGTCAGTGAGGTGATGATAGATGGCAAATGTCTACGGAAAGCCAACAATGCTCCTTTCTTTCCTTGATAATACCAATCTCGACATAGAAATGATCTCTATGGCCTTTCCCCCCTACATACCAGTTATAGAAGATGGTAACTTGCATCGTTGTGAAGCGAACAAAATTAAGAATTAGGGTATCATTTCTTTTTATCCTCGCTGCAGATATGCTACTGCACGATTCATCTTTATGTTAGAAATAATTTATCTGCACTCAGTTTGAAAATGTGACTAGCTTTAACGTAAGATAAGAATAAACTGTGCTGGATGTATCTGATGATCTGATCGTGGCATCATGCATGGGAGCTCAGCTCACACATGAATTTGCACCGCGACAAAAGTTTATACAGATAGGCCAATAATACACATGCTCCTAGCTAGCACGGTACACGATCAAAACACGCGAGTCGAACCAGTACGGCACCACAATTTCTCGGAACCATCAGCAGCAGAGCAGTAGGAATTATTGTCAGGAATTGTCAAGGGCAGCCTCTACTCTCGGCTTGGCGATGTTTCCCTATCTGCGCTGATGCTGAAGAGGCTGAAATGTTAGCCTGCAAAGGAGTACAGTTGGCGGTGTAATGGATTTGTATGCCCATAATTTTAGAGTCTGACTGTAGTTCGGTGGTGTCAGCTCTGAACGAGACGACGGAGAATAGAGCGCTTTCATTCGTGAGATCAAGGTGATTGGGCTGAATTTTAGTGACTTATGATTGAATTTTCACTATAACTGATTAAAATTACATTGTAACTGATGGTGACTTATTTGACATAATTAAATTTAAAAAAATTAAAAATAAAAAATGGTTAGCCTATCACATATAATGCAAATGAATATGTGCAAAAAAAGAACCGGCAAAAGTACTAAAAAACCAAAAAAATCAAAAAAAGAACAATTTTAGAAATAGTAAAAAATAAATCAAAAATCAGAAGCTCAAGCCTAAACGAACGGTCCCAAATTGATGACCCTGCTTACGGACGTACGGGTGCAAAAGGTAAAGAGAGAGTGTAATAATGTAGCTCATGAGCTTGTTCAGTCAGCTAGGAGAAATTTTCATTGTGCCGTGTGGAGATATCAACGTCCTATGTGTGTTAGGCAGCTAATCTCTCATGATTGTAGTAACTTTTCTTCGTAATCAATAAAGCTCTCTCTTTGCCCGCAAAAAAAAAAATCTGGGAACCACCAGCAGCATAGCAGCAGGATAGCTAGCTAGCCAGCCTGTGCTGCACGCATGAACGGTAGCTAGCAAGACGCCACGGCCTGGCGCCCCCACCCGGTGTTGTCCTGAGAGCCAGAAATGGGCATGAGACCCCGTGAGCCCGTGACTTCCTCACGCACGTCGTACGTACGTGCGCGCGCGCGCGCGCAGCCAGGGGCAGAGCAGCCAGCCATCCATGCGTTGCCGCGGCCGGCCGGTCACGGGCGCGCGGAAACTGACTGCGTGCCCTTGTCTGCCCCGTGCCGAGCGTACATTCGCGCGCGCTAGCCAGGCCATCGCATGGCATAAATGTTGGAAAAACAGGCTCTGGCCCATCAATAATTCTAACAAAAATTCCAAAGACAAATTCTAAAGACCCACTTATGCATAGTAGCATGTGAAATACTTTAGTGACCAAAGGTGGAGAGACACTTTCTGAAGTCTATAATAGGCTCTGCTTATTCTCTCTAAAGCATCTAAGTAAGAATTGTATTCCTGAGAGTCAAGTTTCTCTGTCTCTACGTTGTTCTTGGTTACTCCGTCCCTTCACTGGTGTACATCGGTCATGGGGAGAGCAAGTCTTCGAAGCCATCGTCCTTGCGATCCTATATGGGAGAGGGCGAATCAGGTTTTTAGGAAGGCACCTCGCGCGACTACTCGCCGTTCTCTGCAGCGACTAAATATTACATATCCTGCTAGTTCATATTCTTGAGATACATATGTATACGATCAAATTTATGTTTTTACATATGTCTAGTGTCTGTGGTGTTCTCGTAGTCATAATATATCTGTGGAATTATTTAATTACTAAAGTGCTACATAATTTAACAATCCAAAACCTGATGATGAATTTGATAGGCACTTTATGATGAAAATGACTGATTTTGCCGAGGCAATGAAACCAGAGAAGTTCTATGGTGTGAATTTCAAAATATGACAAACGAGAGCCAATCTGTGGCTCTCGGCTTTGAACGTATTTTGAGTTGCCTCCGTAAGACCTGCGGGAAATCTTACTCCTTAACAGGAACATGAGTTTAAAGCAGGCACCACAATATTTGTGAGATGCACTCTTAGCGTTCTTTCCGATTATCTATGCAATGTGTATATGCACATGACAGACGCAAAGGAGCTATGGGAGGCACTTGAACATAAGTTCATTGCCTCGGATGCTGGCAGTGAATTGTACACCATAGAGCAATATCATGACTACAAGATAGTTGAAAACTATTCTGTAGTCGAGCAGGCTCATGAAATACAATTTATTACGAGGGAACTCGATCATCTCAATGCGCATTACGTAATAAATTCGTGGCTGGAGGTATCATTGCCAAATTGCCTTCTTTATGGAGAATTTTGCCACATATCTGAAACACAAGAGACAAAATATTTCCCATGAGGATCTGATTGCATCTCTTGATGTTGAAGAGAAAGCTCGGGCGAAGGATGTGCATCCTAAGATGGTTGAGGGACAGTCCAACACTAATGTCGTATAGCACCATGGTAACGGAAAGTTTAAGGAAAAGGCTAAAATTGTACAGACCACCAACTTTAAAAAAGAATAAGAAGGCAAACAAGGAAAAAGAAGTCTGCTATGTTTGCAGTAAGGACGGCCATTGGGCCAACAAATGCCCTGACCGTAAAGGCAGAAAGAATGAGCACAAGTCTGTGAATGTGACTATTGGTGATACTGGAGTAGGGACATCTGCGTATGGTAATTTACCAACTGTCCTTTCGGTCTGTCAATCCACCGACTGGTGGATTGACATAGGGGACAATATTCATTTTATGTGCTGATGTATTCTTGTTTTTTTGTTATCAGGTCGCACGGGTTTCCTTCGTCTTGATGGGAAATGGTTCGCAGGCCTCTGTTCTTGATGTTGGCATAGTAGATCTGAAGTTTATTTTAGAAAAGATCGTGTAGTTGAAGAACGTGCAGCATGTCCCCTCAATAAATAAGAATCTCGTTAACTACTCCCTTCTCTATAGAGATCAGTATAAGTTGGTTTTTGAGTCGAATAAAGTAGTCATTTCTAATTTTGGACTCTTTATTGAAAAGGCAATGATTGCGTAGGCTTGTTTAGCTTTTTCCCTTTCAAATTTTTATAATAAGGTTGTGAACCATATTTGTGATCCAATTAATGGGGACGAGTCCAGCATTTGGCACTCACATTTGTGTCACATAAATTTTGGTTGTATGTCTCGGCTATCCAATTTAAATTTAATTCTAAAATTTTTCATAGTCAAAGGTTCTAAATGCAAAACTTGTGTGCAAGCAAAGTAACCTCGTAAACCTCGTAAAGGTATGGAGGAAAGAAATTTGGTACATTTAGAACTTATACATTTAGATCTCTGTGAAATGATTGGTGTGTTGACGAAAAGAGGGAAAATATATTTCATGACTTTAATTGATGATGCTACTAGATATTGTTATGTGTGTCTGTTGAAAACAAAATATGAGGCCTTAGACTATTTTAAAACTTATAAGGTTAAAGTTGAGAACCAACTAGAAAGAAAAATCAAAAGATTTAGGTCAGATCGTGGTGGAGAGTATTTCTCAAATGAGTTCTCCCAATTCTGTATAGACTAAATCTTCATCTTCTTTGTACTATTCTTCAGTAACATCTTGTACTCTTTTGTTTCTTTAATTTTCAATATAAATATATATGTTTTTATGTTCATATTAGCTATCCTGCGAGTTCATATTATTGAGATAGATATGTGAACGATCATAATTTTTGTTTTCACACGTCTAGTATTTGTGGTGTTCTAGTAGTCATGATAGATCTGCCGGAGAGCCCACTCCTGTGTAACTTGTGCACGAATTTTGTGGGCTTGTGGTAGTTGAGGTTGCTTACATAGCAGCATCAGTCGAGTGTGCATGTACGTAAAACCGCCACATCGTTTGAGATTTGCGAGG
Source organism: Dendrocalamus latiflorus (assembly GCA_017311315.1). NCBI lineage: Eukaryota > Viridiplantae > Streptophyta > Magnoliopsida > Poales > Poaceae > Dendrocalamus > Dendrocalamus latiflorus. The sequence continues at coordinate 34,167,770 of CM029637.1, forward strand.
CATATCACATGTGCTACTTGGGATGCATCCAGCAAATGTGCTTATCAAGTTCGTTGCAGAGCGAATGAGCCATCGCTGTCCAGTGAGATGTGCACGAGGTGTTCTACAAGACAAGCCGTTGCAGATGAGACTTGAGACTCGGAATTGCTGTTCAATGGCACATCCTGAGTCTCGATTTCGTCTATTAGTTTCGTTGCGAGCATTTGGGACGGGATAGTTGCCAGTGGCAGTGACAGCACTTGTTAGTTTGGACGCCCTTTTAGCGTTTAGATCAACCAAAATAACAGGAACTACTAGTAATCTGTCAACTGTCGGCTCGCTGCAGGCTATAGGTCGATAATATGTTTCTCAAGACATACAGGACATCTCAGCTGCTAGCTTGATGGATTGCATTATGCATTACATGATCATCGGTCTAGTACACCTCCTGTTGCCTCCTGGGTCAAAGAGGAAAGTTGTGGATTTGATCCTCAGACTAACTCTAACACAACGTAAGACGCGTTAGATGCTATTCTTTTCACCTTATTTCCGAATATAAAGAAGATTTTAATGGTTTTATCATACATTTTTCTGTTCATTTATGGGATGCTCTTTCATCATTGAATCAGTAGGGATATGAAGTAGGCACAAGATCGAGATATTAGTGCCTGGTGGGGCTCCCTTGCTTCCAATAAACTCAATGCTAGTTTGATCCACTCAAGATGCTGCTCCAAAGCAGAACAGTGATAATGTAACAACTTTATCGGTGTCCAAACTCCTAACCTTCAGTTCGCATGGCCTTCATCAATGCACAGCTGTCTGGAAAACATCATGCACGCAATTCTTAATAGGTGACCGAGATGGATATCCAGATATATAAATAGCACTACGCATCTTCTTCTAAATCAGAGCAGGTATTTGATTCAGCATTCGCTTCAGTCGGAGCATCTAATCTGACAAATGCTGCTGCATAAACTGGCCCTTCTGTCGGTATTTGCAGGCCAAACTTGACAACGTATTGGTTGTCAATCATTGGGAATTCCTTCGGATGAGATCCACAGACAGGGTACTACGAAGTCCATGGTACACTCGTTGTAGCAATAACAAAATGACAAGGCCTATGCGTGAGAGTAGTACATGTTAAGTCTTACAATCCATGTGCCCCATTGGCTACGGTAGTCTAGTCGCCACTTATTGTGCCATCATCTGCAAGACTGGAAAAATACCTGTGCCGCTGTAGCTGAGACTAGAGAGACCAGCAGAAACCAGTATAATTCCTAGATGGAGCTTCCAAAAATGCAGGCAAAACAATCCATAGATATCCACTCATATGCGTGCCATAAACCAGATTTTCATCAGCATTGTCGTATGATATGAGGTGGCAGATTCCTGAAGAAAGCCACGTAGCACTCTTAGGCTGCATTCTGTTGCACCGCGACACTCCCCGTTGTATCGTCCGTTGTCATGGCATGCTAGTCGATCGAATCTTGGAACGTGTTCCAGCTTGTCATGCAGCCAAAGTGTCACAGGAATGTTCAGTTCCCCAGAGAAGACAATGTTGGCACCATCAGATCCACCGGTGTTAGCTCCGGCCTCCGTGATCGTCGTATACCCCGATCTGATCCCCGTCTTTTGGCCCACCCAGAAGGCCTAATTATCCAACGAAATTAACAATGGCTAATGACGTTCCTAAGCGTTTATAATTCGTAGAAGAGTATAACGTGTGTCGATAGTTTAGATACATACATATAGTTGTGTGATCCATCATCGTGGTGGTTGGTCCGTTCCTTTTCTTTGCCATGGACGGCATACCCACATTTCTGAAGGCGCACTATCAGCTCAACGTCCTGCATCCAAACTCTTCTGTTTGTAAACACTAGTTACATGTCCGTGCGTTGCAACGAAATTCATTGGATATATAGAGAATCATGTTATAGAAGGAGTTGCTCTGATCGGTTGAAAAGTAAAAAATGAGGAGAAGTTAAAGAAATAGAACAGTTGGAGAAGAATAGACGTACGACCATTAACGTGTTTTTTTATAATAGTAATGATCTTCATACAATCAATCAAAACATGGACGCATCCGTTCCGTCGGTTTGTCCGACGCGGCAGCACTTCGCCGCCGAAGAAGACCGGAGTTTGATAATGCAGGTGGAGAGGGCCGAGCCGGGCCAAAATTCCCACCCAATTGCACCGACATTATGGGCTGCGTCGGGCCATGGTCTGAGCTGTAGTTAGTTCCTGGGCCTTGTCTCGCCGACCGAGGCTCAACTGGTCCGGTCTACTACAGGGCCTCGTGCCAGCGGCAGCCCAGACCGGCTGGCAAAGACAACTCTCTGAAGGGAGGAAACCACGCAAAGGCAACAAGCCGTCGCCGCCTAAACCATACTAGGCTACTAGCCTAACCCCTCTCGCCCCCGCCGCCGGCCGCCGGGAGTAGCGGGGATTCTTGCCTCTCGCGGCTGTCTGCTTTTCCTTTAGAAGCTCGTTTCTTTCAAGGGAGAGTAGGGAGGCAGGCAGGGCGGGAGGGAGGGATGGGGGAGGAGGTGCATCTGGGCCTGCCAGGGCCCTGGGCGGAGGACTACCGGGAGAAGGCCGACCACTACACCACCAAGATCGGCGGAGTCCCTGTATGTGTTTGTTGCTATGGTTCTGTTTGGCTCTTCTTGATCTTTGTTTCTGCGTAAGAATTACTCGCAGAGATGAAGCTATGCGCTTCGTCTGTTATACTCCTATTTACTCCGTGTTTTATCAATTTTAGCTCCTAATCTTCCCCAAAGGTGGAAACTTTTTCTAAGGGGGACTTACGAGGCATCAATGTCAAGCTCCCCTTCTGAGTATTTGTTGAATCTTGTGCAGGATTGGCCAGCCGAGGATATGGGAATTAAAGCTGACCTTCTCCAATGCAGCTTATGTGGAACCAAGCTCTGCCTTGTTGCTCAGGCGAGTTTTTACTGATATTTGGCGATAATTTAAGAGTTGAAACATGTCTTGATGAACATTCATATGAGGAAATGGAGTATTATGAATTTATGATGTTTGGACATAGGTTACAATGGTCTATGATGGCTGTGAACGCTTCTACCTCCCTACTTATAGTTTTGCTTCGTTTTTATTATTTCTGGTAGTAATTTCAGGTTTATGCTCCTCTTGCAAAGCTGAACATCGAGGACAGGACAGTCTATGTGCTTGTTTGCCCGACGCCAAAATGTGGGCCTAACCCTCAAAGGCAAGTATGTGTCTGTTGGGCTCGATGTGATTATAAGTTTTTCAGACCTTTCACATGATTTTAAGTTGGGTTTTTGTACTTTTGATTTTTGCTTCTTATAGTTGGAAGGTCCTAAGAGTTCAAAAGTGTCATAGTGTTATGCAAACAGATGGTAATGGCGATGAATTAGGTCAAAAGAAAGAAAGTGTTTGCTCAAACGTGCCTTCTTCCACAAGTTCTCCAGAAAAACATAACAATGAAAACAAGTGTCATGAGAGCAATGATGATGATTTCGATTTAGATGCCTTGGCTGAAGCACTTGAGCAGGCTGCAACGTTGGCATCCAGCTCAAAGAAGCAAAATAAATCAAAGCGTGCTAATGCACCCATAAAATGCGCTATGGTAAAGGGGAAAGTAGATGGCTTGAGTACACCAGGTGAGTAAAATATCCAAACAGCTCATTACCATAAATATAAAGTCTCAAGTGCCTTTGTCTCATGAAATTTTCTTTATGCAGTTCTTCCTTGTTTCTACATCTATTATGATAAGGAACAATCAAGGGGCAAAGACACTGTAGGTTCAAGTAGCAATGAAACAGTTTTGGTAAAAGGAATCATAGACACGGGAAATGATGATGAAGACAAATGGGAAGGAGAAAACTATGAATATGATAGAGCTCTTGGTGCTGACAGAACTTTCTTAAAATTTAAGAAACGGTTGGATGCATATCCCCAGCAATGCTTTAGGTAGTTAAATTCATAGTGTCCTTGTAATCTATCTTTTGAGTCATGCTATTATCTTATTACATCAATCATTTGTTTGTTGCCCTTTTTACTTTCGCAACCTGAATCAAATTTTGGTGTGCGATGCTTTGCAGGTATTCCTATGGTGGTAGGCCATTGTTGGCTGCAATGAACTTACAAGACGCTGGCACCTGTAGGCTGTGTGGTTCACCACGCCAATATGAATTGCAATTGATGTCTCCTATATCATATTTCCTCAACGAAGCTGGTGATGGTTCCTCAAATTATGCACCTAATGCCTGGACTTGGCTTACACTTATTGTGTACACTTGCTCCAAGGTACAATCTTACTCTTCAATTTACTGATACTAAATAAATGAAGTCTAAGTATTTCTAAAGGCTACTCATGTAATTCCTTAGCAGCATTCGTATTGCAAAATTGATGAACTATTTCATAATTTGATTAATAAAGCATCACAAACAAGGTTGCACTTCGATACCAATATCTTTCTAGCATTATCCTGTCATTTTTTTTTGAAACAGATAACATCCGATTTCATTAAGGAAACCACAAAGTACAATATCCTGTCAAAAGATTATTTTTTGGTCAGGGATTCTTGTTTCCTGCTTGATGTTCTTTTTGCACTTCTAGAATTAGCAGATTAGAATAAATACATGTCATGCGAAACATTTCCCGGTAACTTTTTCAGTCTAAAATTTGGACTTTGGATGGTTCTGTTTGTTTAGAGTAGACAACGAACTGGACCTATTTTGACTTGTTAATTAGTCCCTAATCCATCTGGGAAACACTTTCTGTTAGTATCCACTGTATGGTGACTACGATCCTTGAGGATTGAACGGAATCGATAGGCACATGAAACTTCAGTGGTGCAGTGAGAATTTACTTATGAGTAGTTTTCCTCGTTTAGTATTTCTTGTGCTGAGAAATGGACATCTGTTCACTACTTTCATTTGTTTTTAGTCCACTCATTTTGGTGTATTCTGTATTCCCTAACATCAATGTACTGCAGAGCTGCTGCCCGTCGTCCTGTGGTGGAAAGCCTGGCAACTGCTGTTGGGGAGTAGTGGAGGAGGAGATCGTGATTCAGGAGGATGAAGGCTTATAACGCCTAATGTGTTGAGAAACTTTTCCTGGTTTGAGTGTGTGATATGCGTTTTAAGATACTGTTTTCCCATTGTCAAAGTTGTAAAGCTATCACAATTTTATGCGAGTGTTCAGTGTTCTTGTTTTTCCAGGCAATGTCACGAGTCATTTTGTGCAGAAGTCTGCAGAACTCGTAGTTCAGAAGAATTAGTCTAGTTTGGCTCGCAATATCATGGAGTGAGCAGAGTTTTGATCTGTGTGGCCACACTTTTCTGCTGCAGTCTTTTAACCCTGTGTTGCTCTCTGAATTGTCAACAAAAGCCATGTTACGCGATTTTTTTTTGAAGGCAAGTTACGCGCTTGATTATTGAGAGCGATGTGATCATACGTAGTATGTTATTGGGTTGCCTTGTCAATCCCAACCATCTATTCTTTCCATGTCTGGAACCTTCTTCAGTTTAATTTATTTACTAGAGGTTGATTACTACTAGAAATTGGAGTGCCGATTTGATTAAACTACACCTATAAAAGTGATAAACCCGTACCGATGCATATGCATAATACATAATAGGCTACATAATTTGTCCGCTGTATTATTCTTTTTGCCAACTTTACAACCGCACCGAAGAAGATGCTGCATCTGCAATTTGGTTTTTAAAATGTCGTTTTCATGCCAGGCTGCCTGTAAATTGATTCGTCTGTGCCTAATAATTATGAATTCTCTACCATGTTTTCCCCATTTGAAGAATCTTTATGTACGAAATACTAGATACATACAACTCACGACGAACCCATCTTTGTACTTTTGCTAAGTGCATCTGTTGATTTCTGAAGCTGAAAGGGGAATAGTACGCGAGAATATCAGAATTTGCTCAGAAAATGAGTAATAAGTAACAACAGTTCGTTGATTTGGGCAATTGGGCTACACAGATTAGGCACCAGTAAATGTAGCGTAGTGAAGCATGTTGCCTTCCGGATGTACCGGTGCAGACTTGACATCCAGCACCTACTCTTCTCAGCGTCTGATCCGCGGACGTATTCCACGCATGTAACCGCATCACACGCTTTCGGAGTCCAAAGGCGTACCTACCCTCGATAACGGCCAGGTTCTTTTCAGTTTTACTTCCGGCTTCTTAATTTAGTTTTTTAGTAATTACTATTCATTAAATTAATATACTATAGCTAAAAATTATAAATTATATAAAAAACTTAATATCTCTCGCCACAGGGTTTTCAACGATTGAAACAAATGTGCCACCTCGCCATTAGACGGCCGAGTAAACACCTTCCTTGAATGACCCATCCTTAACCGTAGGGACGTCTTTCTATATTGTAGGGGTGGTCTAGGCTAGGCTAATTACTGGTTTACACGCTAACATAGCCTCGGGCTTTTGATTTCTATATGTACAAAATCATTTTGAAATTATTGGTTTTTAATGTATTTTTACATTGTCTATGAGAACATAACAATTTTTTAATTAAATTACTCAATTAAATATTTATTTCAGTTAAAAGTTATCGATGAAAATCGTTCTAAATGGTCCTAATCATGGGCATGCCCGACGCCTTCGGGAGTGCAGAGTCCAGAGTCGCCGAGACGAACCTGGCGAATCGCACGCGGCGGGGTGAAGTGGTATAAACGGGGCACGCCGAGTGGACGGGCGGACGCAGCGAATGGGGCGCGGCAACGTACGCCTCGCGTCCCGGCGGCAGCCGGACGCCCGTCCGCATATGCGCCTTTCTTTGCCTGCCACTCGGTCACACACACACACGCCTTTTGTTTTGCTTTGCCTTGCAGCTCGACCGACGCAAGCCACCCCTCCAGCCAGCCGAGCCGACGAGGGACGGCTGAGCAGGCACTAGATTGATTTTGGAGTGTTTTTTTTTTAGTAAAGTCCATTACCCGTCCTTAAACTTTTTATGTTATGTCATCTCGATCCATAGACTTTTAAAGTATGTCATCCCGGTCCCTAAACACTCTTTGGGTCTCAAAATTAGCCCGTTACGGGTCTTGGCTGTGTCATTCTGGTCCTTAAACTTTTTATGCTGTGTCATCCCGGTCCATGGTTGTTACCACAGCAATGGCACACTTTGAAAGTCTATGGACCGAGATGACACACTTTGAAAGTCTATGGACCGGGATAACACAGTATAAAAAGTTTAAAGTCCGGTAATGGACTTTACTCTTTTTTTTGCTTGCTTCCCCTCTCTTTCCATGCCTTGTTGTTGCGTTGCACCTTCTGACTTTGATAACTACCGCTGTATCATATTCATTCTGCTACCGCTCTAGTGGAAGCGGTGGAATACTGTCAATGGCGCCGAGCAACCATGGACGTGCGTATAAGCGTTTTGTAAGTCGTGGCAACAAACAGGCGGCAGGACTGTTTCTTGTGGAGGACAACCGCTGGTTGCTCGGTTGCTTTCGAGCGTGTTGCGTCGTGCGACCCCCCTGCAGTAGGGACCTCTGCGTGTGTCCACAGTCGCCATCCATCGAAAAGGGGCCTGTACACGCCCACCGACCGCGACATATCAGACTCGTACGTGTCGAGGTCCCTCCCGTCGCGTGTGATCGATTGCGAGATCGCTAAACAAACACAGCGCATAACGAAAGGCCTCCGGCCAATTGGCAATATCGATCCCAACAAGCATCATGTACGATGACGTCGGCTTTAGATTCATTCATGTGGACTAGGTCTACACAAGTTCTGCTCATTTGCTTACAATATATGGCCGGTAGCAAGTCTTTCAGCTCAGCTATTATATCGTGCTCCTGTCGACCTCGAGGCGTGCCAATATGATCAATAGTGTATACCTTTTACTTATAAATATACCATTCGTTATAAGGCTGAACAAAAACCTTGTTATGGTTTATGCTAAGTGATGGAGTAAGGGGGTTCTTTTGGACTGTATTTTATAGTTTATGACTTAATTTTTTGAATTCTGGTTATTTGCGAGAGGCAATATGAAAAAAATGGTCACATGCAATTTTGACCGGTACAACTAAATTCAGTATATTTTTTACTATAGTATTTCTGTTGACATCGTCTTAAAAACACACTGTTTGAAAACTACTTACTGTAGCATAAGTCATAAGTGAAAAAGAAGGGAGTCTATAGCTATCCTTAACGACAATGACACACTTCACGTGAATTCCACAGAAATCCCAAATGAGAAATAGAAGATGTGAGATGTAAAAAAAACTGTAGCCCTGTAAATCAATGGGAGCCAATCAGATGGCCAGGTGGCGCTGACCCACATGGTGGGGCCCTACTTGTCTCATTAGGGTATCTCTAATAGTCTACCTTAGCCGTTGTTTGCGTCCTAGCACATTGGAGTACAGTTGAGGTGGAGGAAAGAGAGTGCCCCAATAGCATGTCAAAAGGCAAGTAGTTCGTTGCATGAGCGATGGCCTCTGCACAAGAACCAATGATCGAAGCGAATACATCACCAATGTTGGAGAGGACTCATCCTATCGCGATAAGTGAGCGGTGGCACAGCCCAAACTCGGGGACACAACCACTGCTAGTGGTAGATCTAGTGGCAAACAGCTCAGCCATGACGATCGAAGGACGTGACAAGGAATGTGAGGACAATTAGAGAATCGTTCGATCCAATCGGATCCGGCTCATTGATGACTAGATCTGCTCGGGCTTGGCTGGATCTAGATGTGGGTGCGCGGGATCTGGCCACGACGATGAGCTCGGAGAAGGTCACGACGAGAGGGAGAGGGCGACAGTGGGGCAGAGGGCGCCATAGAGGGAGAGAGAGAGGGGAGGAAAGGGGAGGAGTGAAAAAACTCACATGTGTGTTTTATTTTAAAAACTGTAAAATGATTGGTGTTGAAGAGAATGCTAGAGATAATATGTTCGAAATATTGCCTCTAAAAGTGATATGCTGGATATTAGATACGGTAGTTATCTCAAATCATTAGAGGTGCGCTTAGACCTTACGCGCCGAGCCAAAAACAAGCTGTTGGTGGCGTCAGACTGGCCGCCCGCCGCTGGCCCACGCGAGCACGCAACGCGACCTGACCTGATCGAGCCGCGACGCGAAGCCGGCTCCCCGCGTCGCCCCGGGGCGCGCCGTGTCTGCGGCTGGGGGCCGGAGCCGAGCGTCCAATTCATTGCGTAATCATGATTAGTTGATTTTATTTGATGCCCCCACCCCGCAAGCTCCAAAAGCCAAATTCCATTCCCCCAGGACATACAGCTCCCTCCTCCTCTCCACGCCTCTTTATTTCCCACTTCTATCTCCATCCCCTCGCCCAACTGGTCTCCTCCACCCTTTCGCTTCGCCGCTTCCTGGTTCTCCAATCTTCATGGTGGTATGGATCTGCACCTCTCGCTAATTCTTGCTTGAAAAGCGCAAGTTCATATCCTTTTCACTTTGTGGTCTTTTTTCTTGTGAGAAGTTTCGAGAATTTGAGATGAATTATACTGTCCGCTGATGGAGTTCTTATGGTAGTCTTTTGGTCTTTGTTTGTGCTGTGCTGGATAGATTGAAGGCACGAAACAAAGAATCTTGCGCGTGCAGGATTGTCTTCCTCTAGATTTGCAGGCTCAAGCCTAAATGAATGAATTTTAGTGGGAAAGTTGACAAACTGAAGCATTTTGCGGTAAAAAGTTGTGAATTTTAGTGGAAAGTTGGCAGATTGACGTCCTTGTAGTAATAGTTGTATATTTATCTTCTCCATAGTCCATGCCTCCATGGACCATGGTGAATACTGTAACCTGTTTTATTTATCTTCTTTCAGCAGTTCCTGAACTGCAAGTTGGTAGTAAGGTTTTAATATAAGGAAGCTTTGTTTTTTTTAATTCCTTGGACCTCCCTTTTGGAGAACCAGTCCTCTTAGACCTCCCAAACAAAATCCAAAAGATTTGCTGTGTTGTGTTTGGAATAATCGAAAAAATGAGGCAGGTATGATTAGATTTAGCATAGTTGGATCAAATTTGCATTTTGAGCTAGGTTGCTTGTGGCTGCCGATGGTGTGCACCTGATGGTTGTCAATTTTTGCTCTGGCGTAGGATGACAATATATTTTGTTTGGTTTCTTCGTTAGTATCTAGTCCAGTATATACATATAACATAACCTCTAGAAATTGGGAAAAATAAGAAAACAAAATTATCATGGAACTTTGCCACTCGTTATCTTACTAGACAAGGATGGTTTGTACCGCAAATTTTTAGCATGTACAATTGAAACTCAACTTTACAGAGTTTGTGATGAAATTTGCTTCATGGTTCTAAAGTAGTACTAAGTACTTACTACTAAATGCTATTTCATATTCATCACAGGCAAACCCTAATACACTATGTTAACATAATAGTACATGGGTTTACCTATTGTGGCTGTATGATTCGTTAGCAATCATATAGCTTTCAGATGTACATCCATCATTTTCTCATGTAGGTTACTGAACTGTAAAAGCATCCACCAGCTGATTAGCTGTATGTTTGGCATATGCTTGTTAACACTGCTCTCCCAAGTCATGTGAAATGGTACTTGTTAATCTATTCTCATTTATATATTTGTGCTCTTGAGTCATATTATTAATATCACCTCTGGTTCTTGTATCCCATCGCCTGTTTGCACGCATGCTGGTTATGGCATGAGTTGGCTTGATATTTGAGCTTTTGAGTTTTTCATCATATTTCAGAATCGCTAACTTTGATCGGTTGTTATATATTGTTGTGTTTTAATCTTATTTAGCTAATTTTACTTACTGCCTGACTTACTTGCAGATCTCAGAGGACATTTAATTGTAATAAGAAGTCTGTTTGTGGTTTTTCTACGCATAAGATGCCGTGCACGTGATTTGCTCTTAGTCCTGCAACATACTCATTTGTCTTTTGGGACCAGTGAGCTTAATGCTCATGGACAGAGCTGATACATCAGGCTTTGTCAGTGGTGGCACACATTGCACGAACATCCACGTGTATTTTCATTTTGTGTATACTATATGCTTCCTCAGTGATGAAGTTGTAAAATTGGTGTTCTGATGGTTTGACAGAAGCTCTGCATCTCCAAACAGCAATTATAATCTTCTTCTATCATAATCCTATCTTGTTTATATTAACCAGGATGGACCTTAATATGAACAGTCTTTGGTTTCATGGGAAGGAACATATAGCTGCTTCTTCATTCTCTCAAGCTGAACCCGCTGCAAAAAATTGCAGGAATGAAGATGTAGCTGTAACAGCAGTTAACTTTGGTTGCCTCGGCAGTTCAGAAGCAGTTGAAACTACTCGAAAATCATTTGAGCAGAGCAATCGAAGTTTCTCTGTTCCTGATGATGGCTGCAGGCTGGTCCTTGGACTTGGGCCAACACCAAATCTATATTGCTCTGATAGTCGCCCATATGGTGGGAACAAAGTTGAAGTTTCTGGAACTTTGCTCACCCAACATTGTACCACAATTGATCCTGGATTAATGTTGGGGCTTTCAAGAGGCAGCTCAAGAAATTTACAACCCACAACAGTGACTGGCAGCGAGAAACATTCACATAAAAGCAAAAAAGGTATTGTCTTCCCACTTATTGATGAGGGATCAACTTCAGCAAAAAGGAAATCAGGTGGTTATATGCTGCCACTTCTCTTTGCTCCAAGATCAGATGATCTTTGTCTGCCAGAGAGCGACATTCAGGAACACCTTGGAACTGGATATGAAGCTGAAGACGATCATGACAGATATCTTAATCAGCACGAGGTTCAGCTTAGCCCTGAGCCCTCAGCAACAACTGATTGCTCTTTTGCTGCAACTTCAGATATGATAGCTGGTACTACTAGTGGGGAGCAGAGAAGTCATCAACGCCATCCTAAGAAGTGTAGGTTCAATGGGTGTTCAAAAGGCACAAGGGGTGCATCAGGACTCTGCATTTCCCATGGTGGTGGTCAGCGGTGCCAAAAGCCAGGTTGCAATAAAGGTGCTGAGAGCCGAACAGCTTTCTGCAAAGCTCATGGAGGAGGAAAGCGGTGCCAAGAGTTAGGCTGCACCAAAAGTGCTGAAGGGAAGACAGAGTTCTGTATTGCTCATGGTGGTGGTCTCCGGTGTGGAATTCAGGGCTGCACCAAAGCAGCACGGGGAAGGTCAGGATTTTGCATAAAACATGGTGGAGGGAAGAGGTGCGGGATAGAGGGCTGCACTCGGAGTGCTGAAGGGCACCCTGGGTTGTGCATCTCACATGGAGGTGGCCGCCGTTGTCAGTACCCAAACTGCAGTAAGGGAGCACAAGGAAGCACCATGTTTTGTAAGTCCCATGGTGGAGGCAAACGGTGTATATTCGAAGGTTGTACTAAAGGGGCCGAGGGCAGCACACCGTTCTGCAAAGGGCATGGCGGTGGGAAGAGGTGCCTTTTTAAGGGAGGTGGGGTCTGTCCTAAGAGTGTTCATGGTGGAACTAGCTTCTGCGTCGCGCATGGAGGGGGCAAACGCTGTGCAGTACCAGGGTGTACCAAGAGTGCTCGTGGTCGCACCGACTGCTGTGTGAGGCATGGTGGTGGCAAGCGTTGCAAGTTTGATGGATGTGACAAGAGCGCACAGGGGAGCACAGACTTATGCAAGGCACATGGCGGGGGGAAGCGATGCACTTGGAGCACCGGTTGCGAGAAGTTTGCTAGGGGAAGGAGTGGTTTATGCGCTGCACATGGAACCCTGATGGCTTCAAAGCAAGAGCTTGAGTCTGGACAGGGAAGAAGCATGATTGGACCTGGCCTCTTCAGCGGCATCGTCTCCACTTCCTCGACGGCAGGCAGCAGCATGGACCATGTGGTCTCTTCTTCTGGCCCTAGCGCCTCGTCAGATTGTGGTGAGTCGTTGGAAGGCATGCGGCAGAGTGGCAGTTTCCTGATACCGCATCAGGTGCTGGTTCCTTGTTCAATGAAGTCCTCTTCTTCGTGTGGCCTAGCCGGCAAGGGTCAAGAGGACGGAGGGAGCCAGAGCCAGAGCTTTGGGTTCGTCGTGCCAGAAGGAAGGGTGCATGGTGGAGGGTTGATGTCTATGCTTGGAGCTGGAGGCAACCTGGGAGGCAATCTTGACGATCCGAAAGCCTGAAAGCTGCAGCTGAAATCGCAGCTGTTTTGCGTGCTTGTCTATTATGATTCTGCATCTAGCATCTGTGTGATTTCAGATCACCATTGCGCCTTGTTTGTCAAGCGTGATTGGAACTGAACATGTGGCAATCAGGCCTTGTGTAACATATTTTGCTATTTACTGGTTGCTAAGGCTGTCAGCGTGTAGTCCTTGTGTCAGAGCTTCAGTAACTGTCGAACTATATGTTGAGCTTGTATTCCCATATAATTATGTATGTTTCTTTTGCACGTTGACATAGCGACGTGTCCCTGTGTGTGTTGCGCATCTTGTTCACTGCTTTTGTGGTTCCCTGTTCCTGAAAGTTTCCTGTATTGTTTTTGTGATACAAATTTTGTTGGTGTTCCTAGTCAGTTGTATCTAAGCGTGAACCACATAGGAACCAGATTATTTGGCCCTAGGAGCACATGCACCCATGTAATCCACCGTTCGTTTTGCATCGAGATGTGCACGTGTATTTGTTGGCATGGGCCGATACGATACAAAATACACCCCCCCCCCCGCCTCTCCTGTCTCTCTCGACCTCCACCTCCGGCGAGCCGCGCCGTCGTCCTCCGCCTCCCGCGTCAAGCTACGCCGCCCTCCGCCTCCTGGGCCGCGCCGCCGAGCTGCGGCCGTCTTCCGCGTTGAGCCGCCGCCACTGTCGTCCGATCGTGAGCCATGCCGCCGAGCTTCAGGACCGCCGGATCTGGTCGACACGAGCTATGCCGCCGCCGCGAGATTCGGACGGACCCGGTGCTCGCCGGAGAGCAGAGAAATGAGCCGACGGCGAGGAGGACGGCGCCGCGGCGGCTCCGTTTGCCGGAGTTGCACCCGAGAGAGAGGAGATAGGTGAGTGTTTTTAGCAAATGGATAACACCTAAAGAAATACAGGGGTATGGGCTAACGCACGAACTCGAAGCAAGGTGGACGATGGATGTGGTAGTGTGAATGCTTTTCCCGAGCAACACACGACAAATGTGACGTGGAAAAGAATTAAGAGAGGGAAAAGTTTTATCTTCCATGAGATACAATCTTTCACGTAGATTAAGAGCTAATATACAATAGAATAATGTATCGGAGGGGTTGTTGTATCTTAGTGGGAGAGGATGAGTAAATAAAAAAATATTGTTGAAAATAGTATCGGGGATACATACCTAATGTTTGGTGCTATATGGTGCGGACATAATGGGTTTTTTTTTCAGTTTGTAAAAACTGTTTTTGGCTTTTCTATGATAACTAACTTTCAAATAAAATATCTTTTTAATATGGGGTCTATAATTTAATTGTTAGGAGTGCAAATGGTATGGATTAATCCCAACTGAGTCGGTATCAAATACGGGAAGGTAATTTAGTATCTGATACTGAATCCAGTCAATACCAGATAGTTTTTGCTGGATACAGTAACGAAAACAGGAGAGCTAAAATCCGATAGAATAGCGTTGGTAAACGATAAACTAGATACTATCCGACTGGATATCCAACAACCAAGTTAGTACCCCAGTCAGCCCAGTCCATTAACTACCATTGACACCAATCAGTCTAGATTTTACCCAAGTCCTAACTTAACTCCAGAGTCTAGCCACTCTAGCAAGTCGTCACCAATTCTCCCCGCTTATGTTGAACTTGTGTATGAATTTATCGGTTTTTGAATTTATGTATGAATTTATTACTTATGTTGAACTTGTGTTGTGTTGGCTATCGTACTTAACTGATCTAGATGAATTTATTGCTAGTTGAAGATTTGAAGTGATGGTGGTATGGTTCAGTGTATATTCCGTTATGTATGCATATACTATCTGTCTATATTATCCGTTTCCGATGTGAAACCATCATGTATCCACCTCAATGGTACCATATCTGAAACTTTGAATTTGTATTCCTATTCGGTCTTACTGTATCCGACTCCGAATCGGGGAAAAAAATATAGGTTACGATATGGTATGAATAATACTCGTCCGAATCCGACCCAATTGCACCTCTATTAATTGTAGTACACACTGTAGCGATTTTATTTATGTTGGCCAAAACAACACGCGAGTTTCTTTTATTCCGTACTCTCTCTCACGAACAACCTAAAGTTATAAACCGCAGGTAAAAGCCGAAGCAAAAAAGAGCAAGCCCATCATTAGAAATGGCTTTGGAGTATGTGAACTGTGTTTGCCCTTAGGGCTTTTGTAGTATGATGATGATGATGCATGATAACTGGGCACTAAGGGCACTCCCATGGCATAGTTTATGTAGCGATGTCTAAATGATTTCATCTCATCTACAAATAGTACAAGAAACAAGTAGCCCAATGCACATTCACACATCTCTAATAACTAGGGTCCACTTGTCAACCCCACCCCTCCCTCTCTTTCTTCTTTACTCTCTCTTCTAGCTACCTTGATTCTCTAAAAAGACAATGATTTTATAAGACACTACTATCATCTCTCTTTTCTTCCTCATCAACCTTTTACTTACTAAGAGTGCTCGTGGTCGCACCGACTGCTGTGTAGTACCTTTAGGAAAGAATATGTTTCTACATTTATTTCAGATAAAGTAGCCTCACAGGAAATATGCCATTTTGAGCTTTGTCTGTCAAACTTATTAGTATGCAAAAACTCAATAAGGTTATTTATCAAGTCTTGGAATTGTTCGAACTTCCAGGCATGAATTGTGATTTTTTTTAACTTTTCTTTCCAGGTCACAAAAAACACAATGAAGAATGTAAGAGATTGTTAAGATTGATATACTTGTTTTGCGCAATATCTTATTGATATATGCTAAAATGCTTACATGTCACATTCGAATCAAACTGAGATATGCGATATCTGCGGTAATTGATTGAGAATACACATATAAGATGTTCCGTGGCAACGTACAGATATTTGACTAGTTAAAACAAATACTAAGCACTAACAAGTAACTAAGCCATCAACAGATTACGTGGAATACATCGGTAGGAAATTCAATACTTCTATGGAGTTCATTTCCTAACGTCAATGCCCTAGCTAATTCTTAAATAAACAATGATGTGAGTTCTTTTCACGTTTGCATTAATTATTGGGTTTGACTTTCCTGCCGAAGTCAAATAATATAATTGTGTACATATATCTGAAACTGAATGTACGTTTGTACCCACAAATCATATATTCTGAAACTGAATATATATATATATATATATATATATATATATATATATATATATATATATATATGACAAGTGTTTCATGCACCATGGTGCCTAGGCACCAATATCAATATCCGTTGATTTGCTTCGAGATTCGTAACGTTTGATGTAGGTATCTTCATATACCCATAAAAAAGTATATTTGAGATATCAAACTCCGAAAAAATTTAAATTCAACTTCAGTTTAATTAGTTTGAACTATTTTTATGGTATATACTCACTGTAGTTGCATTGAACTCAAAAGTAGTTCAAACTAGTTTGAACTGAGTTCAAAACTAACTTACCATAAATATATCAAGGGTATAAAACATTTTCATACCCAAACTCAAAAAAATTATCAATCATACACGTGTATCGGATGTTGGTGCCTAGGCACTATGGTGCATTACGTAATTTTCATATATATATATATATATATATATATATATATATATATATATATATATATATATATATATATATATATATATATATATATATATATATATATTCAATAGGAAAGTATTGCAAGCAAAATGTACGCATAGATCATAATAATTATAAGACAATGATGTTCGGATTTTAATTCAACAAAAACTGGAATGCAAATATCACGCTCACTTATCGTGCAATGCTTAAGGTAATCAACTAATCAAGTAACCAATATTTCTGCAAGATCGCCTTTGTAATCCTGCTTTGAGCTAATGAAATAGAAGTTCTGGTCCTAAAAAAAAGATAGGTTGCTAATACCAACCACAACAAAATTTTGTCTTTAGAACACTTCCCTTTTCACTTAGAGTGGAAATTTTGAATTAAATGTATTAACTTTCAGTAACACACACAATTAAGACAAGATTAATCTTAAATTGTTAACCAAAGCCTGCCCAACTTCAATTCATTTCTCCAAGCATTTCTAAATTAATTGAATCCGTTGTTCTAACATAATGTTAAATCCGTTCCTGCTTCGTGCCAACCACCACCCGTTATTTATTCTCAACAAGGAAAATTCAATGCTTCAAAAACGAAAGGTGTAGAAATGGATGTACCAGCCGGCGGCTGGTCTCCCTGGCTTCACCGCCTATTTTTGCCTCCGGGCTCCGGACTTCTCTTCCGCCCGTTTCATGGACTAATTAAGCCAAGCTGTCAACTGTTTGATCTGTTTCTTCCTACAAAACCGCATCACCTCGGGGTTGCCACGACCAAGAACCCATTCTTTTACTTGCCATTGGTGAGATTGCCCGGCCCTGAGAGCTCTAGATCTTTGGTTCCAATTGTGACGCCGTTGATCGAGCCGTGCTTGCGTGTGCATGTGAACAAGAACACAAGTTAATTAGCGTGTACGTCGACGTCGTGCCGCCTTGTTCAGGCGATGGGGTGCACCGCCTCCACGGAGGCGCGCCGCGACATGCTCTTGGTCGACGCTGGCCCGCGCGCGAGCCGGAGCTTCTCGCTGCCCTCCATCGACCGGCAGCTGCTGCGGTCGAGGGCCGCGTCGGTGCTGGGCACCCTCGGCCTCGCCCCAGGTCGGCACGCCGGCGCGTACAAGTACACCTTGTCGGTCGAGGAGATGATGAAGAGTAAAAACGACCACGCCGTGGAGGTGGTGCTCCCTGTTCAGGAGGCGGCGAAGCGAGCTGTCAAGCCCTGCACGCCGACGCTGACTCCGCCCAACGAGCCGGAGGTGATCAACTCATGGGAGCTCATGGCCGGGCTCGAGGATGATGCGCCGACGCCGCGTGCAGCCCACGAGCCACCGCCGCCGCCGCCGTGGATGCAGGCTGATGTGGACGTCCCCATTGCCTTAGACTTCGACCCGGAGATACTGTCCGGCTTCCGGGAGGCTCTTGCGGACACGTCGCCGTCGGAGACGACAGTTTGCTCAATCACGGAGGAGGAACCGGCGCAGCAGGAGAGGGAGGACTCCGACGCCTGTGACACGCCAATTTCGCCGGCCACCAGCGACATGCCGGAGCTTTCCGGCATTGTCCGTGCTCGCATCAACGCGTTCCAAGAAAAGATAGGGCGGAGGACGAGCAAGGGAGACCGTGACGCGAAGGTGGCGCCCCTGTGGCCGCCGGGAGGGGAGCGGAAGGCGGTGGTGTACTTCACCAGCCTCCGCGGCGTGCGCAAGACGTTCGTGGACTGCTGCGCCGTACGCAGCATCCTGCGCAGCTACGGTGTGCGCGTGGACGAGCGCGACGTGTCCATGCACGCCGTCTTCAAGGCCGAGCTCGCGGAGCTCCTCGGGCCCGGCTTCGCCGGCGCCACGCTTCCACGAGTGTTCGTCAACGGGCAGTACCTCGGCGGCGCCGAGGACGTGCACGTGCTGCATGAGGCTGGCGAGCTCGCGCGCGCGCTGGAGGGGTGCGAGGCCGCGCCCGTGCGCAAGCTCGGGTACATGGAGGCGTGCGCGGCCTGCGGCGACGTGCGGTTCGTCCCTTGCGAGACGTGCTACGGCAGCTGCAAGATCTTCATCGAGGACGACGGCGACAGCGAGTTCCGGCGATGCCCCGATTGCAATGAGAATGGCCTCATCAGATGCCCCGTCTGTTGCTGCTGATGCTTCTTGTGCCGTAGATTAAGATCTTCCATGTTTAGTTGCTTGTACTTTTGTACAGTGTGAAGAGCATTACATACAGTGTGAAGAGCATTACAGAAGAAATTTACGTGGCTTCAAGAGTTTTGCTTAGGCTCCTAACATTTTCTTCTGTGCCTTTATTGTTCTCGTATAGATCGAAGAGACACATTTGGTGAAGACAGTCAAGTGGAATTGCTCAACCTGTGTTGATACTCTGAAACTGCTGGGACAGAGAATGCATTTCGGTTCAAGCTTCTTTAAACAAGGAATTTATGCTTCAACATTCGACATTTGACGGGGGCAGAACGATAGTTCTGTAGGATCAAATTTAAGATGTCTCCAGCAGTTGCCAGCTCTAAGTTGCCATTGTTCAGAAAAGGATCAACAGGTCATCACTGAAATGAGTCATGAACAAATAAATAAGGGACGTGCCAGAACTATTGCCGTTGCAGGAAAAAAGAAGTAATTCGGCCGGTAATGAAGGAAAAGAGGCTTGCACAAAGTCAGACATGAGTGCACGATCACCTGAATCAATTTGCAATTACTTACGCAATCCTGCACAATAGCTTGTTCTAGCTGCAGTTGTCTGCTTTTACAACACTGTTATTATCATACATCGAAGTAAGGCGGCATCATGTAAAACATCATATCTTTGGAGTTCATCCACATGCCTGAATAACTGACAGTATGCACTGGGGGTTTATTTTTCACTTAATTCTGTCTACCATGAGCAGCCAAATCTGCAGCGGCCTTGGCAGCCCTATTGAGAGCGTCGGACACCATCATAGCTCCTACATAGAAGTAGTTGCTGGTCACGATGCTGTTTACAACCTTAGCTGCTGTTCGTCCTGTGGCGGTTGCAACGGTCTTGGTTGTCTCGGATACATGGTATGTCTCGTCCACTGATCTGATTGCACCAACACCAGCATTGACCCTGTCGGTTAGGCCAATTCTCTTGCTCAGCTCTGCAGCCTTGGCTGCTGCGGTCGCAGATACCTGATGGGACTCATCAAAAGCTCTAGCCCTGGCCAATGCATCCTTGCTGAGTATGTACCCCTTTGCTAGCATTGTCTTGACGACATCTTGAGCAATAGTCAAAGCTTCCTGTGGAGTAGCGTTGAACTGGCATGTTTGGTAGTTCTGTTCAAGTATCAGAAATAAAGATAAAAAATGTCAGCTACTGTTATTAGGGAGACAGAACTAGTGTTCAAATCTTAAAGAGGGCAATATTCAGATTAGTTTATCTGAAAGTGATCATGCTGGAAAATATATGTTTTCTTGTTTTCCTTTTTCCATAGTTATTACTGACTTACTGTGTGACAACCACATTCCAACTCATCATCATGGAAAAGATGGTAGCATGAATGATACATACCCTGTATTCGATTTCCTCCTCTAGCTGCCAAGTTGGCCTGTCCCAGAAATTACAAGGCTCATCAGGTTGTCCCCAACGAGTTATGCATACTGGCTGATCCACAATAGTAGCCCCCTGTCATGATGAGAAAGTGACGTCAAGGGCACAACAAAAAAGTTTGTGCTTCCAATGCCCAGGAGATATGTTGACAAATCAGTAATCAAAGTGGTTCAGCAGATAAGTATGTCGGCATATGGCAGCTTCCAGATTACTCAAACTAACAGAAATAGGAATATATCGTATTGAAATAGTAGGTTCTGAAACCTAATAGTTGATATACACAATACTGAAAATAATAGAATACTGGCCTGCACTACTTTGTTAAGTTGCATTTTCAAGGACTTCACTTCTATGGAGTCAGAGTTGAACCATGTAGCCGAGATGATTGTATAAAGGAGACTAGCTAGGACAACGAGGTACCATTATTTGTGTACACAAAGGCTTAAGGTGAATTTCTCATGGTGTAGGGAAGTTAATCTCTCAGTAAATGAACAGACCATACAATGTTAGGAATTAGTCATAGGAATCAGATACATAAAGAAAAAAATGGTCCGGGATCTTTTTCGAAGAATACTGCTGCAAAATAAACTTACACTGAGCAATACTGCAGTTTCCAAGGCATAGGGTTCCTTGAATGTCACATAAGCAGTAGAACCATAATATCCTGATCTGCTAAAAAAATGTAAAATTCGTCACAAAATGGATCACAAGAAGACCCAGACATGCAAGTAAAACGAAATTTTGGATTGTCAGATCATGTTACCCTTAAATATAAAAATTGTTTAAACATACAAGGATAAAACTATCCTATAAGCTAAAATACAACAAGCATGCATGGTGCAGTTCGAAACGTGTTCAGCAAGCATGGACATCATAAAAGGTTAACTAACTGTAACTTCTGAATGAATATGTATGGAAGAATAAGTTGCAGAAAAAAAAATATCTTTCTGGGGAAATAAGTGAAATACAGAAAATTGCTAGCACAAAAGCAAAAAACAAGTAAACAACATCACCTGATAAGCTCTATATGCTCAATAGGCCCAGAGAATGAAAAGAACCCATGAAGGTCACTTTCCGATGCCCTGCTTGAGAGGTTAGTGACTTCTACTGTGTATCCCGTTCCACTCATGGTTCTGGAATTCATCAAACATAGAAACTTAAGTATTTCTTGCAGATGAGTACACCTGTACACGTGCCTCTAGAAATTGGATGAGTACTGTCCAAGAACAGCACATGCTAACTTTCAATTTACATCATTAGATTATACCGTATAACAGCATAAGTATTATGAAGTGTTTGCAACTCGTGTATTTATAGGTAATTAACTGCTTTTAGGAAAACTCGGGCATGTTGTTGATTCTCCTTATTGTATTTTATCCATTTGTCCTACAAGAATGGGATAGGTGTAAGGTCTCCATCAAAATGAAATTTTTAAATGAATTTATGCTGATTTCTATCAGAGCCAGAAAGTTGTTATATGACAATCAATAGCAATGAAACAAAAATGAGAGCCATCAGCTGGCTCAGCCAAAATTTCCTTTTTCTAATATAGTCCTTATGAAACAAGGTATAGGGCGATTGCATCACCGCTGCAATGACAACTAGCGCAAATAATATGCCACCCACAAAAGGTGACCTGCAGCAAATTAGTGCAACTAATATACTACCAACAGAAGGTGACCTCCAGCAAATTAGCAATGCACACTATGGTACCATTCTCCTCTCTCTCTCTCTCTCTCTCAGCATGGCGATTAATTTGCTAAAGAATGAAATTTTAGCGAGGTCACCTAATATTATTTGGACATCTGGCAGAAAGGAAATCCACCTCTTTGTTCATTATTAGATACCATGAGGTTGGACTTGTTATAAGAGGACAGCAAGGGGAAAATTTGTTCATGAGATCAATGTTGGGTCAAGCTTTTAATATGTTATATGCCCCCACAGATTATTAGTCACCTGTATCTGTATTGAGTGGTTCACCAAATAGCCCAAAAAAGGCATAAGTACTAGTAGATTGTAAAAGTTACCTCTGATGAGGAATTCACACAACCTTGGCACCCTTCTTGGCACTCGCACTTACTGCTATGGCAATTCCCTCCTAAGAGCATGTACAATAGTAGATACAACTGTTGTCTACATACTCTTCCATGTCATCTAAAGAGTAAAGACAAAACTAAAGACAATTTCTACAATAGATTGTCTCTTAAGGTTGTCTTTGTGGGATCCCACAATCTTTTAATTATGGAATGGAAAAGGTGTTTATTATCGACAATAACTGTGACACCCCGGCCCATGTTGGCCCATGTGTGTGTGCATATGAATTTCTGGGTTAGTCCCACCTTGCTAGCTTACCTTGAGAAGCACTTACATATAAGCCTAGGAGTTCCAATGGTAGCACCCCCGGTTAACCGTTTTGCACGAAGCGAGGACAAAAGTGCAAGCGGGTTGCTACGTGTGCGTGGCCTATCCAGAATGTGGTTAGATCTGAGCCGGTTTGGACCCTAGGGCGTTACAAATGGTATCAGAGCCGACTCTCGCGGTTACATAGGCGTGTGCGAGTCAGGGGCACGGGTATATGGTGCATGGCGCGTGTGGACCCGGAGTGGACACACGGCATGTCATATGTGCTGGCACTGAACGCACGGACATGTGCTAAGAGGGGAGATCCTTATCATTTGCCCCGGTGTGGGTATGTTGGTCCGACGAGGACGTCGGGTCCTTTGAGGGGAGTGTATGTGACACCCCGGCCCATGTTGGCCCATGTGTGTGTGCACATGAATTTCTGGGTTAGTCCCACCTTGCTAGTTTACCTTGAGAAGCACTTACATATAAGCCTAGGAATTCCAATGGTAGTACCCCCGGTTAACCGTTTTGCACGAAGCGAGGACGAAAGTGCAAGCGGGTTGCTACGTGTGCGTGACCTATCCAGAATGTGGTTAGGTCTGAACCGGTTTGGACCCTAGGGCGTTACAATAACTCATACAATGGTGGTGTCTCTTCACAAAGAGACAGGTACACTCTCTCTCCTCCTTCACTCCCCTATGTCAGCAAAAATCTTATGTGGCAAAGCTTATAGATGACTAACATTACACCATTGTACATACCCTAAGTCCTAACAGGGTAAACCAAAATATAAAAAACTTTGTTTTGTTGATTAATCGAATACCACTGCAGAAAATTAGGGATCCAGAGAAATCGCTGTTGTCAAGCGCAACAGTTCATGTTGTTTCCCTGATCCATTACGAAAAAACTTTGTTTTGTTGATTAATCGAATACCACTGCAGAAAATTAGGGATCCAGAGAAATTGCTGTTGTCAAGCGCAACAGTTCATGTTGTTTCCCTGATCCATTACCGGTTTTTTTTTCACAACACAAACCACTCATCATTTTTTTCCTGCCCAAAGACTAATTCTGATTTCCTTAATGAAATTCGGGGAAGACTTATAAAAAAAACAATTTGTTTCTGCCCAAAGTCCTTCAATAATCATCCAGCAGACTCCAGAACCGCAGCAAATAAACTACTTCATCCTAAACAATAAGACGAATGGACCTATGGCTATGATATTTATCGTTTGCCGTACATGCTGATATAGTACAAAAATGATTCAATTCGACATGAAAACTACACCGAAGCAGGGAGCAAACCCTGTAGATTATACAATCTGGAACCAAATCGAACAACACTGCATCAAATCAGGGCACATATTAACTGAACATGTGAAGTACTCAACGCAACATCACAAAACAACTAAGGTAAGGACTGCCAAACTACTCCACTCCAGTAATCCCAGTTCTCCATTAACACCAAACGGGCTAACCGAACGAACCAAGAAATCCTATTTCTTGAAGACAAATAATCGCAAGGACAGAAACCGATCAACCAATCTAACAAACAATTGACATGGATGAAGAGAAAAGAAAAGCTCAAAGAAGCCTTACTCTGCCTCTCTCTTCCCCCGACTCCTTCCTCGGCTAGGTTACTTTGATGGCCACCACCCACCGCACAGGCGGATAAACATAAGTGAGAGCGGCGGCCAAGCCGAGCCAGCCTTTGGTGCGTGGGGGCAAGACTTTGATCTCCTACCTAATAACAACCAAAGCTCCCCTCCCTCACGCGCGTGCAGTCGGATTGCGCGCTCGGGTCGTCGTCTTCTTGGGGATAGTGGACTGGTCGTTCGTCGTTCACATGGAAGTCTACCATGGACCACGGTTCGGGCTCCATGGTTCGGAGTTCGGACCAGAAGTCGGTAGACTTTTTTGCTTTTCAGAACCCCCCCCCCCCCCGGTTTTTTTTCCACATCTAACCCTCATGTCCCTCTTGAGGTTTTTTTTAATGGATTTAACTCCTCTCGAGCATGGATTATATAGTGTTCGACACATAGTGCTTTCTATGGCGTCAAAGCATGGAAGCCTAGCACTGAGCCCAGCTACCCGGTGAGCATGAGAGGACGTGGACAGGCACGAGATATACAAGGCCCACCGACTTCATGTGGTACCAGAGCGCATAAAGTCGATGGACCCCACAAGAAAAGGTACCTTCTACGCTCCGATACCGCATGATATGAGTGTGCCTCGCGTGTACCATGCCCACCCACACCCTCGCACGCTCGTCGGGCTTATGCACTCTAAGTCCAAAACAGATGCTACGTGTCTAACGTTATTTAGGGGGTGTTTGGGACTGCTCCACAAACTCTGCTCCACGAATTCTACCGTGGAGCAGCTCCACAAAAAACCTAGAGTTTGTGGAGCATCCCTTTAGGTGCTCTCACAACTCCACCTTTTTTTCCTCGAACAGAGTGCGTGGAGCTGAACCTGTTTGGCTAAAAAACATAGAGCGGAGCTGAAAAACGTGGAGTGGAGCAGTCCAAAACACTCCCTTAGTCTGCGCTTGGAAGGGAGCTAAATAAAAAAACTAAGAGAGCCTAGACGTGAAAAAACCGAAAAGGGCCAGAAAAGCAAAAAAATTCTTGTCGATAGGCCACGTGCCACACCATCCAATCGACTCGTCGAAAAATGATTAAGAAAAGGCTTTTTTGTTGGGTCCGAGTGTGTACGGCTTGGGCCGGGTTTATATGGGCCTCCAAAGAAGCTTGGTTGCATCGGCCACTCAAACTAGTACAGTATTAACTAGCTCGAAACATGATGTTCCCTACCAAAAAGCTATAAACATGATGTAACGTTCTCTATATATAAAAAATTAAAGATACGACGACTTCTCAAGAAAAAAATTGAGAAAAAAAGAGATACAAGCTGAATAACACGATGACACTGACACGATTTATTAGTCATTTTATTAATGTGTTTGTTTAGTACTACCTCAATAAATAAACATGCTCTATTTGCTCCTAATTTTTTTGTTTCGCAGGATTGCAGAATTAAGGGTTGCTCCAAACAGCTTATAGTTATGACTTTTGATTATGGTTTCTGACTATTGATTAAAATTGTATTATAACAGTTGTCAACTTTTTTGAGTCATTAAATTAAAGAAAAAGAAAAGTACTATTATATCTCCACATCTCTATGGACAATGCAAAGACAAAAAAATAAAAAATAAAAAAAATCAAGGCATCTCCAATGGTCTGAGTCAGCTAGCTATATATATGTACACATCAGCATATATCCTATGTGGAGGAAAGAGAGTATACAAAAAAACCGAGCCAGCTCTTCCTTAAGCACTAGTCTATAACGTAAAACGAGACAGCCTCTATAAATGATAGTCCTTTTCTGTGTGTGCATGTAAGCATCAAATAGCTATCTTTATAGATAGTTCTTTAGAATACTAGCTTTTAGTGTGTACTATATAAATGATGTGGAAGTCTTCTAGTTAGTTGCTAACTAGAATCATTGAAGATGCCCTTATATTCTAAGCGATTTTTAGCTTCAGCAGAAGTTAATAGGGGAGGTTGCTTCGAACAGGACCTAATTGGAGGCATTGATTTTCACGTGGCTGTAGCGTGCGCGCCTATGATCTACTAGTACTACCCATCCCATGTTCTTGCCGATTACCTGGGTGCGATGTACGTGTTCGTGCCACTCGGTGTGTAAGAAGGCGTTGCCTGTCGCCAACAAACGCCGCGGAGGCCAACGTCACCCGGACAGTATCTGCGTGTGGCTGCTAATTACTTGCATGCACAGCGTAAGCATGGCACTTCAACTAATTTGCAGAGCTTCATCAGCCTTGGGGCCCCGGAATATTGATGATACTGTACTGTGGTTTTTTTCGAGCGATTGATTTCGATAAGCGAGTGGAGAAGACGGTATATGCATGGAAGGTGTGCGATAATTAAGCCTAAAAATTTAGGGATTTTGAGGTAGTAGTACCATGTAAATACTGCTAGTAGATTACTTGTGGTTAATTCAGGACAGTAGTGGATCTAAGATTGCACCATATTTCAGGCTAAATTTGCCCAAAAAGGCTTAACACTAGGAATAATATGAGCTGGATTATAGGATTTGTACACCAGGCTAAGCTAGAATTACCTAGGCTATATACTAGTAATATTTTCTCGCCTTGGGCTAAAGCCCATGTTGCCATGGGCTCATATCCAACCCTGATTCAGGATTGCCTTTGCGTGTTCTCTGCTCTTCGATCGACACACCTTTTTAACTCAGATCAATTCGACGTTGTCTTCCATGGCGGATTCTAAGTAGTTCATGGGTGTTCAGCTGAACACCCAAAACTTTTAGCAAAATACCATATATTTAATAAGTATATTTGGTATATATATATATATATATATATATATAATAATTGGTCCAAATATTTCATATTTATACCTGACAGGAATATAATAATCCTATAATTATTAGTCGTAAAGTCTTACTACGACTGCTTCTTAGTCGTAAGTCCCTTTATGACCACATAGTTGTAAGTCTCTCTACGACCACATAGTCGTAAGTCTTACAACGACTACTCCTTAGTCATATGTCTCTCTACGACCTCATAGTCGTAAGCCTTACTTCGACTATTCCTTGATCGTAAGTCTCTCTACGACCACATAGTCGTAAATCTTACCGCGACTACTCCTTGGTCGTAAGTCTCTCTACGACCATATAGTCTTAAGTCTTACTGCGATTACTCCTTGGTCGTAAATCTTTCTACGACCATGTACTCGTAAGATATCCTACGACCTAATCGTAGACTTTCCTATGAATAGCCTCTAGTGTGTCATAGAGTCACCTGACAAGACGGTTAGAACGTGCGCTTATCTTTAATAATTATACACGATCTCTCTCTGACAACAACCGTTGTATGGTGAACCGCCCTCATATCTCTCTGACGATAACTTCCAATGGACGGTTATCATCTGAACCGTTTGGACGTCTTTTGCCGTAAGACAACGGCCACCGCTTCATCGACTATATAAAGGTTGATGTCGAAGAGAGGTAAGAAGGAGGCGGATCCAAGCAAGAGATTGTGCAAGGCATTTCTCATTACACACTTTATAATTTTCCTCTTTGAGCAATAGCAACACAGGACGTAGGGTTATTATTCTCTCAGGAGAAGGCCCGAACCTGTATAAAAATTCCCGTGTTTTCGTTCTGCATTACTAGATCTTAGTGATAATAGTTTCCCCCAAATCTGAACAAATCATATGTAGTTGGCGTCGTCCGTGGGAATAACTTCTTAGATCCTGGTAATTTTCTGGCCTGCAAGTTCTCTTTCTCTTGATGTCCTCATGACATGGGAGTGGAACGAGGAGAACTGGTTTGACTTGGTCGAATATGCAGACCTCTACATGGATGCCTGCTTGACTTCAAGCAGACGATGCAATCCTCCGACGGTCAGAGTCTCCTTGGAAATCCGTCCCAGGACCTCGGAGATCCCACTGCAGGAAAGGCTGATGAGGGATCCAAATCCCCCACAAATTTGGACCAAATAAAATTCTTAAAAAATTACACTAGATAAAAATCTAGTTAGTATATTAGTATTAACTAGAAATTTTATAAAAATTGCTTAGCCATGCTGAGAATAATTGTTAGGTGGGAATATTTGTTTCAGAAAATGATGGTTTATAAAATGTATTCTTGACTTCAGTGAGTCAAAAAGGTATATAAAATATTTCAAAATAAAATATAAAATCTAGTTTAGACTTATGGCTAATGGTTACGTGGTGGGTGCTGGCTTGCATTATTGTTCGGTAACACAATTTTGGTTGTCAGGCACAAGGGGTATGTGATTTGAGCCTAGGTCAAACTAAGAATCAGTTTGTGAGCTATTGCTACAAAGCCCTATCGTACTACCACAAGACTAGTATGAGATAGTCCTGACTGACTAATTTGTAGGTCCCAACCTGAGTCCGCTTTAGGTTGAAAGTGACCGTGATGTAGGTCATGAGAAGTCTCACTTGGCTCAAAAGGGGATCTCGATCTAGTGAATTCCTTACTGGGGTGAAATCTTAGTGTTATCTTGACTAGGTTGATGGCTTTGCATTGTAAAAGTCTTATCATGATCTCCTCGCCGCACACCAAAGAAAATGTGCTTATCTGGTGGTAATATGGGATGATCATGTCTTGTAGGTAAAGTTGTACAATCTCGACAGAGTGTATAATCTATTTTGGATAGCCGTTCTCACGGTCATGGGCAAGCTGAGTAAAGTTTTTCACAAATTAGATTTTGTTTTTCAAAATGGTTTATAAAAAACTAATGAATGGATGGAATTCATATGAAATCTTTTTGGGAAAGATGGTCCGGGTGGGATGCTCGTGGTTAGGTTGGTATCAGGTCGGTGCCTGCTCCAACAATATTATTTTGCTTAAATTACTGTTTTACTTACTGTATTAAATTTAGCAATTTTAATCTATTTACTGTATTTCTTTAAATGTTGTTTTACGCTCAAATAATCATATATGCCTTCACTTGTCAGCCTTGCATTATTGCGTATTTTTCCGTGTAACTTGTGGAGTATATGTTATATGCTCACCTTGCTTAAATTCTGTTGCTGGAGGAGAACAGCTTCAACTTCGGTGATGATGAGGACGTATAGGCCGCATCTTACTGTCGTTTGCCTGTGAGCAGGCTTGTTGTGTTTCTTCCGCTTAGGTTTTATTTTTCACTGCTTATATATAAATGTGGCTTATAAGTTGTTGATGTAAACTTTGGCCATCAGACCCATATTCAGTTAAATAAAATTTGTCATTGTGTTTGATATATATACCTGTTACTACTATGTGCACTAGTTAATCTTAAACTAGTATAATTTACACAGAGAATTCTTAAGTTATTGCTTCGGGGTTCGACAAAATCCACGTCCAAATTCATTTGTGCGTCTGCTCAATCTTCTTCCTAGGTCCGTCCCTGTACCCCCGTACGTACCTGAAAGGATTGAAACATTAGAGAGGTGGAGATGGATCACCGAATTGTCGGGAAGATATACGCTATTGATCTGTTGATACGTCGCCATTGATCTGTTGAGTGGCGAGTAAGATGAGACGACACCATGCATAATACAAGCTTGCCCAAGCAGCCGCCTCAACCGAAGTTTAATGGCCGGGTTCTCTTAGATTTAAAATTAGCTTATTTTTATACTATTTACGGTAACTAACTTTTAAAAAGTACAATTTTTTAGATAAGATCAATAGAAAAACTATAGTAAAAAGTGTATTATGTTCAGCTGTACCGACCAAAAATGTATGCGACTATTTCTCTCTGTGTACTGCCTCTCACGAACAGCTAGAATTCAAATATTTAAAACATAAGCCATAAACAATCAGTCGAAAAAAACATATCCGATAATCATATTAATTAGTATGTACGTTATTTGGGTGTGAACATAGATTTCGTACGAGCACAGGTACAATTATGCAAGACAATAGTACTCCACCCTAGCTATATATAACCAGTGTGCCTTATATGATTGCTAAGACTTTTGATGCATAGGTACGTTAATTAGTACGTTTTTTGGGTGTGAACATAGATTTCGTACGAGCACAGGTACAATTATGCAAAAACAGTAGTAGCACACCCTATCTACAATTCTACGTATAGCCAGTATGCCAAATATATGTGGTTGCTACGCCTTTTGATGGATGGGTACCTAGGACTAGAATAAAACGGGTCCGACTTGAAGTCCGAACCGATCGACCCATATGTTTCGTTTGGTTTGGTTTGGTGGCATGTCAACTGGACGTGACGGGTCCATCGGTCGCAACTACCGCGAGCGGCTAAATGCACTCGCTCGGCATCTTATACCATCATCACAAGACTCCGACAACTAAATGCATGCATGTATCACCTAGATGCACGGTATATAGACATAGTAGATGACAATTAAGCTAGCACCGTAACTCCTCTAGGGTCTGTTCTTTTTTACTGCGGCTTATAATTTTTGGTTGAAATTTTTAAATTTTAGCTGTTTACGGTATAGATTACGGAGAAATAGATACTTACTTGTGATTTTAACTAGTACAGATGTTGGGCTTTTAACGTGTAAATCGTTTAACTTGTAGACCTCGTCTTGAGAAAATACTCCGTTTAAAAGTTAGAAACTGTAGCAAAAGCCAAAAATCGACGGGCTTTTGACTTGCCGAACAGGCCCTCGGTTAGTATCAAGCTCCCCAGCCTGCTAGTCAAGACACTGCCCATTATCGATCTCTGCTTATCCGCTCCTAGAAATGACAATTCCTCGATCAGTGACGGAGCTAAGATTTAGTTAAGTCCCGGGCTCAGTGATAAAATAATTTAGACTATCTAGGCTGAATCATGAAAATATCTCTCAGATTGGACTAAATTTACTCGGACTATATATTAGATATTTTTTCACACCTTGAATTGAAGTCTACCCTGTCTAAGGTGTGGGTTCGCCCCTGTCGTCATAAATCCAAGATATGTGCACCGTACGCTCGAGTTTTGAGAGGTCTGCGTGCCGGTTGCCTCGATTGATCGCCGTCGCGCGCGGCGTAATGGAGCCATCGGAACAAGCTATCCGGCCGACACGAGCACGCGCGGCGCGGTGTTACACACGTTGCGACGGGCCGTCCCCTCCTCCTCGGGCCGGCGCGCGCGCGGACGTGCAAAAACGACGTTTTCCCGACGAATCAGGGCTCGCCGACCGTGCGCCCCGCCACACAATTTAGTCGCGCGATTTGCGTCGTCCGCCGTGCGCTTTAACTTTGCGCATGTTTCGCTTCCTCGCTACGTGCGTGGGCGGAGGAGAGCACCTGATTAGCGCGTTGGAGCACGCTAAGATAGCGCCGTGTGGACCGAATCTATGAGTAGTCCAAGAGACAACGAGATCGACCCGATAAAGGCCCAGGCGGATCTTGTGGCCCAAGACAGTACACAAGGTCGTCCACACACAGGAATTCGTGTCTGGACTCTCCCTCGTTCTCCCCAAAAGATCAAAAAGGCTTTACACTTTTAGAAAAGAGCCTCAAAAGAAGAAAAAAAATTATGCCTACCATATTTTATGGACGTACCATCCATATTTTTTGTGTTTTCTACAAGATGCGGTCTCTCTCTATATATACAGACGCACGCTGATGTGCGTAAAATTATTTGTATTTTTCATATGAAAATTACATTACTATATTTTCTATCAAAAGTAGTTCCAAATATATGTATAACTTTTACTTAATATATAACTAGAAAAGTTAATGGTAAATATATATGTATCAGAGAATGTGCAGATGTCCATGACAACATCTATTTTGGAACGGGTGTACTATATGCTCGATTTCATGCACCAATAAACTAATCCAAAAAAACTCAACTAGCTGAAACTATAAACAACTCCTATTCATTAATTTCATCACACCACAAAATATATATATATATATATATTTCAGCGCCCTCGACACAGAAAAACCAGTCGCTCTCCAATACCGTTGCATAGGTACGTAGTACGTATGCTGCCGTCTAGCTAGTGCAGTTAACCGGAGAAGAACACATCGGCACAATGGATTTAATTTCGCAACTGACCTGCATGGCCCTAATCACGCATAACTAGGGCCTAATTGAGCAGGGTCAGGTACTGACGCGAGATTAGTTGCACGGTTGTAGTCATGAGCGTACGGTTGTATCTTTGATTTCCTGCCTCCTGCCGCCCCACTTAGATAGTATGTCATTACACATGGTCCATGCATTCCACATCTCTGCATCATTCGCAGTACGTACTCGCCTCCAAATATTTCTCCATTGAATTAACCATAAATGAAAACACAGTACGACACTTGGTTAAGCTCGAATTCGAATGCGCGCCCACCTTAATATCGGATCAAATTAAAGGATATTGCTCCGGAGTTCAGAGTGTATAGCTGAATTTATACGTTCATATCGCGTGTGCCACTAAATATGTCAAATTAGTCAGTTACATGCTTTATGAATTAATCTCTTTTACATTTACATTTATCTTTCATAATTGTTTGATTGCCTGTTTTAGATATATTGGATTTTCAATTTTAGGTGGGTATCAACACCTCGATCCCAGGGAGGTGGGGAAGAACAGAGAAACGAAAACAAAAGAACATGGTTCCTCATTAACGTATATATGCATGGAATCGTACTGAAATGGACACAAAAAATTGGACTAGGGAAAGCCACAGTCACAATAGTACATGGTATGTATTAGTAGTACTATAGGTGGATTCTTTTAGACTAATGACTTATGATTTAAATATTTGAATTTTGACTGTTCGCGAGAGGCAGTACGCAGATGAAATAGTTGCATGTGATTTTGGCTATTACAGCTAAACTCAGTACACTTTTTACTACAATTTTTCTATTGACCCCGTCTTAAAAAACGCTCCATTTAAAAGCTAGTTACTGCAGACAGTACAAGTATAAGTCAGCTTTAAGCCGAAAAAAACCCAACGTATATTTGATCAGCAAAAGATTTACTTGGGTAGATTCAATTCAACTACTAGTCCAAATTAACTAAGCAAGGGCGTACAAATTAATCTTCGCCTCTAAACTCCAGATTTAGCTCAGATAAAACACAGGACACAGCAACACATCCAAGAGCTAGCTGCAATTATCACGGGTGGTCCATCAAGGAAAGAACCGATCTTAGAGTCAAGTCGCAAATTAATAAAGCATCCATGCATTAAACAACACGCGTTAGCCTTTCAAAGTACAGCAACATGAAGCTCTCACTAGACTAGCTAGTAGTAGTACACTATTGTCTTCTATAATTAAAGCCACTGATCATGTTGTCCAACCATGCATCTGCAAATTGCAAACCTCTCGCAATCCAACTTGGATTAACTAACCAAACCGGTCACAATGCAAACTTACAAGAAGTTACAAACATTATACGTACTTACTAGCTAGCTACTTCAGTACGTAAAAGAACGGAGAATTTCGTTACTTAAATTCCCGGTAATTTAGTAGCCAGCCAGCAACTAATAAGCTGCAGGCATGCTCAGCTCGATCGATGTAACGCCCACGCATGCTCCGAGCTAGCTCGCTCTCTAGATGATCACATGAGGAGGCTTCTGATGACGGCCGCCTGGTCGCTGGAGACGTCGGCGGAGGCGAGCAGCTCGGCGAGCGTCTCGCTGAGGTTGTCCACTTCCTGGTGCAGGCTCCTGATGTAGCTGCACGTCTCCTGCAACACCCTCGCCGCCGAGCCCTGCATTCATACAGTACATATGTATATATGTAAGCTTAGTTCAGTAACATGACCTAGCTATATGTACATGAAACTACGTGGTTAATAGCTGGCGATGAAGTACTTACCCTATGTGCGCCATTGCGAGTTTGAGACTCGGGGAGCAGCGCCTGCAACTTGGACAGGAGCTCGGCGATCTGGTCCTCCGAGATCGCCCTCGACGTCGACGACGACAGCGAGCTCCCGGCGCGCCGTGGGTGTGACCTCCGGCTGCTCGACATGCTTGCAACTCGCTTGTATATACTGTGAGCTGCTGCTAAGTGTGCAGTAGTAGAACTAGGTGAGTAGCTGCTAGCTTTGGTGCTGGAGAGTGGCGGCGAGCTATATATAGTGGGCGCGGTCTGACGATGGGGCGAGCAAAAGCCAGCCGAGTGAGAGGCAGCCGCATGATCAGAGAGAGGGAGGGAGAGGAGGGAGAAAGCGAGGGTTGTAATTGTGTGACAACGAGAGACGTGGTGACTGGTGAGGTATGGGCGGGTAGTCGTGGAGGTGGTGTATGAGGGGCAGGCAGCTGATGCGCATGGACTGATCATAACGGACTAGCATTGGGTTGGGCTAGTTGTGGGGAGAAGAGCATCTCCCTACTTGTTTGTTTTGGTTTGTACTTTAATCGCGGCCTCTGGATCTGTCTGTACTATGTGTGGTTTTCCTATGCGCGTGTGTGGTTTTCCTGGATCTACGTCCCGAGCATGCATGCAGGGTATCCGTGAATAGATTAATCATCAGCGCATCTTGCAATATATGATTAAAGAAAACATAGTCGCTGTTGGAGGAGTCGCCCTTTCTTAATTCAGTCGGCTCATTATATCAAGATGCTTAACAATTATGTGGTTATGTGGCTGGCATAGGAGGACTACCACAGACGAAAGGCGTGAGGGCCCTTATAATTATAGATCTAGATAGAGGTGTTTATATAAGCAACCTACTTATAGCTATAAGTATATGACTTAGAGCGCCATGAAAGATCATAGACTCCTTTTTTTCCAGCGACAAACATATGTAATGTATATACCTACACCTCATCTCCACGGTTTCAAAGGCTCCAGACAACCCCTTTGTGACCTCCCAGTAGCCCCATTGTTCACTGTTTGATCTGTAACCACAACAGCTGACGTTGTCCATAGGAACCGGGCTAGAAGTTGCGAGCCGAAGAAAGAGGGTTCAAATAGAATGGCACTAAAGAAGGTGGCGACATTAACCCCTAAGTGAAAGGGGAGCACCACCACCGAAATCACCGCGGCGAGAGCGAGAGAGACGGTCTACGAAGGCTAGCGGTGTCCGGAGCCGCAACAAGTAATGAAGGTGGTTCTTCGGTAGCTGCGCCATTGATGGAGCGGGAAGCATTGCAAACGAAGGACCCGACTATGACGGCCAACTATAGCAGTGGGGTTCGTGCCGCCCATGCGGTGGTATTTGCCAGCATCAACACCATCACCGTCACCACACAGGGAGCTGAGGGCCCCCACCCCCGCGCACGCCAAACACGGGCGGAAGCACCTTTGAGGCAATTTGTGGGACGCTGCAGCGAGAATTAGCGTACATGAGAGCCATGCGCGAAAGACAGAAGAGTCAAAGTCGGTCGATGCCCATCGTAGCAATAACGGAGGCGGATGCAGAAAGGACGGAGAGTCACAAGGCCAACGCTGGAACCCGTAGTGTCTCTTAGCACATGGATTCTAAGTCCTCCCCTCTGCACAAGTCTGCAACGGAGCTTTTGACCAAAAGACTTTAAGACGCCTACAGTGGATCCATATAAGGGCGACATGGACCCCTGTGAGTTTCTGCACGTCTACGAGACGACCGTCAAGACAATGGGGGAGATGACTCGATGAAGGCGAAGGGACTCCCGCTCGCTCTTCAAGTAGTCGCGCTCTTCTAGTTTTTTACTATCGCACTTGGCTCGTTGTACGCATGGGATCAAATCGGGATCCCATGCACAACAACTTCCAAGGCAACTACATGAAGCGGGTCGATGTCGACCAACTCTTCATGGTGAGATACGCTAAGGGAGAACCTGCGGGCCTACATTAAATGCTTTACGAAGGCCTGCTACCAAGTAAAAGACATCAACGACACGACCATCATCAACGTAGCCATCCACGGCCTCCAGAACTCGTTGAATCCAATGTGTGGAAGCCCATAAAAGATGGTAACTAAGCTCTTCGATAAGATAGAGAAGTACACTAGAGTAGAAGAGGATAAGACGTGGTGTGAGGCGGAGGCTGCATCGAGCACACCTGTGGCCCCAAAGGAGGGCTGATATGCACACGCCTCGATTTAAGATGCATGCATACGAGTTGGCCCGATCTTCCATCGTAGGATAAATCCAATAACTTGAGTTGCAACGTTGACGAAGGGAAGGCTAACCACAATCCGATCATGATCAGCAACCTTGCAATTGCTACACCTCTCCTCGATTGGTTACCAACCGTGTCAAACACAATTGCCCTATTCACGAAGAACGGCTCTAGCAAATCCAAGAGAAAACGCAAGAGCAACAGTGGAAGAATTTCACTCGAAGATAAAATATTGATGAGACCCAATTGTTTTACAGTAGCTAGTAGCATTCATGCAAACAAGAATCAAGTCTCCCCCAGTAAAAACATCAGGGGTTTTTATACTAGGAACAACCCTCCTAGCTAGGTGTGAAAGTTCTTGAGCAAAGACTTGAAAATAAGCCAGCCCAAAGGTTATCCAACAGCCTGTTCGTGCGTCCTTTTGTCTTCTGCGCAGTCCTTATTAAAAACAGTCATAACTCTTTATTGGGAAGTCTAGATGATAAACCGTTTGTTGGAGGTGACAGTAGACTTAATATTTCCATCTATATGTAGTATGCATGCTGAAACATTACAGGTTGTCCTTCATGATGCTGGGAATTGGAGGTATTTATCAGCAATCGATGAACTCAGCCACTCAGAATCGTAGCCGGGCCTTGGCTGAATCTTGATCAACAACTTCTCCGAAAATTCCTTCACATGTAGTAACAAGTAAACAATATTTATTATGTAATATCATTTGTTCTGTAATTAAATAATTAAATTGCCCAAGAAACGAATTCACCTGTTATCCAAGGCGACGTACATGCGCTCGTGTTATTGGACCTTGTATACTAGCCGACTCTTGAATTTTAGTAGACTCAACTACAGGTGTGTGTGCCACTGGAAGTGTATGTGTGTCAATGATGTCCTCATCAAGAGCTCCAACTACAAGCAGCGAAGAGGCCCCAGCCTAGATACATCCTCAGCATTGAAGGAGGAGTTGAGGAGAGTACTGCCCTCTGAGGTCGTGGCCATGGCCGGAGGGGCTACGATCACAGAAAGGGGTAGGGGTGGGGTCAGGAGGACTGGCGCCTGCAAGGACCGTGGTGCAAGATGCACGGTCGAGGAGACTACCTCACTCGTGGCTGCCCACTATCGTGGCACTTCGCGAAAGTGCAGCTAGGCGGTAGGCTTAAGACACGAGGGCGTCAGTAATGACGCATGTATGGCAGCCCCCAGAGGTCCCGCTCATCCAACCCCCGTTGGCTGTGCTATGAATCCAAGGCCCGAAGGCTAGCTCCACAGGGTGATCAACGTCATCACAGACGATCATCCCTTGAATTCCCCTTCGAGAGATAGCAAAGGGCCTACACGTGTTGGATTCATCACGTCACCATGTACCCCACACATGTGGTCCCAGAATGGGTGATGAGGACATCACCTCTTCGGTTCCAACCACATCTCCTCCTACTGCTACAACTCCAGAAGCAATTCAAGGACCCATCACTCGAGCTAGTGCACGTGAACTCAATTATGTGATCCTTCTAAGGAATGAAGGTCAAGAAGATGGCAACGAATGAGAGACAAATAAAAGGTGCTGCGCCACCTATCTTTGGGGTAGGGCCCATGTAATAAAGTCATGTTTAGGCAGTTTAGGAAAGGTTAGGAGGGGATTTCGCCCTGCCCTACTTGCTGGCCGAATTCCCCCTCCCCCTCTCCTATTTAGTTCAGGCCGAGCTCTCCTTGTGACTCGGGTTTTCTTTTGTTTAAGTTTAGCCATTGTGCAAACACTGATCTTCAGTTGTGCCCAACGACCACCTGCCAGACAGCAATTGTGAACCCCACATTCGAGTGATTTCAGTTTGCCTACATCTTGTTCTTGCTTGTTCTTCGATTGCTTGCAGGAATTGAGCCTCGTGTTCAGGTTGATCTCGCTGTTCCAGCATGGTCAATAACCATTTGGAGTTGGTTCTTCGATTGCTAAGGCGCCCACGACCTGTTCGTTCGTAGTCGGATCGCGAGAGTCACCACCAACCAATCGATATTTATCCTCTCACCGAAAGATCGGGCACTCCAGTCCTATCAATGGGCCTGGATGGACATCACCTTCAAGCGGAGGATGCATCGGGAGTGGACTTCCCCCACCAAGACCCACTAGTAATCTCAACCAGCATCGCAGGCTATGATGTGCAGCGAGTCCTAGTGGACAGAGTTAGCTCTGTGGATCAACTATTCGTTGGCGCCAATAGTACCGTGCTTCGGGTTGGCACGGTTAGCCCAGCCCATTTGGCCACCTCTAGAAGTGACCGTGCCCCTGCATGTGCCATGTGGTGATGCCTGTGTCATTCTCAAGCAAAGACAGGAAAGAGAGAGAGCTATGTCGTTATCCTCTTCTACTTGCTCTTTTCTCTTTGTCTCTTTCCTTGCTCAAGCTCGTATATCTCGTCCGTGCTTTTATCTTGGTGCTGCATTTGAAACTTCCCTATTTGAAAATTTCAGAGTTGAAACTTTCCTAATTTGATATTTTTAGAGTTGAAAAAATCTAATTTGAAATTTGGTTTTAGAGGAGGAGGAAGGGGACGGAGAGAAAGAGGGGAGGATGTGGGGAAAGGAAGGAAAGGGGAAGGAGGTGGTGGGAGGTGGAAGATGATACGGGCACTTAATCATGGATGAGAAACGACCACGCGTCGCGCTAGGAGGAATGGTAGTGGAGTCCGTAGCGTTGTGACGACAAGCTCGATCGTAAAATAGTCGCTCCCAAAAAAGAATGAGGCATCTGATGTATATATAGTGTGTCCCGTGATATGCATCTCCCCTACGTATTAAGAAAAGATGTTCCATGGATACGGAGAAAATATTGGACCCCCTCTTCAGTACCGGTTACAACCAATTACCAGTTAAACCCGACTAAATTTCATCAAATAAAAAATTTGAATGTTCTAACGACAATTTTAATATTCGATCGGTAACCGGCCCAAATTGGCCAGTTACCGGCTGGTTACGTGAGCAACGAAACAAATTCAACACAAAATTTTCATGTTTATAAGAAATGAAAGCTTTCTTGTTGTTGCTTTATTTAATACTATTTCACTTCATTACCTCAGCCCTAATATTTTCATTAGCTTCCAAACAAGCATGTAACATTTTTGCTAGCATTTTGAATTTGAATTTTAAATTTAATATTTTTTAAACCGACACATTTTTACTATTTTGGACCAATACGGCCGATAAGCGCCAGTAACCGATTTTTTTTTATCCTTGCTTCCATGCATACAGTGACCGATTGTTCAGTTTTAATTGGTAATATGAATAGTGACATATGTTGCAATCTAGGGGTGATGGTGCAAGCCAATAGACAATAGTTCTAGAGAGTGACAATGTCCATGCCTACTAATTAGCAAGCTTCTGGAGTACTCCTCTGTTCTTTTTTATTAGATTTTCTAGAATCTATATTATCATATTTTTTTAAACTTAACCACTAATAAATTAAAACTATCTAGATTGGCTATAGAAAAATCATATCATTAGGTTTATCGTTAAAAATATTTTTATAATATTATAATTTTATTAGTGTATCTTAGTATAAAATCATAAAAAGTAGTGATTAAAGTCATATTTGGAAGACCATAAAAAACCAAAAATATCAAGTAAAAAAAACAAAAAGAGTAAGTGACAAGATTTTTTTTTAGAGTTAGGAGAGTTGGTCCGACCGTCCGAGCAGATACCTGAAAACCGTAGCCGCCAATGATGTTACGTGATCAAGCCCCGAAGGCAGCTAACTCTAACTAACTATTAAAATAAGCCATAGTAACCCTTACCAGTTTGGACTAATATATAGTTGGCCTCGGACGTAGGAGTTTCAATATTGTTCACATATCATTTGCTTGGTTAATAAGGCTACTACTCGTGCAGGGAACATTTAGGCAGGGGCGGACCCAAAGAGGGGGGAGTGAGGGCC
Organism: Dendrocalamus latiflorus; assembly: GCA_017311315.1. Taxonomy (NCBI): domain Eukaryota; kingdom Viridiplantae; phylum Streptophyta; class Magnoliopsida; order Poales; family Poaceae; genus Dendrocalamus; species Dendrocalamus latiflorus. Next base: position 34,207,841 of record CM029637.1, read on the forward strand.
CAGCCCGCCACTCAATTCGCAGGAACTCAGGTATATAGCCCAAGATTTAATGCTAGTGCCCCCACTCAGCCCAACTAAAAGGCCCTCACTCATGCTAAAATTATGAATGAGAACAATTCAGCATACTTTTGTATTGTTGTGCTCCCTCTCAGATTTTGTCCTGGGTCCGCCCCTGCATTTAGGGATGCTGGAAGATTTGTACTCTAGGGTTGTCTCGAGCTGTGTGGGGTAGCATACGAAACGATCCTTGCTAGTCCTGTGTGTAGTGGAGAGATGCCTGCTTGGGCCGGAGACGTGGATGGATTGGCCACGTTGGTGCCATGAACCGACTCCACGTATGCCATGTTGTCGCCTTGTTTGGTCCTGCTTAATCGACAAACTCTCCATGCATGCACAGGGACACACCACTCACAGGATCACAACGAAATATGCAAACGAGAAAACTATATAATCATTTCAACTATCTGGATACAGTACTGGCCAACAGTTCGCATTATAGAAATCTACCGGCTACCATCATTGGATCCGTCCGACGCCTCATGATATATCCAAAGAGCAAGTATAATAAGAGGCTGTTAGTAGACTGTATGCTGAGGTGAGGAGAGAGAGGAGGAGAGAGAAGAGAGGTGGGCTGTAAGTTTACAGCCAGCTGAAGCACAAGAATCAAGAAACTTTGTGAGAGAAAGGGGTGGGTCATACAGCCTTCAGCTGGCTGTAAACTACTATATAAATATGCTGATAAGTGGGCTATTAGGGCGTCCGCAATGGTAATAGCTAGTACTAGCTATATAGTCAGCTGACGTGGAGGTGAGAGACAAAAGCAAAGACTATTTTATACTGTTGGACCCACATGCTCCTCTCTCATGTTCTTGGACTACGTAAAATAGATCAGCTATTTGCTCGTCGCTAGTGACTACTCTCTCTCCTACTTTTTCCTTGCCACATCAGATCTAGCTAACTAAATAGCCAGCTGTTGGAGACGCCCTAAGTATCCATATAGCCAGCTGAAGGCTGTATTATTAGCCTTGCTGTTATATAGGTGTGACCGGTTTTTTGACATGTAATGATTCTTTACTGGAGTAATGCATGCAGCGTAAAGTTCTCCTTTAGCCTTCTTTGGTATACATATACAAAGAACACAGATGGGCAAGCTAGCACTACGAGGAACACGTCATGCATGGTGATCAGCTAGGATTCAGCGGTCGTGAAATTATTGCAGTCAACATATTTCGTGATCTCGAAGAAGGGGCTAATACAGTGTGTTCAATGCACCCAACAGCAAATGGTGACCCAAAACCATAGGACAATAGTGACATGGGTGCAACAATTTCGCATCATTATCTTGGTCAAGGGTTATCAAATCAAAGCGTCTTTTTCTGTTCAGTTCTCTTGGCTAGGGCTGTCTGAAGTCTGAACTGTATGTGACAATCCCAGCCGGCCTGACATTTTAACATCAGGGGAAGAAAGTAGAAAGTGACTGTGTGGCTCCACACTGTCACTTAGCCCATGTTGCCAACGGCAGAGCCCACCCTGATAGACATTTCTCGGTTGGGTTCATAACTTTTGACTGTAGTTGATGGATTTTTATATGTTTTTTAAGATGACAACGAACAGTTTATATAATTTTGGACTTAAAAAGCTATTTAGAGAAGTAGTCTCGAAAAACCGTTTGAAGAAGCTGACTCATTTATTTCAGTTTTCAAAGAAGCCGAAATCAAAAACACACCCCAAAAAAGCCAAAAAAGGGCCGGCGCTTGCATACAAGCATGCTGCATGGGTTGCTTGCAGAGCTGCAGTACCTGTTGAGACCAATTGCAGTGACATTTTCTTGTGCAGATATGTTTATGCTTAACCTCTACACGATCGTATCCGTACGTGAAGATAATTAACTCGAGTGTCGCACGTACTGATTAGACTACCGACTATATACGTACGCTTGGCCACTAAAAACTACTACCTGTGACCTGTCGTTGGATGACATCTGATCACCAATCATGGCGCTTGCTTGAGACTGCATGCAAGCTCACACCTCTTGAGCTAACGACGAAATTAAACAAGCGAGTCCTGGGCTCTGGCGAGAGCACCCATCATGCATGGCACAAGACATTTTGTCCCCAGCTCGGTCAAAGCGAAGACCGACGAACCAGAAGCTCTCTCTCTCTCTCTCTCTTTCTCAGTGGGGAGAGATCTCTGGAGCGAGCCTGGACCACGTTCGTTCGACGAACCAGAAGCTCTCTCTCTCTCTCTCTCTTTCTCAGTGGGGAGAGATCTCTGGAGCGAGCCTGGACCACGTTCGTTCGACAAACCGCTAGCTCCCTGCAAACCATCACCCCCGGCTGGCTTGGATCGGATCGGATGGCATCCGGCGATATGATCCCCGGAGCATAATTTCGACTGTCTTTAACGCAAGCATGCACATGCGTTGGCCGCTAAAATCTCAACGGACGAACCAGCTGATCACAGGTGCGCAGCTCAACGTACGTACGCACCGCCGGCGCGGCGCGAGATATCTCCGTCGGTGCGGTGGCATGGGGTGGTGCGGTGGCCAGAGTGGACCTCGGAATGCGCGCTGATCGGTGGAATGCGGATGCCGGCCACGGCATGCGACGTACGCACCGTCGCGCCGACCGCACATGCCGTCGTACGTACCGCGCTGATCGAGCCCGTCGTTAATTTATTAATCGATCGCCTGCGCGGGATGCGAGATGTGCGTGAAACAACGGCCGGCCCGTCAGAAGCTCTCATAACTCTTTGCTCGTACTTTTTGGGAAGTGCTTATGAGATCATACCCTCGCCGTTACAGCAAATTGTTTTGTTTATGTGTTTTGAGATGGTAAGTAAGTGGTGTATACGGTTTAAACTTAGAAAAATTATTTAAAGAATTAGTTTTAAAAGACAATCTTATTTATTTTGGTTTTTGAGAAACCAAAAGAGAAAATCTGTAAAGAACATATCCACTGGTATCTATCTATGCACGGAAAGAAAAGATTGGCTGCCACTGAGCTCTGACCGGTGAGTTAATTTGGCTGCCCTCCAGCTAGCTACCCTGATTAAATTGGTCCCATGTTAGTTACTGTTGCTTTTATGATGGGAAATTTCTGTGCAGAAAAAGTCGTCCTTGTACAGGGATTGGGATCTGATGCTAGCCAGGGCGAATTTTCTCCGCATAGCTATTAGGCCTCAGCTCGTTTCAATTTTATCTTCTGACTTTTAATTCATTATTTTTTATTTCATCTTTTTTAGGCTTTTTTATCTTTTTTTTCTCGTATTCCTTCACGTTGTCTGTGATGGGCTAATCTGATTTTTTTTCAATTTGTAATTTTTTAAATTTAATTATATCAAATAATCCACTAGCAGCTACATTGAAAAATAAGCCAGGTACAGTATAAAAAGTTATAAGCCATCGTCAAATTGAACACCACCTAAAACCGATCAGATCGTCAGCACCTGGAACCGTTCATACCATTGAACGGGGAAAACAGGATGAACCAGCCGGTTTTTGAAGAAACCGACGAATTCGGCCCTGATCGTTTCGGCTTCGGCTTTTGGTTTCTGGCTTATTTTTCACTATTCCTAAATTTCGTCTTTTTTAAATTTTTTGGATTTTTTAAGTTTTTTACCGGTTCTTTTTTCCTGTATTCGTTTGCATTACACGTGATGGGCTAACCCATTTTTTCTATTTTTAAAAAATTTTAAATTTAATTATACCAAATAAGCCACCTTCAGCTACAGTACAATTTCAGTCAGCTACAGTGAAATAAGCCATAAGCCACAGCCCAACTGATCACCACCAGTTTTTGAGGTACCAAGCAGGCTTAGCTTCCTGTGTGAAAATGAGAGGTTAGTGGGAACTTGGGCCAAGCTAGCCCAATTAGCCTACGTGCCCATGTGCTAAAGAGTAGGCTAGGGCTTTCCTTGCCTCCACAGACTCAGTTCTCTCACATTCTTATTTTGTGTTTGCCCCAATCCTACTGCGGCAGTGGTGCATGGCCGACGAGGGGTGGCTGCTTCGCACGGTAAGGGCTCGAGAGCAGCGGCGTTGCAAGGTTGGCTTAGGAGTTGGGAGCAGCGGAGGCGCTCGACAAGACGGCGGGCGCCTGGGCATCAGGGCATGCGTAGTGGCTTCGAGGGGAGGGCTTGAGGTGGCGACTTGAGCATTTGATGAGGGCAACCCGTAGCCGGCAGCAAGGTTTAGTAACAGCTAGCAAGTAGAAATTTTCTTGTCTTATGCTCATCAGATTTTGAAGGAAATCTTTATAATACACTTTTTCCATTTACTTCACATTTCGTAATGAGCAGGTATTCCTTACCATACTCTTCTTCAGTCTCAATGTGAAAACCATAAGCGCGAATATTTTTGAAACTTATGGGTGTTCTAGTCGATTCTGGATACAATAAGGTTTCTTGAATGACTAAAGTTGTGCCAATTAGGAGTATAATTGTGACTCTTCCTGAGCCTATTATACAAGCATCGCTACCGACAATTGTTGTAAGGCTGCCAACATTGTTGCTAATCGACTGAAAGAATTTTGTCTATCTCAAGATGGTATTTGTTGTGCCGCTATCAGCTAAGCATACTTCCTCCACAGGGCGCCACATGTGTTCTTGCGATCCACCAAAGTAATTCGTGCTGATAATGTGTTGAGGAACCGTCGTTGGCAAGTCCAGTCCGATCGACTCCTTTTATACAAGAGAGATAGATCAAACACAGGTAATGTAAATAATAGATTGAACACACAAAGAGATAGGGAAAGAACTTCTATCTTTTTTATTGTTTTTCCTTCACAAAGATACAAATGATAGCTAATAGGATCCCCGATATATAGATTAGTGGTGAGATGTTTATCATAAGCTAAGGTCTGTAGTCTCTGGCCTAGGCCCAGGTTTCCCAATAGATAGTACACTTTGCTCGTGGCGTTTCGATTAGCATTGGGATGGGAACCAATCAGGTTGTTACTGGTTGGGTTTTGACCGGTAATGATGAGCCCGCCACGAGTACCGCACGTGGGCGCGTGCCCATTTAGAGCTGCTCGCCTCACGGACAATAGATACAGGACCCGTTTAGGTTTTGGGTTTTTGCCTTTTAGTTCCTTAAAAATTTAAATAAATTGGATGACTTTTTGAAACGAAATTTTTAAACTGTTTTTTGAGTTTAAAATCATATGTGATGTTCACGTTAATATCTCTATCATCTACTGTCATCTCAAAAAATATCAATCACAGTAGCCATAGCCTAAAAAAATACACAACACGTTTCGGTCGGAAGGAATCCACAGTCATTCACGAGCGCTCGTTAGACTGCCCGGACCGGCCTCGGTTGATTTGCAGTCTCTTCCCGGCATATATGTTGGCACGAATCACCTCACAGTAGTCCGTCGGCGAATAATCACCTCACAGCAGTCTGTCGAGAGTTACTGCTACTCCCACCACAATGTAGTACTCCATCCCGTTGATCGGTTGTTGGGACGACGCGAGCACGGCCGGGCTGCGCATTGGTTCCTTCCATAAAGATGAAGGGACAGAAGAGATGGGCTAAGGGTGTTTATGTTGAATTTTGCTGACATTTTTTAGTTTTGGATTACCAACAGTAATAATTTATAGGGAGACGTTTATGTACGATTTTAGTCGATATAAATAAAGTCACTATAATATATACTATAACTGACACATAGATATTATCTTAAAAAAGATATTATGTTTAACTGTAAAATATTATTTACCATACAAAGGGGAGCCAAACTCCCCCGTCGCGTTTGGGGTGTCTAGCTTCCTTCCCGGACGGCTGGTAGACGGTTGTTCCCTCTCCTCATGATCAAATAAAGGTGGTGATCGGTTCGGCTGAAAAGCTCGTGGCTTATGGCTGAAAACACTGTAGCTGACTGAAAAAAGCACTGTAGCTGACAGAGGCTTATTTACCATAATTAAATTTAAAAAAAATTAAAAATAGAAAAAACATATTAGCCCATCATGTATAATGTAAACAAATACGAGGAAAAAAAGAACCGGTAAAAAAACTCAAAAAAAAGCCAAAAGTTCAGAAAAAAGACGAAATTTATGAATAGTGCAAAAATAAGCTGAAACCAGAAGCTGAAGTCATATTGATCAGGGAAGGGAGCTACGAACCAGTTGATTCTTCCTCCCAGGAAACGGAAGCGATAGAACCTAGCTCTGTGCCAAGGCGAGGGGACAGGGAAACAAAATGCCCAAATTACGGTGTCAAAAATCTTTGGTGACTCCTCTATACATGTTGGATATTGCGCTTTAATTATAGTTACGACTCATTCGGAACACAGAAAATTTATAAGTATTTCATAGAATAGTTTAGTTTCCACATGAATAAAGAAAGTGAGGTGTATGTATGTATGGTTCTTAAGTGTTAGCTAGGAAACAGCATCAAAGTTAAACTTAGCTACTGGTGCTAACACATTATTATTCACACGTAAAATTAAACTATAAAATATGCTATATCACTTAGCGCTCATAGACGGTGCTAGCAAGGGTTACAATAAAATTAGCTAACTATTAATATCAGTTTGAAAAATGAGTGATGGATGACTTATCTTAGCACCTACTTTAAGCGTTAAGGGATGCACATGCACGCCCTAATTAACCAACAGGTAGTCCAGCTGGTGTGGCATCGGCGATCTAGCGAAGTACGTATTAGCAATGTGTCTCGCTGACTTTGTGTTAGATCGTCTCTGATGCACAA